>CM057388.1:27393585-27993585 GCA_030015415.1 Cynopterus sphinx | reverse complement strand
AGGCTTTCTTGCTTCCCAAAGTTCCCCATGGGGAGTGTTCATCTGTGAATGGCAGAAACAACATAGGCTAAGGATTGCACTAAGTATAAGAAATCCCCCTTGCTATTCTCATGAAGGTTCATAGCCTTCTAAAAGCCCTCCAAAACTCACATGGCTATTCTGGGCACTGTGTAACTTCCTACCAGTTTCAAAACAACTATAGATAATTCTTGAGCATTTGTTGCAGGTTTAAGTGAGGTGGGGGCAATTTTTCATGAGTATCTCCCAGCAGTTCCAGGCTTTAAGCCTATCTAATATTCACCTTTGTAGCACCCAAATTAAACTTGTTGTCTCACCCTGGAACACCTTTTCCTTCTGTGTATCACACAGTGATTGAGATCATCAGATATAGTCAGTTGAGCAAGAGGTAATCTCAGAACTACCTTTGACTTCCACTTTCTCACACTTGTAATTCAATTAGTTTCAAGTTCTGTGGATTCTTCCTGTGAACTATCTCTTAAAACCATCTTTTTTCTTCTTCATTTCCATTGTCCCTACACAGGTTCATACTTCCCTTACTTCTCACTCAAAACTACTCCAGCAACTTTTGAGCTGATTTCCCTATCCCTAGTCTCTCTTCTTTCTAACCCATTCTCCACCTACCTTTCCCAAACAGACATTATATCTCCTCTTTCTCTATAAAATATTCCAAAGTGAGCTCATCTATTCTCTATGATTAAAATATTATAATTTTGCTGTTGGATCATAATTTTATCTACAAAAAAAGAAATCTCTGAATCTTAAACTCACACAACCCATATATCCAACAGCCTACTTGATGTTTCCACTGGGATGTCTTATAAGCATCTTAGACTTAACAATTTTAAAACATAATAGTTAATTTTCCATCCAAAACTTACCCCTCCCACAGTCTTCCACATTTCAACCAGAGGTATCACTCTCAACCCAGGTCAACTCAGAGACGATCATCTTTGAATCTTCCTTTTCCCTAACCTCCTACATTCAATGCATATAACATGTCATGCTGATGTACCTCAAGTGTCCACATTTCTTCATTCTTATAGTCACCACATTAGACTAGGTCACTATCATCCTTTTTCACCTAGACAATTGCAAAAAATGTCATCTGGTCTGCACCAGTCTACTCGTGCTCCTTTCTAATTCATTTTCTATACCATATTAATAACACCTGTTTCAACACATGACATGGACCATATCATTTGCTTCAAATCCCTCAGTGATTTCCTGTTCCATTTAAAATTCTTTGTCAGAGCCTACAATGTACTACCTATCTCTGATGTCATCTCATACCATCAACTTCCAATTTGAGTAATAAATTCCAGTCACACTGAGCTTCTGAAAGTTCCTAGAAGCTAATAAACACTTTCATGCTTCAGAGCCCTTTCAAATGCTGTCTCTTATGCTTAGAATGCTATTATCATCAGTATATACATAACCAACTTCTCATCTTTTAGGTCTGAGCTCTATTGTTACCACTCCTAAAGGCCTTCCTACCATATCTAAAGTAGGCCACTCTGATTACTCTTTAGCTAAAACATTTGTTTCTTTAATAAGACATTATTATTTATAACAGTTGTATTTGTTAGTATGTCTCCTTGCTGTTGTCTTGTCTGTTTAGTTCCTCACAATACCTGGCATTTACTTAGAGTTTAATGGTCTACTATTGAATAAGTTATTTTATATCCTACATTGCTTTAAAATTTTTGCTGTTTCTCACTTGTCTACAGGATAAAGTCTAAACTTCTTAGTATAGAATATTCTACTCTTTACAACCTGAACCTAATCTACCCTTTAAATTTTTTTAAAATTAAGTTTATTGGGGTAACATTGATTAATACAATTATATCATTTTCAGGTGTACATTGTAATTTGACATTTGTATATTCTATTGTGTATTTACCACCCAAAGTCCAGTTTCCTTCAGCTCCCATATATTTAATCCCCTTTGCCCATTTCACCCTATCCCTACCCCTCTATATTTGATCCCCTTTACTGTGTCTACCTTACCCTGCCTCTTCCACACCTTACTCTCTGGTAACCACTAGTCTATAGTCCATATCCATGAGTCTCTGTTTATTTGTCCTTTTCATTCATTGCTTTTAGGTTTATATCCCACATATAAATGATATCATGTGATTTTCAATTTTTTCTGTCTGGTTTATTTTGCTTAGTGTGATTATCTCGAGGTCCATCCAGGTTGTCACAAATAGCAGTATTTCATCTCTTCTTCTGGCTAAGTAATATTCTATTGTATACATGTACCACAGATTCTTTAGCCAATCATTTATCATAGGACACTTAAGTGGCTTCCATGTCCTGACCACTATGAATAATGCTGCTATGAACATTGGCATACAAATATCTTCATGGATATGAGTTTTCAAGACTTTGGGGTAAATATTCAGGAGAGGGATTGCTAGATTATATGGTAGATGAATTCTCAGTTTTTTGAGGAACCTCCTACTGTTTTCCATAGTGGCTGTACCAATTTGCAGTCCCACCAGCAGTGTATAAAGGTTCTTTTTTCCCCGCATCCTCTCCAATATTTGTTATTAGTTGTTCTTTTGTTTACAGCTATTCTAACAGGTGTGAGATGGTATCTCATTGTGAACCTAATCTACTTTTTCAGCATCTTTTCTACCATTTCCAATTCTATGATTATCAGTTAGTATTTTGTTAACTTGTGAACAATAGAAAACAGTACATAGTGGCTTAAA
Organism: Cynopterus sphinx; assembly: GCA_030015415.1. Lineage (NCBI taxonomy): Eukaryota > Metazoa > Chordata > Mammalia > Chiroptera > Pteropodidae > Cynopterus > Cynopterus sphinx. Next base: position 27,990,847 of record CM057388.1, on the reverse strand, counting down.
TAATGGAACTATTTTTTTTTTCTCATGTAACAGAAGTCTTGGAATAGATCATTAGGGCAATGTGATGTCTCCTCAATGCTGCAAGGAACACAGGCACTTTTTGTCTTTCTGCCTTGTCACTCAATATGTGGCTTTTGTTTTCATGACTTAGAAGTGTTGCTGAATCTATGTGTTACACCCACATTCCAGATCATAAGAAGGCCTTCTCCTATACAGTCGTTTTGTATTTATCTAGAAAAAGAAGCTTTTCCCAGGAACTTCTTCCTATATCTCATTGACTAGAACTGTGTCACATGGCCACCTCTAACTCCAAGGGAGACAGAGAATTGAGTATTCTTAGATAGGTACATTTTCTACCCTGGACAAAATTATAGACAAGTGGATAAGTAAAAAGAGGGAGTGCATATCAAGTAGAGTCTCTTAGTATGTACGTCAGCATGCATCATCATGTTCTCTAGCTATACTAGACTATTTTTTCACAGTTCTCTGATATACTTTGCAATTCTATAAGGTTTTTATATCTTTGCTCTTGTTGTTATCTCTACCTGAAATGTTCTCTTACTTCTCAACCTAAAAAATAGCACTAATTTTTTAAGTTTGATCTTGAATTCTTCCTATTTAAAAGCCTTTCTTTATCTCCTGAGACAGAATTAATGCACCTTAAATTCTTGGAGGGTGATATATGAAACAAGAGCCTTGTTTTTTGGTTATATCATGAGAATTTAGGAAAGCCTGGAACATTGTAAGCAATCAAATAATGTTAACCAAGCTGAAAGAGTAGACAAGTCCAGGAGCACATGTTTCTCTCTTTTAATCTTCACAATAATGTCATAAGGAAGTCATCGCCTTAGTTTTAGAGAAAAGAAAACTAAGCCTCAAAGAAATAAAGTAACTTGCCCAAGGCTACACAACTAATCTCATGAGCTTAAAAATTAATTGATTGAAGGTCATCACTTTCCTTTGCTGCCCATTTCCTTCCATTGTTTTTTTTTTTTTTTTTTTTAAATCCAGAGGTCAACAAGCTAAGGCTCATGGACAGGCCTCTTGTTTCTATAAATTAAATTTTACTGGAACACAGCCATGCACATTCCTTGATATGTGGTCTATGCTGCTTTTGCATTCTACAACATAAGTGATGAGACAGACTGTATAGCCTGCGAAACCTAAAGTATTTACTATCTGGTTCTTTATAGATAAAGTTTGTTGACCTCTCTCTGTGCAGTGTCACACTGACTCCTGAATTATATTGAAAGATAAATGCCATAAAAAAGGTTTAAAATTATTATTTTCAGAACAACAGTATGAAGGAAAAAAGACTGGGAACCCTGCTTGAAGAAGATAGAGCATTAAAAAATGAGAGAAGGAAAAAAGAGACTCAGTAGTTCTGACTTTTTTTCTGTGTTCAACAAGAAAAGAACCAGCATTCAAAAGAACTGGGGTAAAAAAATGGCTTTACCATTATAAGAATAATTTTACTTCACAAGGGTGTTATAAAATTGGAATCAGCTAAAACACAAGATATGACACAATGCTCAATGTATAATTGAGGTTCACTAAGCAGTGTCTATGCTCCAATATGGCCCATTATTCGGCAGGTATCATTGTTTCTGAACTGGACCCTTTTTTATTTTCAGGACTACTCTTTGGGGGTCAAGGAAAGAAAGAAATTCCATTTGTACTGCTTCAAGTTTGGAATTCCATAAGTTTAGAAAATCTCCCTGATTTACCTTGGTTCCATTTATTCCAGAGAGCCATTTCCTTATCTTAGAGGAAATTGCAGTCTCAAGTAGGAAAACAATTAAGTGAGCTTATCCACATTTCTCCTGTCTGTCTAGCTCAAACAGCCCAAATTTTTACCATTACTACTCTCTCATACAGGAGGAGCCAGGTGCTGGGAAAACAGGATGAGAATAAAGGAGTCCCAGGGCAACTTCAGGGAACTCCAGAGCAGCACTCATGACAATCTTCTCAAAATTTCTCAGGGTAAAGCCTTCCAGATGTGTGAAGGGAAGGGAATACCTGCCTAGTTAGAGTCTTACATAACCTCAGTGTAGAAACCAGCTGGGTCCTAGCAACTGCAATATAGTCATATCAGTTAAGTCCTGTGCATTTACCAGAGGCTGCATTATTATTGAGCTGAGAAAAAGGGCAAATTGTAATTTGAAGGAGGTGAGCAGGGAAGAAGCTATCTGGGTCAAAGGTATCAAAGCATTCAACACAAACTGCCTATGACTTTCCTTCCAGAAATACATTATTTACAACAGGGGGTTTTGGCTTTAAGAGACCTCAGCCTAAATGTATATTTTCTGTGGTGGCTTATTTTATAACACAGGTTGATCTTTGTAGAGATGTTATAGAGCCAAGTCATCTTACATATTCTTAATAATTGTAAAGTATCTGGAAAATGCATGTTATAAAAGCAGAGTGGTGCATGCTATATAAAAACTGCTGTTTTTTCCTCTTTAATCGATTATGGTCAAATCATGTCAACATAGAGTCAAAAGTAGCAGTTGGAGAACAATAATAAATAAAATATTTCTTAATAATGCAGTTAAACAGAAGATATCCCAGCTTTAAACCTTTGCTTAAGTACATTGGCAGCTTACTAATCAGCAAACCAGGCACGCCAAATCCATGTAATAAGTGATAATTCTCAGGGATTCTGCAACTCCCACTATTGAGAATAATTCTGAGAATCCCACAAATACTAATGGTTAAGACATCAAAAAAAAATACATCACTAAGGAGACATGAGGACTCTGCCCTAACAAACCCATTTTTACTTATGCTGAGTGGTGCAGGAATCCATGAAGTAGCCATATTTTTTTTCTTTCTGGTAAAGGGGGTCAAATATTTGGGTGGTGAACAAACAGTGCAACACACACACACACACACACATTTATATATATATATATATATATATATATATATATATATATATATATATATATATATATATTGCCTTGTTTGTTAAATTGCCTTACTATTAAATTGTACACTTGAAACTTATTATATTTTATTAATGTCACCACAATATTTTTTAAGGAAAAAAAAAGGCAGTGGAGTAGATAAGCACATAGCTTCCAAAACCAAATGCCTGGGTTCGAATTGCAGTCTCTTTAGTTACTAACCAGGAGACCTTTGGCAATTTACTTATCTATGGCATACCTCAGTTTCCTCTTTTGTAGAACAGTGATAATGATAATATCTATCATAGAATTTTTGTGAGAATTAAATAATTTGTACACATGAAATACTTAAAAGAATATATAACACAGAGTATTATCAGCAGGATCATCATTTTTATCTCTTAACATCAAGGTGTGTAGCTTTTTTTCAATAACTTAATTAGAAAAAAAAACCACAACTACTTATTCTTTTACTGGTTGGCTGATATAGCTGGGTACAAACTAATATGCAGTTTTCTAATAGGTAAGTTGTCAAAGGTAAAACAGTTAGTGATGGATGAGCCTGGGATTCATACCCAGGTGGTCTAATTCCAGAAGCTAGGCTCTTATCCACTCCACTGCCTTAGTAATAATTAGAAAATTTTAGTTAAGAGCATTAGGGAATAATTGTTCCCATCCAGAATTCAACTCATAGCTACAATTTATCTCATTAACTCTTGCCTTTAGTAGAAATATAGACTACCCCAAAGATTGCATCCTTGTATGAATTCACAGGTCTAAGCATTTCTCCAACACATATAGACTCAAGGTGATAGTTCTTAAAGGACACTGTCCATGCCCTAGAACTTAGTCTCCTCCTACATTAGATTTATTGAGGTATAATTTACATAGAAAAATTCACCCTATAGGTTTTTACAAGTGCATACAGAAACCACCAAATTTCCCCTACCCATTTGTAGTCAATACTCCTTCTCCCACTCTCAGCTCTTTGCAACTGGTGATCTATTTCCTTCATGACACAACCTTTTAAGTCCTTGTTTTATAGATCAGTAGTCTATTTTTACTGATGAATAATATTACATTGTACGAATGTGCACAGTTTAAATCTCAGTCTTAAACACATCATAAAAGTACAATGAACCTTTTTTCTTCTTTGAGAATATATAATTCTAAATCAGATAAGGATTATATAAAGTCTCTCAAAAATAGCAGTGAAAACTGTTGTTACCTGAAATAATGGAGAATCCTTTGGAGCTGAAGTCATTGAAATTTATGAAACAGTTTCTTGGTATTGTTTGTGGAGTCTCCCACCTATGGTTCTAGTGAGGAGGGAAAAATATGGAAGTATTAGAAAAGAAATTTTAGACTCCAATATTTTCTATGGAGAGATTATTAATTAGTAGAAAATGACAAATGCAATAAAGTACAAAAAGTAGACAAATCACCTTAATCAAGCAGAGTTATAATAATAAAAGCTGTAGTTTTCTCTTTCCCATCAATGCCCTTTACCAAATAGGCAGCAAAGAAGAAACATGAGGTGTGTGGAATATATCAAGAGAATGACTATGATGACCGTCAACTGGAGTATGCCTTGAGGCAATATTTACCTCATTCACCTTCGCCATTTCTTCATGGTACATGACAATTGGTAGGAGCACACAAAATATTTGCTTACTAAATAGAAATTTTACTTTTGTGAAGGAAAGTTAACAAATAGGGAGTTATAAATTTGGCCCATGATCTCTTAAAAGTGATATATTTTCATGGCTGATCTGGGCTCAGATAAAAAAAATTTCTAGAAGTGCCCTTTCAGCAGTAAAATACCACCTTCCTCAGACTTCCAAACTGGACCATAACTCTTCTTAATTGGATGATTGTAGACTAATGACTTGATTATCTCTGTTGCCAAGGATTTGGGGATAGGAAGAAGTATTAACAATCACTGTTTTCCAGATTTATTACAGGTATTTGAAAATCTGTTACCAACCTGATTTCTAAGGAATACTTCTCTCATTACTGATTTTTAGTTCTCACTTATTTTTATTTGTTTTATTTATTTATTTTTATTCTGCTCATATTGGTTAATGAAATAAGTAAGTTTCAGGTGTACAGTTTAACAGTGAGGCATATATAGGTAGACACACACTCACACACACAGCATTGTGTATTCTCCACCCATAGTTAGGTATCATTCTGTCACCACGTATTTGGACGCTTTTAGCCAATCAATCTCCCCTCACCCCCTCTCCACCCTTCCTACAATCTGGTAAATACAACTCTATTGTCCACATCCATGAGTCTCTGTTTGTTTGTCCTGTTCATTTGTTGCTTTTAGATTTATATCCCACATGTAAGTGATATCATGTGGTTTTCAACTTTTTGTATCTGGCTTATTTTGTTTAGCATGATTACCTCGAGGTCCATCCATGTTGTTGCAAACGGCAGTATTTCATCTTTTCTTATGGCTGAGTAATATTCCATTGTATATATGCACCACAGTTTTAGCCAATCATCTATCATAGGACACTTCAGCTGCTTCCATGTCCTGGACACTGTGAATAATGCTGCTATGAACATAAGTGTGCAAATATCTTTTTGGATATGGGTTTTTAAGTCTTTGGGGTAAATACCCAGTAGAGAGATTTTGGATCACATGGTAGAGTGATACTTTGTTTTTTGAGGAACCTCCTACTGTTTTCCATAATGGCTATAACAATTTGCAGTCCCACCAGCAGTGTATGAGGGTTTCTTTTTCTCCACATCATCTCTAACACTTGTTATTACTTGTCTTGTTGATAAAAGCTATTTTGACAGGTGTGAGATAGTATCTTACTGTGGTTTTGAATTGCATATCTCTACTAACTAAAGATGTTGAACATCTTTTCATGTTTATTGACTATTTTTATGTCTTCTTGGGAGAAGTATCTCATTAGGTTCTCTGTCAATTTTTTAATTGGATTGTATTATTTTTTTTGATGTTGAGTCATATGAGTTATTTTTATATTTTGGATATTAGACCCTTATAAAAGGTGTTGCGTGCAAATGAATTCTATTCGGAGGATTGTCCCTTTACTTTGTTGACTGTTTCTTTTGCTGTTCAGAAGTTTTTATTATGATGTAGCCCCATTCATTTATTTTAGCTTTTACTTTTCTTGCCTTAGAGGTCAAATTCATAAAATCTACTTTAAGTCCAAAGTCCATGAGTTTAGTACCTGTTTTCTTCTATGCACTTTATTGTTTCAAGTCTTATATTCAGGTCCTTAATTCATTCTGAGTTAATTTTAGTGTGTGGTGATAGACAACAGTCTAGTTTCATTCTTTTGCATGTGGCCTTCCAGTTTTCCCAGCATGATTTATTGAAGAGGCATTCCTTTCTCCACTGTATGTTTTTGGGTTTTAATTTTTACAAAAACTATTTGCCCATATAAAAATGGGTTTATTTCTAGACTCTCAATTCTGTGACATTGGTCTGTGCGTCTGTTTTTCTGCCAAAACCATGTGATTTCGATTATTATCGCTTTGTGGTATAATTTGAAGTCATGTAGACTGATGCTTCCAGCCTCGTTCTTTTTTTCAGGATGGCTTTGGAAATTCACGGTCTTTTGTGCTTCCACACACATCTGATGATTTTTAAATTATATTTCTTTAAAAAATGCTGAAAGAATTCTATTGGGGATTGCATTAAATCTGTATAATGCTTCAGGTAATTACGTCATTTTAAGTATGTTGATTCTTCCAGTTCAAGAACAAGAATATTTTCCAATTCTTTGTATCTTATTTAATTTTTAACAGAGTCTTATAGTTTTCATTATATAGGTTCTTCACATGTTTCAATAGATTTATCACTGGGTATTTTATTCTATATGTCACAATTGCAAAATGAATTATTTTTTCTGACAATTCAGTATTAGAATATAGGAATGTTACGGATTTTAAAACATTGATTCGGTATTCAGTGCCTTTACTGTTTTGCTTATTGTTTCTAGTAGCGTTCTTTTGGAGGTTTTTCTACATAGGGAATCATGTCATCCACAAATAATTACAGTTTGATTTTTTCATTTCCTATTTGGATGCCTTTTATATCTATCCCTAGCCTAAATGCACTTACTAGGATTTCTAATATTGTATCGAATAACAGTGGCGATATTGGGCAGCCTTGCCTTGTTCCTGATCTTAGAGGGAAGGTTTTAGTATTTCACCATTAAGTATAATGTTCCCATGGGTTTTTCCTATGTGGCCTTTATTATGTTAAGGTTCTTTCTTTCTATACTGATTTTGTTAAGTATTTTTATGATAAATGGATGCTTTAGCTTAACAAAGGCTTTTTCTGCATCTATTAATACGATCATATGTTTCTTGTTTTTTAATTTCTTTATGTGTTGTATCACATTAATCAATTTGCATATGTTGAACCATCTCTGTGCTGCTCAGATGAACCCACTTGATCATGGTGTATAATCTTTTTAATATATTGCTGTATTTAGGTTGCTAGTACTTATTTAGTATTTTTGCATCTGTGTTCATGAGAGATATTGACCCATTTTTCATTTTTAGTGTTATCATTATCAGATCTTGGTATCAGGGTAATACTGGCCTCATAAAATGAGTTAGGATGTATGGCCTTCTCTTTGATTTTTTGGAAGAATTTGAGGAGAATATGTATTAAATCTTCTTTGAATATTTGGTAGAATTTACTGGTAAAGCCATTTTCTCCCAGACTTTTACTTTGTTGTAGATTTTTGATAATTGTTTTAATTTCCATACTGCTATTTAGATTTTACAGTTCTTGATTCAGTCTAAGATTGTATATTTCTAAGTACTCATCCATTTTTTCTAGGTTATTAAATTTGGTGTTATGTACTTTCTCATAGTTCTCTTGTATGATCCTTTGTATTTCTGCAGTGTCTGTTGTAATTTTCTCTTTAACCTTTGATTTTGTTTATTTGTATCCTTTCTCTTTTTTCATTAGTGAGTCTAGCCAGGGAGTTGTCAAGTTTATTAAGCTTCTCAAAGAATCAGCTCTTCCTTGCATTTATTTTTTTTTTCAATTTCATTTAATTCTGCTCTAATTCTGTTTCTTTCCTCCTGCTGACTTTAGGCTTCATTTGTTCACCGTTTTCTAGTTTTCTAAAATGAAGCATTAGGTTTTTTATTTGGGTAATCTTGTTTTTTGAATTAGGCCCATAATGATATGAATTTTCTGCTTATGACTGTTATTGCTGTCTCCCAAAAGTTTTAATATGTTGTTCTATCATTATCATTTATTTTTATGTGTCCCTTTATCTATCTTTTTATTTCTTCTCTGATCCAGTTATTCTTCAGTAGCATGTTGTTTAATCTCCATGTATTTCTGGTTCTTCCCACTTTCTTTAAACAGTTCATCTCTATCTTCAAAGCATTATGATCAGAGAATATAGTTGGTAAGATTTCAACCCTTTATATTTATTGAGGCTATCTCTGTTTTCCAATATGTTGTCAATCCTCGAGAATGTTTCCTGTGAACTAGAGAAAAAATGTTTAAGCAGCTGTTTTGAAATGAAAGGTTCTGTAAATGTCAATTATGTCCAGATGGTCTAATGTGGCATTTAAGGATGTTATTACCTCATTGATTTTCTATTTGGATGATCTGTCCATATCCAACAGTGGAGCATTTAGGTCTTATACTATGATAGTGTTCTGGTCTTTTTCTCCCTTTATTTCTGTTAGTAACTTTTTAATACATTTTGAGGCTCCATGATTGCAAACATAGATATTAATAAGTGTTATGTCTTCTTGGTGTATGATTCCCTTTATCTTTATGAAATGTCACTCAGTATCTTTCTTTTCCTTTTTAAAGTCTTTCTTTCCTGATATTAGTACCACTATTCCTGCTTTTCTCTGTCATTTTCTTGAAATATCATTTTCTACCCTTTCACTTTGAGTGTATTTTTGTCTTAGAACTGAGATGTGTCTTCTCAAGGCAACCATGGTAGGGTTTTTTCTTTTTTATCTTTTTTTTTTGAGCCATTCTGCAACTCTGAGCCTTTTTTTGGTGTGAATTTAGTCCATTTAAATTTATGATAATTATTAAAATATAAGATTTTCTTATAATTATTTTATGTTTGCTTCCTGATAGCTCTGTGTTTCCATTGCTTCCTTGTCCTTGTATGTCTGTTTTCTCCATTTTGGTTGGGTTCTCTGTCTCTTTTGGTTTTTCCTTCTGTTCCTTTCTGTTTTATGTAATATATTTCAGTTTTGCATCTTTGGCCTGTGGTTAGCATCACAAATATGTAGATGATAATGATACCCCATTTTCTTCTACATGTGCCTTATCTCCTTTCTCCTTGGTGAATTTGGTTCTTTGAATCCTCCCCTTTTCTGTCATTGCTATCTCAATTTGTTCCTACGTATGCTGAACAATCATTACTATCTTGCAATAACAAATCTCTTCTTATTGTTTAAACTTAAAATGTCCTGTTCTTAGTAAGGGGTTGCACTCCTCTGCTTCTATCTGACTGATAGTCACTTTACACCTAATTATGTGTGTGGGGGGTTGTTATTTTTTTAGGTGACCTCTTTCTGTATTTCCAGTAATGTAGACCCCGTAGTGAAGAATTCCCTCATTTTTTTTTTTGTATGTATGAAAGGTCCTTATTTCTTCTTCATATATAAAGGAGATCTTTGCTGGATACATGATTCTTGGCAGGTAGTTCCATTCATTTAATAGTATGATTATTTGATTCCACTATGTCCTAGCTTGTAAGGTTTGTGCTGAGAAGTCTGAGAATAATCTAATGCTTTTTTCTTTATAATTTACCATCTTTTTTTCCTCTGGCTCTCCTGAGTATTCTGTCTTTATTATTTATTTTTGACATTTTAATACAGTGTGTCTTGGTGAAAACCTTTTTGGGTTGAGATAATTAGGTGTTCTTTTGATTTCTTGAATTCTAAGCTCCAGCTTGTTCCTTAGATTTGGGAAATTCTCATCAACTACTTGTCTGAAAATGCTTTCTCATCCATGTCACTTTTCCTCCCTTCTAGAACATCTATTATTCTTATGTTTCCCCTCCTGAGAGTATCAGTTAGTTCTTGCATTTCTTTTTCATTGTTTTTCATTCTTTGGTGTCTCTCTTCTTCCTTCAGATCTATTTCCAGATTTCTGTCTTTGACATTACTAATCCTTTTCTCCATTTGGTTGACACTTTTCCTTATGCTTGCTATTTAATTTTTCATCTTTTTCAGTATGTTCTTCATCTCCAGAAGTTCTATTTGGTTCTTCTTGAGGGTTTCAATCTACTTGCTAAAGAACCTATTCTGCTCATATACATTTTTTTTTTCAGTTCCTGGAATTATTGAAATATATTGTTTTGGATCTCATTGAGTTTTACAGAAGTGTCATCTTGAATTCTCTGTCATTTATATTGCATATGTCTTTAAGCTTATTTTCTGAAGATTTTTCTTTTTCTTACTGAGATGCCTTGTCACTTGGGTTATTCATGGTGTTCATTGGACTATTTCTCCACCTATATATTAATGGAAGTGTATTCTGCTTATTTTCCAGAAAGAAGATTTATTATATAAAGGTTCCTCTTTAGCCTGTTGCTTAGATTGTGATTTTCTTTTGGTTTCCTGTAGGTAGCTTCTAAGCCTCTTGGATCCCTGCTTTATATAAAACCTTAACAATGCCTTTTTTTCTTACAAATATTCAATCATATTCATCAACCTCAGCCTCAGTCACTTTCAGTGTTAGTGATAGTTTTAGTAGTGTTTGCTCAATTTATCCTTGGGCTCTACAGTATTCATTCTCAGAAGATATGGGTGGAGGAGCCCTCTGTTTTTAAGAATGAGGGCTGTGTCTCAGCCTGGCATTTTGCAGTCATGACTGGTAATAATCAACAGTTGCTTTTCTGCTGTCTCTATTTCTCTGCCATACCCATTTTTCTGTTTTCTGTCCTAATCCCTGGGCATTGCTGCAGCATGATGTTCATAGCTCAATCAGGCAGGGTTGGTAAGACTGCCCACTGCACATTCTTCCTTTTCCCTCCTCTTGCTGGAAGAGACAACCTTTTTGTTCCTCCACATCTATCGCTGGAACCCTGTGGTTCTGACGTGTGGTAACTCTTATGCGCAGATCCCTTTCTCAGACATGCTTCTGTGCTGGTTGAGTGTATTTTATTGAGTTTTAGATGTTCAGCTTATTGTTGTTTCAAGGGGAGAGATCTGGGGATATCTCTCACTCTTCCATGTTTCTGGCATTACTCAGTTTTTACTTATTTTTAAACAGCAAGATCGAATATTATCAGTCATTTGCCCCTAAAGCCATATTTCATAAAAGCTTAACCTTTTTTCCTATTAGGATATTTTCCAGTACAGTGAAATGATCTTGCTATACATGATAAGAGTTAGTACATGAAAAAACATGCTTGATAATCATTGTATAAATGCTAATTACTCCCATAAGCAAAACTAGAATTTTAAGTATAAAATTTTTATATACATTAAATTTTGGAGATCTCTATAGCCATTTTCTAAATATCTTCACACTCAAATTTACTAGTGTGAATTATCACATGCACAGAAAGTTATGTACTGGCATCAGTCATAAACATTTTGTTTATCTGAGCTATAATTATTATCATCTGGACCAACCAAGTTCAAGTTCTTACATATAAGCAGAGCAGATATTTAGGGTATCTTTAATTAAAATTATAAAAAATAATAAAGATTATTGAGAAAAACTGAGTTTAGGTCAGGAAGAGAGAACAATATACAATTAGCTAACATAATTATTTAAAACAAAGTATAAATAATTGAAAGTATAATTTGGGGAATTTTTACATTTTTTATTAATTTCAGGTATACAGTGCATTCGATAGACATTTATATTGTTTATGAAATGATCCCACTGATTATTCCATCACCCATCTTGCTTTACATACAGCCATTGCAATACTATTGACTTTATTCCCTATGCTGTAGTCTACAACCTCATAAACTATTTTTAACTACTAATTTGCACTTCAACCTTTCACATTTTCTTCTAACCCCCCCACCAACCCCCTTCTCCTCTGGTAGTCACCAGATTGTCCTCTGTATCTGTGAGTATGTTGTCATTTCATTGTAATTTTGGTCTTCTTTTCTCCCTACTTTATGCTAAAATGGATTTACCATATTAAGTCATAGGAGATGAAATTATATATATGATCAGAATTATGAATATCCAACTCCTCTGTCATGTAAGACAGATCAATGTGGGGACCCTAATCTTTCCTGAGCTAGATTAAAACACAAGGTATCTTTTGTGTTTCTATATGATGGCTTTATTTTAGAGGAGACTGGCTGGCTTTCATGTCCCATTGCTCCCAAATACACTTGCTAATCTTGAGATTCAGCATCTTTCCAGTTAATGGTAAATAGTTAAGAAAACATTAATCTAAAGCAAAGTATTTCAAATAAAATGTGTATTACTTCCAGAGACAAGAGCAGAACTATCCTGTGCTGACCAACCATGCAATTGAGGAAAAGTCCTCATAGAGTTGACTCAAAAAAGTGCTAAGAATTTATCCATTTTTTCTGAATTGTCCAATGTGGAGACATATTTTTTCATAGTATTCTTTTATGTTCCTTCATATTTCTGAGAAAGAGAGAGAGCTAGAAGTGGGAAGGGGACATTAAAACCTATAGGCAAAGAAAGTATGACTAGGACCTTACTATGATTCAGTAACAGTACTTTATCCTCCTGTTTGAAACAAATAAAATCCTAGACAAAAATATGAAACATCATCAGTTAAGTCACTGGACATCAGGCTATGAAAGATATAATCTGTAAGAGATGGGAATGTGCTATTGCCCCAGATTACTACTTTGGGAGAGTTTCCATGTTACTGTATATTGAGGGCAAACTCAGATAGAATGTATTAAATTCCCTGAGTTGTGGAGATATTGCTAAGAGAGCTTGGAGAACAAATTATCTAGAGTTAACAAAAAAAGCACTGGAGATAAGAGAGCTGCACAAAGAGAAAATTTTGCATTTATAAAGGGTCTCTCTTAAGTATTCAGCAGAGTATCAATCAACACATGCTTATATACTACACAAGAGCAAGGAATAAAAACAGCCAAAAGGATTACAGGTAACAATACTTGGTGATAACACAGGGCCTGTTCATCTCCAGGACTCTCCTATATTATCCCCAACATTCTCATCTTGAGACTCTTGCACAGATGTGTGTGGAAACTGTGTTAATACTAAGTGGGTTCAGTTGGAGCAGTAGGTCTGCACTGTTAGCTGTGCAATCTTGAATAAGTCACTAGCCTGCCTTGGTCTCTCTTTGTTTATCAATAAAATGGGGGTGATGCTACTGAAACTCATTTAACTCTCACAAGTTCAAGATGTTCACAGGAAAGAGCTTTGCAAAAGTTCTACCCATTCTTTTTTACATGGCTCATACTGATTTTGCCACATGTTGGTCCCCTGTAAATTCTGATTTCTTTGCATCAGATCTTCATAACTACTTATAATAAATTTTCAGAATCTGTCGGTAATCAATCTGGTTGCCAGAATGGCAGCATCAACATTAACAGAAAATTTTTTATGAATTCAAATTCTTAGGTTCAACCCATGTCTAATAAACCAGAAATGGTGGGGCAGATCCAGTCATCTGTGTTTTAACAAGCCCCCCAAGGGATTCTGATTCATGATAACATTTGACTGGCTAACAATTTAATAATTCTTTTTGTCTGCACTTGTTAAGTTAACTGTAAATATATTTAGCTACTCCCTTGAGATTGGAAACTTCTTGAGAGAAGGACATGCTACAAGTGTGTACCCCCCAGCACTCCCTAAAATCCCATTGAAGCATTATTTCAAAAGAAATTACCTTAATATGAGTTTGTATTATGGCCCAAAAATATAAACATTTTCATTTTTACAAAGATTATTTGGAGTCATAATACTCACATAAATGTAGTTAATTAATCCATTTATTTTTCACAAAATTTGAAAAAGATGTCAGGCAAAACAGTGCCAAATGGAAAGTTCAGTTGCCAATGCCTATGTGCCTCATTCCTCATACCATTTTCCTGGGATTTCAAAAGTCAGAAGTTGCAGTGAGTGGAAAGGGAGGTAAAGAAAGTATAGAAGACTTAATGAAATAAGCCCTGAACTTCCCTCAGAGCCTTAACATTACAGTAAGTATAACACCCCGTGAAATTTCAGTGATTCACAATACTTGACAAGTTGACCATTATAACATTAACAAAGCTAGCTCCTATATTCTAATAGGAGCTAACAAAGCTAGTACCTATATTCTAATTTTAACTTATGCTTGTTCTTCAAGCTCCACCCAGAGCAAATAAACCAGAAATAGTGGGGTAGACCCAGTCATCTGTGTTTTAACAAGTCACCAAGTGATTTTCAAAGTCATACTCTGAATAAAATGCAGCTAAAAAGCTGTTGTAGATGCTATATGGAAATTCTGTAGAGAATAATCAAAGTCATTTTAAATTCAAAATCATTTTAAAATCTAAATGGAGAGTCATATTTTCCACTTGTTATCACTCTATATAGAGGTTTCTGATATTCAATGAACTCAATGTAAAATACATATTAGTAGATCAAAAAAATATAACTATTTGGTCTTTCAGATGCCTTTTAAATATAGCATAATGCTCATGGATATCGGCATTTTTACTGTTGCAGTCTGATTACATAAGATAGTATTAGATATCATTGTTTTAAGAACAAAGCCTACTGAGTATTTGAATATATTTTCATGTAGCTTTCATAGGTGAGAATATGATCTATATATTGTATACTCCCCATTCTGGAGTTCTATTAAATAATAAGAAAATTATGTTCTCAGATAATCTTTCTGTCCTAGCATAGCCAAAGTCCTAGGGACTTCTTGTCATTTCATCTTATGAAAGTTTAGCATTTAGAAAAATACAATTTCATGAAGACTTCTTAATATTAGTTTTTATTGGCATCTCCTGTATTTCTGTTTTAATTTTTTTTTTTAAGTAAGACAATGGAAAACTAAGCAGCAACATCTTCCTGACTTTTGTGATTACATAAAGTTCCCTCAGTGGACTCATAAGACAAGTAAATGCAATCTTTTCTGTTATTCTGTTAATATTGTCTTTTAAGAAATTTTTCATTTCAATTTAGTTTGATGTCCTGTGAAGTAGCCTTAGTGGAAACTCCAGGAACGTGTTTACTACACACTTTCATTTTACTTTTTATTTAATATTAATTTTCTTTTCTTAATTTCATGTTGTCCTTTCTTTTTTTTTTCCATATGTACTGGTCTTTCAAATGAATTTTCATGTTTTTCAGGTTTTCCATTATTGTGAATTGATTATTAGTATTGAGAAACATCAGGCAGCTATGCTTCTTCTGAGTTATATAACTTTTCAAAACTCTGACCTCTTTGAAAGATTTTTCTGACTTTTTATCCTTTGTGTATTCCTGACACATCTCAAAAATTACATAATTGAATTGTATAAACTCTCCAGATAGTTGTAAAAACTAAAATAAATTAAGGAAAATAACAGAAGACCAAATTTGAATTGCCATTTCAATTGCAAATATCAAGATATAAATAATATTATAATATATAGTCAAATTCCCCTAATACATACTTCTAATATGAATGTTTATTTAGTCAGAAATGATAAAACTGGAAAGCTAAGAGTTATATTCATAAGTACATGTTTCAATATATAATGGTTTCAACCTCACCTCCTAAAAATTCCCATCGATCTCTGACCTGTGCCCTTCCAACATTGCCTTTCTGAGAATTCAACTTCCTGTGCAGCTTTGCTACTTTGATAATTAATTAAGTCCTGGGCCTGATCCCTGCTTTTTTTTTTTTTTGTCCCATGGCTGAAGAAAGACTGCCTCTTTTTATGCTGCAAAGGAGGCCATCTGCTGTATAAATTTTGCTTTTAGTCACTAATTAATCTATTTTGTATTTCATTGCCTTTATCTAATATGATGGTCCCCAACAACAGCTATTTCATCCCGTCCTTAAAATCACTACTTCCCCGAATAGCTCAAATGCCTGAGATATTGCAGACACCTCTGCATTCTACTCCAATGTTCTATAGGAGTCTACCCTGGGTGTAATTTTGTTTTTTTAGAAAAACTTTAGTGAGCATTTAATGAATTTCTCTCCAATTGGTTTCAAGTTACTAGGACGCAGCCCTCCACTCCACAACACCCTTAATCTTCTCCTCAGCTATTCTGAAGAATTTGGCCTTCACAATTACAGGCTGCTTTGGGAACTTTCCCTTCTCCAGAACTTTGTAGTATCCTGACCACACTACACCAATGATAAGAGAAGCTCCTGTCTTGATTTTGGCAGAATTTACCCATCTCTGCTCACTGACCAAGGTCCACAGTTTATCCAGGTTGATGGCTGGGCAGAAGCTCTGGTTCCTCTTTAAGTGGTAATGTCTCATATCAACTTTCCCAAAGTAACCTGGGCGATATTTGTCAAAGTTGATCCTGTGGTGATGCATGCCACTAGCATTACCTCGGCTTCCCAGGTGCTTCCAATGCTTGCCGATATGGCTGTGGCTGTGGCTCACATGGTCCTGAATTTCTGGATCTTCTTCAGTCTAAATGGCATGTTTGCGGCCTAGATGAAAGAGCTCCACAGGTGTAAATTTTAACAACTGTACAACCACAGCATGCCAGGGACTTTTCACACTCTACCTTTGACCATTGTTGAAGTCTGTATTTCCAGGCAGCCCGCAGATGATCAATCTTTATTGTATTTTATAATCTGCTATATATGACCACTTCCTATATAAACTGTCACAGACCAGGATTCTGGAAAATCAGACTCTGAGTCTCTGAGATTTTCATGCAGGAGGTTTGCTGGAAATGTTCTTGGACAAAACTACGTGTGAGGGAATGAGGGAAGCAAAATTGGGTAGAGGGATAGTCTGAACTACAGTACAGTTGCATCACCAAATTTAGCTAATCCAGTGGAAGATCCTTAAAGCTGGGGTGACCTTTCAGAGATGCCCTACCTTAAGGCAAAGAAACTGTGCTGCTATTCACAAGCATCAGCCAATCATGAAATATAATTTTGGTTGATGCAGCATACTGTGGCCAAGAGTAAGTTTACAAGAGGGCACAGTTGTGACCTGTCAGTAGCCAAAACTCCAGGCAGGTGGTGGAATAGTGATTCTTCCTGAAAGAGCATCTGGGTGGCATTGCATAGTATCCTGTGCATCTTCAAAATACAAAGAAACCTGCTGTTGAATTAACACAAATAATTTTAAGTAAAAAATCAATTCGTAGAAAAGGAAATTCAAATGGAAAAAATATGAAAAGATGTTCAGGCTTATGAAAAGTTAGAAAAAAAGTCAAATTAAAAAAACATTATTTTTATTCATCAGATAATTAATACATATCTTTTAAAGATTGATAATAGTGGTGATGATAACACAGAGAAGTAGGTATTTTATATATTGCTAATGGAAATGTGTCTGAACATAACTGAACAAGTTATACAGTATTTAATAGCATTAAAATGCAAAACAAGATGCCTATTTCCTCCAAATTAATTTATAGATTTAATGGAATCCCAATGGAAACTCAAAAAATGTTGTTTGTGTAAATTGACAAACTAATTCTGAAAAGATTATAGAAATACAAAAGGTCAAAAATCACTAAGACAATTTTGAGGAAGAAAAAAAATTGGAAGCTTTCATTTCCAATATCAATATTTATTATAAAGAGATAAGAATTAAGATAGGATGGTAATAGACAAATAGAACAGAATGAAAAGCCAAGAAACAGATTATCCAGATAACCATATATATAGTCACCCAATTTACAACAAAGTTGCCAGCCACTGAAATGTAATAAAACTGGGTAGACTTTTCAATAAATAATGCTGTGTCAATTAATTAGATTTCCACATGTTAAAAAAAAATAAGTCTTGACCTTTGTCTCATACTATATTTTAAAAATGAACTCCAAATGGAAGACAAATATTAAAGGCAAACAATAAGTTTTCTGAAATAGCACTGCCCAGTAGAACTTTCTGAGACTGTGAAAATATTCTCTCTCTCTTTGTGCCGTCTAACACAGTATTCACCTGTGATTACTGAGTACTTGAAACTTGGCTAGCGTGATAGTGAAACTAAATTTTTAGTTTTATTTAAATTTAAATAGCCACATGTATCACCATATTGGACTTTGCAATTCTAAAAATTAACATAGAAGAATAACTATGATGACTATTTGATGAATTAACTTGACCAAACTGAACTACAGTTCCAAGGGAGATCCTCTAGCAAGATTTGGAGAATGAAAATGAGGCAGCAGCCATTTTGTAGCACACACAGGCCTAACCTGGGTGCTGCTATAAAGGGATTTTGCAAATGTGATTCAAGTTCACAATCAGTTGACTTTACATTCATCAAAAGGGACATTATCTTTCTGGGCATGGTTTAATCAGTTGGGACTTTAATAATGTATGCAAGGCCTTCCCTGAGCTTAGAGACTCCAAACAACAACTGGGTCTGCAATTACTCTCCCATCCCTTATTCCTAACTGCCGCCTGTGGACAATAAGCTTTTACCCAAGCTATGCTGTTCCAGCCTACCGGTGGTCTTCCCATCCTACTTGCCTGCTTATGGACAAGCTTCAGCCCATGCCTGTGGAATGCCAGCCTACACATGATCTTACCTTCCTGTTTGCCTGTCCTACAGATTTTGGCATGCTTAGCTAGCCCCCACAAAGTGCACTAACAATAAAGGAAATGGTTGGCCAATTGTACTCCACTAAAATTAAGAACTTCTCTTTACCAAAAGACTGTAATAAGACAGTGAAGAAGCAAGACCCAGATTGGGAGAAGATATTAAAGATTTATTTTTATCATGTACAGAATATATATTTTAAAAATGTCTACAAATCATGAAGAAACAGACAACAAATTTTTTAATGAACAAAAGACTAATGGGCATATCACAAAAGACAATATCTAAATAGCCAATGAAAAATTATTCACCTTTATTAGTTTTCAGACAAAATTAGAATTACATTGAGATATAGGTCAAACAGAATGGCTGAAATTAAAACAATGAGAATAGTAAAGTTTAAATGCCTTCCAATATCATGTGTCGATCAAGACAATGAGTGACTGGAACAAACATATGTTACTAATGAGAGTATAAATTGATACATTTACTATGAAAATCAGAGCAGAAGTGTGTGTGTGTGTGTGTGTGTGTGTGTGTGTGTGTGTGTGTGTGTGATTTATCAAGTCTTTTCACCTAAAATTAGTTCTTGTTCTGTCCTGATAAGAAATTTTGCCCACTCCAAGGTCATGACAATATTCTTCTATGCATCCTCTTAAAGATTTATATTTTAAGTTTTAATATTTAGGTTTATTATTCATACCAATTAATTTATATATGTGTGCAGTAGGGGGTCGAGAATCTTTTTATTTCATGCAAATATTTAGTTGCTCCAAACCCACTCATTTTAGTTGCTTATTAAAGAGATGTCAGTTTTTGCATAGATTGCATTTGCATCTCTAGTTTTTTATAACTTAATCTAGAGTAAAAAAAATTGCATGAAAAGTTAAATAATACTAATCCGTTTTTTTGATGTAAGAGCAAAAAAAAAACGTTTGGATGGTTTAATATGAGAATCTAGAAAAGTACAGAAGTTACACATCAAATATTTTATGCTGGTTACCTTAAAGAGGGGTAGAGATCAAAGGGATGAAGGGACAGATTATGAGTTATTTATTTTTATTTCTCTATATTATTTGACTTATTGTTAGGCAATATCTCTTTACTCCTGTAACTTGCAAAAGTTTTGATAAAATAATAAAGCCAGAAGAAGCATCAGAAGCAAAACAAGGGATGTAATCCATTTTTGAAATTTCTCTTTTGGGCCTTAATATTTTCTACCTTGCATCAAAGGTATTTGTGTTCTGTCCTGGTTACTGCTCCTAAAGAACTTGTCATGAACTAGTGGGACCACATTATACTCATCTTTGCAAGCCCAGTACAGCCCTTTCCAATGCCACAGGAGACAGTAATCAGATAAAAGAGAATGAGCGAAGCAGGGATTTCTCCTCAGTTTAGCTCCTTAAGTGACATTTGTGAGTTAATTCTTTTATGGCAAATAATTATTTTCTTTGTATGAATGTTAGATCATTATTTGTCTCTTTCATTTAAAAATCTCATTATTAATAGGAATACAAGCCTTTTAAACTGGATACATAATAAGATGAGTTCAAAAGGCTAGCTTTGAAAACTAACTCAGCAATTGACATCAACTGTACTTCTTACATTCTCAAAGCCATGCTGAAGATTCATCTGTTTCTTTTAACTTTTTAAAAATATTATTATTAGTTTCAAGTATACAGTACATTGGTTAGACATTTATATAGTTTTTAAAACAATACCCCTGATGCTCTTTCTCTCCTCTGGCTCTACATACAGCCATTACATTTTTTATATAACTAATCATCTGAAGGCCATGTCCCTGGTATTCAGAAGCTTGCCTCAGTTGTGCTAATGTGCAGCAAGGTGACCTTGAGTGAGAAAACAATTTTCACCTAATTGTTTTTCAGCCAATTATCTCCAAAGGTACAGAGAAAGAGTATTTACTATTCTCTCCTCTCTCACATGGGAATAACATTGAACAATTAATTTTATTTCCCGAGGAGAGATTATGAGCCTTTGCATAATATATTATGAACAGGCAATATGTTGTTGATGTGATGTCAATATATCTTTGAATTTTTAGGTAGCCCTGAGGGGAACACCAAATACTTTTTAGTTGTCTATAATGTATGCTTAGAAAATAGGAAATTCCTAGAACAAGGACTTAAGTATTGACTTGGAAGCCTTTTTTAATGCATGTGGAATTTTTACATATGCAGTAAAGAAGTTACATCAGTGTGCACTTAATCAAATGGTATCTGGGGCCCCAAAGAAGATATACAAGTTTGTCAATAAATTGATCTAATGAATTAAAAGTTTTCAGAGCAATAAAGTCCAACACCTATAATGGTATGCTTTTGTCTTATAATTTCCACCAATAGTTTGGGACTCGAGAAAGCAGAAAAAAAGTTGAAAATACACAGTCTGATAAAAATTGTTTGGGATTAAGAGAAAATTTTAAAATCTATTTACAGGGCCATAGTCAAGTCCTCCAACAGCTGGCTTAGATCATGGAAGGCCTTGAATGTATTGCTTTGCAGTCAATGACGAGTCTATATAATGTTGTCATATGATAAGATATGTGTTTTAAAAGATTAATCAATAACAAGAAAAGTAATACATAAATAGCTCTACATATGCCCTCCCAAAATTTGATTAAATTCAATATCTCGTACTGACAAAGCTTTTAGTGAAAAAATAATAAAATAATTATAGAAACACTTATAGTGCATTTACATGGTACCAGGTATCATTCTATACATTTCACATATTTTTAAAATGCATAAAATATTTAATCCTCACAACAAACCCCATGGTAAAAATATTTTACTGTACTTCTATAAAGCAGATGCTTTACTCTATACAGAGGAGAGAGTTCAGGGAGAAAGTAGATGAGATTAGAAATAAAAGCAAAGGTTATATCATTGACGTTTTTGAATGTTTTGCTAGAGAATTACATATCATCTCATGAACGTAAGATGAGTCTAAACATGGTGTAAGAAAAATGTTCAGACGAGTGTTTAGGAAAAATGAATCTAAGAGAAATACCATATGAACATCATTACATATTCTACAAAGGTATTTGACAAAATCCAATCTCTAATGATGATAAAATTTTTAGAGTAATAACAAATAACACTTATATAACATACTAAATATAATTTTTATTATATATGTGTTGTATAACTATCATACTGTATTTAAGTTATACTATATTGATTTTATATAATTAAGCATTTATAGTAATTATTATGAACCAAGCACTATTCAGAATTTTTTTATATCTTTAACATATTTTAATGAATTTAACCTTGACAAAACCTTGTAAAGTAGTTTTATTATTGCCATAATATTCAGATGAGGAAATTGCCCAAGTATGTAAGTAACCAAATTTTAAACCAGAATAATTCCTTACATTACCTACATCTCAAATCAATGACCAGCATCATGTTAATAGTGACAAATTCAAAATTTCCCATTAAAACAAGGACTAGGCAAAGATATCCATTATCGCTAGAAATATTTATGTTTTATAAGTACTAATCAATGGAAATTGATAAGAAAAACATTTTAGAGGGATAAATAATGGAGAAGCAAATGTAAACATTTTCCTCACAATTTTATAAATGTAATTTTTGAAAACAAGCAAAATTAGTAAGGAGACTTTTCATAAAATTAATTAATATTTGAAAAATATTAGCTATTATTACACAAATAAAAATCACTTAGAAAAACCAAAATGTCAGTGGTCTTTAGGCAAACAATGCCAGGGATATAGAGTTGAACAAAATGGGTTTATTGTTCATTTCCATGAGAGAGAATACATGCCATGAAAGATCATCTCAGTCAAAGGGTATTAGAAAGGACTTGTTATAGGATTTGGTCTGGCGCTTTAGATGAGAGTTCAACTGGGACTTTGTTCTGGATTGCATACTGTCAGGAAATGGAGGTAATTTTGTGACTGAGTATCTTAATAAGTCCTCTCTAGCAAGAGGGAAGATTAGAATATGGCCAAAGTTCTAACTGGCAAAAACACAGTAGACACTCACATGAGCTGGGAGATGGGTCATTTTTGTGTTTTGGATGAGTTCATGTTTTTGTCTTTGTTTAGACATAATTATGAAATGATATAACTTTTGCCTTAATCCAATAGGATTGAAGAATGGCCTTGTCTGATGTTGACATTCTACACAATTATTTTTAAGTTCAACAGGAAAGGGCCAAGTCACTTCTAAAATGTTAGGAGCTGCTTTTCTCTTTCCCAAAAGGAATAAAAGATCTCACATTATATGAGTTGAAAGAGTTGAGAATAAATTTAACAATGAGGGAAATATAATTGGGAAGGGGCCTACACAGGGTTTCTAGGCTGCTAACAATGCGGTTTTTCGACTTGAGTGATAGTTACATGTCTCTATGTTATAATAATTTGTTAAGTTATATATTTATGGTTTTTGCACTTTTCTTTATGTGTATTTTATTTCAGAATATTTACTTTAACAATATATTTATTTGATTTAAATTCATCAAAATAAAATTAATTTATTTTAAATATTTTTTCTCAGAAAAAAAAATCTATGGCTTATAAATTGTAAATAAATAAGCAGAACACAACTCTCAGTAGTCAATGTTTTCCAGAGAAACAGAACCAATAAGATCGATCTACCTATCTATCTATCTATTTATCTATCTATATATCTATCTATCTATCTATCTATCTATCTATCTATCTATCTATCTATCTATATTGCTGTGGCCACCAGCTATCAAAAGGCACATGGACCACCAGAACTCAGTGAGTTATAGGAAACACACTCTTTATTCAGCCAGCTCGGTCTGCCAGGGGTACACAGACCCCAAATTAAGCATCCCTGAAGTGTAGAGGTACAGAGTTTTTAAGCCTAAAATCCCATTCTTCATTCTGTCTGAACACAAAGGTTTATTTTTCTTCTATTCATTACCTGTCAACCCACTGGTCAGGTATGCAAGTAGGGGGGGTGGTACAAAAGCATAAAACTTGTTAGAATGTTATGTTTCCATAGTTAGTAGCCTGTTCCTATGGTGATAGTCAAACAGTAATTTCCAGCAAGTAATTAATTTTTAAACAGTAATTCTCTAGCTAACATAATATATATCTTTATCTATATCTATCTATGTATCCATGTATCTATGTACTTATCTATCTATACCTATATCTATATCTATCTATATATCATCTATCTATCTCTATCTATCTCTATCTCTATCTCTATCTCTATCTCTATCTCTATCTCTATCTCTATCTATATCTATATCTATATCATCTATATCTATATCATTATCTATATCTATATCATCTTCTATATATATCTATATCTATCTATATCATCTATATCTCTATCATCTACATCTATATCTATATACATCAATCTATCTATCTATATATATATATATATATATATATATATATATATATATATATATATATATACACACACACATACATAAAAAGAGATTTATTATAGAAATTGGCTCACATGGTTATGTAGGCTGATAAGGCCAACAATCAGCTGTGTGGAAGCTAGAGACCCAAGAAAGCCCGTGATATAGTTCAGAGGCCTGAGAAGCAGGAACTCTATGTCTGAAGGCAAGAAATGATAGATGTTCTAGCTCAAGAAGAGAGAAAGAGAATTATCTCTTTTTTTGCCTTTTTGTTCCATTGGGTCCTTAATGGATTGGATGATACTCACTCACATTGCTAAGGGTGGATCTCTTTATTCAGTCAACAGAATCAAATGCTAATCTCTCCTGGAAACACCTTTACAGACACACTTTGAAATAGTGTTTTAACAGCTATATGAACATCGTTTATCTCAGTTGACACATAAAATTAACCATTACACAGCCTAGAAATAGATGACCTAGGAATAAATCTTCAAAAATCTAATATTTAATTTTTGTATGGAGCAGCATAAGTCTACAAAGAAGACAGAGAACAAATGGCCACAGAAATATGAGAAAACTGGCAGTATTATTTCATAAACCCAGTGGTAGATTTAATAGTTACCCTTAATGATGCTCATGTCCTAAACTCTGGAACCTGTAAATGTTACCTGAAAAAAATATACAACTTTTCATGTGTGTTTAAGTTAAGTATCTTGAGATGGAGAGATTAGCTGGATTATCTAATGAATGCTAAATGTAATCACAAGTGTCCTTACAGAGTGGCGAGAGAAATTTTTACTATAGAATAAGTAGGCTGTGTGTCAACAGATGCAAGATACTGCATGGTTGGCTTTGAATATAGTGAATATAAAGAGACCATGAACTAAGAAATGCAGGCAGCCTCCAGAAGCAAGCAAGCAAGCAAACAAACAAACAAACAAATAAATAAAGACAAAGAAACAGATCATCCCCTAGAGTCAACACCTCAATTTTGGTCCAGTGAAACTGATTTTGGACTGATGACCTCCAGGGGTATAATAGAATAAATGTGTGGTGTTTCTTTTAAATCACCAAGTTGGTGGTTGTTAGGTTGGTGGGGGAAGGGACAGCCAGATGCCTGTTTGGAGACATCCCAGCTCGATACCAGAATCCAGACTTTCTGAATAGGACCCACCCTAAAACCCTAGGCGCCACCACACTAATCTGGATCTTCAATTAGCATTTGATTAACATTCCTCACCCTATACCCCTACCCCCACATAACCCCATAAAAACTGCACCCTCCTGCCCCAGGGCATGACTTCGCTGGCCCCTCTTCTCTCTAGACCAGAGAGCCTCACCTGGGAGCCCTCTCCCAATAAAGGCTTGCTTTTAAAACTTCTCTCAGCATGTCACACATTTACCTTACAGTGGTCATTTATTACTGTGGCAATAGGAAACTCATACAGAGCCCAATAAGAGTTTCTTAAAGGAACATGGAGCCAAAAGCACTACATGCCATTGAGATGACAAGTCTGAAACCTGTTGCATTTAAAAATGTAGAGAGCCTATTTAATTTAGTGATAGGACCCAAAGCCAGATGGAAGTGGTTGGAGAAAGGAATGGGAAGTTGGGAAACTGCTCCTATATTCTAGAATCACCAATGAAAAGAAATAAGCATTTCAGGTGACAAGGAGAGTTATTCTACATTCCCAACACTTTACACTATTAGAAATAAAAGCACATGTCTTTAGTTTAAAAATAATGAAAAATGTTTAGTTTTAAATGGCTTAGGTATAAAAGAAATATCACTAAAATAGCAAAATGAAGGATTAATGCAATAGGAAAATTTTGAAGGCAGGAACATCAACTAGGTTGTAACAGTAGTCCAAGTGAGCATTTATGACTTTAATTGAGGTAGTATCATTGATGGTAGAAAGAAAGATTAAATATGAGAGACATTAAAGATGATGAATCAATGGTACTTGATTATTAGTAATGTCAGTAGGTGTGAAAAGAAGTGAAGTGTCATATTTTCTTTCTTCAGTGGCTAATTAGGAAGGAGTGTTATCTCTATAGAAAACACAGGAACCGGTCTGCATTATTCATTCTTATTTCCTGTGTTGATCCTCATTTCCCTATCAAGTAATAAACTTATGAGGGAAGAGATGTTTAATTGGCATTTTTTTTACCAATGTTTGCTCCAAATCATGAACCAGAATGTGCAGACAAACCTCTCTTTTTGGCCCAAGCATTTGTTCAACAGGAATTTCTCTGTGCTCCATCCTGTACTAGATATTGTATGTGGAGTGGGATTAATAGAATAATTATATCTGTGGAATCAAGGTACAAGTGCTGCTATGAGAAATCTTGGTACTTCAGAAGCATAAGGTAGTGAAAAAGGAGACAAAACTAAGACTGATATGTCTGGGGAAATTACAGAGGCTTGCCCTAGCAAGGAAAGCTAGACAGTAAAATGCATTGTCCTAAAGTTGTAACATATTCAGGCATTCTAACCTTGGAGATAAAGTTTTAAAATTGGTAAAGGAGTCTATAGCCATACTGCCCTGAACAAGCCAAATCTCATCTGATTTCAGAATCTAAGCAGGTTCGGGCCTGGTTAGTACTTGGATGGGAGACCACCTAGGAAGACCAGGTGCTATAGGCATAAAAAATTTAAAAAAAAAAAAAAAAGGGGGATTATAAGCTGACAAAGTCCTTGCAATCTGTGAGGTCAACCAAGGGTTGCCTCACCTAAAACATAAAACAAAAATAAAAATAAAAATAAAATTGGTAAAGGAGACACCTAAAAATGGCATAGATGACAGAGGCTTTGTTTATGACCACATCAAAGTTGGGATGGAAACAAGGAGCAAACAGCAGGCAAAGTTGCCTTGGATCTAGATGAACAGAAGCCCTACAACTAGACAGAGAAATAATTAATAAATCTAATTGTAGAAGATAGGAGGGGACGAAGACACGAGGTTGCCAGGTCCAAGTAGCTGAGTGGGACAGAAGCTGCTAGTAGTGGCAGGTGGCAGTTTCAGGTGCCTCTTTAAAGAGGCCATATCCACAGCCAAATTTTCACGGTGACAGCTTGCTCACTCTAAGCACCAGCTCTAGGTGGGCTGCTTGGGGGGCACAAGGAACTTACAGGGAGACCCTGAGTCAAGGCTTTCTCCCAGGCAGAAGTGCCAGTGGTATCTATCATTCCTTTGTTGAGTCCTCCCCCTCCCAGTGTGTAGATGCAGAGCTGCCATAGAAGAGACCTCATCAAATTGGATAACAGAGGTCACTCTGCCCAGAAAATTTCCTGAAACTCTGACTCCACCAACTCACAGCCCCAACCAAGCTACATCCAGTTGTATTCTAGGTGACTCTAGTGCTCTTTACTGAGCCAACCCCAAACCCATATTGGTGGCAGCTGGCCTTGGTTTCAGGTATGGCTTCTTGATCCAATCAGAAGCACAGCATGCATGGATTGCTTGCTGAATCTAAACAGGTGGCCTTGGAGGGGCACAGGCTGGGACTAAACTTGGCCTGCAGCTGAATCCTTCTCAAGATTGTACCACTGGACATCTACTACACAAAGCCACACTAATAAGACCAGAAAACTTAAGAGCTTTCTTAATACATAGAAACAGACACAGAAAGGCAGCCAAAATGGGAAGACAAAGAAGCAGAAACCATATGAGAGAACAGAACAGAGATCCAGAAATAAATCAGTCAAGTAATCAAAACACTAGGTCTAAAGATACTCAATGAACTTAGGTGACATGTAGATAGATTCAGTGAGAATGATAACAAAGAGATAAAAAGTATAAAAATGGAAATGTAAGTTATAAAGGGGAGCCATTCAGAAATGAAGAACACATTATCTGAAATGAGTGTATTAGAGCAAATCAACAGAGCAGGTAAAGAAGATCACCCCACCGATATAGAGGGTGAGGAAACCAAGGACACTCAATCAGAGTGGCAAGAAAAAAAGAGGCCAAGACTATACTAATAATGTATGGAACCCATGGGACACAATTAAATGTAAAAATATCTGTGTTATAGGGGCACTTGAAGGAAAACAAAAAAGTTGAAGAGCTACTTGAAGAAATAATGATGGAAAAATTCCCTAACCTGGTGAAGGAACTAGACATACAACCCGAGGAAGCTCAGAGAGTCCCCCCAAAAAGATGAACCCAAAGAGGCCCACACCAAAACACATAATTAAAATTCCAAATTTAAATAAAAAGAGATAATCTTAAAAGCAACAAGAGAAAACCACTTAGTTACCTACATGGGAGGACCCATAAAACTAGTAGCTGTTCTCAAAAGAAACTTTGCATGACAGAAGGGCTTAGCACAAAATATTCAAAGTGATGAAAACCCAGAATCTACCACCAAAAATACTTTATCCAGCAAAGCTATCACTTCGAGTTGAAGGACAGATAAAGAGCTTCCCAGACAACAATAAGCTAAAAAATTCAACAACACCAAGCCAGTATTACAGGAAATGTTGGAGGGGCTTCTTTGAGTAGAAAAAAAAATGTCTCAAAAGTATTAATAAAGAATGGTAATAACTATATTTCTTTTAACAAGTACCTCAAATGGAAAATAATTAAGTGCTCAAACCAAAAGATAGGGTTTCTGAATTGATAAGAAAATAAGACCTCTACATAAGTTGCCTAAAAGAGACTCACTTTAGATTAAAACACACACATTAAAAGGAAGGAGGTAGAAAAAGATATTGCCTTGACAGACTTAGAAGGTATTTTAATAAATGAAGTTAGATAGAGAAAGACAAATATCACAAGATTTCACATACATGTGAAAACAAACAAACAACAACAAAAAAATGGAAACAAGCTCATAGATACAGAGAATATTTTGAAGGCACTAGATGAGAGAGGGGTTGGGGGAAGGTCAAAAAGGTCAAAGAGATTAAGAAGTACAAATGAATAGTTACAAAATAGACATTGAGATATAAAGTGTAGCATAAAAAACAGTTAATAATGTTGTAATAAATATGTAGTGGAAAAGAGGAGTACTAGATTTAGTGGGGTGATCATCTTGTGAGTTATATAGATATCTAGTCACTGCTTTACAGCTGAAACTAGTACATTATTTTATGCCAAATATAATTGAAAAAAATCATTGAATTGTACAATGCATATACAGGCAACCAATTGTCTATTATATTTCAATAAAGCTGGAAGAAAAAGACATAGTAAAATTAGTAAGGTCCTTGGGTAAGTCCAGGTTGGAAGTCTGATGATGGGAATGAGTTGGCTATAAGTTGATAACATCATTTCAGAACACTGTCCATTCAAAGGCAGACCTTAGTTAGTGGTATAGAATACAGGAAATGAGATCCATAAAATTCAGCGAAAAGTATGACAAGAATTTAACTGTACCTTAACCCAGTTAAATGGTAGTTATTATTATTATTTTTAATGTATACTTTGCTTTTAGCAATATGCTCAGCACAGAGTAAAAGTGAATAATTTTTGTATTGAACTACTGGATATAAATTGCATGTGATAATTTTCTTTTGAAATTCAGGAAGTAATTTATTTTATCTACCCCTAATTCCTCTTAGGCTATTCAGGGGTATAATGCCAACTGTTCAGTCTCAGACCAAAGTGATAATAATGATGGGAGAGAGAGAAAAAAAAAGAAATGTTTGTTAAAGGCCTCTTTCTTAATGTTCACAGCTACAGAGAAGAGAAAGCTATTGGCAGCTATTAAAGGACTTCACACTTCATTGGAAAACCATAAAAAACAATTACCAGGTCTTGGGCACAAGTTTTTCAAAAGGAGCTTCAAAACATCTCTCATATAATTGCTAAGACAGGCATAAAACTGGAAACGCATTGTCTGTTTTTTGTTTTGTTTTTTTTTTGTTTTGTTTTGCCTTTATACTTGGATTTTGACAGTAAGACTCCAAAAGGCTAAGTAAAGTGAGGGAGAATTGAACCATGGGTGTTAATTAGGGAACAACTTTTCCTAGGACTCATCAAAAGATAGAAACTTAGAATTACTGCCCCCCCCCCAGAAAAAAAGATGGACAGTCAATAAATAGAGCTGCTATGATAAGTAATGCTTGATGAAGGTGAGAAAATTGAAGATGAACATGGGACTGGATTAACAGAGGTAAAGACCTCAATATAGACATGAATTTATAGGAAACCCCCATGTTCTCTGCTCAGTGAGTAAAACAACCTCCATGCAACAGGTTGAGTATATTGTTTCCTTGTAGGTTAGATCCATAGGATTGGGCAAAAATCAATGGAAACTTGAATCAGGTGCCTGAGATGACTCAATTTTTCCCTCAATCAATAACTATATTTAAAGTGTGGACTTACGGTTAACACAAAAATACATGTTTTAGTAAAT
The DNA here is from genome assembly GCA_030015415.1 of Cynopterus sphinx. Lineage (NCBI taxonomy): Eukaryota > Metazoa > Chordata > Mammalia > Chiroptera > Pteropodidae > Cynopterus > Cynopterus sphinx. Next base: position 27,960,473 of record CM057388.1, on the reverse strand, counting down.
AAGTTTTTCAATAAAAATTCCAATTTAAATATTTTCTAACTATTTTTTGTGCATATATCAGCTGGAATTTAGTTTTTAATAATAACCAATGAGAGCTCATGTGAATGCACACATGCTGTGTATGCTGGTCTTCCCTACCTGTGAATTAAATGAGTTAATCAGATAGGGTAAGGGAGATGAACAAGGTTTATCAGCAGAAAACTCAGCAAAATACCAAGAATCTGAAGGGAAAAAAGCAGTGAAATATGTACAGGTAGTTCCCTGATTTTCCTTCCAACTTGTACAGGCCAAAAAGTTTAACTTCTGGGGCCCTGGGCCATCTTTAAATGAAGACGAGAGTTCTTTCTCAGGCACTACAGATAAAATGTGGCATTCATATCTGGAGGTAAGACAATTAATCTCATTATAAAATAATTCAAAGTATTCATCAAATAAAATTCCCAACAAGTCCCAGCCTTTTATGGTCTTTGAATCTCGGGGTAGTTGAATAGCTAAATACTCATTTGGAATAGAAAAAGCTACATCTAATACCAATTTTGGCTTTTATTCCCCAAGGCTAAAAAAAAAATATTCTGCTAAACAAAATACTCATCATGTTTTAGTGTCTGAAATTACACGTCAGCTTAGTAGCCCAAGTCAGCTATAAGACCAATGGGGGCTAGCATGGAAACATAGTCCACCATAAAGTAAGCTACCATTAGACAGCATTATACTAGAAAGTAGCCTATTATGTCTCAAGACTTCAAATACTTCTTTTATAGCTTTGAATCTTGTCAACAAGGCTGCTTGTGCATTTATACTCATTTCATTATGAGAACAGATGCTTAGAATGAGAATATACCAATTACATACAGGCCCCTGAACTTGATACCCAATAAGTGACCAAAGAAGTAATTCAGTAGAACATGATGTATAAAATTATTTTTTTGCAGGAACCCAAAATGAGCATCCTGGATATCAATAATATTTGGTGGTGCTCTCTTCTATCCTATGAAGAACAGCTCAAAAGATGGATTGGCCTCCATTTTCCCTTTACTTGCTGGATATATACTAATGTATGACTAATAGAGATATGAATATCAGTTGGATGCTAAGTAAATTAGAATGTGTGGCTTTGCAATTAGATTTTAACATGCATGAAAATTAAAAGGTAGATGATTGGATACAAAAGCTGTGGTACATATATGCACATCCATAAGAAAAGATAAAATACTATCATTTGTGACAACATAGATGGACCTCGAGATAATCATGCTAAGCAAAATAAACCAGACTGAAAACATTGAAAATCACATAATATCACTTATATGTGGGACATAAACCTAAAAGCAACAAATGAATAGGTCAGAGACTCACAGACATGCACAATAGACTAGTGATTATCAAAGGATAGGAGAGAGCGGGGAAGGGACAGGTATATGGGGTAAAAGGGGTCAAATATGAGGTGGCAAAAAGAAATCTAACTATGGAAGGTGAACATGCAGTAAAAATATATATTTGCCTTACTGTTAAAGTGTACAGCTGAAACTTATTGAATTTTGTCAACCAATGACAAAAATTTGTCAATCAAAAATAAACAAAGAAAGACACAAACAAATAATATCTGAGGGGGAAAGTAAAATAAAAATAAATAAAAGCCGTTGCCTCTATTGAGATTTAAAAAAAAATAAAAAATCATCCTCATCTCTAACCTCAGTCTATAGAATAAAATGAGTTCAGAAAACATTTAAAGTTTACTCTCTCATTTTTATGTTATTATATTTTATCTCCCTCTTGTTTTAAATACACCAAAGCCAGTCTTTTTTACTCTTTCAACATTCTATAATTGTTTGGAATTACTATCATGCTTATCAATTTCTTTGCCCACAATCATGTGTTGTATCTTACATGTTCCTTCTGCATTATTATTGAGACATCCCTTTTCATTTTTTCAGCAATGTTCTGTAAATAGTAAACTCTCCTGGTTCTCATAGCTCTAATGCCTTTATCTGACATAGAATTTTAAATGTAAAAAATATTTTCACTCAACATTTTGGATAAACAATTCTCTCATAGTTAAACAAAAATTTGCTGCCTATTTTCTAGGTAAGCTCTCTTTTCTCCTGGACTGCTTTAAAATTTTTCTCTTTGTCTCTGTTATTCTATATATGTATTACAATGTGCCTAGATGTTAATTTTTTAAAAATTCTTTCTGGAACTCAGCATGCAATTCCCACCACCACCCCGGCTTTATTAAAATACAATAGACAATTAGTTGCTCATATTTACATTGTACAATTCAATGAATTTTTTCAATTATAGTTGGCATAAAATAGCATTCTAGTTTTACTTATAAAGCATAGTGATTAGAGATCTATATAATTCACAAGATGACCACCCCACTAAATCGAGTACCCCTACATATTTATTACAACATTATTAACTATTTTACTTATGCTACACATTATGTCTTCATGTCTATTTTGTAACTATCCATTTTTACTTCTTAATACCTATGACCTTTTTTACCTTCCCCCAACCCCTCTCCCATCTGGTAACCCTCAAAATATTCTCTGTGTCTATGAGTTTGTTTCCATTTTTGTTGGCTGTTTTTTTCTTTAGATTCCACATGTATGTGAAATCTTGTGATATTTGTCTTTCTCTACATGACTAACTTCATTCAGTACAGTATCCTCTAAGCCAATCAAGGCAATATCTTTTTCTACCCGCTTCCTTTTAATGTGTGTATTGTAATCTAAAGTGAGTCTCTTTTAAGCCACATATCTAGGGGTCTTATTCTCTTATCCATTCAGTAACCCTATCTTTTGATTTGAACACTTATTTATTTTCCATTTGAAGTACTTGTTGATACAATGTAGTTATTACCATTCTTTATTCATTTTTTTCTTTAAATAAATTTTTATAAACCTGGGGAATATATATAAATAAAGAATCTCTTTCTTTGTAAACCTGGGGACATTTACAAATAATCACTTTGAAGATCAGACAGATTTACATTAGAATCTGACATTCCAGTTGAAGATATATGTTTTATGCTGGTTGTGTATTTGCATGTCCTTGTTTCCAGAAGGAAGGCAACACACTATAGCTAACTTTGGAATCATGTCCCACCAATGAGCTATGTAATCCTGCACAAGATATTCATTTTTTGGCCCCAGTTTAACTTGATAAATTAAAAATGTAAACGGCAAAATGCAAGGCTTAACTAGATCATTTCTAGGACCGCTTTGGTTATTACATTCTATATTTAACATTGTATCTCCCCAGATTTATAACATTACTGAGATCTACAAATTTATTTGTTCATCCATCCACCCATAGATTCTTCTAACAATCCATCCATTCATCCATCCATCCATCCATCCATCCATCCATCCATCCATCCATCCATTAAGGAAATATTTATCGTGACTTACTACATACCAGGTACTATTCAAGAACTTGGGATACATTGGTGAATAAGATAAACAAGGTCCCTGATTTTAAAGCTTACATAATAGTGGAGTAGCCAGATAATAAACAAATAATTTCAGAAATGTAGACAATGCATTAATGTCTCTGTGTATACACAGTGGCCACAGACACTTTTACTCCAAGATGTCTTTGTGGTTTACTTGCTGCCATTATAAAGACCTTGGGAAATTTGCTCTGAACATTTCTAAAGGAACTGAAAATTAGTCCACTAATATTATCTTCTGCAGCAAATGGTGAAGAGATAAGCCTCAAAGCAATAGCTGTGCAACATGATTTACTCAAAGTAAGTCCCCAAGCAAAATATCTTTCATTTTAATCTAATGTAGACTGTATCTATTCTCAAGCTATTTGTCCTTTCCCCTTTGCTTTTTGCTTATATTATTCCCTCTATTTTTAAAATGAAACTAGCATTATCTTCTTTCTGTATACTTTTAAAACTTTTTAATTCTAGAACAAAACATCTATAAAAAGTCAACAAACATAAATGTCCTATTAATGACTAACTATAAAGCATAGTACTTCATTCCTATAATCACTACAAATCAAGAAATAAAACATTGTCAGCACACAGGAGCATTTCCACTCCTGTGTTTTCCTTCCTGATTCCAATTATTCCAACTCTTCTCCTTCTTTAGGCAAACCATTAGACTAAACTCTGTGGTATTCAATTAGGTTATATATTCTGTTTGATTTATTTTAGTCATTATTCATAAAATGAAAACATGCATACTTCACTTATCAAGTTTCAAGTTACATATACCTTTATACCTTTATGTCCTCCTAGACAATATTCTCTAGATTGACAGGTACCTACTTTTGGCACATTGAAGACAGAAAATATAATTCCACTGTAACACAGGTTTTATTATTATGATATCGCCTGTCAGTCAATAGTTTCCTCCTTAAAGGTAATCAGTCTTTTTTTCTCTGGCTGCCTTTAGGATTTTCATTTTACTATGTGTAGATATAAATATTTTTAAATAATCTGCTTCTGACTTGTTGGAATTCTTGAATCTGTAGATTATGACTGCATTCTGAATAATTTTTCAAACCAACTTTACAATTCATCAACACTCTTTAGATGTGTAATACTCAATGTTTCCACTGAGTTTTTTTTTATGGTGATATAAGTTAATGAAATCCAGTTTTCACTGTACCTTTTAACAGTAACACATTTTAACACATTTAACATTTTAACACATTGTATGTTCACCTCCCATAGTTAGATTTCTTTATGTCACCACATATTTGACCCCTTTTATCCCATCTAACACCACACTCTCCACAAGCACCTACCCTCTAGTAACTACTAGTCTATTCTCTGTGTCTATGAGTCTCTGTTTGTTTGTTCTGTTCATTTGTTGCTTTTAGGTTTATATTCCATATATAAGTGATATCATATGATTTTCAATTTTTTCTGTTTAGCTTATTTTGCTTAGCATGATTATCTCGAGGTCCATCCATGTTGTCAGTGGAGTAATATTCCAATATATATATGTACCATCACTTCTTTATGCACTCATCTATCGTAGGACACCAGTTGCTTCCATGTCCTGGCTACCATGAATAATGCTGCTATGAATTTTGGGATGCAGATATCTTCTTGGATATCTGAGTATTCAAGTCTTTGGGGGTAAATACCAAGTAGAGAGATCGCTTGATCATATGGTAGATCAATTCTTAGTTTTGTTTTGATTTTTTTTTTTTTTTGAGGAACCTCCATACTTTTTTCCATGCTGGCTGTACCAATTCGCAGTCCCACCAGCAGTGAAGGAGTGTTCCTTTTTCTCTGCATCCTCAACAACACTTGTTATTAATTGTCCTGTTGATAACAGCTATTGTAACAGGTGTAGCATGATAGCTCATTGTGGTTTTGATTTGCATTTTCCTAAGAGCTACCGAGGTTAAGCATCTTTGCAAACATATGTTAGAAATTTGTATGTCTTCTTTGGAGAAGTATCTGTTCAGGTCCTCTGCCCATTTTTTAAATTGGATTTTTTTTTTGTTGGTGTTGTTATTGACTTATATGAGTTCTTTGTATATTTTGGATATTAGGCCCTTATTTGAGGCATTGCTTGCAAAAATATGTTCCCATTTGTTGGTCGAATCTTTCCCTCATTTATGATTCTTTGGCTGTGCAGAAGCTTTCTAGTTTGATGTAGTCCCATTTACTTATTTTTGCTTTTACTTCCCTTGACTTTGAGGTCAAAGTCATAAAATCCTTTTTTAACCCAAGGCCCATAGTTTAATTCCTATGTTTTATTCTATGGAATCTATTCTTTTACTCTTATACACATGCCCTTAATCCATTTTGAGTTAATTTTGGTGTGTGGTATTAGACAACAGTCTAGTTTCATTCTTTTGCTGGTGGCTTTCCAATTTTCACAGCATTATTTATTGAACAGACTTTCCTCCATTGTATGTATTGGCTCTCTTGGCAAAATATATTTGTGGTTCTAAACATGGGCTTATATCTAGAATCTCAATTCTGTTCCACTGATATGTGTGTCTGTTTTTCTGCCAGTAATATGTCATTTTGATTATTGTCATTTTGTAATATAATTTGAAGTTGGTCAGAGTGATGCCTCCAGCCTCATTTCTTTCTTTCTTTCTCCCCGCCCCCCCCCCAGGATGGCTTTGGCAATTCAGGGTCTTCTGTGGTTTCATACATATCTGATGATTTTTTTGGTTCTATTTCTTTAAAAAGGACCAATAAGATTTTTCTGAGGATTGCATTAAGTCTGTATAATGCTTTAGTAATAAGGACATTTTAACTATGTTGATCCTTCCAACCAAGAACAGGGTATATTTTTCCATTGCTTTGTATCTTCTTCAATTTCTTTTAATAGTGTCCTGTAGTTTTTATTATAGAGGTCTTAACAAGTTTCATTAAATTTATACCTAGGTATAAATTTATTTTATTGTTGCAATTGCAAAAGAAATTATTATTTCCACTTTTCTTTCTGACCCTTAATTATTAGAGAATAAGAATGTTATGAACTTTTGAACAATGATTTTGTATCCAGAAACTTTATTGTATTTGCTTATTGTTTCTAGTAGTGTTCTTGTGGAGTCTTTAGGCTTTTCTATATAGACAATGATGTCATTTGCAAATAGTGACAGTTTGACTTCTTTGTTTCCTACTTAGATGCTTTTTATATCTTTCTCTTGCCTGATTGAACTTTCTCCGACCTCCAATGTTATGTTGAATGAGAGTGGTGATAGTGGACAGCCTTGCCTTGTTTCTGATCTTAGAGGGAAGGTTTTTAGTTTTTCATGATTAAATATAATGTTGGCTAAGGGTTTGTACTATATGACCTTTATTATGTTAAGGTACTTTCCTTCATTATTGATTTCATTAAGTGTTTTGGTCATAAATAGATATTGTATCTTGTAAAAGGCATTTTCTGCATCTATTGATATGATCATAAGATTTTACTTTCTAATTTGTTTTGTGGTGTATCACATTAATCGATTTGCATATGCTGAACCATCCATGTGCCCCTGGGATCAAGCTCAGTTAATCGTGGTGTAAAATCTTTTAGTATGTTGTAGTATTCAGTTTGCTAATATCTTATTTAGGATTTTTGCATCTCTGTTCATGAAAGATATTGGTCTGTGGTTTTCTTTTTTTAGATTACCTTTAACAGGAATCAATATCAGGGTAATTTTGGCCTCATAAAATGTATTGAGAAGTATTGTCTCCTCTGACTTTTTTGGAATAGTTTTAGAATAGGTAATAAATTTTCTTTGAATGTTTGATAGAATTAACTGGTGAAGCCATCTCGTCCTGAACTTTTACTTTTTGGTAGGTTTTTGATATTGTTTCAATTTCCAAACTGCTGATTGGCCTATTTAGATATTCAAGTTCTTGATTCAGTCTAGGAAGCTTGTATCTTTCCAAGTACTGGTCCATTTCTTCTAGGTTATTAAATTTGGTGTTATATACTTTTTCATAGTATCCTTGAATTAACCTTTTTATTTCTGTGGTGTCTGTCAAATTTTCTCCTCTTTGATTACTGATTTTGTTTATTTGTGTCCTTTCTTTTTTTTCTTTAGTGAATCTAGCCAGGCATTTGTCAATTTTATTTACTTTCTGAAAGAAAGAGCTCTTTGCTGCATTATTTTCTATTGTTTTTCTTTTTGTTGTTGTTTTCAACTTCATTAATTTCTGCTCAATTTTTGAATAAATCTTTCCTTTTGCTGACTTTAGGCTTCAGTTGTTCTTCCTTTTCTAGTTTTTTTTTTTTTTTTTTAAGATGAAACGTTACGTTGTTTATTAGATCTCGTTTTTGTTTTAGGAGATAGGCCTTGTAATGATATGAACTTTTCTCTTATGACCACCACTTTTGCCATGTCCCAAAATTTTGATATGTTGTACTATCTTTATCATTCTTTTTTTTTTTTTGTATCTCTTGATCTCCCTTTTTACTTCTTCTATGAGTCAGGTATTCTTCAGTAGCATGTTGTTTAATCTTCATGTATTTGTGGTTCTTCCTGCTTTCATTTTACACTTTATCTCCAGCTTCAAAGCATATGATCAGAGAATATGGTTGGTATGATTTCAATCCTCAAATTTGTTGAGGCTATCACTTTAACCCTGTATGTGGTCAATCCATGAGAATGTTCCATGTGCACTAGGGAAGAATGGATAAACAGCTGTTTTGGAATGAAAGTCTCTGTAAATGTCAATTATGTCCACTTGGTTTAATGTGTCATTTAAGGATTTTGTTTCTTTATTGATGTTCTGTTTGGATAATCTGTCCATATTTGACAGTGGGATATTTAAGCCCCATACAATGTATTGCTCTGTTTCTCCCTCTAGTCTGTCAGTAATTGTTTTATATATTATGGGGCTCCCTGATTGGGGGCATAGATATTAATAAGTGTTATGTCTTCTTGGTGCATGGTTGTCTTTATCATTATGAAGTGTCTCTCAGTGCCTTGCTTTACGTTTTAATTTTGAAGTCTGTTTCTTCTGACAGTATTACCACTACTCCCACTTTTCTCTGAATGCCATTTTCTTGAATTAACATTTTCCACCCTTTCACTTTGAGTTTATATTTGTTTTGAGAGCTAGGAAGTGTCTCCTGGAGGCAGCATATAGTTAACTTTTCTTTTTTGATCTATTCTGCAATTCTGTACCTTTTTATTGGTGGGTTCAGTCCATTGACATTTAGGGTAATTATTGAAATATGAAGAATTTCTATAGACATTTTATCTTTTGCTTTCTGGTCACTTAGTATTTCCACTGCTTCCTTGTCCTTGTGTGTCTATTTTTTGTGTGTGTTTTGGTTTGGTTTTGTGGTATTTTTCATTCATCCTTTTTGTTTTATGTTATATGGTTCTGAATTTTGGCATTGGTTGTCATTACAAATAAGTAGATGATAGTGTGTGTGTGTGTGTGTGTGTGTGTGTGTGCATGTCTATGTGTGTGTATACATATATACATACATACATATATATATATATATATATATATATATATATATATATATATATATATATACAATCCAATCTCTATTTCCTTTTGTGAATTGAATCTTTAAATCCCTTTTCTGTCATTGTTTTCTCATTTTGTCCCTTTGTAGGCTGAATGTTCATTACTATCTTGCAATAGCTAATTTCTTTTTATTTTTTAAAGTTATAATGCCCTGTTGTTAGTAAGGGTTGCATTCTTCTGCTTCTATCTGCCTGCTAGTCAACTCACTCATTGTTTCGTATAAATAAATAAATATATATATATATATATATATATATATATATATATATATATATATATTTGTTTGTTTGTTTGTTTTAGGTGTGCTGACCCCTTTCAGTATTTCCTGTAATGCAGCCCTTGTAGTGGATAATCTCTCAATTTTTGTAATTTTGGAAAGGTCTTTATTTCTCCTTCATATGTAAAAGAGATCTTAGCTGGATACATTATTCTAGGCTGGTAGTTTCCTTCTTTTACTAGTTTGATTATTCAATTCCACTCTTTTCTGGCTTATAAGGTTATGAGGAGAATTCCAAGGGTAAATTAAATTATTTTCCTTTATAGGTCACCATTTTCTTTTCCCTGGCTGCCCTGAGAATTCTATCTTTGTCGTTGACTTTTGATAATTTTAATGCAATATGTCTTGGAGAAAGTCTTTTTGGGTTGAGATAACTGAGTGTTCTGTTGACTTCTTGAATCCAAGCTGCAGCTCATTCCTTAGATTTGGGAAATTCTCATCAACTACTTGTCTGAAAATGCTTTCTCATCCCTGCAACTTTTCCTCCCCTCCTAGAACATCCATTATTCTTTGTTTCTCCTCCTGATAGTATCAGCTAGTTCTTGTATTTCCTTTTCATTATTTTTAATTCTTTGGTTTCTCTCTTCTTCTTTCCGATCTATTTCTAGATTTCTGTCTTCAATATCACTGTTCCTCTCCTCCATTTGGATGACTCTATTTTCCAATAATGTTATTCATTTTTCACCTCTTTCAATGTATTCTTCACCTCTAGAAGTTCTATTTGGTTCTTTGAGAGGGTTTCTCTGTTAAAGAACTCATTCTGCTGATCTAGTTGTTTTTCCAATTTTGGGAATTGTTGATATGAATTGTATCTCACTGAGTTTTTTCAGAAGTGCTATAATGAATTCTCTGTCTTTTAAGTCACATATTTCTATGTCTGTAAGCTTATTTTCTGGAGATATTTTTTCTTTATTTCTGAGATGCCTTGTATCCTTGGTTGTTCATAGTGTTTAATGGACTTTTTATCCACCTGGGCATTATTGGAAGTGTATTCTGCTTTTTTACCACAAACGAGATTTATTGTGTAAAGGTCTCTCTTTAGCCTGTTGCAAAGAAGGTGTTTTTCTTTTGTTTTTCAGTAGGTGCATTTAAGCTTCTTGGATCTCTGTTTTATATCAAGTCTTAATAATGCCTTTTTTCTTATAGATATTCAATAATGCTCGCTACCCTCAGTCTCTGTCCTTGTCAGTGTTAGGAACAGTTTTGGTAACCTTTGCTCAGATTCCCCTGGTGCTCAGCTGTGTTTGGTCTCAGAGGATATGGGGACAGGTGCTCCCTGTTTGAGGTATGGGTGCTGCGGCTCAGTCTCACATTTTTCAATTGTTGCTGGTAATAATCAATTGTTATTTCTCTGCCATCCCCTCTTCTCTGCTTTCTGCCTTGTTGCCTGAGCACTGCATGGAGTTTTCAGCTCTGTTAGGCAGGTCTGTTCAGGAAACCCACCACACCTTCACCTCTCCTACTCCTCCTGCAGGGATTTTTGGCTACAAGTAAAAGTTTCTTTATTTCTCCCTGTCTACTGCCTGACTCACATGGTTCTGACCTGTGTTAGCTTTTATGCACAGATCCCACACTCAGATGTGTTGTTGTGCAATTTGGGTGTTTATTTTGTTGAATTTTAAATATTCAACTTATTGCTATTTCAAGAGCAGATATCTGGGGACATCTCTCACTCCACCATGTTTCTCACAATTCCTGTAGTTATTTTTTTGAAAAAGGTATTTGCTGGATATGTCTTTTTACATGAGGCAATCTTGTCAGTTAAGATGCAGACAGATTGCAAATTTGGTTTTCTAAGGAACCACCAGGAAAGTCAAAAATTGACATCTTTGGAGAATTATGCTCTGAAAGATTTTCAGTCTCATTCGCTCTCCTGTAGTTGCAAAACTTCACCATTGATGTGGGCTGTTATTTTTGAAGGCTATCATGCTTCTGGAAAGCAAAGAATAGACCAAGACAAGTTAAAATGTCCCTAAACTTGCTGTTATTACCAAGATTCACTTGCTGTTTTTTTTCCTTAAATAAATTTTTTCAGAATGCTGAAAGCCTTTCTTTCATTAATTTCCAGAGTCCTAAAAAGCTAATTCTGATATTTCTAGTTTTCTCATTGCTTATAAAGTATAACATTTTTTGGAAGCCTTACTTTTCCATTTTTTACTTTAAAACTGTAAAATTACATAATACTCTTGATCTTCCATCTCTTAAGCACTATCTATTATCTAAACAATGATAAACGGGATATTATTTCTTCCTCTAGTCTCTTTACTTCACTTTTTACACTTGATTCTAATTAATTATATTTTACATTTATTTACCCATTTTGTTTAGTGATGCGTATGTTTCTATGACTTCATTTGCAACTTTAAATTATCTTCTTAGACTCCCAGCAATTACAGATGAAGTAATTACATACATGCAATGCTTAATATTTTATTTTTCCCTCCTCCAATCAATTTTGACTAGTTATATTGTCTTAATTTGGGTTACTTCAAGGCAAACATGAGACAGTGATTCAACTGTAGCTACTTTATTTGTGAAGGGCAAGAAATACCAGTAGAGAAGAAAGGAAGTACACAGGGAAGACAAAGCAACCAATAAAAGGAGAATTATGTTAGCCATTTCTGTGGGTTACTAGACTTAATATTTTAAAGAATTTTGGGGAAAGACTGTAATACACATACCTTAGAGTTGTCTTTTCAAGGATCAAGGGATCTGAAGTATTTATTTACCAACTCCCAGCAATCATTTGTTTAGGGCTTCTCCTGGGGAGATTTTAATTCCTTGTTACTTCTTTAATGCTACCCTCAGGAAAGAGACACATATATTGATAGATGGAATCAGCTAGGAAAAGTGAAGTGATAAAGCTGCAGTGACACAGATGCAGAACTGGCAGAGTCCCCTATGTATTATATAATTTCTCCATTATCATGATATGTAATTTTCACATTCTAATTTGTGCTTTCTGCTTTACATGTGATAGGCTTATTTTATGTTAAATATGTTCAAAACTCATTATGAATCTTTTTCTTCATAATTTCCTTGCTATTCTATTAATTATCTTAAATTTGTTCTCCACTAATTTTTTCTGGAAGTGTTCATGATGATAACATTCCCTGAGTTCTTGCATATTCAAAACAATTTGTGTTTATTTTTTTGTATTTCAAGCATAATAATGATTGGATAGAATATTGTTATAATTTTTATATTTATTTGTTTTTCAATTGTAGATGACATAAAATATTAGAATATTTTTGACCCGCATTTTTGTCTAAGGGGTAGAGGAAGCTGTGAACAGTAGTAATGCTTTCTTGAATTTCTTGACTAAGTAGAATAGTATCTCCCCCAAACTTATGTCTTCCTAGAACCTCAGAATGTGATTTGGTTTAGAAACAGGGACTTTGCAGAGGTACCTAAGTTAAAATGAGGTCATAGGAATTAGGATGGACCTTAATCCAAAAACTGATGTCTTTATAAGATGAGGGAAATTTAAGCACATTCATGCACAGGGGTAAAGTATGTGAATAAATTCAGGGATATATTGTGACGATGGAGGCTATTAGCCAAAGGATATAAGAGATTGCTAGCAACCACCAGAGGTAGAGGAGATGCATAGAACAGAGAACCTAATAGGAACCAACCTGATTAATACCTTGATTTTGATCTTCTACATCCAAAACTGAGAGAATACATTTCTGTTGTTTTAAGTCACGTAGTTTGTGATACTTTCTTATGGCAACCCTAATGTCACAGGAAACTGTTACATCTATTAAATGTAACTTCCTAATTTCCTAAAAGACAGCAGCAGTCTTCTCTTACTGGTTCTAAATGAGATTTTGAAGTTAATTTCTTCACTTACAGTTACTTTATCTTGTGTAGAGTATGCATATAGAATTTATACCATGTGTTATACAAGTTTGAGATTGTAATTTCTCTTGGATAACTCTTTTACATGCAGTCCCAGGAAATGACTAGATTCTTTGAATTTTTCAAGACTGAGAGACAGAAAGCATAGGTGTGTGCATGCATGAACACACACACACTCACACACACATACACACAACACTTATTCAGTATAGTATTCTTTCTTATCTGTGGAGTGAGCTTTCAATAATGTTACCACTCCTGTAGGTACACTTTCACAAGCTCTTAAGAACCAAATCATTCAAATTAATAAATAGAGAAAAAGAGATAAAATTAAAAATTAAAGATAAAATGCAGGAAAAAAATTAAGAAAATATTGGTAATGTTCAAACTAGTACAAACTATAAGAACTAGAAGAGAAAATAAAAATAATTACAAATACATTAAAATTTTAATGAAAGATGATTCCAATAACAATTAATGTTAAGACTACTAAACAAGATACAGATTTAAAACAAAAGCCTAAAACTAGTCTGATAAAAAGTTTAAAACCAAAAAAGTCAAAAGCTAAAAAATAAAAAGCAAAGGTACATAATTAGGAAAAACAGTTAAAATTAATGAGTCTAACTTAAACATTCCAAAATTGGGAAAGACTTCTGCAATGGGAAAGCCAGAACTTCTGTAAACCTATGCTCATGTAAAATTAATAAAGATACTAGGAAAATTTGTCAAAATCAAGTTTTTCAGAACTCTGAACATTAACTAAATACTTACAACAATCTTTGAAGGATCAATTTAGGAAAGATTAATGAGCTTTGGTAAGAGTGGCAAAATTACAAATATAAATTATATCTTATCAGTAATTTTGTTAAACCTAAATTTATTAATGCCTCCAATCAAAAATCAGAAATAGACACTTTTTTACAAATCATGATTTGACTCAATACTATCTTCAAGAGGCACACTTTAAAATGAAAAATACAATAGGTTGAAAAGTGAAAGATTGGAAAATGATTATGATGCAAATAGGAACCAAAGAGAACTGAAATGCCTATATTAATGTCAGAAAAAAAGAACTATAAGACAAAAATTGTTACCAGAGTCAAGCATTCATCATTATAGAGACATTTATGATAAAAGGGTCATTAAATAATGAAGTTATGTGCATTTAACATCAGAGCTCCAAAACACATGAAACAAAAATTTATAAAATTGAAAGGAGATATAGACAATTCAACAATAGTTACAGACTTTACTATCCACTTTTAATAATAGATAGAAAAATTAGTCTGATGATCAATAAAGAATCCACCCAATAACAATAGAAAACACACTCTTCTGAAGTATATACACTCTCCAGGACAGAATATCTGTTACGCTATGAAAGAAGCTTCAATGCATTTTAAAGAATTGAAATAATACAACATATGATCTCCAACAGCAACAAATTAAGTTAAGAATCAATAACAGAAGAAATTTTGAAAATTTAAAGAAATGGAAATCAAACAACACACTTCTAAATAGCCATTGGTCCAAAGGAGAAATTGCAAAGGGAATTATATAATTATTTGAGATGAACAAAAATGAAAAGCCACACACTAAAACAACAAAAACAATTAAAAGAGAAAACAAGTTATTAAAATCAGGCATTAAAAATGAGACATTGCTATTGACTTTACCTGGGCAGACACCAGAATATGTGGGCTGCATTATTTGGATTGGTAATATATCTTAGACATAAACAACAGGCCTAATATTCATTTTCAGATCTTAGCCACCTCTGTGTCTAGGAATTAATCTCAGGTGGATTGACAGGAAACACAAGTGAAATAAAATTTATATCTAATATTTTCTTTCAGAAAAGTCCTTGTCCTAACCTCTAGTATTCATGAATATTTCATTCAGAGGTTAGTTGTAGAACTACTCCAAATGGTTATCAGGCACTTTTATAGGAGTCTATGAAATAACCTGGCCTTTGGCAGAAATAGACTGGTGACCATATTTGACCAAATTTACCCCACTTGCTTTGTGAATAATCAGAATTTGTCTAGCTAAAGGATAGAAGACTTTTTCTATTATACTTATTTGTAGTACCCAGATGCCTATTTTGTTGCCTTTTTTCTCCTTTTTTTCTTTTTTTTTCTTTTTCTTTTTTTTTTCTTTTTTTTTTTTACAAAATTAGAAGTTTATTAAGGTTTTTGCAGGACTAAATTTTAAGATTATCTGATGCAAACAGCATCTATCCTAGAAGATCTCTTGATCTCTTGTCACCAGCACCGCCCCACACACAAACACACCATACACATCATACCACATACATATATGTGAGCACACACTTCTTAGTGTGTTACCTCCTTGTCAGCATATCCTAGTAAAGGGCTGAGGAGGACCAATCTTCTATCACTGGAACTGCTGTCAGCTTTGATAATGAGCATGTTAGAGTGAAAAACAAAGTTTTAATTAATACTCTTGCAGTAATCCCCTCTCACTTTTCTATGTGGTTATTTATTTTGTCAACTCAGACTTTAGGGTATGACAGTCCTGTGGCAACCCTGCATTCTGTACAACTTTCTTTCATCCTCTCAGCCCTAACAAACTTTAAGCCAGAAATATTCTACTGCATCCTAAGATAAAATCTACACTGACTCACGCTCTCATGGCCATGACCATGTTGGAGTCACTTAGATGCCATGGGAATCATTTATAATAAGGAAAGATTCAATAAATAATTATATTTTTTATATTTCCTTTTGGATGATGCTTTTTTTCTGAAAAGGGGCCTCAGTAACAAATGCTTATTTCTCCTCTTCCTTAAACTGCAGCTATCACAAACAATCACAGAAAGAAAAGACTAGACTTGCACAGTCTCCTCTAACATTAAATGAAGGCTGACCTTACAATTTCCTTGGGTCAATAGAATGTGATGGAAGTGATGCTGCCCAAGCTCTGGACTAAAGCACTATGAGCTATTGCACCTTATTCTTTTGCATTCTTGGACAGCTAAGAGAGTCATGCTACAATGTGTCTTGGATGAAAAACCACATGGAGAGAAAGGTCCATCCCTCTAACCTATTCTAACAGATCTCAGAACGGACCAGCCCCTTCTCCTCAAAACAGCTGCATAAATGATTCCAAGAAAAACAACATAAGAACCACCCAACTATCCTATGGAATCATGAAAAGTAATATATTGTTCTTTAAAGCCATGAAATACTGCAGTGATTTGTTATGCAGCAATATATAATTGACACAGTTGATCTTTATAAGGATTTCAGGTGTTGGGAGCTGGCTTCCCTTATAAGGGTGAACTACATGGGTTCATAATCACAGGTTCTGGGGCAGGGTCTATAGTTATAAGACAAGTTGGAGCCAAATGTTCCATCTAGACTTCAAGGCAAAGTTTTATAGTGACGAATTTTTCTCAGTTCTAGTATGCACTGATTCTGAAAGCAAAGCAGAAGACATGGCCTGATTTTTAAAGAGCAACTGGCAAAATTCCTAGTGAGAAAAGGAGAATACAAAAAGCTTCTGCCACTGTAGTTAACTTTGTCCATGTTTGATTATTTCATTTTCCAATGGCAATGTCCCAGCTGCGCTCCAGTGTCTTTGTAGCTTACATCAAGTTTCAAATGAGAAGTCTTTCTAATTTCTCACCTTTGTCATTTTTTAATTTAAGTTGCTTGGTTTTCCTGCCCAATTTATCATTGACAAAGCCTCAGGTAAAGTACTTCTTGTTTTGAGTATTATTTATACCATTTATCACACTAGAATTAACGAGAAGAGTCTCATTTTAGAAACACAGCCACTAAAATGAAATCTCTACCACATAAAGAAGCAGAATAGTGTGATTGCAAAACATAGATTCTGGAGCCAGATTGCTTTATTTATGAATCTTAGATCTTTGAATCCTTCCTGACCTTGGATAGATTATTTAACAACTCTTTGTTTCATAATTTTTATCTGTCAGTTGGAGATAATAATAGTCATACCTACCTTGGAGATATTACAAGAGTAAATGTAAACGTGGCACTTTGAATATATAAAAGTTTGACTGTTAGTATTATTTTGATTATTATAGAATAGCTAAATACAATAGTCAGAAGGTAAGGATTTTAGACCCAGATCTTTGACAAACAAAACACTTGCCCTTGGGTTAAAGTACTACGAATTTGGGACCTCAATTTTTTCATCTTTGAAATGAGTACTTTATGGACTCTTTCAACTCTAAAAACCAAAAAATCTATAAAATGTGAAAAGAAAGGCTAAAATTGACCTCTGAGACCATGACCAGCAAGAGTAGAATATTTATTCTCCTTGCCCAGAAATGAGTGAAGTCTTGAAGCATAATATTGTTTCATACATAAATCAAGGACTCATTTTGTTTGGAAATGTGGTTTCAATGTAAACAAGGCTATTTCTCACCTAGGATCTCATGAATAAGAACTGGTAGAAATTCAAGATTAGGTAACTATCCAGATAGGGAAGAGCCACTTATACAATTTTTAATGGTTTAGGAGAATTTTCAGAAGGACATTCCAATATCAATGAGGCCAGTACATGCAAGTAGCAAACAAACAAACAAACAAAAACAAAAACACCAGAAAACAATGTTTGTTACTGGCCAACAGGAAAGATGAAGGAAAGAAGATGTTTCAAAGAGAGATGAATCTACTGAGAAGAGTTGTTTGATTATAGGATCAGAAATGATACTGTTTTTTTTCCCCCTCTAAGTGTCCTATCTTATCTTCCTGCCTCATAGGCAGCATTGTGAAATAGACATCTGTATTTAGCCCTTTGTCATCTTGTCATAACTGTAACCTAAGGTCAGAATACATTGTCACTTTAAATTAACCTCTACCCATATCTTTCTCCAGGGACACAGATCATTTTATCTCAAGTGTTTATCTATCTATCTATCTATCTATCTATCTATCTATCTATCTATCATCTATCTATTATTTATATTTTGAGAGCTTCTGCTGAAAAACTAATAACCTATTTGTAGGAGCCATAATTCTTAATGAGCTTCCATAATGTACAAAGAAACAATCACACATTCATGGGCACACAAACACGTGCATTCCTATGAATGGTCTTAAAAGTCCTAGTTTTATATTACTATTAAAAAGTGAAAAGATATTTGCACACTGATGTTCATAGCAGCACTATTCATAGTGGCCAGAACATGAAAGCAAATGAAGTATCCTACAATAGAGGATTGGATAAAGAAGCTGTGGTACATATATACAATGGAATATTACTCAGCCATAAGAAGAGATGAAATACTTCATTTTGCGACAACCTGGATGGACCTCAAGATAGTCAAGCTAAGTGAAATAAGCCATACAGAAAAAGTTGAAAATCACATGACATCACTTATATGTGGATATAAACCTAAGAGCAACAAGTGAACAGGACAAACAAACATACATAGAGACTCATTGATGTGGACTATAGACTAGTGGTTACCAGATTATATGGAATGGGAGAGGAGGGGGATGGTAGATGTGATAAAGAGTCAAATATAGAGGGGTAGGGGAAGGGTGATGTGAGAAAGGGGATAAAATGTAGGGTAGTTGAAGGCAATTGGACTTTGGGTGTTAAACACACAACAGATGTCAAATTATAATATACATCTGAAAGTTATATAATTGTATTAATTGACATTATCCCCAATAAACTTAATAAAAGAAAAAAAGAAAAAAGAATCATCACCTCATTTAACCTTTGTAAAAAAAAGGCTATATTGTGACAAAGAAGGACTTAGTTATCCAATTTCTGGATATTTATCAGAACAAACTGAAAACCCTCCTTTAAAGGAACATGTGAATGCATATATTCATTGCACCATTATTTACACTTACTAAGATAATGGATGCAACCTGGTTGTTCATTGATAAATAAATGAATAAAGAAGAGATGTACATATATATAATGGAATATTACTCAACCATAAAATAGAATAAAATTTCCATCTGCAACAAAATGGATGGACCTAGATGGTATTGTGCTGAGTGGAGTAAGTCAAAGACAAATGCCATATGATTTTACTTACATGTGCAATCTAAATAACAAAATAAACAAATAAATAAAGCAGAAATAGACTAATAGATACAGAGAACATTTTGATGGTTACCAGATGAGAGTGGGTTTGGAGTGTGGGTGGAAATGTGGAAGAGATTAACAGGTATGAATTGGTAGTTACAAAAAGTCATGGGGATGTAAAGTATAACATAAGGAATATAGTCAATAATATTGTAATAACTGTGTATGGTGTCATATAGGTACCAGATTTAATGGGGTGATCACTTTATAAGATAAATAAATGTCTAATCACCATGTTGTATAGATAAAATTAATACAATATTATATGAAAACTGTAACTGAAAAAAAATAAAAAATAAAGTATTTAAAAAAGAATTTTAAAGTATTCATAATCCTCTCTGTAGTACATTCTTCTTGGGAAGTTTATTTTTATAGCATCTTCTTTCTGTCTTTAGTGATTGCTTTTGAAAGAAAGTAACATATAAAGAATGTGTTCAGATGCCTAAATATCTGATCAATGATTTAAAAAAGATGAAAAGTCATTAAAATTTAATGGTATCTTAGAAGTACCACTACACATTGTATAACTCAATCTTTATCAAAAATATTAAGACAAATATTGATTTTATTTTATAAAATGTATAACTAAGGCATGAAAAATATCTTTCTTTTAGTCTCACAGATTGTAACTGATATGAAGGATCTAGATTTATTACATGATCTCATTTGGTGTTATGAACACAACCAATTTAAATCCTAACTAGATCTCTCTTTCATAGTCTATTCTTAAGCAAATATATTTTTTTAATTTCCTTGATTCCCATTTCCTCCACTATTAAATAAAAGTAGGACAAATTATCTTATAGCCCTATATTTATATAAATCTTTGGTTGAATACCTGTTAAATATTAGTGTTGGCATTTGGTAATGTTAGTGCCAAGTATGCACTTATTCTATGGAAGATTAGTAAATGACAATTTAAAGTGCTATACTCTAATTCCAAAATAAAAATTTCAAAACTGACCCAAATATCGGTAAGAATCCTTCAAAAAATGCTGAATCATAGTTACTGTGAAGATATTTTCTAAATTTCTAGTATAGGTCACAAAAGTGAACAAAAATAAATGCATGCCTTGCCCTTTTGAAGCTAAAATCTAATATGGAAGAGAGACTGTGGTAGGTTGAATAATGATCCCCAAGAAGTCCATTTCTCAATTCCTGGAACTTATGAATATGTAACTTTACATAGTAAAAGAGACTTTGCATGTGTGGTTAAAGTAAGGATGGTGAGATAAAGAGGTTTTATTGGATTACCTGAATGACCCCAATGTAATCTCATTTCCACTAAAAATGTAGAGGGAGATACTAAACAGGAGAAAATGACAAATGTAAGGACTAGAACAAGATTCTACACTGCTGGTTTTGAAAGTAAAAGAAGGGGCCTTGAACTAAAGAATACAAGGAATGCAACTCTAAAAGAAAAGGCAAGATAATATATTCCCTTGTAGATTGTGAAGATAGTGAAATTCCGCAACCACTTTGATTTGAGCTCAGTGATACTTATTTCAGAATTCTGACCTCCCAAATTGAAAGTTGTTTTAAGCCACCAGGTCGGTGGTAATTTGTTACAGCAGCAGTATGAAAATAATACAAAAGCTTTATTCAAATAAGTCTAAAAACAGTAGACATCTGGTAGGGATCTTCATCCTCACTGCACAGCATGCTGACAGGTGTCCATGGCTCACTGAATATTTGAGATTCAGCCCCTCTCTTGATTTGCTTTTCTTTCTCTATTGGTTGTGTTTTATGCTTACCAAAAGACTTTTGAGTTTTTCTCCAAATATGTTGAACCCATGATAGGAAATTTTCCTACCTAAAAAGTTAGGCTAATGGCAGGCCAAAGGGGGAAAAAACGTTTGCCTAACTTTGAAAGAAAGTGCATGGCATTATGACACATATACCATGGGAATTTGGAGTAAGTCTCCCTGAAGAAGTGATACCTGAACTGAGATCTGAAGGAGAAGTAGGAGATATCTGGCTTTGAGAGTGAGACTGAAGTCTAGGAAGAATTGCCAAGGTCATAAGGTAGGAGAAAATATAGTGTATGGACCCAAACGAAAGCCACTGAAATCTAGGAGCAATTGTACATGGGACTGTTTAC
This sequence comes from Cynopterus sphinx, assembly GCA_030015415.1. NCBI lineage: Eukaryota > Metazoa > Chordata > Mammalia > Chiroptera > Pteropodidae > Cynopterus > Cynopterus sphinx. Next base: position 27,939,152 of record CM057388.1, on the reverse strand, counting down.
TTAATTTCTGTTTCTGATAATTTGTTACTGGTGTATAGAAATTCAACTGATCTCTGAATATTAATTTTGTATCCTGCTACTTCACTGAATTCACTTAGTTTCAAAAATGTTTTGTGGGATCTTTAGGGCTCTCTCTATACAGTATCATGTCATCTACAAATGCCAGTTTTACTTCTTTCTTTTCAATTTGGATGTCTTTTGTCTTTTTTCTTTTATGATTGCTGTGGCTAGGAGTTCCAATACTATGTTAAATAAATGTGGTAAAAGTGGAATCCTTTGTCTTGTTCCTTATCTTAAGGAAAATGCTTTTACTTTTCACTATTAGCTATGATGTTAGCTGTGAATTTGTCATACATGGCTTTTGTACTGTTGAGGTATGTTTTCTCTATTCCCACTTTGCTGAGAGTATTTTTATTATTAGTTTCAGGCATATAGTATGTTGGTTAAACATTTATATAGTTTATGAAATGATCCCTTCAATTATCACCCATCTGGCTCTACATATAGTCATTACAATACTACTGACTATGTGCCCTATGCCATACTCCACATCTCTGTGACCATCTTTTAATTGCTAAGTTGTATCTCTTTAACCCTTCATTCCTTTCAACCAGCTTGCCAAAACTCCCTTGCCTCTAGAAGTTACCAGATTGTCCTCTGTATTTCTGAGTCCATATTCATGTAGTTAGTTCATTTTGTTCCTTAGATTCACATATAAGTAATATCATATGGTATTTTTCTTTCTGTGTGACTTATGTCACTTAGCATAATAACCTCCAGGCTGATCCATATAGTGAAAAATGGTAGGATTTCTTTTTTAACCTGAGTAATATTCAATTGTATTTATGAGCCATAACTTCTTTATTTAATCATCTGTCAACGGGCACTTAGGTTGCTTCCATATCTTGGCTATTGTGAATAATGCTGCTGTGAACAACAGGTGCATAGATCTTTATGAATTAGTGTTTTGATTTTTTTTTCTTTGGATAAATATCCAGAAGTGCAATTATTGAGTCATAAGGTAGTTCATATTTTATTTTCGAGGAAACTTCAAACTATTTTCCACAGTGGCTGTACCAATTTGCAACCATCAAGAGTGTACAAGGGTTCTCTTTTCTTCACATCTTCACCAACACTTGTGTTTTGACTTATTGATGATGGTCATTTTGACAGGTGTGAGGGGATACCACATTGTGGTTTTAATTTGCATTTTGGTGATAATTAGTGACTTTGAGAATCTTTTCATGTGTTATTGGCCATCTCCATTTCCTTTTTGGAGAAATATCTATTCAAGTCTTCTATCCATTTTTAAATCACATTGGTTTTTTTTCTGTTGTTGAGTTCTATGAGTTCTTTGCATATTTTGGTTATTAATCCCTTAATAATTATAAGCAAATATCTTCTCCAATTCAGTAAGTAATCTTTTTATTTTATTGATGGTTTACTTTACTGTGCAAAAACTTTTTAGCTTGATGCAGTCACATTTTTAAATTTTTCCTTTTGTTTCCCTTCCTCAAGGAAATATATCAAAAAAAATTAATAATAGCAATATCTAAGAGTTTACTGCCTGTGTTTCCTTCTAGAAGTTTTATGATTTTGGGTCTTAAATTTAAGTCTTTAATTCATTTTGAATTTATTCTTGTATATAGTGTATACAAAAAAAATGGTCCAGTTTCACTTTTTTGAATATGTCTGTCCAGTTTTCCCAATATCATTTATTGAAGATACTGTCTTCATCCCATAGTATGTCCTTGCCTTCTTTGTCATAGATTAAATGAGTGTATAGATGTGGATTCATTTGTGGGCCTTCTATTCTATTCCATTAATCTAAATATATGTTTGTATTCTAGCACCATGCTGTTTTGATTAATATACATTGTAGTATAGTTTGATATCAGGTATTATGATACCTTTAACATTTTTCTTTCTCAATATTGCCATGGCTGTTCAGGATCATTTATGGCTCCATATAAATTTTTGGATTATTTGTTCTAGTTCTCTATACAATGCTATTGGTGTCGTGATAGGGATTCCATTGAATCTATAGATTGCTTGGGTAGTTTGCCCATTTTAATGATGTTGATTCTTCCCATCCACGAGCACAGTATATGTTTCAATTTATTTGTATCTTCTTCAATTTCTTTTAATAACGACTGATAATTTTCCTTGGTTAATTTGATTCACAGGTATTTTATTGTTTTTGATGCAATTGTAAATAGGATTGTTATCTTAATTTCTCTTTCCAAAAGTTCATCGGTGTATTAAAATACCACTGACTTTTGAATATTAATTTTGTATACTGCTGCTTTACTGATTTTTGAATGTTAATTTTGTATCCTGCTACTTTACTGAAAAAAAAAGTTCTGTTTTTTTTTTTTTTTGTGGAGTCTTTAGAGTTCTCTCTATATAGTAATATGTCATCTGCAAATAATGAGAGTTTTACATTTTCCTTTTAAATTTGGATTCCTCTTATTTCTCTTTTTTTGTCTCATTGCTGTGGCTAAGCCTTCCACTACAATGTTGAAGAGAAGTGGTGAAAGTGGGCATCTTTGTCTTGTTCCTGATCTTAAAAAAAATGTTTTTAACCTTTCACTATTGAGCATGGTGGTAGATGTACATTTATCATATATGAACTTTATTATATTGAAGTGTGTTCTCTCTATTCTCACTTGGCTGAGAGTTTTTATCATAAATAGTTGCCAAATTTTGGTAAATGTTTTTTGCATGCATTGATATGATCACATTATCTTTATCTAATTTCCACCCCCAGGCTTTATTAAAATATAATAGTCAATTCCTTGCTCACATTTACATTGTACAATTCAATTAGTTTTTTTTTTCAATTATAGCTGTCATACAATAATATACCGGTTTCAGTTGTATAGCCTAGTGATCAGAGATCCACTTAGCTGACAAAGTGATCACCCCCACCAAATATAGTATCTCTCTTCTCCCTTATATATTTATTACATTAACATTCTTTCCCATGAAACACTCTACATTTCCATGTTTATTCTACAACTATCCTTTTGTACCTCTTAATCCCTTTGCCTTTTTATTCCATGTTTCCCAATGCCCCTCCCATCTAATAGCCCTCAAAATATTCCCTATATCTATGAATTTATCACTGCTTTTGTTGTTGTTGCTGTAATTGTTGTTTATTTTGTTCTTTAGATTCCACATTTACATGAAATCATGGAATATTTTTTTTCTCTAACCCATTTCATTCAGTGCAATCCATCATGGCAATATCTTTTACCATCCCCCCCTTTTTTAGTCTGTGTGTGCTTTTTAATCTGAAATGAGTCTCTTTAGGCAGCATATATAAGGGTCTTGTTTTCTTATCCATTCAACAATTCTGTCTTTTGATTGGAGCGCTTAAATCTTTTCTATTTGAAGTACTTGTTAATAGGAATGTAGTTATTGCCATTCTTTATTCATGTTTTTGATATGACTTTTGTCTTCCTAAAGAGTCCCCCCAACATTTTCTGTAATACTGGCTTGGTGATAATAAGTTTTTTTAGCTTATTTTTTTTTCTGGGAAGATCTTTATCTGTCTTTCAACTCTAAATGATAGCTTTGCTGAATAAAGTATTTTCAGTTGTAGATCCTGGGTTTTCATCACCTCAAATATGTTGTGCCAAGCCCTTCTGTCCTGCAAATTTCTTTTGAGAAATCAGCTGCAGTCTTATGCTCCTTTGCAGGTAACTAACTGCTTTTCTCTTGCAGCTTTTAAGATTCTCTCTTTGTATTTAACTTTTGCCATTTTAATTATGATGAGTCTTGGTGTGGGCCTTTTTGGGTTCCTGGTTTTTGTGACTTGCTGAGCTTTCTGAGGTTGTATGTCTATTTCTTTCACCAGGTCAGCAATTCAACACATTTTTTTTCCTTCAGGTCCACCTGTGACACAGACATTTTTATCTTTAGTAGTGTCCCATAGGCTCCTTAAATTATTATTATAGTTTTGGATTCTTTGTTCTTGCCATTCTGATTAAGTGCCCTTGGCTTCCCCATCCTCTATATTGGTGGTTGGATCCTCTTTTTTATCCATTCTGTTTATTCTCTCTATTATACTCTTCATCTCAGGTAATGTGTTCTTCATTTCTAACTGATTCCCTTTTATAATTTCCATTTACATTTTATGTTTTTTTTTTATCTTTGTGTTAAACTTCTCTCTGAATTAATGTATTCTTCCCCTAAGTTCATTGAGCATCTTTATAACCAGTGTTTTGAACTCTGCATCTGTTAAACTGCTCGACTTCATTATTCCTGGATCTCTGTTGTGTTCTCTTATATGGTTCCTGCTTTTCTGTCTTTCTATTTTGGCTGCCATTTTGTGTATGTTTCTATATACTAAACAAAGCTACTAAGTCTCCCAGTCTTAGTGAAGTTTTGTGTACTAGGTGTCTAGTGGCACAGTCCTGAGAAGGGTTCAGCTGCAGGCCAAATTTAGCCCCAGCCTGTACCCCTCCAGGGTCACTTGTTTTGATTCAGCAAGCAATCCACAGATACTGCGCTTATAGTTGCCTCAAGAAACCACACCAGAAATGAGGCCAGCTGCCAATAATGTGAGTCTTGGTTCTGCTCAGCAAGTAGCACCTTACTTTCTGAGGATACACATGGATGTGGCTTGGGTGGAGCCACGAGCTGGAGGAGGCAAAGTTTCAGGAAGTCTTCTGGACCTAGCAACATCTGTTATCCAGTTTGATGACATCTCATCTATAGTGGTGCTACATCAGCACAGTGGGAGGGGGATGGGGTCAACAGAAGAACAATGAATACCACCAGCCCTTCTGTCGGGAAGAGATCCTGGCCTCTAGCCCTCACTCTAACAACTCACTGTCCCTCTGTAAGTCTCTGGTGCTCCCTGTATAGCCTATCCAATGCTGGTGCTCAGAGCAAGCAGGTCTGTCACTGCTAATGACCAGTTGCAGACATGGCCCCTTTAAGAGGTGTTTTCAGCTGCCAGCTGAAGCTCCCACAACTTTGTTCCACTCAGCCACTGGGAACCAGGCAGCCTTGCATCCTTGCCCCATCCTACCTTTCTTATTTCTCTTCCTAGTTGTAGAGCTTGTTCATCTAGATCCCAAGCGAATGCTTTTGTTGTTTGCTCCATGTTTTTGCCACAACTTTGATTTGGTTGTAAGAGAGATGAACAAAGCCTCGATTATCTTCACCACATTTTTTCTCCCTTGATTTTTATCTTTCAATTTCTGCCATGGTGTATCACATTGTTTTTCAGACATTGTACAAAACTTGCATTCCAGCAATAAATCTAACTTGATCATGGTGTATATTTTTAATGTATTGTTGAATTTAGTTTGCTAATATTTTCTTGAAAATTTTTGCATCAATTATCATTGGGGGTATGTCAGTTTATAGTTGTTTTGCTTTGTTTTATTTGTAACTTCTATGTCTGGTTTGGAATCAGGGTGATAGTAGATCCATTAAAAAAAAACTAGGAAGCCTTCTCTTCTCTTGAATTTTTTGGAATAGTTTGAGAAGAATAAGTATTAATTCTTCTTTGAATGTTCAATCAAATTTGCCTATGAAGCCATCTGGTTTAGGACTTTGGTTTTTCTTGGATTTTTTAAATTATTACTTATTTGATTTCATTGGTAGTAATCAGTTGGTTCAGATTTCTGTTTCTTCTTGACTCAGTCTTGAGAGATTGTATGTTTCCAGGAATGTATCTATTGCTTCCTGATTTTCCGATTTGTTTGCATATAATTGCTCCTAGTATTTTTTTATAATCCTTTGTAGTTCTCTGGAGTCGATGGTTAACTTTTTCTCTTTTATTTTGATTTTATGTATTTGGGTCCTCTCTCTTTTTCTCTTGATAAACCTGCTTAAATATTTATCAAAATTGTTTTAAAAGAACCAGCTTTTGGTTTCATTGATTTTGTATTGTGTTCCTAAACTCTATTTCATTTATTTCTGCTCTGATATTTATTATTTTCTTCCTTCTACTCACTTTCAGCTTTGTTTTGCTGTTCTTTTGTTTTCCAGTTTTTTGTTGTTGTTGTTTTCTAGTTCTTTTAAGTGTAAGTTTAGATTATTTATTTGAGCTTTTTCTTGTTTCTTGAGGGAGGCCTGTATTACTAAGAATTTCCCTTTTAAGAATGCTTTCACTGTGCCTCATACATTTTGAGTCATTGTGTTTACATTTTCATTTTTCTTTAGATATCTTTTGAATTCTTCTTTGATCTCTACATTAACCCATTCATTCTTTAGCACCATGTTATTTAGCCTTCATGTGTTTATGTAATTCTTATTTTTGTTTTTCTTGAAGCTGATTTCTAGTTTCATGCATTGTGGTCAGAAAAGACACTTGATATTAATTCAATCTTCTTAAATGTATTGATATATGTTTTGTGTCCTAATATGTGGTCTATCCGGAAAATGTTCCATGTGCCCTTGAGAAGATCTTATATTTTTCTGCTTTAGGGTGAAACACTCTAAAATATTAATTAAATGCAACTGGCACATTATCTATCTATCTATCTATCTATCTATCTATCTATCTATCTATCTATGTGTAACTGAAAAAATAATTTAATTTTTTTTTCTTTCTCCCCTCTGGTAAACACTAGCCCGTTTTCCATGTCCATGAGTCTATGTTTAGTTTTCCTGTTCATTTGTTGCTTTTAGTTTATATACCACATATAAGTGATATGTGATTTTCAACTTATTCTGTCTGGCTTATTTCACTTAGTATGATTATTTCAAGGTCCACCCATGTTGTCACAAATAGCAATATTTCACCTCTTCTTATGATTGAGTAATATTCTATTGTATATATGTACCATAGCTTCTTTAGCCAATCATCTATTGCAGAACACCTTGGTTCCTTCATGCCCTGGCCACTGTTAATAATACTACTATGAACATCAGTATGCAAATATCGTTTCAGACAAAGTTTCAAAACTTTGGGGGTAAATACCCAGTAGAGAGATTGCTGGATCATAAGGTAGATCAATTCTTAGTTTCTTGAGGAACTTCCACACTGTTTTCCATAGTGGCTGTACCAATTTGCAGTCCTACCAGCAGTGTATAAGGGTTCCTATTTCTTCGCATCCTCCCTAGCCTTTATTATAACAATTGTGAGATGGTATCTTGTTGTGGTTTCACTTTGCAATTTCCTAATAGCTAGCAATGGTGTGCATCTTTTTAAATATTTATTGGCCATTTGTATGTCCTCTAGGATGAAGTGTCTATTCAGGTTCTCTGCCCATTTTCTGATTGGATCATTTTTTAAAAATTAAATTTATTTATTTAAATTAGTTTCACGTATACAGTACATTGGTTAGACAGCTATATTGTTCATAAAACGAACATCCCTCCCTCCCCTGGTCCTCCACTTAGCCATCATTTTAATGCTAACTGCATTCCTTCTGCCATGCACAGTGATGGACAGAGGGGAGCGGGTTTGAGAGGCTGGGAGAATAGGGTAAAGGGAAGCATGGCAGAGAGATCATTTTTTTCTTTGTGGTTATAGAGTCATTTGACTTCTTCATATATTTTGGATATGGGGTCTTTATAGGAGGGATAGCTTGCAAATATCTTCTCCCATTGCATTGGTTGTCTCTTTAACTTGTGGATGATTTCTTTTGCTGAGCAGAAGAACCTTTTTAGTTTGATGTAGTCCCATTCATTTACTTTAGCTTTTACTTCTTTTGCCTTTGAGGTCATATTTATGCAATCCTCTTTAAGTTCAAGGTCTTAGAATTTAGTTCCTATGTTTTCTTCTATGCACTTTATTGTTGTAGGTCTTATATTCAGGTCTTTAATCCATTCTGAGTTAATTTTGGTGTGTGGTGATAGACAACAGTCTAGTTTCCTGCTTTTGCAGGTGACTTTCCAGTTTTCTAAGTGCCATTTATTGAAGAGGTTTTCATTTCTCCACTGTATGCTTTTGGCTTTTTCATCAAAAATTATTTGCCTATATAAATATGGATTTACATCAGGACTCTCGATTCTGTTCCACTGATCCGTGTGTCTCATTTTCTGCCAATGTCAAGCTGTTTTGTTACTGTCACATTATAGTATAATTTGAAGTTGGGTAGAGTGATGCCTCCACCCTCATTCTTATTTCTCAGGATGGCTTTGGCAATTCGAGGTCTTTTGTGCATCCATATAAATCTGATGATGTTTCGTCCCATTTCCTTAAAAAATGCCAATGGAATTTTGAAAGGGATTGCAATAAATCTGTATAATGCTTTAGGTAATAAGGACATTTTAACTATACTGATTCTTCCAAGTGAAGAACACAAAATACGTTTGTATTTCTTTGTATCTTCTTTGATTTCTTTTAATAGGGTCTTATAATTTTCATTATATAGGTCCTTAACATATTTATTTAGTCTTATTACTAGATATTTTATTCTTTCTATTGCAAATGCAAAGGGAATTATTTTTTCCACTTCTTTTTCTGTCACTTCATTATTAGAATATAGAAATGCTATGAATTTTTTAATGTTAATTTTGTATCCAGAAACTGTAGTGTATTTGCTCATTGTGTCTAGTAGTGTTCTTTTGGGATCTTTAGGGTTTTCTACATAGAGAATCATGTCATCTGCAAATAGTGACAGTTCGACTTCTTTGTTTCCTATTTGGATGCTGTTTCTATCTTTCTCTTGCCTGATTGCACTCATTAGGACCTCCAATGTTATATTAAATAGCAGTAGTGATAGTGGACAGCCATGTCTTGTTGCTGATCTTAGAGGGAAGGTATTTAGGACCTGTACAATAATAGTGTTTTTGTCTGTTTCTCCCTTTAGTTCTGTCAGTAATTGCTTTATATATTTTGTGGTTATTTGATTGGGAGCATAGATATTAAGTGTTATGTCTTCTTGGTGTATGATTTCCTTTATCATTATGAAGTGACCCTCCATATCTTTCCTTTTTTTTAATTTCGAAGTCTATTTCTTCTGATATTAGTACCACTACTCCCTTATCTCTTAGTGCCATTTGCTTGATATATCATTTTCCACCCTTTTACTTTGAGCTTATATTTTTCTTTGGAGCTGAAATGTGTCTCCTGGAGGCAGTATATGGTTGTTGTTCTTTTTTTTTTTTTTTTTTTTTGTCCAATCTGCAACTCTATGCCTTTTTATTGGTGAGTTTAGTCCATTTACATTTAGGGTGATTATTGAAATATGAGGTCTTTTTATAGCTATTTTATCTTTTGCTTTCTGGTAGCTCAGTGTTTCCATTTCTTCCTTGTCCTTGAGTTTCTCCTTACTTTATTTTGGTTGGCTTTTGTGGATTTTTCCTCTGGTCTTTCTTGTTTTATGTTATATAGTTCAGTTCTGAATCGTTGGCATGTGGTAATACTTACGAATATGTAAAACTACACACACACACACACACACAGACATACACACAGTTGTCCCTTTTCTTCTTTGCATGCCTTATCTCCATTCTCCTTCATGAATTTGGATCTTTGAATCCTCCTTTTATCTGTCATTATCATCTTAATTTGTCGCAATATATGCTGACAATTCATTACAATCTTGCTATAGAAAATCTCGTCTTATTTTTAAGCTTTTAAAGCCCTTTTCCTAATAAGCCTTGCACTCCTCCTCTTCTATCAGCCTGCTAGTTGTCTTACTCATTGTTATGTACTTTTTTGGTCATTTCATTTTAGGTGAGCTGACCCCTTTCAGTATTTTCTGTAATGCGGGCCTCATAGTCAAGAATCCTTCAATTTTTGTGATTCTAGAAAGATCTTTATTTCTCCTTCATATCTAAATGAGAGCTTAGGTGGGCAAATTTTTCTTCACTAATTTTTCATTTTGTTTAATCATTTGAATACATGATTCCACTACTTCCTGGCTTGTAAGGATTATGTTGAGAAGTCTGAAAATAATCTAATGGTTTTTTCTTTATAGGTTACTGTCATCTTTTCCCTGTCTGCCCTGAGAATTCTGTCTTTGCAATTGATTTTTAATAGTTTTAATACAATGTGTCTTGGTGAAGTCCTTTTTGGGTTGAAATAATTGAGTGTTCTATTGACTTCTTGAATTCCAAATTACAACTCATTCTTCAGATTTGGGAAATTCTCATCAACTATTTGTCTGAAAATGCTTTCTAGTCTCTGCTCCTTTTTCTTCCCTTTGAGAATGCCCATTATCCTTATTTTTCCTCTCCTGATGATATAAGCTAGTTCTTGTATTTCTCTTTCATTTATTTTCATTCTTTGTTTTCTCTTCTTCTGATTTATTTCTAGATTTCTGTCTTCAATAACTCTAATCCTTTCCTCTATTTGTTTGACTCTATTTCCAAAACTTGTTATTTCATTTTTCATCTCTTGCAATATGTTCTTTATTTCCAGATGGTTTATTTTGTTCTTTTTGAGAGTTTCAATCTCCTTGCTAAAGAACTCATTCTTGTAAGTTCCTGAAATCGTTCATATGTACTACCTCAGATCTCACTGAGTTTTTTCAGAAATACTACCCTGAATTATCTATCATTTTAGTTGCATACTTCTAAGCCTGTAAACTTGTTTTCTGGAGATTTTTTCCTTTCTTTCTGAGATGCCTTGTCACCTTGTTTGTTCCTTGTGTTTAGTGGATTATTTCTCCACCTGTGGTAGCTCTTATTGGCAGATCCCATGCTCAGACATGTTTGTGTGCAGTTTTGGTGTTTTTTTTTTTGTTGTTGTTGTTAACTTTTAGGTGTTCAGCTTATTTTTGTTTCAAGGGGAGAGATCTAAGGACATAAACTCTACCATGTTTCTGATGCCAATCTAGTGTGTCATTTAAAACCGCTGTTTCCTTGTTGCTTTTCTGTCTGGTAAATCTGTTCATTGGTGTCAATGGGACATTAAAGTCTTCCCTTTATATCAATTAATTACTTGCTTTATCTGTGTAAGTGCCTCTATGTTGGGTGCACATATGTTTACTAGGGTTATGTCTTCTTATTGTATTAATCCCTTTATTATTATGTAGGACCCTGTTTTTCTTTCTTTTATTATAGCCATTGTTTTAAAGTCAATTTTGTCTGATTTAAGTATTGCTACCCTAGGGTTTTTTTTTGTTTGTTAATTTGTGTGAAAATCTTTTTCCATCCCTTTACTTTCAATCTGTGTGTCATTTGACCTGAAGTGGTTTTCTCTCATAAATACCACATGCATGGGTCTTTTTTCTTAAATATTCAGCTACCCTGTCTTTTTTTTAAAGCATTTAATACATTTTATTTACAGTGATTATTGATAGGTATATAGTTACTACCATTTTATTATTTGTATTTATGGGTTTCCCCCTTCTTTTCACAGAAATCCCCTTAACATTTTTTATACTACTGGCTTGTTGTTAATGAATTCTTTTAGCTTTTTCCTATCTGGGAAGTTCTTTATATCACCTTCAATTTTAATCGATAACCTTGCTGTGTAGAATAGTCTTGGTTGTAGGTTTATGTTTTTCATCACTTTAAATATTTTGTGACAATACCTTTTAGCCTGCAAATTTCCTGTTAAAAAAAAAAACCTGGCATTCTTATAGTAATATAAGTAACTGGGTGCTTTTCTCTTTCTGTTTTTAAGATTCTCTCTTTGTCTTTAAACTTTGGCATTTTAATGATGATGTGTCTTGGTGTAGGTCTATCTGCCCAGATTCCCCTTTTGATGTGCCACTTCTGGAGCTAATCAGGTTTTTTATTCTGTTGCTGTCTGAAGCCAACCACTGGCTATGCTTGTTTTCATGCCTCTTGGAAGAGGCTGCCATGTAGTTTAAGTTCAGTTCGCCTGGGTTACTTGGTAGGAGCTATAAAGAGAGATCTGCAGTTGGTAGTTATTTATGTTGGATCTGGGGACACGTGAGAGAGGCCACACTGTGAACCAAAGCCAACTTCCACCAGCACTTGGCCTGTGGTAGCTCAGCAAATAGCCTGAGGTACTCCAAGGCCTGCCATGCCTGCAGGTTTCCTATAAAACTCAGCCAGTGAAAGAGCCTTGAGTCGTATGCAAGTTGGATGAAGTAGAGTCTCAGGCAGTCACCAGGGAGAGGTAAATGGTGTTCATCAGGTTAATGAAGATTCAGGTTTGGTGCCAGTGCTGAGCCTGGGGTCTCTCACTAAAAGGCCAGAGCACATCGAGGCTATCCACCACCAGCCTGGGGCCCCCAGAAGTCCAAAAGTTGTCCAAAAAAGACTGCAGTGTGCGCCACTGTTGGCTGTCAACCTTCCAAAAGCCTAAAGTGATCTACAAGTTGGGTGGGTGGGGTTCTAGGGAGACACCAAGGTGAATTGATTGGAGTTCAACAAGCCAATGCAGATTCAGATTTGTCCATGTGGAAGAAGGGCTCAACACAGGAAAGGATGTGCCTGCCTGTTGGCTGCACAGGAAGAAGACTCAACACAGGGACAATGATGGCTATTCCTCCAGCCCTCTCCCCAAAGGAACACAACTCGGTCTCTCCATATATGTTTCTGGTACCTTCTGAACTATTGTCTTTTTCCCAAACTAATACAAATACTCTCACACCTATAATGTGTTTTATTCTTAGTAGTTATAATACTAGTTAACCTTGCAAGACAGGTAGTGAGTTAATGTTCCACACAATATCTCATTTGAACATTTCTACAACCCTGTCATTTATTCTTTTTATACATGGAGAAACCAAAGTTCAGGGTGGTTAAGTAATTTGTTTAGGTTCACAGAAATTCTAAGCTACAGAAATGAGGTTGGAATCTGGTCTTTTCTATCTTGTGTTCAGTTATTTAGAGTGCAGCACCATTTGTCAAAAGTTATTGCCCCTTCATTAAGTTTAAGTACTATCTAAATGAGATCACCTGACATGACCCACACTGCATAAGCCAATGTTTGAAAATAGTTCTTTTATTAAACTGTTTCAATCCACAGAATCTTTTCAATACTTTTCTTCTGGTTTGTCTGACAAACTAATTTGCTTCTTAAAAGGTATAGAATTTCATACAAACAAGTTCAAAGCTTGAGTGAATCTTCATAACTAATTCCCCCTGAAGCAAAGAATCTTTGTTCTCTTTGCATAGCAACTTCAAAATTCTAGATGTCCTAGATCATCTGAAAAACACATAACTTGATAATTTTTGTCCCCAGATGGAGTGAAAGCCCATGGAAGAGTGCATCTCAGGGTTACCAGCACAGTACAAAATATGGCCAAGCCACTTTTTCTCCTGATTTCCAAAATGAATACCCAGATTTCTCTAACTTGGAGGTTGAGCATGATAAATACTGAGACACTATGAAGGTTTCCAGCATTCTAAGGTATAGTAGTGTGCTTAAGATGAGAGTCCTCATTATATTGGTATTTCCTCCATCCTGTCCTCACACCCTAATTGTACTGCTAAGATCTACATATGTTGCTCTTAAGTCCTGGTGCCAAGTATACAAATATTTATTAAATGAATGAATAAATATTTTCTGAAAATAGGAAAAACCTGGGGGAATAAATATATATATGTGTGTATATATATATATATATATATATATATATATATATATATATATATATGTATATGTGCATATATATACATACATATGTATGCATATATATTCATACACATACTCTTTATTAAAAAATATAAGTGAATCACATAATAGAATTTAAATAATCAATTATGGAATGTTCTCCAGAATTTTTAAAAATATTAATCTCAGGGTAATCTTAGTACATTAAAAATGCAAATAAAATACATATTCTTTTTATCACATTGCTATGATTAGGAAGAACCATTTTGTTACGTGACCAGTCATTAAATAAAACCTAGGAACAGGCAAAATTTATCCAAATGTGTTAATTCTTACTGTGTGATGTCAAGGGCACATATTTAGTAGATATATGGCATACCTCAGCCCTTCCATTGACAGCCTATCCTCATCTCCCTATTCACCTCCCAATTGTCTTGACATGGTCTGGCTGACACTGATTCATTAAGTGCATATTTATCAGGCATTCACTGTGTATAAGGTTCCTTTGTAGGATATTGAGTTACCACTGATTCAGACAAAGATCTTAGCATTCATCAAACTTACATTCTTGTGTTTTGGGAAAACATTTTGATTGGTATTCATTTTCCTCCTAATAAAAGCAGTTTATCACAAAAGTGAAACTAAAGACCAAAGAAATTATTTTTAACCTGATAAAATGTTAAATAAGAAAATGGTTGCTTTTTTCTAGTAAACCTATAATAGTTTCCAAAATATTAAATAAGAACAGCAAATTGCAGAGCAATCGATTTACTTTATTTAAATATATACATATTTAAATATATATATATAGTATAGAATTAATATATATACATATATATGTATATGTGCATATATATGTGCGTATATATGTGTGTGTGTGTGTATGCACACACACAGAGAGAGAGAAAGGGAAAGAGAGAGAAAATTCATCAAAAAGTACACACAGTAAAAAGTTAATGGAAGTTTGGAGGGAATACAGAGTCAATTACTTCTTCCTTTGAACAGGTATTCACCATTTAAATTTGTTAATAGAGATGTAGATTTTTTGTAAATTAATTAAATCCAATAGATTTATTTAGGGTTCAATATGACCTGTTTTTCAAAGCATCAGTTAAAAGATTGAACTAGATTAGCAATTATCTGTCTTTTGGCAAATGACATTTATATATGTAACATGTTCCCAAAGGCATACTCAGGACTACATGTAATTCTCTGGGAAGAATCTATCCTTTCCTCTTCTACTAAGGATAGTGTGTCAGAAGCTAGATGTCAAGAAGAGTGACAATATTATTAAGATAACCTTAAATTATTTTTTTCATAAACATAGATATAATAGAGGCAGAAATAGAAATGCACAATAGATATAGCTACACATATAGTTACAGTGTGATAAAACCTTGGTGATTTAACTGCATTCATAACAAATTACTTGTGACATAACTAGGAAACACTAGAATGTCTAAAAACTCTAGGTAAAACAAACAAAATACTGGTCTTAGATCTTGGTAATCAAAATATGCTTCACACAGACTGGCAACATTGGCCTTAGTTGGAAGTTTATTGGACCCGAAGAATCTCAGGCCCCTCCTCCAGACCTACTGAATGAAAACCTGCATTTTAAAAATATTTCTAGATAAATGTTAAGTTCCTTTCAACTCAGAGATTTGAGAAATCTAGGTAAAAGTGACAGGACCAGATATGATGTCAGCACTTGCAATAAAATCAAATATAAAACTATATTTTCTGTTTCTATGCCTCCAAAATTTCAGACAACCTTTAATCTTTAAGCATAGCCATACTACCAAAGAAGTAAATGTATTTTGTGGAGAGCAGTTGCTACTCAGCATTAAGTTGCTGACACTGTTTTCACACAAAATTGCAATACATAACTCAGGAATCTACTCTAACTTTCAAGATTCCAAGCATTAGTTGTAACAAATCTGAGTTTGTGATTTCATCTTCATATCCATATGCACCCTCATCCCCATGAATGTTGGCACATATCAAAAACGTATTGGGAAATGAAATCATAAAAATAAAATGTTACTATAATTTGAAAGACAAGAGTGCTTTTGGAACTTTTCATTATGCTCTCAAAAAAGAAAGATGGTGTTTGGAAGTATTTAGTGTTTCATAGTGGTTTTCTAATACATTACTTCTTGTCTACAGTGTGATACCCACAATCAGTTTGCAGCAATAAATTACACATACAGTTGACTTTTGAACGATGCTAGGGTTGGAAACACCAACCACCATGCAGTCAAAAATACACATATAAGTTTTGACTCTTCAAACTTAACTACCAATAAGCCCATTGTTGTTGATCAGAAGCCTTACTGATAACATAAACAATTGATAAACATATATTTTGTATGTTATATGTATTATATACTGTGTTTTTACAATAAAGTAAGCTAGAGAAAAGAAAATGTTATTAAGAAAATCCTAAAAGAAAACACATTTATGGTATTTATTTTTTAAATCCGTATGTAATAGGCTTGCATAGTTTAAATCCATGATGTTCGAGGATCAACTGTAAATGGTTGTCATACTAATAATTTTCATCTTGAGTTTAGAAATCCATCCAGAAATGGCTTTCTCTACTACAGTTTCCTTGATGAACAGACAATGGAAAGAACTTTTCTCTTTGTGAAAAGATTGGGTCACTAATGCAAGAAGCCTACTGAAAAATAAGGAACCTGATGATAAACTGAATCTCACTTCTCTAGCGTTTCTTTTTTTCTGTTTTTCTCTAAAGGAAAATTTTCAAGTTTTCTTTGAAAATGTTACCAGCCTAAGCCTAAATCTATAAACCTAATTATTCTATTTTTCTTTGGTTCTTGTTTTCTCTTGTTGATACTCCGAAGAAAAAATGTCTTAATAACATTATAAGTGGCCCAAGAGACATATTAGGTTATGATAGGTCCTGTCATACTTAATATTTCCTCATTAAAAAGTAAAATTATAAAAAGGGAGACTTCTTAAATGGTAACTAACATTTTTTTATTATCATTGATTTCAGGTAAACAATACATTGGTTAGACATTTATGTGGTTTATGAAATGATCTCCCAATTACTCTTTCACTCATCTGGCTCTAAACATAGCCATTATAATAGTACTGACTGTATTTCCTATGCTGTACTCTATATCCCCATGACTGTAACAAGGACTTTATTTCTAAAATATTTTAAAGTATAATGGCACAGAAAAATGGGGAGTGGAATAATTCAAGGAAAACTGACCCTAATAAGACTTAAATAAACAATAGAGACAGAGATATATTGCCTGATCCATGAAGAAATATTCCCTTTTGTCTTTTTAAAGAGTGTATTTCTCAAAAATCCTGATAATAAAGTATATCATTTTGAGCACAAATACTTAAAGTGACTGTTTTACATTGGGATGGAGGCTAATTTCTTCTAAGAGTTGTGTCCATAAACTGCAGGAGGAGTTTTCTATTAGAGCTAAGCAGCCATCAGCTGGAATAGTCCCAAACAAAGACTGTCTGATGGATGTGACTGCACTGATCACTGCTATTTATTAATAAGAACATTTATCAAGCCCTGCTGTGTGCATTAGCAGCTACAGGGCACACATAAGACAACAGAAACATGATCCCTACACGTGAGGTACTTTCCATCTAGAGAGACTGGCTGTTGGATGAAGCATGCTTGGACAAATATGGCCAGCCTTACCTGCAGGGAACTATCTGTGAGGTGAGATGCCAAGGGTACCAAGAAAGTTGCACCATCCAAAAGAATATGTCCTGCAACCACTAGCAGATGCCTAAAATACCACCAACTCACTATCCTATTAAGTATGTATAAGTAGGTTTATGTAACCTGTGACAATGACAATTTCTTGGGGAAAACTCAGCTAAGAGAAATTTCCCTGTCTTTGAGGAATTCATGCGATTCTGGTTTGCACAGAGAAAGGGAATACAGCAATGGAGTATCAGTTAGAGGGAATGCCAGAGAACCCATTCTACCAATTCCTTCCTTTAGTATTTTTCTATATGTCCAATCACCTGAAGTAGTCAATGTGAATGTTTGATGAAACAAAGAATAATATCCTCCTTCTTGTGTATAGTTATGAAGGGAGTAACTGTCCTCTTGCTGCAGCATATTACAAACCAATTCCAAAATCATTTCATTTTACAGAAGAAAAGAAAAGCTTTGTTAGAAAGGAAAGTACAGTTTCAAATGTGGAAGCAGGCCTGAACAAAAGAAGCATGGCTCAAATGGTCAATCCCAAGATCATTTTTACACATTCGCTACAGGCCACCTTCACCATCCTCTGGCCCTTCTCTACTTTGTGATTAGTACAAAAAATTCCTACTATACAAGTCTTCCCTGGCTTCCCTCTGGCAGAATGAATTCTTCTCACTCTGTCCTACAATCTTTGTGTTTACTTGGCTTTCCAGAGGGTAGAAAGTATTGTCTCCAGCAGTGGCCCTGGATTTCTCTGAGTCACCTGCCAGATAGGCAGAGCTGTGTTCTACTCTAGTGGTTCTCAACGTGGTCCCTGGACCAAAAACATCAGCAAATTCTCAGACTCCATCTGCCCCAGTCCTACTGAATCAGAAGCTCTGTTGGGTAGAGCCTACTACTTTGTATTTTAGCAAGCCCCTAGGGGGGTCTGATGCACACTGAAGTTTGACAATTACTGTTCTACTCACTGTGACACCCTTCTTTTTGTCACAGTGTCTGAGTGGCTTCTATGAACCATTTTGCTGTCTCTTTTTAAACACAACCAACACATAGGCATAACTAAGATAGAACCCAACTCTACTATTAGGTTTATTTATGTTTACTAGAGCTGAAATGTATTAACCTTTTTTACCGTACCAGTTGTCAGAAAGGAAGAAGACTCTGTCAGGTTGCATCAGCCAGAATAAATTGCCAGCCAACACTCTTTGCATGTGGTAGTCACAAGTACTATAAATCATTGATGAATTTGGAGACAGCTTTGCTACCCCACTTCTGTGCAGATAACATCTTGTTAGTGAGTCGTGGGGGTGCTAACAATATATTTGCTGCATCTCCGAAGAAATCTGATAATTCTGTAAGTCATTTTTCTTTTCGTGTGTGAAACATCATAAAAAAAACTTGCACTGTTTCATTTATTTTTCTATTATACTCTTGCTGTTTCTATAATGTTCTTTCTAAAATTATAGATATGTAATAAGAAAATTTGTTTCCAGAATAGAATGGATCACACAATGCATTGCATCACTCTGTGTGTGTTTTTCTCCTCAGCCATACTTGTACACATGGGAAATAATTCTGTATTTATGTCTGTAATGTCATCTTGAAAGGTCTGCCTCAAGGAATCTCAGCATTGTTGGCAAAATTGAATTTTGCTGCCCTGGATCACATTACTGCTTTTATAATTTAACTATGTCTCATCCAGAACTAGAAAATCTGGTCAGCTGGCCTATTGATTCCTTGCCCAAAAATCTTTTCCATTTGTGCCTCAAGCTGAACTTACACCTCATATTTTAACTCATTATTCAGAGGACATGAGGTTCATATTTTTAGCCCCTCTGAAAATGATGGTTTTGCTGTTTCTTTTCTTCTTTTAAGTGCTTGTGCTACTGAAGAATGGTGTAGGCCAAGGGGGCAGAGCTGAAAAGGAAATTTAATATAAATTTGTGTAGATATCTGGTTTGAATATGAGACTTATGCTGGGATTCCTGACTTCCACCACTTCTAGAGGAGACATGCAGAGGATATAAAAGTGAACTGCCATAACAGTCCCAGAGGACCTGGATGTTTTAGTGCTCGCTGTGCCACTAAGTACCTGTGGAAGCCACCATAACTTTCTGATCCTTAATCTTCTCAGCCAGGCAATGAGGAGCTTGGATGATATAACTTTCAAAATTTCTTTCTAAACCAAAATAATACTTTCTGGAATCTAATTTTTTAATGTTTATATACAAAAATAGTACATAAGAGCATGTTCTATTCAATCAAGAGCTCCTTTGCTGAGCAAGTAGGGTCAAGAGCAATAAGATGAAAATCCTTTCATTTTCCTAGCCATGAAGCATCCTAGTGCCCATTAGGAAACAGGAATAACACTTTTCTACTACAAAATCTTTGACAAATCCCTACAAGACCTTTTTTTTTTCTTCTGATACCTTTGACATTACTTTTTGTATAACTTCTGGAAGATATCCCCACTGGACATTTTTCTTCATTTAGTGTTCCAAAACTAGATGATTCCCTTGAAAGGGGGCAAGCTGATGTTTACTATGTAACATCAGAAATTCTCACTGATATCCTGTCTACCTTGTGATCTGCTCTCAATGAATGTGCTCGTCTAAATCACTACAGTAGAAAAACTCCTCACTCCTATTCTCAAAGCAAGTGACCTCTCAGAAAATATTTGAGGTAACCAAACACTACTGCTTTGGGCACCAATTCTCTCTTGTAGTGACTTTTAAATTGTCCTCCCTCCTCACGTCCCTGTGATGCCCCAGAGCCACCTCTAAGATGCCTGGAAGTACTCTGGGGTCCCCACCTTTACTCAGACAGATCAATTCCATTGCTTCTTAGCTCCAATTTTATCAGTTCTTATTCTGAAATTCTATGTAGTATTTAACTTGTAAAAAAAAAAGTTTTACTACTTTAAAACATATAATGAAAAAGATGGAAAATCATTGCATACTGAAAGTTTAGGTTCCTCATTCGTGAAGTGTAGGTGGATGATGCAGGTAACTCTTCTACATTGACTTCCAGAGTTTCCCAAGAGTGTTAAGTTCTAGTTGCCCACAATAAGAAGGGTTTTGGTAATGTGCCCTTTACCTCCTGCCCTTCCCTAACTCACTTTCTCACTATACTATCAATGTTTTCTGCAGATCTCTTCCCAAGCAAACAACTTGCACTTGATTCTTTGTCTCAGGGTCAGCTTCTAAGGGAACACGATCTAAGATAAACAGAATATCATAAATTTGGTTTTGAAATATAAGAGAAACAGATTTGGCAAGAAACAGATTCGAAACCAAATAACACTTTTATTTTAGCCACACAGTATCTAACATAATTCTCCAAATACTGTGGACAATTCTTAAATAGATTGAGACATGACTTCAGATACCACTTGGGTGAACTATTAATCTCTACTTCTGGCAGCACAGTTGACCCTGAAATAGCCCACTGCCTTCTCAGTATTTTTTTTAATTTCTCACTAATGGCACCTATCTGGGTTACCCTCCTTGTTTGTGGCAACTCTTGGTTTCTTAGGTGTTCCCACCTTTGGTCGAGAATTTCCAAAATCTTGGTTTGGTTCTCCTTTTGAACCAACTCCTGTACTTATGGCATTTGGAGAGTACCTCAATAGAAGCAAGATGATTCTCAGTGGAAGAAAAGATGCTGTTGCATAATCTACCACCATGATTAACAAGTAGTGCTCTGCAAAATATTCTGATTCTGTGCAAACATCAGAGAATTAAATAACATTTTAAGTAACAGTGATATTTTTAATGTATTTTGAAACTGATGATAAAACAGCATGCATAATTATGTAGTAGCGAAATATTAACCCCTTAAAGATCACGGAAGCACAGCTCCACTTTTTGTGCATTCAAAACGAAGTTTCTCCTACTGGAATTGTCATGGATTACCACTAAATAGTTGCTGAAATTAAGAGTTTCTAGGCTTGTATTTAATTTCATATTATGTGCCATTTATTGGTAAAGTTTTAGCCCTAGGGGTCTTTGTGCGTGTGTGATGAAACCTCAGACATATCTGCTTAGCCCTAGTCCTAGGGCAATAACAAGTGAACCATGTAAAGAGGAATGTTGAAAAAACTGCTGATCTTTTCTAACTTTTAGGCTTCTAGTAGTGTTGACAAAACTGAGACTTTTCAATATGATGACAAGAACTCAAAATTTTGATTTTTCTTAGGGCAACTTTCATTAAGCTGATAATTTATAAGTGGTAGGTGAAAATGGATTAGTTTTAAATATGTGCAATGAAATCTCTAATTCCTGGTGATTTTATTCCTCTAAATGACTTTATTTATAGACCATAGAATAGATCACAGTGCTCCTGGCCTAGCATATGAACTGCCATTGTGTTATTGAAGGAAGAGTGTCAGAATATTTGAGGACCACTGACTCTTTATGTATTGTGTATCTTGTATATTCAGGTCACAGTATATGGGAGTGGGTGCTGTGTACACACAAAAGCAAAATCCCAATGCACTGGAATCAGCATCTCCCTTAACATCCTGTTTGCAGGTAAACACACAAGGGCCTTCTGTACCTACCAGCCATAAGGACAAATTGTGTTTGTGCAGATCTCTGCTGCCTTTCAGTTTCATTTTTTAAAAGGGTAGCTTAGAGTATTCCTGAATAATGAAGGTTGATTTTTCCTGCCTCGCATACCAAGGTTTTTCCTATAGCCTTGAATATCAGCTTTTGAAACCTTGAAAGCCCTCATCAAGTAATACAGCTTTTTTCAAAGAGTATGGTCTTAGGAAAAATTTTTTCTGAGATGAATAACACATTTTTTAAGTGATTGCCAGGCTCCTGAAGCTAGTAGGACTTTGGAGAATGTAGGATAACTTAAACTTAAGGTGCTTAAAACCCTTGTAAAAGTTTTATTGTTCTTTCATGCTTTTTGCTTTTCTGATCTAAAATGCAGAAAGACCTTGAGGGAGAGAAGAGAGCAAAATGTTATCAGAAGGAAAAAAAATCTGTGAAGGCTATCTGGAGGGGAAACTGTACACAGCAACCACCCCCATATAATGTGAAAGTATATCTTGATTTCCTTTTTGTTTTTTGGAAGAATGTCACTGTCTGTGAAATATGAAGCCAATGAAGAACAGAATGGTCCAAAGTCTCTCCTGGTAACAGCCTTCAAATTCCACATATATGTTGTTTTTCCCATGTGGCTGATTGGACAAATTGTAACTGAATGCAAATGCTTTGGGGCCCCCTTTTCCCCACTCGCACATCTCATTCTTCCAATTCTCTATCTCCTACCATTTATTGTTCATTCAATAAATATTTTTGTAATACCTACTTTGTGCCGGGTACAGCATCGTGTTGTCAAGATACAAAGTTGGTGATAATGGTGAGCAAAACGGACACCTTCCTATATCTTTTTGAGTTTACCATTTAATGTACACAGATAATATAAATTCAACAACTCCCAAGGAGAATAAGAGAGGCCATACAAGCACAGGAAGGCCTACCTGCTTCTGCGGTTAGGAAACAGACCCTTCTAAGACAGTAACGATTGAGCTGAAGTCTGAATGAGCATTCCAGACTGTGAGAACATGGAAAAAGACTCTGGCATAGGAAGGAAGGTAAAAGGCCAGAACAGAAAGTTGGAGGTAGGGTGGGGGGAATTTGGAGGAAGAAGACTCCAGCAGATCATGGAGCTGATTTTTGGCTTCTTCTGGATTTTGGTCTCTATGTTCAAGGAAATGGGTAACTGTTAAGTGTTTAAAAGAGAGATGTGGCAAGATTTGATGGGTGTTTTTAAAATACCATTCTGGCTAAGATTTTAGAAGGCAGCAGGAGGGGCTATTGGTGTGGCAGGGGGCAGTTCAAGCCATGGTTGTGGTCCAGATGGTGGTGACTTGAAATAAGATGGTGGCTGAAGAGATAGAATTGGAGAGTTTTTTGAAATATTTATGCCAGTACTTGAGCTGAATTGGAGAGTGAGAAATATGAAGGCATAGAAATTGATGTCCAGGTTCCAAGCCACTGTAAGTGGCAGGGCATTGGGACCATTAACCCAGATATGGAATAGGAGAGTGGGTGAGGGGTTGTGTGTGGAGAAAGAAAAAGAGGGAGGTGTGGATGGCAGCAGGAGGTAGAATTGCTTTCTAATGGCAGCTCCTCCAATCTTTCCAAAATATCGCCTTTCAAATATTTGACAGTGATCCCCCAGTAAGAAATACATTTTACATAGCTTCCCCATATGCAGACAAGGTATATAGAAAGTCACAAAAACAATGTTTTCCTGTTTCATATGCAGCTCAGGGATATTTCTTAAAAAAAAAAAAAGCAGGATGGATGGCAGAGTGGGCAGTGAGGCATTGACAGTGTCAATGACGGCAGTGACGACCACTGTAGCATCCTTTGTGACGCTGATCCAGTGAGGTTTCTAGGGCTTTGGCACTGTGTTCCAGACAAACCACTTCGCAGCTTCAGCTTACAGAGCGGTGGGCGGCTGTAGTTGACCAACCCTCGTGCAGGGGGTGGCCTTCACTCCCCCAACATGGCGTCCTCCACCACCTCGCACCGGCCCATCAAGGGAATACTAAAGAAAATAGGCTCTTCAGCTTCAGCGGCAGCCCCTTCCCAGCAGTCTGGAGAAGCTACCCACGTGGAGAGAAGAAAATCTCAGAAGTGGGATGAATCAAACCTCCTGGCAACATACCGCCTTGCATACAGAGACTATGATTTAATGAAGATAAATGAGCCCAGCCCTCCCCACTTTAGTATGCAAGATGGTGGAGAAGACACAGTGCATGATTTAGAAACAAAAGACCCTACCCAAGACATGACCAGAGACATCTTAACTAAGAAATTAGCTGCCATTAATATCTCAGAGCCGAGCTGTCAGATGGGGGAGTCCGAGAGTGACGTGGCGCACAGTAACAGCGTCTTCTTCCTCGACAAACTAGAAGAAAAAAAAAAAAAACAGCAGTTCGAAATGAGAAGGAAGCTGCACTACAATGAAGGACTGAACATCAATTTAGCTAGGCAATTAACTGCAAAAGACTTCCAACGTGAGGAACTGGATGATGAAAACGAAGAATATCCACATGTCACCAACAAAGAGAAGACTGCTGCAGAACCAGATGAAGGTCCTGCAAGTGATGAACTGCAAACCCAGTCATGCTATGTGTAGGAAGCATATGTTCATGCTGAGACTGTCAGATATACACTCTGTTACTTTAATATACTGCTTCTAGCACTGAAATACTATCAATTAAATTGTAATACAATAATTAAATGGTAAACTTCGAAAATAATAGATTAAATGGAAAATGCTTGCTTGATATTTTTGTCTGATATTTGACCGCAAATATAAATCCTGACATCAGTTCAAATCCATATTATGTTGATAAAACTTGGTTAATGTATATATTACATATAGCTTTTTATGTGATAAGGGCTTGAAGGGGACTAATTTATATTCACTTCTAGATGTATCAGCTTTTGTAGGAAAGGTTTTATTACAATGTCAAAATGCAATTATGACAATTTGTTATATACTCTGATAAATATTCAAAGTAAAAAAAAAAAACACTTATCTTTAGGTTGGGTGATTTGCCTGTTTATTGAGAGGGAATATGAGAGTTGTTGCACTTTCTTAGCCTACCTTTAAACATTCTTTTAATTTTCTTTCACTGTCTACAAAGAAATAACTTAACTTTTTCCCATCAAAAATATTCATTTTTTCATGAATTATCAGGTTAAAATTGCACCAGTGTTCTGTTTCTTGTATACTCTGTAGGTAGATTTTATACTAATATTTTTTAAAGTTTAATGTTATCTCAGTAGTCAGTTCTTATAGTTGTATTAACCTCTATTGTTTCCGCAGTCCTCCCTTCAGTCAACACACACACACACACACACACACACACACACACACACACACACATACACACACAACACAATCCCTTATAGAGTATCATATTGTCAAGACATCAAGAAATCTTCCTTCTCTCAAATGCTCTATCTTTTGTTGCAACCATGTCATATCTTTCAACCATTATGACCTATTAAGTCTTCTAATATATGGAGAAAATAGATTGAATAACAGAAGTGCCATAGTCAGGAAGTAGAATTCAACTGTTAAATGTCTATACCTTTTTGTTTTACAGCTTGCTAAAAAACTTGCTATTATTAGTTTATTATTGATCTAATTAGCTTTTAGAAAACAACTGAGTTGTTTTTGTGACAGAATCCTGTGCAACTGGTACATGATTATAGTTCCTGAATGGACACAGACAAAAGTAAGCCAAAAGGTTTTTGTATGTACATGCATTTCTTTTTTAATATAAAAATTTACTGAGATAATTGAAGATTTACAAGCTGTGTGAGAAATAATAGAGACATCCTGTGTATATTTTACCCAGTTTTCTTCAATGGTAACATATTCAAAAACAGTACAATGTCACAACCAGGATACTGAAATCTTTTATAAGAAACTTGGTCAAATTAGCTCTACTATTTTAAAATTGGAAAAGGCAGTTTATCAGCTACAGGATGCAGTATTTATACACATTAATGGTGGGGTAGGAGTGCAGAAGAAGATGAGTTTTTTGCCAGTGCCCACACTGATTGGACTTTTAACAGCTGGAGCTGCATGTGAAGTGGCTTTTGGAATATTTAAGGATGCAGGCTCCAAAAAGTCTGGGAAAAACTGGAAATTGTGGATGTTCATTAGCTGTGTGTGGGGGAGGGGCAGGAGAGAAGCTGCTTTAGGCATTCTTCCTCACCAGTATAAACAGAGTTCTCTAATACAGGTTTACACATTATTAGCTCCTAAAAATATAAAGAATTGTTTTCATCATGCAGGCAGAGGATATTTGCATCACTGAACCTGCCTACGCATGCTGCATGCTGGGTACTAATATCTTATTCTTTCAAAAAGCCTCTTTTCCTTTTCTCCCTCCCCCCTTGTTTTAAAACAGACTCTTTGAAAGGCACACACGAACTCAGTTTCCATAGCAATTGCAAGCATTAGTGATAACCCAGAGATTCTAAGTTATAACATACAAGGTACCCTATTAATGAGTTTTAAATTGCATTTCCATGAGACAAAGGCTCAGCCACTGATAGATAAGGTCAGACTCCATCTCTGAACTTTAAATCAAATCAAGATAGATAAAAATGCAACAGAAGGAGTGTCCTTTTGGAAAGTGTACTGTTAAGAGAAATATGCTTTTGTGGTTTATAGTGCCCAGATGTAAAAATCCTAAAACAGATACACTTTTTCTGGGTTATTAATGGCATGTTGCCATTTCCTTATACTATTTGTGAGTGAGTTTTAACTGTGGTAGCTCAAAATCTAAGAAAGCACATAATCCTTTGTCCCAGGAAGAGCAGATGTGATGGTTAATTCTTGCCAGGTATGGAATAACACTAGTTCAATTATAATTTATTAACTTGTTTATTAATGCATTAAGTTCAAAGCTCAGTGTCTACCTTCAAGGAGCTCCTAGATTAGTGGAGAGTTCAGCCTTCTCACCAGGCCATTTCTACCTTGTGCAAGAGTGGTTTATAGAGATTGTTGAGGGGCATTGTCAAAGTTCTTAAAAGACCTTCCTATGAAGTTAATTTCAAAATAATACTTGAAGAAGAAAAGGAATTTAACAAAATGAAGAGGTGTGGGCCCAGGGAGATTAGCATTCCAGATATGGATAGAAGCAATGTATTTTTTTTCAGAGAGCGGAGAGGTGTCCTATAAAGAGAATGTGAAGAACTAAAGAATAAGAAGAGTTCTGAAATAATTCAGGTACCACACAAAGACAAAGGAATCTACTAACATTTCAAAGCAGGAGAGGAACTGGAATGGAACAGGGTGGGAAAAACAGCTGAAGACAGAAGTACAAACATGGCATTGATCTCAGGAAGCTAATGATTTTAATGTTAAAATTCTAAACCTCTCATCTTTCACTCACAGTAAAGTTACCAATTCCATGTAAAGCTTGGTCCCCAGAACTACATCATCAGCATCACCTGGAAGCTTATTAAAAATGCAGATTTTCAGGTCCCACCCAAGACCTACTCCAGACCTACTGAATTAGCACATTGGTTTGGTTCCCAGCACTCCATGCTGTAACAAGAGTCCCAGAGGATCCTTAAAAACATTCAGGACTGAGAAACACTTCTACAATACAGCTTTTTTATTATTATTGAGGCAACATTGATTAATAATATTATATAAATTTCAGGTATACAACATTTTAATTTGATATCTGTACACATTATAGTGTGCTCACCACCAAAAATCTAGTTTTGGTCCATCACAATATAGTTGACTCCCTTTACCCATTTCCCACCCTCCTTCCTCTCTGGTAATCAACTACCAATCTGTTGTTTTTATCTATGTTTGTTTTTGGTTTTGGTTTTGGTTCATTTATTTCTCTTTTTTTATATTCCACATATGAATGAAATCATGTGTTTTGTCCTTTTCCATCTAAACTATTTCACTTAGCATGATACCTTCAAAATACATCTATGTCATTGTAAATGGTAAGATTTCATCTTTTCTTATGTCTGAGAAGTATTCTAATTTACATATATATATAGTATATATGTGTATATATACATATATAATAGATATTATATAATATAGATATTATATAGATATAGATATATAGATATTTCACATCTTCTTTATCCATTTATCTGTCAATGCATACTTAGTTTATTTCCATATCTTGGCAATACTCTCTTTTAATTACCTAAGCTCAATTCTCTGTGGGACAGATCTCACTGATACTATGTATGTAATATGTATACAACTTTGCAAAAATTTATCACATTGAATGTCAGGACTGCATATAGGTTTGCTGAAAATCATCCACAGGTATGCTGCCTGATTTATATGACAGCTATACTCAATCTGTTCCCACCCCTTCCTATGCAACTATATCTCTAGTCCCTCCTCCACACCCTCCTAAATACTGTTCCCCCACAAACATACTCAAAAGGGAAGTGGGCATTCTCATTGCAACTTGCAGAGTGTCAAAACTTTTCCACATCTCCATCTTTGCTTGGGCTATTTGTTTTGTCCAGAATATATGTATTCCTGTTTTTATTGTGTGTTTTACTCAGTTTTCTACACTTAGTGCAAACCACCTCAAACTCCTAAGTCAGAATAATGGAGTCCTGCCTTGGGGGAAGCAGAAGAGTGTAATAATTGACAATAAAGAATTTAACATCAAAAAGATTTAGATTTGAATCCATACTCTACTATATATTAACTGAGTCACTTGAGGCAAAGCATTTCCTCTGTTTGAGCCAAATTTTCTCAATATCAAATGAGGATAATAATAACAATTCCTTCTATTTAGAGTTGTTGTAATGATTAAATAAAAAGACGATAGTAAAATGCATGGCCTCTGGTAGGTAGTCAATAAGTGCTAGCTATTATTATTTTTTCATCTGTATAAGTTTTCTATACATCTGTTGAACTGCTAATCATTTCTGTAATAGTTCTAGACATTTCTGAATGTATCTCTTTTATCCCACTGGTCTGAGGTTTTTTTGGAGATAAGAGCTGTGCTTATATGTTTGACATCTCCCAGCATAGTGCCTTAAACCAAATAGATGTTGTTGAATGGAATGAAGAAGTTGCATTTGAACATTTCTTCCTCCTGTTGAAGTGGATTTTATGATTACCCTATGATTTACCTACTCAAATACAGTTTGTTCCCTGAGGTAACTGAAGCATCAGTGCCATGAGTCATGAGAGGTACAGGAGAAAACAATGTGAAAAAGTGACACTCTCAAAAGGCAAATCTTGGCTGGCAGTTGCTCAAATAATCTCAAGATGTCCTTGATGTTTTCATCACCACTAAGTTTACAAGCTGAAGATGAAATGGGAGTATAGCAAACAAGATTTAAGATGTAAAGTGGTCTACATTTTAATTTTAAAATGCATTGAAACTTCTAGGATGCAGCTAAGTTTATTAAATACAGAAATTAATGTTGTGTCATGAATCCAAACCACAGGTTTCAGTTATTTATAAGTAACACAAGACCATTTATAATCTTGGAATATTTCTAATTCTTTTTTATTCTGAATTCTCTTTATTAATTACTGTCAACATTGATAGAAATATAAATTTTAGAGCTTGGAGGGGCCTTAATGATCCTTTAGTTCAACATATTCACCTTAGAGATAAGGTTTTCTGTCTCATAAGCAACAGAGACCAAAAGACCACCCAATGAAGACAGTAGGAGGTGGTTTTGTAAATAGCCACATATTCTCTCTCTTTGTATATGGGTAACATATAATAAACATATTGAAGTATGTTTTCAAGTCAATTTGTGGACTACTCTTTTTAGAACTCAGAAAAGCCTACAGGGAGAATCTGTTCTTTCTTAGAAAGCCAACACCTCTCTTGCTGATACTTTGCTTTTCTTCAGTTGTGTGAGGGGCACCTTGCTCCTCTGGGAGTACCTGAGCATAAAGGCAATGCAAGAAAATAAGAAAGATCAGTGGTACACTTGGGATAATCCACTACTCAGGTTGAATTCCTCATCTTCTCTAATAGAAAAAGATGCACTCATGGTCCCCTCCTTCCCTCTTCCGTCTCAGCTTCATCATTCGTGAGAAGTAGAACTACCTATGTCATGGGGTTTTTGTAAGGACTTCATTAAGTAACACATGGAGAGGGCTTACAACAATACCGGGCAACGTAGGCTATATTTAATATTTTTGCTATTGTTACACTGCTTGGAACTCTCCATGAGGCTCTAGGAGTAATCACAGCTAATTGAGGCCCTACCTATAGATCTGGCATTGAACAAGGGCAAACTCTACTGCTCACAGATAGGCAGTACACATTCCAGGAGCTAGCACACTCTTCAAACCACTGGCTAATTTGGGTGCTTGATTTGAAACTTGACTACACTAAAATTATACTTTGTAGTGAATGCTTTAATCACCACCAAGATCTCCAGTTCAGGATTCCAGCTTCTGAGAGTCCCCTCAGCAGAAAGCTTTCAATTGTCAATCCTCTCCTCTCCAAGACTGCATCTGCTGCAGAGAAACACTTGGTTCAAGATCAACCTTCCTTCTTGGGGTGGCCCAACTCAATGACTGATCAATGTGGGAGTTTATGGTGTCTGTCCATTTGGACCCAACTTGGTACAACTTTAAAAGGCCATTCCATCTTCTGAGCTCCCTGGAGAACTAGCCGAGACTTATCACTGAGACCATTACAGCCGGACTTCTCTCTCTGACCAGTCTTTCTTTCTTCCCCTCCCTAGTGCCAGTGTTACTTCCCAAAACTTGTCTAATAACTATCTGTATGCTAATCTCAAACTCAGAATCTGCTTCACAGAGAAGGAAAAATGCTGAGCAGAGTATGATCTAGTGTCAACCCCAAGCCTTTCTGCTCAGTCGCCAGAAATGGACAATCTGATGTTCACTATTGCTGCTAAAGTTTCAGAGACATGTCTGGCTACTGGCGTTTTTTTTGCAGGGAAGCATACAGAACTAGTGACAAGGAGTAATTAGCAGTGAGGAAGAAAGAGAAGACAGAACATCTACCTTAAGTATTGCTACACTTAAATATTGCTTTAGCAGTACCCTCTCACCTCCAACTCTTTACATGGGACTTGGAAAGAGCCAAGACAACTGTTAGAGATTTAACCAGCTTTTTGTTCAAGCCCTGCAGAAGACCCAAATCTTTTTTTTTCCCAAAGTGTATTAAAAGTTCTTGACCTATTAGTTATCAGACTCTGATCAGTAGTGACTCTCATTATGGACACTGGTTGATGACAACTGCAAGCCTAATAAATGACAAATAAATACCAGTTATATTCTTAAAAAAGACATTCAACATATGTAAAAATGTGGATGGCCATATCATATATTTAAAAAATGCATTCAAATTATCATCATGAGATGGATGCTATTTCATGCTAACTTTGAAATTCACTAAAAGTTTATCCAAGTTTGAAAGTTATGTGTAGTTTAGGTGTATCAACTCCAAGACTTTAATCTGTGCCCTTCTGGTTCCCTGTGATAAAGAAAAAATATCGTATTTCACTTTTCTGTCTACCTCTTCTGTTGCCAAAAATTATCTTCTGTCTGTGACATTGAATTTTGGGGAGAATATGATAAAGAAAAATAAAAAAAGTAATGTGTATGGCATTTAGCATCACTTATTTATTTTCATGCAATGTCATTAATATCCTTGGGGTATTAAAACATGTTTATATCCCATCTGTTTTCTTCCTGTCACAAACAACACTTCCATTCCATGGAAGGCAGTGATTCCACTGCTCTGAAGCTTCAGAGGAATGCAGGCAAACATTCTGGAGTGTGTAAGCACCATGGAAGAAAAACTAAATAAACAAATAAACAAATAAATAAATAAGAAAAACAATGATGAAAGCCACCTTCAAAAGAAAAACTAGACTGTTGCCTATCACTACACACTAAAATTAACTCAAAATGGATTAAGGACCTGAATATAAGACTGAAACTATGAAATGCATAGAAGAAACATAGGAAAAAAACTCATGGACCTTGGACTTAAAGAGAATTTTATGAATTTGATCTCAAAGGCAAAGGAGATAGAAGCTAAAATAAGTGAATGGGACTACATCAAACTAAAAAGCTTCTGCACAACAAAAGAAACCATCAACGAGGTATAGAGACAACCATCCGAATGGAAAAATATATTTGCAAGCAACACCTCCAATAAGGGCCTAATATCCAAAATATACAAAGGACTCATAAATTCAATAACAACAACAACAACAAAACAAATGATCCAATCAAAAAATGGGTAGAGGATTAAAGCAGTTTTAGGATGCCCCTGTATGGACCTATTTCCCAAAAGTGAAAAATTGGTGTTTAACCGTGTTGAAGTTGGTACTTTTGGAGGAGAAACTGTACTGTGGGGCATAGAAAATTCCATGGGCATAGCTGTAAGGGATTCATGGGTCTTCACACAAAGAACTCCTCTTTCTTCATGCAGGTGGCATGAAGTTTGACAGATCCTCAACTCAGTGATTTGACAATTGTGGGGTTGGCTGAAGACACATCCCAGCATCCCAATTTTAGCCTTTGCAAAACTACACCAGGGATATCCTTGACTTGAAGGAGTCCCTCCAGGTGCCATATATATATATATTAAATGCACATCCAATAAAACAGGTAGATATCTTGAGAATTGTAATTGAATGAGAGAAAGAGATGCTTTCTACAGCTATGGAGTGGATGATTAGCACTGGAATTATAAATTGCATCTCCTGGAAGAGATGAACAATACTGAACCTTCCTCAGTTGTGACAGAAACAAAGAGCAGCAGCAAGAAATAGTTGCCTGGGATGAACGAGCCATACAACTAGAGATAAATCCAAGAAATCACCCTGCAACAGAAGAAGGATGGATGGAGTGAGGACATGGGGCTACCCGGTCTCTAAGTAGCTGAGTGAGACTGAGGCTGCAACAGCTGGAGCAGCAGCAGCAGAAGACTCTTAAAGGAGCCATGTTCGCGAGTGGATTTTAATGGTGATTGACCCACTTGCTGTGAGTGCCAGTGCCAATTTGACTGTGCGCAGCGTGCACCAGGGACTTACAGGAATACATTGTTAGAGTGAGGGCTGAGTGGCGACTAGCTCAGAACAGAAGTGCAGGCAGTATCCATTGTTCTTCATTGAGTCCTACCCTCTACCAGTGTGCCAGACACAGCTTCGCCATAGCCCTGATGTCATCAAACTGAATAACAGAGGTCACCTCTCCCAAATGATTCCCTGAAACCTGCCTCCCCCAACTTGCAGCCCCACCCAAGCCACATCCAGGTATAGCCTCAGCAAGTCAGGAGCTCCTTGCTGAGCAGTGCCTAAACTCACACTGGAGGCAGGTGGCCTCAATTCCTGGTGTTGCCTTTTGAGGCAGCTATAAGCACAGTATCTGCAGATTGCTTGCTCAATCTTAACTGGTGGCCCCAGAGAAGCAGAGACTTGGGTTAAATTTAGCCTGTAGTTAAATCCCTCTCACTGGACACCTACTTCACAAATTCACAGTAATAAAACTGGGAGCCTTAGGAGCTTTGCTTAGTACATAGAAATGGACACAAAGAGGCAGTCAAAATTGGAAGACAAAGAAGTAGAAACCACATCTGAGAACAGAATGGAGATCCAGATATAATGGAGTCAAGTAATCTAACAGATGCAGAGTTAAAAACACTAGTTATAAATATGCTCAATGAACTTTTGCAAAGTGTAGAGAGAACTTCAAAAAAGGGATAAAATATCATAAAAATGGAAATGGAAATTATAAAAGGGAGCCAGTCAGAAATAAAAAACACATTTTCTGAGATGAGAAGTATATTAAATGGAATAAACAAAAGGAATAGACAAAGTGAATAAAGAAGAGAATCAAATGCCTTATCTAGAGGACAGGAAAGCCAAAAACAATCAGAATAGCAAGAGATAAAATTCAGACTTTAAAAATAATTTAAGGAGAATATAGAACACTATTAAGGGTCCAAATATTCATCTGATCAGCATAACTGAAGAAAATCAAGATGTTGAACAGCTGTTAGAAGAAATGATGATGGAAAACTTTCTTAATCTGGCAATGGAAATGGACAAAACCCCCCCAGGAAGCTCAAATTCCAAAAATCAGAGATCCAAAGAGACCCACACCAGGGCACATCATAATTAATATGTCACAGTTTACATACAAAGAAAGAATATTAAAAGCAGCAAGAGAAAAACTATAGTTACTTATGAAGGAATACCTATAAGACTTGCAGCTGATTTCTCAAAGAAGCAATGCAGGACAGAAGGGCTTAGCAAAAGATATTCAACAGGATGAAGACCCAGGATCTGCAACCAAGAATAATTTATCCAGTAAAGCTATCATTTATAGTTGAAGGATAAATAAATTGCTTCCAAAACAAAAATAAAATAAAAGAATTTATCACACCAAGCCAGTAATACAGGAAATACTGTAATTATTTCAGTTGGAGGGACTTCTTTAAGAAGAAAAAAAACATGTATCAAAAACAGTAATAAAGAATGGCAACAACTACATTTCCTATCAATAAGTACCTTAAATGGAAAAGAATTAAGTGCTCCAACCAAAAGATAGAGTGGCTGAAAGGATAAGAAAACAAGGCCCCTACATGTGAAAAGGAATGAGATGCAGAAAGATATTGCTTTGATGGACTGGAAGGTATTTAAGTCAGACAGGGAAAGATAAACACTATGGAATTTCACTTATATGTGGAATATAAGGAATAAAATGAACAAACTAATTAAAAACAGACTCACAAATATAGTGAACGATTTGGTGACCATCTGTATTTCCTTTTAGGAGAAGTATCTATTCAGGTCCTCAGCCCATTTTTTAAATTTGATTATTTGGTTTAATTTGTTGTTGAGTTGTATTATTTTCTTATATATTTTGGGTATTGACTTCTCATCAGATGTATCATTAGTGAATATCTTCTCCCAGTCAGTTGGTTGTCAATTTTTGTTTTGTTGATGGTTTCCTTTGCTGTATAAACCTTTTAAGTTTGATGTAGTCCCATTTGTTTATTTTTTCTTCTGTTTCTCTTGCCTGGGGAGATATATCTGAAAAGAAATTACTGTTAATATCAAAGAGTTTACTGTCTATGTTTTCTTCTAGAAGTTTTATGGTTTCGGTTCTTAAATTTAAGTCTTTAATCCATTTTGAGTCTATTCTTGTGTACAATGTAAGAAGGTAGTCCAGTTTCTTTTTTTCTTACTTTGCAACTATTGGTCCAATTTTTCGAACACTATTTATTGAGGAGACTGTCTTTGTCCTATTTTATATTCTTGTGTCCTTTGTCATATATTAAGTAAGCATATAGGTGTGGATTTATTTCGGGGCTCTCTATTTCATTCTATTTATCAATATATCTGTCTTTATGCTAATACCATGCTGTTTTGATTACTGTAGCCTTGTAGTATAGTTTGATATCAGGTGGTGTGATACCTCCAGTTTTGGTGTTCTTTCTCATGATTACTGTGGCTATTTGTGATCTTTCATGGTTCCATATAAATCTTAGGATTATTTGTTCTAGCTCTTTGAAAAAAATGCCCTTGATATTTCAATAGGGTATGCATTGAATCTATAGATTACTTTGGGTAGTATGGCCAACTAATGTTCATTCTTTCTACCCATGAGCACAGCATATGATTCCATTCATTTGTATCTTCAATTTCTTTTTCAATGACATCATTTTCTTTTACTTCCTTGGTTAATTTCATTCCCAGGTATTTTATTATTTTTGATGCAATTGTAAATGAGATCGTTTTCTTAATTTCTCTTTCTGAAAGTTCATCAATGGTGTATAAAAACTCCACTGACTTCTGAATATTTATTTCATAACCTGCTATTTTACTGAAATCATTAATCAGTTCAGTTTTTGGTGGAATATTTTGTATTCTCTGTATATAGCATTATGTCATTGACAAATAATGAGAATTGTACTTCTTCCTTTCCAATTCAGATAACTTTTTTTCTCTTTCTTGTCTTATTTCTATGGCTAAAACTCTCAGTACAATGTTGAAGAGGAGTGGTGAAAGTGGGCATCCTTGTCTTGTTCCTTATCTTAAGGAAAATGCTTTTAGCTTTTCCCCATTAGGTATAATGTTAACTGTAGGTTTATCATATATGGAGGTTCTTATGTTGAGGGATGTTCCCTCTATTCCCACTTCGGTGAGAGTTTTTATCATAAATGCATGCTGGGTTTTGTAGAACGCTTTTCTCACATCTATTGATATGATCATATGGTCACTATCTTTTGATTTGTTAACATGGTGTATCACATTAATTGATTTGAGGATTTTGAACCAACCTTGCATCCAAGTAATAAATCCGACTTGATCATGGTGTATCATATTTTTAATGTATTGCTGAATTCTGTTTGCTAATATTTTGTTGAGGTTTTTTGTATCAATCAATGATCATAAGAGATATCCGCCTATAGTTTTCTTGTTTTGTAATGTATTCATCTGGTTTTGGAATCAAGGTAATGATGGCCTCATAAAAGGAATTAGGGAGCCTTCCCTCTTCTTGAATTTTTTGGAATAGTTTGAGAAGTATAGGTGATAATTCTTCTTTGAATGTTTGGGAAGATTCTCCAATGAAGCCATGCAGTCCAGGAGTTTTGTTTTGGGGGAGGTTTTGATTACTGATCCTATTTCATTGGTGATAATTGGTCGGTTTAGATTTTTTTTCTTTTTGACTCAGTCTTGGAATATTATATGTTTCTAAGAATGTGTCCATTTCTTCCAGTTTGTCTAATTTTTTGGCATATGATTGCTCATAGTATTTTCTTATGATCCTTTGTATTTCTGTGGTGTCTAGTTATTTCTCCTCTTTCATTTCTTATTTTATTTATTTGACTCCTCTCTCTTATTTCCTTGATGAGTCTGGTTAAGGATCTGTCAATTTTGTTTATCCTTTTAAAGAACCAGTTCTTGGTTTCTTTAATCTTTTTAAACAATCATTGTATTTTTTAGACTCTATTATGTTTATTTTTGCTCTGATCTTTATTATTTCCTCCCTTCTATTGTTTTGTTTAAGCTTTTCTTTTTTCTTTTTTTTTTCTTTTCATTTTTTTTTTTGAAGTACGTCTGTATTGCTATAAATTTCCCTCTAGGGACTGTTTTTGCTATGTCCCATATATTTTGATTCATTATGTTTTTATTTTCATTTGCCTCTAGGTATCTTTTGATTTTTTCCTTAATCTCATTAATAAGTCATTCATTGTTTAGTCACATGCTATTTAGCAATCAAATTTTGCATATTTTCCAGTTTTTTCTTGTAAGTTATTTCTCATTTTATACCATTGTGATAAGAGAAGGCAAATAATATGATTTCATTCTTCTTAAATTTACTGAGACTTGTTTTGTGTTTTAACGTGATCTACTCTAGAAAATGTTGCATGTGCACTTGAGAAGAATGTATATTTCTCTGTTTTAGGATAAAGTGCTCTAAAAATATCTATTAAATCCATCTGATCTAGTGTGTCTTTTAAGCCCATTGATTTCTTGTTGATTCTTTGCCTGGAAGATCTGTCCATTGGGGTCAATGGGACAACTAATCTGCTTTTGGTCACTATGGATTAATTTGCACTATCTAAAATTTTGTGCAAATAGAACTATTATGTAAAATACTTATTTTTGTTGGTCATGCTGCTTTTTTACTTAGCATAATCATTTTGTTTATTTATGTTGTTGCATGTATCAAAATTCATTTATTTTCATCATTGACGCGTATTCCATTTATGGATAGACAACAACGTTGATACATTCACCTCTTGAAAACACTGGAGTTGTTTCCAGTTTAGGGCTATTACAAATCGCATTGTGATGAACATTCATGCATAAGTCTTTGTATAAACATGTTCTTTATTTTATTTTAGGTAAATGTGTACATGTGAAATGCCTGGATCATAGGGTAGGTATATATTTAATTTCTTAAGAAATTGCAAAAATGTTTTCCAAAGTGATCATATCATTTAATACTACTCTCAGTAGTGGTGTATAAAAGTTCCAGTTCCTCTTTAATCATGCCAAATCTTGGTATGGTCAGTGTTCAAAATTTCAATTAAATCTAGGTTTAATTTAATAAATATATAATGGTATTTCATTTTGGTTTTAATTTACATTTACTTACTGACTATTATGTTAACTATCTTTTCCCATGCTTACTTGTCATCACATTACATTTGATGAGATGTCTGTTAAAAAACTTTTGTTCATTTTTATTGTTTTTTTTTATTACTGAGTTTTGAGATTCTTTATGTATTCTGAATACAAATTCTTTATCATACACATGCATTGCAAATATTTTCTCCCAATCTGTGGTTTGTCTATTTATTCTTTTAACAATGTCTTTTGTGGAGCAGAAAATTTTAACTTCATTGAAACACATATTATCATTATTTTTTTGGATCATTCTTTTGATGATATATAGGAAATCTTTGCATCATCTAAGATCATGAGAATATTTTCCCATTGTCTTCTAAAATTTTTATAGTTTTGGTTTTTTATTTAAGTCCAGGTTTCTTATTGAGTTAAATTTTGTATCCAATTCCAGCACCACTGTACAAAAGAGTCTTCACTGACTTACCATTAACTTTTGTATAAAATTGGTTTTTCATATACATAAAAGTTCATTTTTAACTCTACACTCTGTTCCATTTATCTGTGTATCTATCTTGATGTAGTCCTTTGTTGTCTTGATTGTTATAGATGTATAATTAAGTGTTAAAGTAATGTGTGTCTCCAAAATTATTGTTCTTCAAAGTTGTTTAGTCATTCTAGATCTTTTGCATTTCTATATGAAATTTAGCATTTGGTTTTCATTCTCTACAAAAAAAAAAGTCTTATTGAGACTTTTGGGATTACATTAAATCTATAGATCAATTTAAGATGGATTCATACCTTAATTATGTCGTCTTCTGACCTATGAACAAGGTATACTTTTCCATTTACTCAGGCCAAATTTCTCTCAGCAATGTTTTGTAATCTTAGGTGTACAAGTCTTTCCCATCTTTCATATTTATCCAAGTATTTCATGTTTTTGATGTTATTTTAAATGTTACTATTTATTTAAACTCAAAATCTTATTGTTTATTAATAACATTTAGGAATATGATTGATTTCTGCATATTGACCTTGTATGCTGCAACTTTGCTAAACTTATGTTTTAGTTCTAGTAGCTTTTTTGTAGACACAGATTTCCTACATAGATAATCATGTTGTCTGTGAAAAAAGAGAGTTTTACATTCTTTCTTATCTGAATATCCATATTCATTTTCTATTGCTGCATATTACCCCAAAATTTAGCAACTTATGACAATAAACATTTATTTCACAATTTTCTGCATGGGAATTCTAGACATGGCTTAGCTGTATGCCCTTGCCTCAAAGTTTCTCACAAGCTACAGCTATTGTTTCATCTGAAGTCTGAGTTCAGAGAAAATCTGCTTTCAAGATCATCCATATGGTTGTTGGCAGGATTCATCTCACAGGCTGTTGATAGTGGGTATCAGTTCCTCTCTGGCTATTGTCCTGGAGACTTCAGTTCTTTGACACGTAGGCTTTCCATAGGGCAACTCAGCTTCCCTCAAAGCAAGCTAACAAGAGAGCAAAAATGTTATGAAAGATGGCAGTCACATGCATTTTATAAGCTAACTTCAGAAGAAATATCCTATCACTTTTGCAGAATTCTATTTGTTAAAAGTGAGTTGCCATTAAGTCTGGCCTATACCCAGTAGAATATCTTATCATTAGAAAACATTTTAGAGTCAACCTAATACAATTCCATTTATCAAGTTGAGGAAGTCCCCTTTTATTTTTATCAAAAATGTATGTTGGATTATGTCAATTAATTTTCTATTGAAAAGATTGTGTAGTTTCTTTTTTAGTTTATGTGGTGACTTTTTAAAGTTTGTTTACATTGTTTGATAATCAAATGTTAAACTGAAACTAAATTCCTAAGATAAACATCACTTGGTCAGGATGTGTTATTATTTTTATATATTGTTTGATTCTATATGACAAAATTTGTTTATAATTTTTGTATTCATGTTAATGTAACATAAGGTATATTAAACTAGTTTTTTCCTTCTTATAATGTGTTTGCCTGGCTTTCGTGAGAAGGTGGTAGTGGTGGCCACATGGAACCAGTTGGGAAGTAGTCCCTCTTCAATTTTTGAGAAGAGTTTGTGTAAAATTAGTATTATTTTTTTTATGTATTTGGTAGAATTTATCAGTGAAGCTTTTTGGGCATAGAGTTTTTTTAGTGGAAAAGTTTTTAAACATAAGATAAAATTTTTAATAGATATAGATATATTCAAGTTATGTATGTCTTCTTGAGTAAGCTTGGTAATTTCTGTCTTCAAGGAAAATTTTCCATTTCATTTAAATTGTGAAATTTATTAGGATAAAGTTGTTCAGAACATTCCCTTCTTACTCTTTTACTATACATAGGATTTGTAATGTCATCTTTCTCATTCCTGATAATGTTTTTTTTTCTGTATTCTGTATCTCTTTTTTCATGAGAAATCTAGCTAGAGGCTTATCAATTTTTTTTTTCAAAGAAAGAATTATTGGTTTACTTTCCCCTTTTTCTGTTTTCTATTTTACTGATTTCAGCTTTGCTCTTTATTAACTTTTTGCTTCTGCTTACTTTTCTTTTTCTAATTTCTTAGGACATTGATTGAGACTGTCTTTTCTAATATAAGCATTTAGTGCTATAAATTTCTTTCTAAGTACTTCTTAAGAAGTAGTTCAAGAATTGAACTACTATGTTGGCTTTTCATTTTCACATTACAGAATACAGTCATATACCACATAACAATCTTTGGCTAAAAACAGACAACATAGAAAACTGTGGCCCCATAGAATTATGACGTAATTGAAAAATTCTTATCACCTAGTAATGTTGTAACTATTGCGGCATCATAGTGCTAAGCATTATTTACGTGTTTGTGGTGATGCTGATGTAAACATACCTGCACACTGCCAGTCATATAAAAGTATAGTACATACAATTATGTACAGTACATTATGCTTCACAAAGATAATAAACAACTATGTTACTTGTTTAAGCATTTGCTATAGTATATTTTTATAACTTTATAAATGTAAATATTGTACTCTGCTGTAAAACAGTATGCCATATTAAGCTGGCAGCAGCCTCATATATCTTATGTTTAACTGTGTCTCTTGATTGCATCATTTTCTCTTGTGCTTAATTTATTTTAATGTTTTGTACGGTAACATACTGTACAGATTCATAGCCTGGAAGCAATAGGCTATAGCATAGAGCCAAGGCATGTAGTGGGCTATATGTTTATGTTTGTGTAAGTGTACTCTATGATGTTCCCACATTTATAAAGTCACCTAAGAATGCACTTCTCAAAAGGTACTAAGTGGTGCATGACTATACTTCATAATTTCTCTTTTGATTTCTTCTTTTTCTATGGATTATTTAAAACAGTCTTATATTATTTAATTTTAAAATATTTGGAGATTTTACAAATATTTTTGTTATTAATTTTTAATTTCATTTCATTAAATTAGGTTAGAGAACTTAATTTGTATAACTTGTATACTTTTAAATTCATTGACACTTTTGTTATATCCCAGAATATGGTCTATATGAGTAAATATTCCTTGTGTACTGAAAAGGGAGATGTTTTAATGCTGTTACTGAGTGTATTTTTCTATAAATGTCAATCAAGTAGAATTGTGTGATAGTGTTGTTCAAGTCTTCTGTGTTCCCACTGATTTTCCATCTACTTATTCTATCAATTATTAGGAAAAAAAGGTATTAAAATCTCCAAGTATAATTGAGTATTTATTTATATCTTCCTACAGCTCTATCAGTTTTTGCTTCATGTTTTTAAAACCTGTTTTATTAGGTTAATGAACATTTAAGTTTATTATGTCCTCCTGATGAATTAATCCTGTTATCATTATGAAATAACCTTCTCTTTCACTGGTAATATTCCTTGCTCTAAAGCTTTCTTTACTTGTTATGTATATAGCCAGTAAAGCCTTCTTTTGAATAGTGATAGCATAATTATCTTTCACTGTCCTTTTACTTTTAACCTATTTGAGCTATAATATTTAAATTTATTTCTATTGGGAGTATATAAGTGGGTCTTGTTTTCTTTTTTAATCTAGAGGCCAACATTTTTAAATTGTTTATTGGGGCAACATCAGTTAATGCAATTATATAATTTTTAGGTGTACATTATAATTTGACATCTGTATATTCTATTGTGTGTTTACCACCCAAAGTCCATTTTCCTTCAGTGAGCAATATTTGACCCCCTTTACCTCATCTACCTCCCTCTTCTTCCCCCACCTCCCACTCTCTGGTAACCACTACTCTATGGTCCACATCCATGAGTCTGTTTGCCCTGTTCCTTTTAATTGAATATTTAAACAGTTTACATTTAATGTAACTATTATTATTCTTTGGTTTAAATCTACCATCTTGCTATTTATTTTTTATTTGTCCCATATGTTCTTTTCCCCATTTTTCCTCTTCTTCAGCTGTCTTTGTATTAATTGTTTTTTATTTTATTTTGTGTCTTTTGTTGACTTATTAGTTATGACTTTATTTTGTCATATTATTGGTTACTTTAATGCTTATACTATGCATTTTCTCTTATCACAATTTACCTTCTAGTGATACTATATCATTTTATGTATAGTATAAGAAACTTACAATAGTACAGTGGTTCCATTTCTCCCCTCCCAGCATTTGTGTTATGGTCATCATAACTTTGATTTACACATATGTTAAGAACCACATTATGCATTCAAATTTTAAAATTGTTTTTTCTTAAATCATTTTCTTTTTCATTAGATTTAAATGATAAACAAAATTATTATAAATTTGTTAATGTACTTACCATTTCTAGTTATTTTCATTTATTTGTATGTATTTGTATTTTCTTCGAGTATCATTTTCCTTCTTCCTGAGAAATTCCTTTAATATTTCTTATAATGATAGTTTGCTGGTGATTAATTATTTCAATGTTATATATAAGATTTAATTTTTTTTTCACTTTTGAAAAATAGGTTCTTTTAAATTATTTTTATGGTGACATTGGTTAATGAAATAGAATAAGTTTCAGGTCTATACTTTACCAGTAAGGACTATATATATATTTATACTGTGTGTTCACCTGCCATAGTTAGACTTATTTCTGTCACCACATATTTGATCCCTTTACCCCATCTATCTCTCCACTCCTTCTCCACCCCTACCCTCTGGTAACCACTAGCCAATAGTCCATGTCTATGTGTCTTGTTTCTTCTGTTCATTTGTTGCTTTTAGTTTTATACCCCACATATAAGTGATGTCATGTGATTTTCAATGTCTTCTGTCTAGCTTATTTCGCTCAGCATGATTATCTGAGTCTACCCATGTAGTTGCAAATGGCAGTATTTCACTTCTTCTTATGGCTGAGTAATATTCCATTGTATATACATATATAACACAGCTTTTTTATCCAATCAACTATCATAGGACACTTTAGTTTCTTCCATGTCTTGGCCACCAGGAATAATGCTGCTATTAACATAGATGTGAAAATATATTTTGGAATGTAATTTTTGAAGTTTTGGGGGTAAATATCCAGGAGAGGGATTGTTGGATCATATGGTAGACCAATTCTTTTTTTTTTTTTTGAGGAACCTCCATACCATTCTCCATAGTGGTTAAACCAATTTACAGTCCCACCAACAGTGTACGAGGGTTTCTTTTTCTCCACTACCTCTGCAACATTGGTTATCACTTGTCCTGTTGATTATAGCTATTCTAACAGGTGTGAGGTGATATTTCATTGTGGTTTTAATTTGCATTTCCCTAATAGCTAGAAATGTAGAACATCATTTAAATAGTTGTTGGCCTATATATGTCCTCTATGGAGAAATGTCTGTTCAGGTCCTGTGCCCATTTTTTGACTGGATGATTATTTTTTGTTGCTTTTATTGA
The DNA here is from genome assembly GCA_030015415.1 of Cynopterus sphinx. NCBI lineage: Eukaryota > Metazoa > Chordata > Mammalia > Chiroptera > Pteropodidae > Cynopterus > Cynopterus sphinx. The sequence continues at coordinate 27,895,473 of CM057388.1, read as the reverse complement.
GTTGTATGAGATTTTTGTATATTTTGGATATTAGGCCGTTATCAGAGGTGTTGCTTGCAAAAAGATTTACACATTTGGATGGTTGTCACTTTACATTGTTGATGATTTCTTTTGTTGTGCAGAAGCTTTTAAGATTGCTGTAATCCCATTCATTTATTTTAGCTTTTACTTCCCTTGTGTTTGAGGCCGAATTAAAAAAATATTTTTTAAGTCCAAGGTTCTTGAGTTTAGTTCTTATGTTTTCTTCTATGAATTTTATTGTTGCAGGTCTTATAATCAGTTCCTTAAAATATTTTGAGTGATTTGGGTGTGTGGTGATAGACGACAGTCTATTGTCATTCTTTTGCAGGTGGCTTTCTAGTTTTCCAGCACCATTTATTGAACAGGCTTTCCTTTCAGCATTGCATATTTTGGGCTATTTTGTCAAAAATTATTTGCCCATATGCGTTTCCTTCTGGACTCTTGATTCTGTTCCACTGGTCCGTGTGTTTGTTCTGTTGCAAATATCATGCTGTTTTTATTACTGTCACATTGTACTATAATCTGAATTTGATCAGGGTGAAGCTTCCAGCCTTGTTCTTTTTTTCTCAGGATGCCTTTGGCAATTTGAGGTCTTTTGTGCTTCCATACAAATCTGATTATTTTTTGTTCTATTTCTTTAAAAAATACCAATGGGATTTTTATGGGGATTGCATTAAATTAGTACAATGCTTTAAACTATATGGTCATTTTAACTATGGTGATTCTTCCAATCCAACAACAAAGAATATCTTTACATTTCTTTGTATATTCTTTGAATTCTTTTAATAGGGTCTGGTAGTTTTTATTATATAGGTCCTTCACAAGTTCCATTAAATTTATACCTAGGTGTTTTATTTTATTTTTGCAATTGCAAAAGAATTTTTTTCCATTTTTTTTTCTGACACTTCATTATTAGAGTATAGGAATGTTATGGATTTTTGAATATTGATTTTATATCCAGAAACTTTATTGTATTTGCTTATTGTTTCTAGTAGTGTTCTTGTGGAGTCTTTAGGGTTTTCTATATGAAGAATTATATAATCTGCAAATAGTGACATGTTGACTTCATTTTCTATTTGGATACCTTTTATATAATAACAGTGTTGATACTGAACAGCCTTGTCTTATTCTTGATCTTAGAGGAAAAAAAAATTAGTGTTTAACCACTAGGTATAATATTGGCTGAGGATTTGTCATCTATGGCCTTTATTATGCTAAGGTACTTTCCTTCTATACTGAATTTGTTAAATGTTTTTATTATAGATCGATGTATTTGTCGAAGGCTTTTCTACATCTATTAATATGATCATATGATTCTTAGTTTTTAATTTATTTATGTGGTGTATCACATTAATCGATTTGTATACGTTGAAACTTCCTTGAGACTTTGGGATGAAGCTCACTTGATCATGGTGTATAATCCTTTTAATATGCTGCTATATTCAGTTTGTTAGTATCTTATTTAGGATTTTTGCATGTGTTCATGAGAGATATTGCTCTGAAATTTTCTTTTTTATGTTTTCTCTTTACCAGGTTTTATTATCAGGGTAATGTTGGCCCCATAAAATGATTAGGGAACTATTGTCCTCTCTTTGAATTTTTGAAAGATTTTGCGGAGAATAGATATTAAATCTTTGAATGTTTGGTAGAATTCACTGGTGAAGCCATCTGGTCCTGGACATTTACTTTTTCATAGATTTTTGATGATTTTTTTTCAATCTCCATACTACTGATTGGTCTATTTAGATGTTCCAATTCTTCTTGATTCAATCTAGGAATATTGCATTTTTCTAGGTTATTAAATTTGGTGTTACATGCTTTTTCATATTATTCTTGTACGATCCTTTGTATTTCTGCAATGTAAGTCATAATTTCCTCTCTTTCATCCCTGATTTTGTTTGTTTGTGTTCTTTTTCTTTTTTCTTTAGTGAGTCTACCCAGGAGTTTGTCAATTTTGTTAATTTTTTTTAAAGAATCAGCTTTTTGTTGAATTTATTTTTTCATTTTTTTCCATTTTTGATTTCATTTATTTCTTCTCTAATTTTAATTATTTTTTCTCTACTGACTTTAGGCTTCATTTGTTCTTTCTTTACTAATGTTTTAAGATGAAGCATTAGGTTGTTTATTTGGGTTCCTTCTTATTTTTGGAGGTAGTCCTGTAATGATATGAACTTTCCTCTTATGACCACTTTTACCATATCCCAAAACTTTTGATATGTTGTGCTATAATTATCAATGGTTTCTATGTATCTCTTGATCTCTCTTTTTATTTCTTCTGTGACTCAGTTATGTTTAAGTAGCATGTTGTTTCATCTCCATGTATTTGTGGCTGTTGTGTTGTCTTTATGCATTTGATCTCTAGTATCAAAGCATTATGATCAGAGAACATGGTTGGTATGAATTTAAACCTCTTATATTTTTGAGGCTATCTCTGTGTAACAGTATGTGGTCAATCCTTGGGAAAGTTTCATGTGGTTAAATTTTATTTTTTGATTCTATTTGCTGCACTGTGACTTTTAATTGGTGAGTTCAGTCTATTTACATTTAGAGTAATTATTGAAATACGAGGTTTTCTTATAGCCATTTTATCTTTTGCTTTTTGGTAGCTCAGTGCTTCCATTTCTTCCTTGTCCTTGTGTTTCTGTTTTTTTTTTTTATTTTGGTTGGCTTCTGTGGTTTTTCTTTCTGGTTCTTCTTGTTTTATGTTATATACTTTAGTTCTGAATCTTTGGTGTGTAGTCACCATTACGAATATGTAAAGGATAGTTATATATATACAGTCATCCATCTTATTTTGCACATGCCATTTTTCTATTTCCCTTTATGAATTTGGATCTTTGAATCCTCCCCTTTTAAGTCATTGTTGTCTCAGTTTGTCCCTCTGTATGCTGAATGTTCATTACTATCTTGCTATAGCAAATCTCTTCTTACTATTTAAGTTTACAATGCCCTGTTTTTAGAAAGGGTTGCACCCCTCTTCTATTTGCCTGATAGTCACTTTATTCATAATCACACACACACACACACACACACACACACACACACACACACACACACAGTCTCAAATAGTAATGTGGGTTAATCATGGGATTTAACTTGTTTCTCTTCCTCTGTCAGGGATTATTATCCTTAACTGACTGATTTCAAGTGACTTGAATACTGTTGTTTCATATATTTTGTCTAGTTTTTGTGGCTGTTTCAGACTTGTCCTTTTTGCTCTACCCTGGCTAGAAGTGGAAGCATAATCATGTCATTTTAAAATGAGAACTGATCTCAAGATTGAGAATGCCAAGAGGACTTAGTGTTAAGATAAGTGGTAGGGAAGTAACTCATGCCCAATTCTTTTGATTCCTGCTTCAGGAACATCATCTTAATATATTTGTATGGCTGGAAAGACTACAGAGCTTTCTTTTTACTTAGGCTAAATTTTAAAATAATTATTTATGTTTAATCTTTAGATTTTTGTTTTTTGTTTGTTGTATTTTTGTTTTTTAGGACTAAAGGCAAAAAAAAACTATTTGGGGCTGTTTATCTACTCTTCATCATTCTTTTCAGGGGGGATGTTGTTTTTAAGAGTTCCATTCTTTAAAATCTGAAGTTTGTTGTGAATCAATAGACAAACTTACTCTTCATGTTTGCATCTTGGGTAAATATTTAGCTTCTGCTCTTATCTCTTAGGCCTACTTGTAGGTCATATGCTTGCTCAGTTCAGATTCTTTGTTCATTTTTTGCTCTAGAAGAGCACTCTTCTGTCATTTTCCTCCACTAAATACCAACCATTGTTTCAATTTCATCCCAAGCTCTGTTTCTACTAGGAAGCCTTTCCTACCTGCTTAGTTTTCACGTCTATAAAATCATGCTAGGTTTGTTTGGACAAGATGCTCTCAGCTAATATGGGAGCTAAAACTACTCACTCCCCTTCCTAGTTTATACCATTTGGCATTAACCCTGAATTTTATTATAAAATTGTATCCTATGTTCTCTCCACTCCTATCAAATGTTGTTGAAAGAATAGATGAATGGCTCTTTTCTAGTCATTTAATTTGTGCATTTTCTTTTTTTTTTTTGACCAGAAAATAAGTTTCCTGATGGCAGAGATAATGTATTTTGCTTATTTATTATTATATGCAAGACCTACACTATGCTGGAGGGATTTCTGAGTGTCTTTGAGGACTCTGATCCCAAGAAATCATTGGCAAACTGATTTTTCAGAATCATTATAGCAGGTTCAGTTGATAGTTTATGGTTCCAGAGTAAATATATGCTGAATGAACAATAATATGGCTTTGGAATAGTGAGTTTAGCAAGACATTCATGCTTATATTAAAAAACAAAGATGCAAATAGTTCAGACACACTCAAATTTTATTGTTTGATATATCTACTGCTTTGAGACTGATTTAATGTGAGTCTATTGAATGATTTTTCAGTGTACTCATGCACTGAGATGAAGGGCTTTATTATAAATATCCTTCCTTGTGCTGTAAGATACTGTGCATTTTTCAATGCTGCAAACATAAATAGAAAAAAGTTTTGTCTGTGACAAAGACAAATGTCATTTGGCAAAGTTCTTAAAGATTCAGAGTTTTGAATTCGTGTTCTCATTATTATAGCTCTGATTCAAGAAGTAAATATAAAAATGCTTTGTACTTAACAATTTTATTTTATAAACCTTTGTTGTAAGAAAAAGTTATTATCTAAAAGTAATACATGTACAAAAGAGTGTTAAGCACAATTAAGAAAATGAAAATTTATCCTTATCACTAACATAGTAACTATCACTGATAATATTTTAGTACATATTCTCTTTTTATATACATATTTTATTCAAAAATGTAATTACACTAAACATTTTATTACATTTTTTTTCATTTAGTGATGTGAAAAACATTCAGAATGTATTTATAAAAATTCTCCAGATCATCTTTACTCACTGCTGCCAACATACCAGTGTAAGACTCTACTGTAGTTTATTTATACAAAATTCTAATGTGGGTCATTTTGGTGGTTTCCAGTACTTTTGTTGTCATAAAATTAAAAGAATAAGTGCCCTTGCATCCAAATATTTATGTGCATCTTTGATTGTTTTTAAAAATAATCCTTAAAAGTGGAATTCTTGGGTCAGGAAGTGGCCAAATTTCTAAGACTTTCAACACCAAAACTACACTCATTTCAATTTAATCTCCCAGCAATACATAAAATGCTGTTTTAAAGTGATTTTATTTTTACTTGTAATATTTATGCCAAAAAAGTTTAAAGCATCCTTATTTAGCAGTTGAAGAAATTAGGGTGCAGAAGAATCAAGAGCACACAGCATTAATGACAAAATTATAACTCTAATTCCTACATTCCTTATACTCTTTGAACAATGTTCAATGCATCTACTCAAATGGTATTTGGAGAAATTGAGTCTGGGAGACTCCCTGAGCAAAATTAGGGTACATCAGTTAAACATGTGTTGAAAAACAAAGTTAAATAGGCTGTAAAGTCTATGATGCTAACAGAATGAGTCATGACTTTAAGTTGGTCTCTGCAATTTATTTGCCATCAGGAGGCAGCAGAAAGTCACTTATTTTTCTTACCAAGAATGAAGCATAGTTTTGAGAATATTGTCTCTTTTCTACTTTGCCTCTTGTTGTATAATCACAAGTTACAAAACTTTGTTTTGTTCCTCATTGACATTTATGAAACTAGGACTTCTAGTCTGATTAGTTAAAATAGAGATTGAAAGTAAATTTTGTATATTTCCTCACGAAACCTTAGCTCTTAAAACATTTTTGTTTTTAATTTATATGCAATTATCTCTCTATATGCCTTAAACTAGACTTGAAAAAGTTGATTTAAAAAAAGATTCTAACTCCAACATAATTTGTTGCTCTTGATCTATTTACTTTTACGATCTTTTATTTCCCCAAATGCCATGTAAAATAAAAAATAATAATAAAAAAATAAGACTGACAGAGTTTCTCACTAGCACAAGATGTATTAATTCTTTCCAACCTGGAAGACATTTCCTTAGCTTGATATTTGCTTTTCAATTTCTGGTTCCTATTCCAAGGTAGATTGATTGTAAAAATAGCATATTTGTCCATGTTTCTCTGAACCTATGATATTTGCAATCTGACTTCGAAGTTTCTCCAATCAGAGGTGGAGCTTATATCCACATCCCATGAAATTGAACCAGCCCTGTGACTTGGTTTGCCAATAGGATGCAGTAGAATTGATGGTGCTGCAGTTCTAAACCTAAACCATGAGGCCTAAATGCTTCTGCTTGCTGTCTTAGCCCCTGGAAGTCTATGTGAACAAGGCTGGAAATGTTGTCATGAGGATGAGAGACAACATGGAGGAGAACCATCTCAAGCAAGGCCATCAGACCAGCCAGTTCCTAGCTAAACATTCATCTAATTATTAACACATGAGTGCTTCCAGGCAAGCCTTGCCCAAACAAGAGAAATCACTCAACTGAGGTATGGTTTTATTTGATTGGAGTAGGGAAAAAGAGGAATTGTTATGTATCAATGTTTATAGCAATAGATACCTGACACTTTGGTTTTAAAGCAATTAAGCCAATAATAACTAGATATCATTTCACTGATTGTGATTCAAGATGACATAAGTCTTATGTGAGAGAGGATTTTGTTGTTGATTTGGCAGGTTTTGTGGATACTGATCAATACAGTGGTCTGACTGTACTTATATAAACTGATGGTTTACTTTTTGACATTCTTTTCTTTTTATCTTCACTAGTAATACTTAGGAATTAGCTTAAAAATAATTCATTATCCTGATGTTCAGCCACTCCCAATCACATGTTATGACCACGTGAAACAATACCTTGTTCTCTAAGCATCTCAAATACAACAGATATGCCATCACTTATCAAAATTTTTGAGTAGTCTAAGAACAAGCTGGTATTCTTAAAGTTCTTCTCTGTGAAATGGTATTGATTACAGGTCTCCAACCTCTAGTAAAATAAATTCCCCCTTTTTTTCCTATTTATTATAATATCTATTTTGTAATGCTTGATTCATTCCACTTGAAGTCAAAGATCTTAAATTCTGTCAATATTATCTAATCTTGAAGACTAAGAAAGCATAGGCAAATTTCAGACGGGGTTTTAGGTATTTTCTTATAGAATATTATTATAATCATCCTCTCCACTCCTTGGGAGGAAAAAAATTAAAATTCATTTTTGCCATGTTTAAAGTTCAGAGAATAAGTGTATTTTGGCTGGAAATATACCATGAGGCAGGTTAGTTGGACCCTCAGCAGGTGGGATCTGCCACCATCTGGACCCTAGGGATCCCAGGGATGCTCAGGGGGCTGACTGAGTACAACAAGTGACTCTGAAGGGTCCAGAGTACAGAGTTCCAGGTAGTGGTGGCTGAGTCAAAACTCAACTCTATCTCGTCTTCCACTCTTGTCCACAAACATGGCTCTGAACTACACTGTGGACCTCAACAAGGGTCACAAGGTGACCAAGAATGTCAACAAGCTGAGGCATAGCCACTGCCACAGGTGTCTCACCAAACATACCAAGTTCTTGCAGGACATGATCCGAGAGGTGTGCAGCTTTGCCCCCTACGAATGGTGCTCCACAGAGGTCCTCAAGGTCTTCAATCACAAACAGGCCCTGAGGATTGTTGAGAAAAGGGAGGGAACAAACATTCGTACTAAGAGTAAGAGGAGGGAGCTGAGCAACATCCTTGCAGCCATGAGGAAAGCAGCAGCCAAGAAGGACAGCCCCTCCCCTTCCCCTGCCTGTAATAGCCTTTTCAGAAATGGGTTGCTGTACTGACATTTGAGAGGGGTAATATCTTATCTATCATCTACTTGAGATTTGCTCCAGGGACTCAATGGGGAGGAGCACAGTGGGGGGGGGGTACAGAAGGAAGCAACAGATGGGACTGGCAATGATATTTAATCATAATTAAGTAGTTCACATGTCAGAAAAAAAAATACACACACACACACACACACACACACACACACACACACACACACACACACATATATATATATACACACACACAATGGGATAAGAATTAATTTTGTTGCTGAGCTAAAGAGAAATAAAATAGCTTTATAAATGAACAAGTAAGTCTAGAAGCCATTTGACAGCATGGAGTCATAGCCACAAGACATTCAATTCTAGTGGATAGCATGGTATCTCATCCATAGTATAAATGAAAAAAAAGTTTTAGTCTGTGAAGCAAAAATGGTACGATGAAGTGAACAGACTTTTAAAGGATATTAAATATAACCTAAATAGAAAGAATAGAAAAACCAATCACAAAGTCATTGCGGATCAATCACATATAATAACATGGGCACAAAAAAAAAAAAAGAACAGTTACAAGACATCAATGATTCATGAGCACATTAAGTTACATATTATCTTCTAAATCAATAGCTGCTGGAATTGAATAAGTAAAAGTAGAATATTTTTAAAAGTTTCAATAACAAGGGTGACAAGGCTGTGCAAAGTTACTTACCTGCAGGATATCTTCAATATATAGTTACATAAGAATAAAAAAAATTAAAACGTTTAGTGTAGAGTAAATTCAGAAATGCTCCCCATAACAAACTTATTAGTGAACACATTGGTGGACCTTTTTTTTTGTATATTTTATAAGATTCAAAATCTTATATGATGGGTTCATTTACCCACTTCCACTGAGTCATGAAGCAAAAAATATGTTAAAAGCAGTGCAAGCATCTCCAAGCCCCATCTCACTCCAGGAATTCTGATTAGTGTGAGATGGGGACAAATTGATGACTCAGAAGATCTCCAAATAGAGAAATGGCAGCTAATGAAACCTATTTTTGGAGACCCTGCCCCAACACACACCATGTACTTTGTTTTAGCAACCAAAGTGAGTTTGCAAAGGGATCCATTTAAAATTTCAAAATATTCCCTCCTTGAAATAGTCCTTACTCTGAACAAAGGTTCTCATCATAACTTTTATATCAGTTCCTTTAGAATTTTTATTTTCTGTTTGTCTCCTCTCTCTCTCTCTCTCTCTCTCTCTCTCTCTCTCTCTCTCTCACACACACACACACACACACACACAGAGAGAGAGAGAGAGAGAGAGAGAGAGAGAGAGAGAGAGAGCAATCAGAGTCTCATAAATTCCCAAAGCAAGAATAGAGATCTCAAAGGTAAATTTAAATCTGATTTTAAAACTCTTTGCTAGCTTATTCTAAAATAACACAAAATCGAAACGGAGATTCAAAGCCATGGAAACCTATATCTGGATCTTCATTAGAGTGTATCTTTTACTAGTCATGGTTTTATGTCCACATGAGTTTATATGCATGTTCCTTTCTCTGTTACTGTATCCAGAGCCTCCCCAACCTACAACTATTTCTTTCTTTTTAATTCTATTTCTTATTTTTATAACTATGAACAGTAGAGAATGAAAATGCATATATATATTTTATTTGTTCTATTTATTTAATGTTCATGTTCTCTATTCCTTTTATATAACTCAGAAGAGTCTAACATTTTACATTTGTTTTTTTTTTAAATCAAAACAATTAAATTGCTTCCCTCCTTTAATTCTCCCCCACACACACTTACATCCCTGACCTATGGACTTTGCTGTCTCCCTTTAGAACTGGATCTTGGAAGGTGGAGCATCTCTTCCCACACACTAGCAGCATGCATTCAGGGCTTGGCACACCCAGGATCTTCTGCGTGTAAAGCAGACGTACTAACCACTACATTATGGAGTCACCCTTAAATCGCTTTTTTTCATATTAATCATCCAAGGTTTCTACCCCATTTGAGCCACTGATTCTAAAAATAAACAAGCCTAACCTTAATTTTAAAATATTTTTTATGAAGAGTTTAATTTCAGAAAAACAAGGGATTTCCAACTTTTCTTGCAGTGAGAATTTTGGTTTTTACTACTTCTGGACTTCAAATCTTGACTGTTAAAAGTGAGAATTAATGTTTCTGTCATTCTAAAATTCTGTGCATATATCTTTGTATATGTCTACCCTAAATTCCATTCTACTCTTGCCACAATTTATCTCACCCTTTTAATATTTATTTATTTATTTATTTATTTATTTATTTATTTATTTATTATTTAATTTATTTATTATTTATTTTAAAAAAATTTATTATGGTGACATTGGTTTATGAAATCCAGTAAGTTTCAGGTATACAATTCAGTAGTAAGGCATAAATATACATTGCAATATGTTCACCGTCTATAGTTAGATTTCTTTCTGCTACCACATATTTGACCCCTTTTATCCCATTATCTCATCTACCTACTCCTTCCCAAATCCCTCCTATGCTTTTGTAACCACTAGTCTCTTGTCCATGCCTATGAGTCTCTGCTTGTTTGTCCTGTTGTTTGTTGATCTTAGGTTTATATCCCAGTGATATCATGTGGTTTTCAACTTTTTATGTTTGGCTATTTCACTTGGCATGATTATCTTGAAGTCCATCCAAGTTGTTGCAAATGGCAGCATTTCATCTCCTTATGACTAATGTTCCATTGTATATATGTGCCATGGTTTCTTTATCCAATCATCTATGTAGGACACTTCATTTGTTTCATTGTAGGGCACCACCATGAACAATGCTGTTATGAATACTGGTGTGAAAATATCTTTTGGATATGGGTTTTCAAGTCTTTGGGGTAAATATACAGTAGAGGGATTGCTGGACCATATGATAGATTAATTCTTAGTTTTATGAGAAACCTCCATACTGTTTCCATTCTCCATAGTGGCTGTACTGATGTGCAATCCCACCAGCAGAGTATGAGGATTTCTTTTTCTCCATTACCTCACCCTTTTAAATGAAGGATTCTGTTTAGGAGAAATTCGTTTCTCTTTTTAGATTCTCATCCAGCCAAACACTTTTTTTAGATCTTCATCTACTCCCCGATTTAGGCAAAAAACAGCATGTTCTAAAATTAGAGTATATTGGGGTTAGAAGTCAATGTATCTAATTTAACTTAGGTACCTTACAGTTGTAGTCTCTTTGACTTAAAGGATGAGACAAGAAATAAGGCTCATGAGTTATTTTATTCTATAAATATTTATAAAGGGAGGCATTGACAGATACCAGAGATTCAGAAATGAATAATATGTGGTTTTTGTCTTCAGGAAGATCATAACCGATGGGTGGAAAAGATAAGTGAACAATTACCAAATGTGAAAACTATTCTCATGCGAGGAAGATATTATGGAAGCAGATAACTATCCAGGCTATGAGGCATTCTTCAGAACAGAATGCCCAACCTAGGCCTTGAAGTATGAAGCCTCAGAAATACTCAATCTTTAGAAAGAGACTCTGTGCGAAAGCATGGTGTTCAAAATGCAGTAGCAGTTGGAGAAGTTATTATAGTATTAACTATAAATGTCACCTTTATACTCAAGATAGCACAGTATTGTGTCTGTGTGGTTTATTGGCAATGGCAGACTTATTATTTTTAATGTTATAATTTTTCTAGGGTCACCATTCTCCTTTCCCTGTTATATGTGTTATATAAAACTGTACTTCTTCACCTGTATTGGTAAAAGCAAAAATGCCAGTAGAAGAAGTTGCTTTTGATAATAGCATATTTTCCATGAAGAAAATTAAACCCTCTCACTTTCACTTCACTATGCTTTCCTCCCTCCTTCTTGGTCATCACTCTCACCTTAGCTCCATTCCTTCTCCCTTTTTTCCCACCAGTCTCTCCTGTTGCCCTGTTGATGTGGCAATCCTGGCAAGATTAGGAAGATTTATACTATGCTCTTGTTAAATTTATTGTAACTCAATATAGATTGACAATTGTCTAATTGTCTTTTACTAATAAATATTTTAGCTCAAATAAATCTATTTTTATTTGAGATTGTAAGAAGTGCTTGGAAAGTTAAGCTGCTTCTCTTGTCATTATAGTCAGAAAGTAGGGACTGCCCAGTTCTAATTGCACATGTTGTATACCTGGAATGCCAGAAAATGTGAACATATTCTAGGGGCTGCAAAAAAGAGGAGTAAGATGATGTGAGTCACAGGAATAAGAGTTGAGTGGAATAATGACTAGAAAACTGAGCCCTACTGACAAAGCTGTAGTGTTTGCTACAGTTTAGTATGGAGCAAAGAGATTGACTGAGGTATGAGATTGGATGCATGTACTGGAAACTCTCCAAAAGGAAGTGGGCTCTGGCACACCTCAGATGCCTATGCTGGCTGAAAAAGGCAACTGGCTCTAAACAGTGCCAGTTTTGCAGCCTCAGACCCTCCTCATTGTCAGGGCTATGCACTGGACCAAATTCAAGTGTAATGAAAAGGTTTTTATAATTATCGCCTCAGCAATGGCATTTGTACACAGCTGCATTATCACACACATATTTGCTCAGTCCCTGAGAATGAGTTCCAAAACAGGAGGGCAGCTGTGCTTAACAATGTCTCTATCTTCAGAGCCCTCATACCTCACTGTGGCCAAAGTGTTATAATTTAAAAAATAATAATAGTGAACTTGTCTAACATCATTGACTATAGAGTCAAATATCAGCAAGCCTGAAGGTCAGATGCTGGCAGAGCTATTCTCTGGAACTTGCTGTGGCCAGTGCCCTTCCGAAGTCAGCTGAGATGAGAGAAGAACACAAACACTGAAGCCCTATGTATCCTGATGCTTAGGTCTGAACATGTGTCCTGTTTTCTAGGCTCAAGAGGAGGGACTGGAAAAGAAAAAGTGTAACTTCTCATTGCCAGTTTTGGATGAAAGTGAATGGATTCCCAAACCTCTCTGTCTTTATTCCACTATGAAGCATGTGGCCAAATAAAGAAGTCTCAGAATTTTCAGAATTAAAAAGGGCCATAGATGTTCACTAATTCAACTTTTCACTCATTGTGGTTTTCCTTTTGGAAATATTCCATCTTCCAGTCTCTCTTTGGCGGAGTCCAGGATCTAGCTTCTCATTCTTTTGGAAGACAGCTTGATTTGTATCTGAAAAGTCCTGATTTGGGGAAATTCTTGCTCTTCCTATCTGCAATGGAAAGAGAAAATTTTACTGGGTGTCTCCCTTGCTTTAAACTTTTCAAGGAGCTCCCATGGCCCTTGGATCAAGTCTACATTCACAACAGCTCTGCATGTTTGGACCTCCTTCTACCTCTCAACCTCATCCCTGGATGCTCTCTTCTTACTCAACTGGAAGAGAGAGAAACTATAGACACAGGAGCTTTTTTTTTTTTTTACTTTCTAGAATAAGGCTACTTCACTTTCACCCTCAGCATTCCCATCTATAAATTCCTCTTCCTGGAACATTACTGTCCAGATTTTACTTTCTTTTCCCTGCATTCCCGACTCATCTTTTGGGTTTTTTGTTTGTTTGTTTGTTTGTTTATTTGTTTGTTTGTTTGTTTTTGAGAAACCTTTCTAAATTCTAGCCTAAATTAACTCTCTTTGCTATGAGTTTTTTTGGAGCACTACTTCATGCTTAGCACAATGCTTGGCACATAGTAGAGGCTTAATAAGGAAACTTGAATGAATACATGAATTCAATATTTCCACTAACTTCCATTCTCTTGTCTTAATTCCACACTCTTCCATATGACAGGCCTTGAAATATTCAAAGACAATCATCTGAATCATCCCAGCATTAGTATGAATCTGATCTCAGCAGGAAACAAATCACACACTCAGGCAGGACAATTGAGGAGAGCATGGTAAAGAGGATTTACAAAAATGTGAGCAGGGTTAAGCAAATCTTAGGAGCACTCCAGACCTAACAAGAATAGAATCTTAAGTCTAAAGGATTATAAAGAAGAAAATTTTACTTGAGGCCAGAAAACGTAGCTGAAGTTGAAGTCCACCTAGAAAACCAGCAGGAAGGCAGCCAAGGGAATAAAATATCAATTTTACTTTCCCCTTACCCTCTATTCTCATCTCCTAGTGCTCCCCACTAGAAGATAAAGAGCAGGGATCAGCCTAGGAAACAAAACACAATGGTTAAGGATGAAGGATAAATGAATAGGGAGAGACAAATGAAAAAAAATCTAGTGCAATCATCCACTCCCAACAGCCACCCTGAATCTACTCTTGCCAGGAAAAAATAGCTTGAGGGTTTTTTTTACTATTGCTCAAAAGTGGTGTCTGCTGGACTCCTTACTATCTAAGTCAATGCCATCTGGATAAGTTCTGAATTGCCATTCATTGCCTGTCTGAAATGGCACTGCCAGGAATATCACAATGCTCTATAAACCCTCTGACTAGCACAATGGTTAGAGGAATGTGTACTAGTCTTTGCCACTCTAAACACTGCTCTTGTATTAAGGCAAGTATAAAACTGTAGTTCCTTACTTATTGAATTCATTTCAATTGTTTTTTTTTTAGGTTTATCGTCAATTAAATCTTCCTCACATAAACTATCATGTAATTAATTTTTGCTTGAATTTAATTGTAAGATTTTACATTTATTCCTGTCAGATTTCATCTTATTTACTTCTGTTTCTTGTTCCAAATTATTAAGTCTTTATTTTATTATCTAGTGTATCAGCTTTTCTTCCCCACTTTGACCCACTCGCTAATTTGATTAGGTCGTTGTCTTTGTTTTCATCTGTATTGATGATTTGTGAACAGAATCCCAGTGAGCTGGATACTGAAGACCTCCTCTTGTTGAGAGACCAAGTAGTATAGTGTGGCATTTTAAAAACTGGGTGAAGTAGAACACTATTTCTGTGGTTGGTTAGTGGTATGATGGGAAATAAAAGATCCATGATTAAACAATTTTGGGGAAAATCTGGGTTATACCATTTAAGCAAGTAACTTTCCTAAAGTGTCCCTTAGAGCTTCTAATATGCTGATATCTATGGACTATCTCTGGAATCAGATATTCAAGACTTCTGCATATTGATTTGACTACAGAAAACACACACATTTGTGTGTGTGCACATTTGTACTTATAGTATTTCATGGGATACTGTTTCATAGAGCACATCCTGGGAAATGCTGACTATGATATCTAAACAGAACTGAGTTTCATTCCCAGCTTTATCAGTTACCAGTTTGGGGCAAGTCATTTAATTTATCTAATCTTCAGTTTTCTTATCTGTTAAATGGGGATAAAAGAAGGTTTGTAGTGAGAATTAAATAAGATAATGCATGAATGAATAAGTGCCTGTGATAGTAAATGTTCAATAGGTGTTAGCCAACATAAACAATATCTTTATCATACAATCTTCATTAATATTATGTTGACATTGATCCACAAATTAGGCTCCCTAGAGTAAGTATATAAAAATATAATAATCTAAACTAAATAAGCTAAAATACATACAAGAAACTAG
Organism: Cynopterus sphinx; assembly: GCA_030015415.1. Taxonomy (NCBI): domain Eukaryota; kingdom Metazoa; phylum Chordata; class Mammalia; order Chiroptera; family Pteropodidae; genus Cynopterus; species Cynopterus sphinx. The sequence continues at coordinate 27,880,155 of CM057388.1, read as the reverse complement.
AAATGTGTTTTTAATTTAAATAACTTCTAAATGCATGAAAAAAATTTTTAATTAAGAAAAAATAAAATCCTAATAAAAATAAGCAAATAACATATGCATGTAATTGACAATATATATATATGTATATGTATGTGTGTGTGTGTGTGTGTGTGTGTGTGTGTGTGTGTGTGTGTGTGTGTATAGTCTAAAATTGGAAATTTTTATTTTTAATGAAAATCCCCATGGATGGCTATCATGCTGAGGAAGGGGCACTTTTACTTATTACTTGGCCAGTGCAAAATGACAACAACAATAATAATAGCTAAGGGAAATTTAATATATGTCAGGCACTGTTTAAGCATATCATGAATATTTACTTATTTAATTCTCACAATAAAAACTCCATGAGTTGAAAATTTTTATCATTTCAACTTTACAGATGAGATAACTAAGTACAAGAGATTAAATATAAATAAATGTTTTCATATTATTTAGGGAGATATATATACCCTTATGTTCGTTGCAACTATATGCACAGTAGACAAGACATGGACATAACCAAAGTGTCCTTCTTTATATGATTGGATAAAGAAGATAAAGATGTGGTACATATATACAATGGAATATTACTCGGCTATAATAAAAGATGAAATACTGACATTTACAACAATATAGATAGGTCTTAAGAATATTATGCTGAGCATAGTAAGTCAGACAGAAAAATCAAGAACCATATGTGGAATATGAAACTAAATGCAACACACAAGACAAAGAAACAAAAAATCATAGACACAGAAAACATAGTGGTTACCAGAGGGAAAGGGGGCAGAGGGAGGTAGACAAAGGTAAAGAGGGTCAAATACATGGTGACAGAATGTGGTTTGACTTTGGGTGGTGAACTCACAATGCGACAGATTATCAAATTTTACACTTGAAACTTATATAATTTTATTAACCAATGCCACATCAATAAATTTAATACAATTTTAAAAAAGAGATTAAGTACACATATTCTGGAACACTTTGTGAAATCATGAAATTTTGATGGCATCTATCAAAAGCCTTAAAATATGCATATGTTTTGACTCAATGTAGTAGAAACTGTGATCACTGATCAGATCTCCTTCAAGACTTACTCCTTCAGCTTCTACCAGCTAGTGGTCCTCAGCTCTCAGCCCTCTCTAGATATTGCCCTCATCTGTAGACATCTGCCTTCTCAGGTATGACTTTGGACAAGCCCATGTACAATGATTGGGTAATGCAGAAATATAAAGACCTAGCTTCCTCCCTGCATATAAGACAAATCTCTGCTCCAGAGCTTCCCATGGGTTCAACTGAATCTTTGTTGAGGTTCTAACACAACTGAACTTCTCCCTCTGCTCAACCTTGCTTTTTTTCCTTCCCCTCAAAAGGTTTTAACCATGAGTACTTACTAACAAACTTTTTCAGGTTAATCTCTATCATAAAGTCTGCTTCTTGGAGAACACACACTGTGACACTCAGTAATTTAACACCTAAAATTATATCCTAAGTAAAAGCCAGCTATGAACATAAAAATAATGATATATGACCCATAGTGGATGGTAAGGACACAAGAAGAAAGAACCTAGGTCCCAGAAACAGTGCATGAAAATTTTTATCCACCGGTTTTAGCTTGCAGATGTAGAGCTGGAAAAAGCATTCCTCCTATTCTTTTAACAAGCAAAAAGATGAACAAACTTCAAAATAGTGGATTTTTATTGAGCACATGAGAGAGTTGTGGTCACAGGGAAAACAACAAGAAATCTAGAGACAGATAGATGACTTCAGGTCAAAGCAGGGTGCTAGCATTTACTTACTTGGCATAGAGCTGCTGAAAGCAATATAAGTCAAGAAGGGAATTTGTCCAAAACTTTTTTTTTCATTAAATGCTAAAGCCTGAGCATGGGCTAGTAGGAGACTATAAAGCCCCTAGGGTGAGAGGGAAAAGATGGCATAGATGATAGAGACTTTGTTCATCCCTTTTGCGATGTGACAAAGCTGGGACAGAAACACAAAACAAACAGCATGAAAACTTACCTGGAATCTAGATGAACAGAAGCACTGCAACTAGGAAAAGAAATAATAATCAACCTGCAACAGTAGAAGGTAGGAGGAGACAAAGACACAAGGCTGTATAGTCCCAAATAGCTGAGTGGAACAGAGCTTATGTCAGCAGCAGCAAGTAGCTGCAGACACCTCTTAAAGGGGCCATGTCAATGAGTAAACTTTCATGGTGACAGACCTGCTCACTCTGAGCACCAGCCCCAGGTCTGCTGCTCAGCAGGAGCACAGGGGTGGCACCAGGAATTTACAGAGAGACACTGAGTTGTCAAAGTGAGGCCAGAGACAAGGCTTTCTCCCAGCAGAAATGCTGGCAGTATTCATTGTTTCTCTGTTGACCCCCCATGCAGACTCAGCACCACCATAGCTGAGACATCATTGAACTCCACCCAGAATGTTCCCTGAAACTTCACCTTCCCCAACTCATGGCCCCACACAAGGCACATCCAGCTATGTCCTTGATGAGTCCAGTAATCCTTGCTGAGCAGTGCCAAGACTAACATTGGTGGCAGTTGGCCTCTCTGGTGTGGACTCTTGAGGCAACTATAAGCAGAGAATCTGTGCATTACTTGCTGAATCTTAACAGGTGGCCTATGAGGGGTACACGCTGGGGGAAAAAATGGCCTGCAACTGAACCTCTCTTAAGACTGTGCCATGGGACACCTATTACATAAAACCAACCTAATAAGACCAGAAGGCTTAAGAGTTTGGGTTAGTACATAGAAACACATACATAAAAGCAGACAAAATGAGAAGATAAAGAAGTAGAAAATATATGAATGAACAGAATAGAGATTCATGAATAATGGAGCCAAGTAATCTTACAGGTGCACGGTTCAAAACACTAATTATAAAGAAGCTCAATGAATTTAGGGAAAGTGTAGATGAACTCAGTGAGAACTTTAATGAAGACATAAAAAAAATCACACACAAAAAATGGAAATTATAAGGGGGAACCAGTAAGAAATAAAGAATACATTATCTGAGATGAAGAGTATATTAGAGGGAATCAACAGAGTGGATACAAAGAGGATTAAGCCACCAATATAGAGTTTTTGGAAGCCAAGGTCCCTCAAGCAAAATGGAAAGAAAAGAAGCCAAGACTATAATATTAATTTAAGGAGTCTATGGGACATAATTAAATGTGAAAATATCCATGTCATAGGGGTACTTGAAGGAAAACAAGAAATTGAAGAGCTATTTGAAGAAATAATGATGGAAAACTTTCTTAACCAGGTGAAAAAAAAAATAGACATACAACTCCAGGAAGCTCAAGGAGTCCCCAAAATGATGAACCCTAAGAGGCCCACACCAAGATACATCATAATTAAAATACCAAACGTAAAAATCAATGAGAGAATCTTAAAAGCAGCAAGAGAAAAGCTGTTAGTTATCTACAAAGGAGCATCTATAAGATTGACAGCAGATTTCTCAAAAGAAACTTTGCAGGACAGAAGGGCCTAGCACAAAATATTCAAAGTGATGAAAACCCAGGATATACAACCAAGAATACTTTATCCAGCAAAGCTATCACTTAGAGTCGAAGGACAGATACTCAGACAAAAGTAAGCTAAAGAAATTTATCAACACCAGGCCAGTATTACAGGAAATGTTGGAGGGACTTTTTTAAGACAGAAAAGCATGTATCAAAAAAATAAATAAATAAATAAGGATTGGCAATAACTACATTCTTATCAACAAGTACCTCAATGAATAAGAATTAAGTGCTCCAGTCAAAAGAGTGGCTGAATGGATAAGAAAATAAGACTCCTAAATATGTTGCCTACAAGAGACTCACTTTTGATTTAAAGACAGAATTAAAAAAAAAGGATGGAAAAAGATATTGTCTTGATAGACCTAGAGAGTATTGCGCTGAATGAAATAAGTCAGATAAAGACAAATATTACAAAATTTCACATAGATATGGAATCTAAAGAACAAAGTAAACAACAACAATATAATAATATAACAATATAAGCTCATAGATACAGAGGATATTTTAAGGATGACTGGATGTAGGGGGTCGAGGAATGGCAAAAAGTGCAAAGGGATTAAGAAATACAAATGAATAGTTACAAAATAGACATGGTGATATAAAGTATAACATAAGGAAAACAGTTAATAATGTAATAAATATGTGAGGAGGCAGAGGATACTATATTTAGTGGGTTGGTCACTTTATGAGTTATATAGATCTCTAAACACTATGCTGTACAAGTGAAGCTAATATATTATTATATGCCAACTATATTTGAAAAGAAAACTTATTGAATTGTACAATGTAAATATGAGCAACTAGTTGTCTATTATATTTTAATAAAATAAGAACAAAAAGCCCCTAGTGGCTACAGACATAGAGAAGTTCACATCTTCTTGCAGGACTTTTTTTATTGGGACCCCTGAGATACTCACAGTGGGCATAGGAAAAATCCTAAGAAAACTTTCTCTTCCCCTGTGGTGCTGATTGGTGGAGGGGAATAGCAGCTACAACTGAAATTCCACCTAGACTTCTACACTATCTCTCATAAGAAACAAAAACAATCTGCAGGAACAAGGGGAACAATAACAATTCTGATGGCACTGGCCAAAACCAAATTTCAACCGGGAGAAGGAAACAGGAAAAAATAATTATTGCTCCTGGATGAAACAGGAATGCATGATTGGTCTAGCATTATGTCTAAAGGAGGGGACGGAATACTTGTGCAGGCCACAGCTCTTATTCCAGGTTCATAGTATCTGTCTAAGACTGAAGCTTAATTAGAACAGCAGATAATGCCTCCCACCCCCATACCACCACCACCATGCTTGGAATTGCCCAGTGAGAATAACTGGAATAGAGTTTGGAGAGCTATAGAAGAAAGATCTCTTTGGAGAGCATGACAAAGATAAGACCCAAAGCCAAGTAAAAAGCATGCTCCAAATCGAGCCCATCTCCTGATTATGTTACTACAAATTTTCACACTAAAGTCATAGCGGAAGAAAAGGAATGCTCATCTCCAAGCATTACACAATATCTACCTTAGTTTCTACTGTTCAACATAACATGTCCAGCTTTCACCAAAAATATTCAAAAACACATAAAACGTCAAAGAAAAGCAGTCTGAAGAGCAAAACAATGATCAGAATTAATTCCAGCTATGACACACATATTGCAACTAGTAGGGAATTTACTATGATTAATATCTTAAAGTTTCTAATCAAAAAGGTAGATAACACACAAGAATAGACAGTTGATTACAGCAGAGAAGTGGACACGATAAAAGAACACAAAGTGGAAATACTAGAAATGAAAAATACAATAACAGAGATGAAGAATATCTTCAAAAAAAACATCTGTAAACTGAACATTGCCAATGATATAACCAGTGATCTTGATAAGAAATCAATAAAAATTATCCTAACTGAAATACAAAGAGAAAAATGTAGTAGTAAGAAAAATCAGAGATCCAAGAGTCATGGGAAAATATTAAATAATGTAAAACTTTTGTAATGAAACTTCAGACAGAGAAAGATAGAACAAGGCAGAAGAAATATTTGAAGAAATAATGAAATAATGACAGAGAATTTTCCAAAATTAGTGATAGACAGCAAAGCACAGATGTAAGAGGCTCAGAGAATATTAAGCAAGAAAAAGTAATTATTGGGTGTATTAGTTTCCAGTGGCTACTGTAAAAATTACCACAAACTTGGTGGCTAAAAACAATAGCCATTTAATCTCTAGTTCTGGAAACCAGAAATATAAAGTCAGCATCATGGGCCAAAATCAAAGGAAGGCCATACTCTCTCCTGTGTTATAAAAAAATAATTCAGTCCTTACCTCTTTCAGTTTCTGGTGGCTGCCAACATTACTTATCTTGGGGATGAATCATTCCAGTCTTTAAGGGGAGCATCTTATAATACCTATTCTGTCTCTGCATCACCTTCTTCTCCTTATGTGTGTCAAAAGCACAAAGGATGTGGAGGATAAATTGGAAATATACTGTTCAATGGTTCTGACATCACATGTGAAGCAGCATAGTAGTATTTGAAGGCAGACTCAGATTGTAAATCAATAAACATGTTTTTAAAAAGAAGTATAAAATAATTCAATAGAAAAAATACAATGAACTCATAAGAATGTTAAATTATATGCAGAGAAGGCAGAAAAAAGGAAATTTTTAAAAATGGAACAAATGAAAAACAGTTTGCAGGATGGTAGAGTTTAATCTAACTATATATAATCCCATTCAATGTGAATGGTCTAAACACATCAGCTGAAAGACAGAGATTTTCATATTGGATTTTAAAAAATCAAGACTCAACTATGTAGTGACTAGCACACACTTGAAATGTAAAGACATAAGTAAGTTAAAAATAAAAGGATGAAAAAATATATACCATGCAAACATTGAATAAAAGAGAGCTGGAGTAGTATATTAATTATTGAAAAAGTAAATTTTATAATAAGAAATGTTATGAAAATAAAAAAGTAAAATTATATAATAATAAATAGGTCAACTCTCCAAATAATTCTAATTCTAAATCTGTACATGCCTAACAACAGAACTTCAAAATGCATGATAAAAATAAAAGATAGATCTGAAAGAACAAATAGACAAATCCACAATTCTAACTGGAATATGCTGATTGATATTTTGCCTTGAAAATATCAGTAAAGTTATAGATGATCTGGAGAAAACTATTAACCAAATTGACCCAGTTGACATTTATAGAATGCTCCACACAAGAGCAGAATATAGTCTTGTTGTGCTTTACTAAGGAGATAGGTTCTGAGAAATGCATCTTTAGTTGATTTTTCTCTTGTGCAAACATCATAGAGTGCACTTACACAAACTTAGATGATGTAGCTTATTACACACCTAGGCTACGTGGCATAGCCTAGTTTTCCATAGAGAAGAAAAACTAGATTTTCATCTGTTTTTCTGGTTCTTGGCTGAGGCTTCCCTGTAAAAAAAATACAGATAAATAGGAGAAAATAAAAAAAGTTTAATAACATGTTTATTTCCTGTATTCAGGGAGATACCCAGGAAAACTGGGTCTAAAGTGGCTGAAGCCACCACCTTAAATACATCTTCAGTTGAGGACAAAAGATGTTGGGCCTTGGGGAGTGATTTGTGAGAGATTACCAGGAAAAGCACAGTAAACAAGGGTATGGTTGTTAAGCATATTTAAGTTTTGTCTTCTTCATTGATAAGAGTTTCTAAAAATAAGGTTACTCCTATATTTCTGGTACAGCAAGAGGAGACACCCTTACAAATGGTAATTTCCTTTACAAAAGTAAATATCCTTTAGGAAGGGTAATTTCTACTTGATTTTTGGAGCTTCCCCCATGTCTGCTACTTCTTAAAATTAACCAGCCTAAAATAATCCTTATGCCAAATAGATATATTTTTGGGTGAAAGTTTCGGTTCCCCTATAGCTCGTAGGCTACAAACCTGTACAGTATGTTACTGCACTGAATACCTATAGGCAACTGCAACACAATGGTAAGTATTTTTAGAATGTATTGTGTTACAATGTTAGGAAAGCTAAGATGTCATCAGACAATAGGAATTTTCCAGATCCGTTATAACCTATAGGACCACCCTAGTCTAGGTAGTCTGCCTTTGACCAAAATGTCATTATGCTGTGCATGACAGTACACGTCCTTTCTAAGTACACATGGAACATTTACCAAGATAGACCACATTCTGGGCCATAACACAAACCTTCTTGCATTTAAACTAGAAGTCATACAAACTATGTTCTTGGACCATACCAGAACTAAGCTAGAAATCAATTATGGAAAGCTATTTACAAAATCTTCAAATATTTGGAAATGAAACAACATACTTCTCGGTAAGTTATAAGTCAAAAGAGAAGTCATAGTGGAAGTTAAATATTTGACCTAAATAAAATTAGAAATATAACATATCAAAATTTGGTTGATTCTAGGACTCAAGCAGGAAATGACCCTGGAGTATCTCATAGTAACAGAAAGTGAGGAAGTTCTAAAGCTCAAATAAATAATTAAATAAATAAATAGATAGATAGATAAATAAATAAATAAATAAAAATAAATAGAAATTAAATTTTAAAAGTGAAAGCATGTCAAAAGGACACAGGAGCCAATCTGGAAAAGTTTCTAATGAGCAAAGCTGGAATAATTTGAAAAATAAAATGAACAATGTTAATTTTGATTATAAACCCAAAAACAAATAAACATCCATGTTTGTATGCTGATATAAATAATTAAATTAATTAATAAATAGGCTAAAAGAAAAAGCTTATTATAATACAATTCCAAATAATGCATGTAGATGTGACAGCCTGCTGAAATGTGGTGAGGGTAAGAGTTAATTAAAACCTAAAACTAGATGAAGGCCTAGCTCCTGGAACCCTTAGCCACATTCTGTTAATCATGAAACTAGTAACAACGAACTCAAATGCTAAATGCCTGAGTGACCCTGCTTACCTGCATGGCATGAGAAACAATCAATTGTATATAAGCTGGAAATTATTGCTTGGCTACCGTCATGGGAACATAGGCTATTAACAATAAGCATTCTGCTTCTGTACCTCCGCTTGCACACCTGGCCAGTGTGCTGACAGATAGTGAATAGAAGAAAAGTAGATCTTTGTGTGCAGACAGAATAAAGAATGGGATTTAGGGCTTAAAAACCTTGTACCTCTACATTTCAGGGCTCCTCCTGGCAAGGACTGCTGCCAGCTAATAAACAGCCTTTGAGAGCATACCTGATTTGGTCTATTTAATGTTGGCCATAACAGTAAAAGAATAAGAGAAATAGAAAATAAGCATTTGAATACCACAGTAAAAATTTCTGCAGACAGACCCCAATGAATGCAAAAGTTAATGAGAAAATCTTTAAGAAGAAACAAAATATTTGCATAGCCTCAAAGTATTTTTTTCTTAAATATATATTAATTACTGTGTGAATTTTAGCATGCGTCTACCAATTCTTTGCTACTCCTTTCTCCAAAAAGTGGAACTTAACTCTCCTCCCTTTGATATGGGCTGGATTTAATAAATTACTTTCAAATAATAAAGTATGGAATGGAAAAAAAATAGTAATTTTACAGTGGCAAAACCTGACAGACACTGACTTAACTAAGGGGACAGAGGCTAACATAATCAGTGATAAATTATGTGGATATCATATACCCCCTGATATGATGTGATAGAAGGTATTCTTCCCCAAAATTCATAACCTCAATATAATCACAAGAATAAATCATGCAGACACAAATTGCTGCACGTTCTACAAACCACCTGTTTTCAAAAGTGGCAGGGTCATGAAAAGCAAATAAAAATCAGAAACTCACAGATTGAAGGAGACCAAAGAGACATGATAACTGAATGCAATGGGGTAGTCTGGTTTGCACACTGGAACAGAAAAATAATATTAGTGGAGAAACTGGTGAAATCTAATTAAAGTGGGTAGTTAAGTTATTAGGGTTATATCATTGTTAATTCCATAATTTCACAAATGCATCATGATTATATAAGATGTTAACACTAGGGAAAAGCTGGGAAAAGAGTATCTGAAAACTCTGTACCATCTCTGTAATTCCTCTATATACCTGAAATTATTTTAAAAATAAAAGATGCTGTAAAGTTATCCATATACTAAATACAGCCACTCTGGACTTGTATGTAAGAAATTAAATTCTATCATGTTAAGGCTTTGAAATTGTGAGGATTTTTTTCTAATTAAAGTTAGTGTCATCCTAATATACTGGTAACCCAGAATCTTTTTCAAATTAATTCTGTTCCATGGACATATATTTGAGAACTCAAAAGAAGAGGTTGCATACTTTAAGTTAGTCTCTACTTTTTTCTATTTATTTTTATTTTTACAAATATGCTGCAAATACAAGACCACTGAGATGAGAGCAACTGGAGGAATCTGAAAGCTACACTTGAAGAAGAACTTGAATGGCAGGGAAGACCTGGCATCATAAATTCAGGAGGTTTTGAGGGCCAGAAAATAAAATAAATATATATATATATATATATATATATATATATATATATATATATATATATATATATATATATATATATGTTTGACTTGGATAAAAGCAAATAGTAGGGAGTAGTAGGGCTTACTAGGAACTGGAAAATGCATGTTCATCTAGAGATATTTCAGTATATGTATTTTTTAACATTGTGCTGATCAAATGAAAGAAGTCTACCACTTTAAATGGTTTAAGAGTGAGAAACTATGACTACTGATGTAGATCCTATGAGGAAGAGAAACCAGAATACCTTTCAAGTATGTGGGATCTCAAGATGAAAGATAAGTAAAAGCAGAGCAGGTTCAGAGGATGATAGACATTTATCCTGATGTTTATGGAAAGAAGCTAGTATGGCTTGGGTACTAGACCCAGAAAAGATTTGTGTGATTATGTAGTTGATTTGTATGCAGTGTGGCTCTGTATTGCCTAGGGTTCACAGAAACCTCCAAAGGCATGGGAAAAGGGGTTCTCAAAATCATTTACATTCCAAATCCACTGAATATGATCATATAGAATTTCCCTGTGAGAGTTTATTTGAATAAATATTTCCTTGTCAAAAAATAAGTTTGAAAAACACTCATTTAAAACTCCATGTTTTTTCATCTGTTATAGAGGCTCAAGATATTGAAGTGACTTGCCCTTCATTACACATTTATATGGGTTTCTTTAGATTCGACTTGTAAATCTGGCTCCAAAGCCAGTGATCTTTTCACTGTCCTGTGGAAGTCTGAACAGGTATGGAACAAATGTACTTCTTGGGAGGACTCTATTTTATTTTCCCTTGCCCTCTAAGCACCATGTTAGGTGCAGATCTAGGATCAAGAATTTAGGAGGGAAGGTAAGATTTTGAATTATTTTTATGTATGTCCTGGGTGAATAACACCTCTGAAAGCCAGTTTTAATAGAATAAAGAGCAAGGAAAAAGAGTAAACAGCAACGGACATTTGAGGAACCGGCAGCAATAACAACAATAATTATTTACATTTATTGAATACATTTTATGTGTCCAGCATTGTCCCAAGCACCTTACAAATATTTTCTCAATTAATTCTCACAGCACTATTAGGTAACTAGTGCTATTCCCATTTAAGTGTATAAAAATAGTAACACCAAATTAGAGATGTTAAGTAATTTTCTCAATGTCATATTATACTATCATTAATTATATTATTTATTAATATATTATTGGAACCTCTTTGATAGCAGCTCAGGGCCATGGATAACCTCTTCCCCTTTGCTTTTGTTTCTAGAGCTGTATTTGCTGCTGTGAAACACTAGTCTTCTGTTGATGGGGTAGCTGCTCCCAGCAACCCCTAGCCCACCCTTGCCTATATAAGCTTTGGAAATAGACTTTTCCTATTTCCAGAGAAAAGGGGTTAGCAGATATAGGTGAAAATGTTCCTGTAGGATACCATCTCAAAGCAAGCACAGTGTGCCCAATAACACTAACAATGAAGAAGCTCAGCTATAGTTTGCTTTCATTAAATGTCTCCCATAGTCTTTGGATGTAAGGGTGGGATGAAACACACAGCTTGTTGGACTTCTAACATTTCCCTCTCTGTTTAATACATCCTGTGTGTTCTCTAGTGGAAATGCAATCCCTTATGCTTCAGTGATTAAAGTTGTTGTTTTTAAGTATATCTGAAATCCCAGAGGCACCTTGGGAAAATCTTTTTAAATGAAAAAGCTGCATTTTGCTGAGTCCAATAACTCAATTTTGAGTTCCAAGAAGCTTGGGATGTGATTTCAAACTACCAGGTATCAAAGTATGAGTTTATGATAAAAGTGAAAAACTATATCTCATCTTTGCTTGTCTTACCCCAGAAGCTGGGAATGTTCACCCCACTGCCACCACATACCACCATTTCAATGTATAGGAGGGCAGTAAAGGGAAATATGAAATAGGAAAGACAAATTCCCACACAGTTGGGGCAAGAGACTTAGCCTCTGTTTCTCTCATCCACTGTAGAAGAAAATTGTAGGATTAGGACTCCTTCGGTGTGGCTTGATAGTGTCTGGACTACAACTTCCCATGGTACAGTGGCAGCACCAATGGTTACTGTTTTAGTTCAAATCCAGTCTCTGCCACTTTCAAAATATGTGACTTTGGGTGCCACTTAACCTCTCCGTGCTTCAGTTTTCTCATATCTAAAATTAGGATAATAATAGTTCTGATCACATTAGGTTGTTGAGAAGATTCAATGAGTTAATCATGCAAAATGCATAGAACCATGTCTGGTACACTGTGAGGTCTCAGTAAAAAAAAAAAAAGTTCATATTAAAGCTATAATAATGTTTTCATAAGAGGTTCTGGAAACCCAGGAATCCTAAGTCTCTAGACTTTTGGCCATGATTTTGTCTCCAAGCAACTCTCCAAATCACAACTAGATTGGTCCTTTAGAGGTCATTCAAAAATGGTCTGATCTATCATGACTATTAGTATGGTCTCAACCCTGTTTCCCTAGGATTACCATAGAGTATACTGGTACCCTTTCAGACTTTAAATATGAACACAAAATATTAGTGCTTTAATATATTACTTTAACTCATACCACATGGTAAGTGTAGGTAGAATATTAGCTGATAACATTATCCAGAGAATGCTAATGGAAGTTGCATTTGAGAAAGGATATAGATATTGAATGCAGGTCACTGGTCATGGTGCTAAGAAAGATTGTGGGGGAAAGAAGGGTCCCACATTGGGTTTCTGATAGGTGAAGAGAAGTCATATAATATTCAGTAAACACTATTTAAACACCTGCTATGCATTGGGTATGTTGTAGACAATTATGTCCACAAATATATATTGAGTACCTACTACATATCAGCATATTTTTTAGCTTCTAGGTATAAATAGTAGATAAAATAGTCCACAACCCCTACCCAAATGCACATTATATTTTAATGGAAGATGCAGACTTTCAATAAGTTAAATAACTAAAATATCTGGTATAATAGATAGCAATAAGTGCCAAGGCGAAAAATAAAGCAAGGAGTCATGACTGAAGGGCATTTTAAATAGATCTGAAGGAAGTGAGACAGTATGCCATGCAGATATTTAGAGAAGACATATTATATGCAGAGAAAGGAGCAGATGAAAGGCCCTAAGGCAGCAGTGTATCTGGAATAGTCACAGCATGGCAAAAAAGCTTTGAATTCTTGAGCAGATGAAGTTAGAGTTGTGATGACTAGATCATGTAGGCCTTGCAAATTATTGTTAAGGACTTTGACTTTTACACAGTGTGATCTAGGAAATCATTGCAGTGTTGTAAGCAAAAAAGGATGTTCTGCTTATTTTTTTTTACAGGATTACTTTGACTGACATGTTTAGAATAGAAATGAAAGAGATAAGTAGAAAGATCAGTTAGGAAGCTATTGTAACAATCTAAGTGAGAGATAATAATTAATTTGTACTAGTAAAGCTAGTACAAATTTTTCAGATTCCAGTTCTATCAGGACCCGTTAAAATTTTTCAATGAATTTGATGTGCATTGTGAAAAAGAAAGGAGTCAAAGATGTCTTCAAGGTTTCTGGCTTGAATAACTGGAAGATTAAAATTGTTAATAAATGAATTTGGTGATGGAAAAGAGACTTCAAGAAAAAGAGGTTTGGAGGAAAAGATCAGGAGGTCAGCTAATTTTCATGTGAAATGTCTAACACCCAGATGGAAATGTCAGACAGATTCTTGGATTCATCCATCTAAAGTTCAGGAGAATAGCTGGGCTATAACTTGGGCAGCAGTCAGAATATACAGAGTATAGAAAATTATGAAATTGAATGAGACCATTGAGGCGGTAAGTGTATTCAGAAAAGAGAAGTTCAAAGATTAAGCCCTGGGGCTTTAGATTTCAGGGCAATGAGGAGGAAGCAGCAAAGGGATGGAAAGAGACACCTACTAAGGTAGAAAACATGCAGAAAAAATGTGGTGTTCTGGAATCCAAGTGAAGAAAGTGTCTCAAAAGGAAGACAGAGGGGTGATGGAAACAAACAATTTAGGAGCTACTTCTTAACTTGTACTGGTGGAGGATTGAGCCCACATAAAGGAATCCCTGCTCCTAGCATGTAGGGTTGTTCTTTCTTATGAAAAATTGGGGACTAAAGAAGTGATCACATACTGAACTCATAAAATCTCTCAACCCTGGTTATGGTCGCTTGCCCAGCCAACACAACATATAGTCTTTCACTAATGACGGCAGCCATTGAAGCCTGCTACATATATCTCCCAACTTCAACCGGTGAGAGGACTGTTATTATCATGTGCACACTGGGCAGTCACTTTTGCCCAACTCTCAGGCTTCTGACCAAAAGTGAACACAGAACCATTCCTTCAATAATCAGATCTTATTCATTTTATAGAAATATTCCTTGTGGTTATTCTTCAGCAGCTTTGTTATATACATGTACAGATGTATTTTCATGAGGCTGATAGTGTTTAAACACTCTGATATTTCAATCATGTAATATGGCTGAGTGAACTTCCATAGTATTTGGCATAGCTGTAGTGCTTAATTCTTTTCTGGGCCTGATCACCAAGCAGGAACTTGAGAAGTGGCAGGTACTTCTTAGAGAGATACAGAAGGTATATGTCTGCTTGTGACTGCAGGGCACTGTTGATATAAAGATGTTCTCTTGAGTCCAATGGAAAATGGTAGGAATTATTTTACTTGGAAATTAGTAAAAATTTAGAATTTGGAGACATGTAAAATTTTGAAGACATCCATATGACATTTTTATTTTTCCTAAGATGTTCAGAAGTGTTTCACAACTGGTTCTATTTCCTTGAGCTTCAACCCTATTATCTCCATACTGCCAATAAAATACCAAAATGTAAAATAACCTATCCAAATTATATTAATGAGCTTATACATGTCTAGCACGTAGTAATTTAGAAGTTAAAAGCCTAGAAGTATATTTTCTAATTTGATAATAGGAGAAAGATACTATAATCTTCATTTGACCTAGAGCAAATTTCTTTGTAATTCCTCAGGTGGGACTTATTTTCACAAAATGATATTATTTATTCACTCATTCATTAATTTATTCAATCCACCTTTATTTAGCTTAATAAGGGATTTTCAACCTCTTCACAGCCAATACTTCCACTTAAGAGTTAAACATTTGAGCAATTTTAAACAAACAGCTATTGAATTCCTACTATATGTGGTACTCTTCCATAAATTATTATTAGGATACAAAGATAACTAGAATATAAACTCTGCCCTAAAGGAATTCAAAGTCATATTTACAATATTTATTATAAACTTCTTAATTAAAACCCAACAACTTTTCTCAGAGTGCTTGTGCTGGTTAAGATAAACTTAGATGTTGTAACATACAAATTCAAACATATATAATGCTTAAAACACAATATAAATTTATTTCTTGTTCATTTTAAGGCCAAAATAAGTGCTCTAATTGATGGGCAGCAAACCTCCAAGTAGTGATTCAGGGACTCAGGCTTCTTCCATGATGTTGGACACATCTTCTGCATGTAGTTTCCAAGCTTGCTTGGCTTATTTGCATCAAGAAAGGAAAACAACACAGAAGCAGCATGTGGGAGGTTATTATGGGCCAGATGTAAAAGTTGCGCAGAGCAGTTCCCAGTTTTGTTCTATTGGCTAAGTCTCAGACACATGGCCAAACATAACTCAAAGGGGTACTTAAAAAAGTGGCCTACCTGTGTGATCAGAAAGACAATGAAAAAGGTTTATTAAGTAGCTGTCATTTTCTACCAGTGTGTGTGTGTGTGTGTGTGTGTGTGTGTGTGTGTGTGTGTGTGTGTGTGTAGCTTTGAGCATGGGAGGGTTCATCTGGAGTAAGATAAATATAAGCGAGGAAGCAGAAAGCTAAGCAGGTGGGCTCCCCATTGGGCTTCTGAGATCTCCTGAGAGGAGTGAATTGTGGTAACCTCCAAGATGGGTCTCTTCTTCATGAGGGCATTATTTTAGAGCAAGGAGTGTGAAAGAATCCTCCAAGATGAGGGAACTTTGCTCTAACTTTAAGTTCTTGTCCTCAGTACATTCATTATTCTAAAGTACTGACAGCCAATATAATTTAGTTCAACCACTTCGTGCCTTTCAGTGTTGGCACTACTTGCTCCTGAAGGCTTTTACTTGCTGCTCCAAGGATGAAATTCCCAGACTTTTACTGATTCTTCTGAGCTTGGATCACAGATAGTGCTTTCTTTCAGATTGGCCTAGGCCTATGGGCCTGCGGGACTGAAATAAATTATCGAATTGAATTCTGTCATATTTGTAAACAGGTTTAGTCAGTTGGCTAATTGCACAATAATAGAGTTTTTCTCAAATTCTAGCAACTCGTTAAAACTACTTCATTTTTCTATATTTCTAGTTCATTTTCTGGGGGAAAAAGACAAATGAACATTTTACACATCATAGCTATCTTGACAGCACAGAGTGGTTTCCCAAAAAGTGCTGGTGACATACTAGCCTTCAGTAAAAAGTGATTCTGAAATCCTATGCAAATCCAAAAATACCAACCAAGTGTTTCTTATTGCTGAGTCTGTGGGTATTTTCAAATGTTGGCTGAGAAGAAAAAATAGCCTATTCACATTTTTATTTTTTAATTAATGTTAAAGCAGAAATGTCTGCCAAGACACTAATACCATATACTAAAATAACTTATGAGATTGACTTTCCTATAGGAATTATAGAAAGAAATGACCAAAAATCAATTTTATGAGTTTTATGACTAACCCACAGCATGGAGAAAAGTGTTGAGCTGTAGAATTTAGAGAAAGATTTCTTCTTTAGATGATTCATTTTAAAAAGATTTGTGGAAAAGGCTAGGAAGTGCTTCCCCATGTGTCAATTCAAAAGAGAAGGGCTTTAAGGGGACCATTTGGTGGGGTAATATGTGTTGCCCAGTGTTTAAGGGAGAGACACAGTGGATTAATGTCTACTAAACCCTTGGAAAACAGATTTAGACCTGTGTGTGTTTTGTGTGTGTGCGCACGCGCATGCGCGTGCACGCGCACGGAGAGAGAGAGAACAAACGAGTAAGTAGCATATAATAAATTTAAGATCTATCCAGGAATTCTGGTCAGGATGGTGTGGTAGATAAACACTGTGCATGCCTCCTCCCATGACCACATTAAAAGTGCAGCTAAATTATGAAACAGTAAACCTAGAAAATGATCTTAAGACTAGCTAAACAGAACTGCTATAACTGAAGATATAAAGAGGAGACCACATTAAGACTGGTAGGATGGATGGAGACACAAAACAGTCTGGTCCCACACCCACATGCAGTGCTTGAGCATTGAGAGGGATATTTCAGTTGTGAAGTTCCTCCCAAGGAGAAGCAAGGGGCCCAGCCCTACATCAGGGTTCCCCAGCCCAGAGTTCCAGGGCCAGGAAGAGGAGTCCCCACAAAATCTAGCTGTAAAGATCACTGGAGATTTCAGCCATCTAGGTGAGGTGGAAGGCAGGTGGAATTCCAGATGTCTCCTTAAAGGGACTGTGCACAGATTCACTCACAGGCACTCATAGTGGTTTCCAGTGGAGGGATAGCAGCTCAGGAAGTGCCAAGACATACAGGGAAAGACTGAGTTGCATGGCTTCAGGGCAAGGACTGGATGGATAGCCACTACTGTTCTTTTGTTAAGCCCTCTTCCTGTGTAGGCTGCAGGGGAGTGCCATCTTGCCTGTGTTGAAACTTCCTCTTGAATGGCCACAAATGAACCTGCATTGGCCTGGTGAGATCTGCTGGCTTCACCTCAGTGACCTCCAGAGACCCTGCCCCACCCAACTCACAAATTGCTTAGTGGCAATTTCAGGTGGTTACTGGGCAACAAGCCCCACCCCAAGATCTCAGCAGGAAGTTCCTTTGGCAGCAATCAACAGGCTCTGCTCACCCACCACAAGGAACACTTTGGGTTGCTAGCTACCAACCTCGACCCAAGCTGCAGTATTTCTTGAATGAATCTCAGGGGTCTGCGAGCCTGAAGAAGGAAGCAGCTGAACTCAGTGTAACCTCAGACTTTTGTGAGTGGCCACAGGGTCAGCATTGGCAACATATCTGAATGTGCACCACCTGGGGAACTCCACTGTCCCCACCCTAGTGACTCCCTGAAATCCTATCTCATCCAACTCCGGTACTCATTTAGCTCCTGAGCTGTATAGGCAGCAGGCAGGCAGATTCAAGACTGGGGGTACCCTGGGCCTTTTGCTGAGCTTCCCCAGGCCTGGTATTGGTGGCAGTCAGCTTCAGTTGGCCTCTCCCAGGACCAGCCTAGGCAGCAACCAAACACAGATAGTTTTGTAGCTCCTACCAAGTAACCCAGGCTGGTAACAGGCAGCAGATGACCTTGGCCTTCATGGTGACTATGAAAAATAGTTTATAGGTTGCTCAAAAAGTTAAAAATAGAACTACCTTATAACCCAGCAATTCCACTTCTGGGTATTTATACTAAAAAGAAAAAGACCCTAAAACACTCATTTGAAAAGATATATGCACCTCTATGTTCACTGCAGCTCTATTTACAATAGCCAAGATATGGGAGCAACCTAAGTGTCCATCAATAGATAATTGGATAAAAAAGTTGTGGTACATATATACAGTGGAATAATACTGAGCCATAAAAAGTGAAATTTTACCATTTGCAAAAAAATGGACTGATATTATACTAAGTGAAATAAGTCAGACAAAGAAAGACAAATACCATACGATTTCACTTATGTGTGGAATCTGAGACAAAATAAATGAACAAACAAAATGAAAAAAGACTCATAGATACAGAGAACAAACTGGTGATTACCAGATGGAAAGGTTTTGAGAGGGGTGGGTGAGTGAAAGAGTTGAAGAGAGTATGAAGTACAAATTAGTAATTGCAAAATAATCCCAGGGATGTGAAGTACAACATAGAGAATATAGTCAAAATACTGTAGCAACCATGTATAGTACCATGTGGGTAGTAGACTAATTTGAGGAATCACTTCATAAATTATATAAATGTCTAATCACTAAGCTGTATACCTGAAACTAATATAAAATAATATTTAAGGTCAACTATAATCGAAAAATAAAAATAAAAATGATGATGATGATAATGATAGTGATGATATCATAGCCCACTTGGAGTGAAAGAGCCTCTGAATAATAAAGTTAATAATAAATCTAAGGTGACAGCCAGCAACTGAGAAAACAGCAGGAATAAGATAGGAGAGAGTCTATTACCTGATGCCAGAGAACAGCAGGTGAGAAATTCTCAGAATTTGGTGGGAGAAGGGATATCTAAAAATCCTACAACTGCATCCAAGAGGAAAAGATTCAGCAGTTCCTGTGATTAGGTTCATAGTGGAAAGAAGGTTCATCAGTGTTTCAGTTACAATAAGGCTGTCTTTCTCTGTGTAATACTTCTTACCCACATATCAATGCAGGAGGAGTGAGGAACCAGGGGAGCAGCTGAGGGAAGTAAGCAAAGTACTATATTTTCTTCTTCAGAGAAAAAGCTGAAAATCTATCTTGCCCAACCTATCCTACCTCAGGTTTCCTAGCACATATATATAGTCATGTTCAAAGTTTTAATCATTACATGAATCTGGAAATTATAGTTACTGATAATTACTAAAAAGAGAATGAGTTTTGGATTTAAAGTGACCAAAGGAATTTTTATTACTGAAGCACTCTAGAAAAGAAATGGGACATTTGTCTAGGGGCTGGGATAGACTTATCCTTCTGAATAAATGTAAAGGGGTAGTGGGAGACAAAAAAAATAGTTGCCTTATGTTTATGTAGTTACATGATTACAGACCCTTTAGAATATATTGGAAATGTTCATGATCCCTTCTGTGACACAAATCCTGAAAAGAGGCAGATTACTGTCATTTGTGGCCATATAAATACCTCTCAACCTATATTATACCTTTTCCCTCACCCTGATCTCAGAAAAAATGGAGACACCCTCATTTCTATTACCTGCACTTATCATTTTGCACATAATACTTTAAGAAATCATTTTAGAGTAAAGTTCTAAATTTTGGAATGCTTAATTAAATCAATTTATGTAAATTTTAGGTTAATTTTTCCTTCTTACATGAATGGCCACAAATTATTGCTATGAAATTGTGTTTTGCTTCAGCATTTAGCCATACTTGTGAGCATATTAATATTGTATTCTAGAATGACAAATTTGTTTCAATAGGTACTTCATATGCCAGTAGGTCTCCAAGAGATTTATTTCCTTCCTCTCTCTCTCTCTCTCTCTCTCTCTCTCTCTCTCTCTCTCTCCCTCCCTCCCTCCCTCCCTCCCTCCCTCCCTCCCTCTCTCTCTCTCTCTCTCTCTATCTTTCTCTCTCTCTCTTATTTCTTTGTATTATGGTAAGATTCAAGACTCAGAAAAAGCTAGCTCTCTGAATCCCAGACTGGGAGTAAATAATTTAGCATAGTGTGGCACAGAAAATGCTCCCTTCTACTTCATTTTCTAAAAACTTGTATCTGTGTGGATTGAAGATAATACTGAGTGCTCTGATAAATAACACGGCAGCTGTCCTGGCTGAACTGGGAGATATAAACTCAGTGAGGTATATGTCATGAGAATATTGGCTGTTCAGAAACTCAATGGAAAATTACAGCACTTTAGATTTTTTGTTGGTCAGTGGAGCCAGAGCTCTTAGGTATCTTTTGCAACCAGGTCAGAGCAATAAAAAGACATACCACACAAAATAGGGTGAGGTCTTCTTGGATACTTTCCTTGTCTGTTGTGTTTCTCTTGCTTTTTGATTGACAGCTCAGAGTTCTGAGTACAAACAGTTTGTTAACCACCAACTTATACGTTAGCTACATTCATCCCTTACCCATTTGGTAATATGTCTCCCTTGCCCCTGGAACCTTGAAAATTATCTAAGTTTATTTTCTATGTTCAACTACAAATTCCACTGCCCAATATGTTATTTGCCCAACAATGCTATAACCTTCAAAAAACATTCTGGTTTGATTTTGTACATGATCAAATAGAAGTCCATTTGGACATGGCAGTTTAGGGTACTGTACTGAGTATAGACAATAGAGCTGATAGGCACCATCCTGCAAATGACAATGTAGTGGATGTTTTCAATGCCACATCCATATCTAGTTCATTGCACTCAAAATGACTTTCAACTGTCAGGATCTTCATCTCCGGGTTAGGAGACCATTTTTAGAACCACAGATGGTCATTCTGCCTGTGCATATGGCAAGTTGACAGTTTCAGGAATAAATGCTTCCCAGAAGTAACTCTCAACAACCATTAATGCTCAGGAATTGGTATACAAACATTCTAAGTCCCTTGTCTCTCGAGTAGATGCTTCTGAAATGTGTATATTATACTAGTTCCCAGAAATGTACCCATTAAATAAAGTGCCTGACACTCACTGTGATAGTTGATTTGCCAATACCTCCTTTTTTGATTTCCCGCCCTCACTTCACTATTTCCCAGCTGGTATTCTCTAGACCTTTCTAATAAACTGCTTACCCCCAAATCCTTATATCTGAGTCTTATTTTCAGGAATCCAAACCAAGACCAAAAGGACAGCCATATCCCACCTAAAATCTGAAAAGGACTTCAAGCACAGTATCAAATATCCAGGTATTAGGATGAGTCTTTTAAACAAACATGTCCTAGGGATAGAAGAGTAACACTCCTCTATAATTCTCATGTGTCTTTACTTGCCTACTCTGTTCAGGACTTCTATAGTGTGAACATAAATAGAAGATGTTCTAAGTTCTATGGCATCTTTTTAACTGGTCTCTGAACCTCCAAACACTTCTTCCTCCAATGTGCCCTATATCATGCTGCTAGGCCAATTCTCTTAAATTCTTATTTTCATGTATCATTCCCTGTTCAGAAATCTACAATCATACATCAGTAAGGAAATATGTCTCTGGTTCATCTTAAGTTTCTTTCATAATCTGGAGGGAGAAGTTGGGTTGTTTATTGCCTCAGCCCTCTTCTTGCTGGTCCATTGGTTGACAGTGGCTACGTTTATGCACTAAAGGCCATAGGTCCTTATTGAATGTTCTTCTCCAATAGTTACAGTTGTAGATACATCTATATTCCCAAGTAACTTTATCCACTCTCTTGACCTAATCTTCCAGGCTAATTGCTCATCCTGGAGTATTTTTCTATCACTTATTAGCCCTCTATGTTAAGCTCTCTTCAGTTATCTTTTTGATTGTGTCATCTATTTTCTTCCAGGATCTTGGGAAATACCAGCAGTAATATAGAAATTAGGATTTCTGGGTTCCAGATTTGCCTCTGCCACTTTCTACCTTGTGTGACTTTGGATTGTAGTTCTCTCTGAGTGTCTTTGAGCCTTATATTCATTATCCATTAATGAGAATAAGGCCTATGCAGCATGCCTCATAGGATTGTTAGGTTAACAAAATTAAATTTATTCTAGAAAACATATCGATTGTTTTATAAATGTTAAAAACAACATAAATCTAAGGTTTTGTTATTATATTATGGATAAAATTCTTGGGTGAGACACAAAAATACACATTAATGAAAAAGGAAAGAAACAGGAATGAGGTCACAGAAGGAAATGGACAACTCAAGACACGTTCATGCCACTTACATGTCACTTATGCCTTTGATTCACCTGGTGCTATCCTCACTTAGGGCCTCAAGCACAAAGGAATCGTGTGCATGTTGCCATAGCAACTGCCAGCCAGAATCTGAAAATTCCAGCAGTTTATAACATCAATCATCATGAGAAAAAGTGTTAGAGAAAACTGCAAAAAATATATATCATAGAAGCCACAAAAAAAGAACTATAGTAAAGATGGTACATAGAAGTTGTTCTCAAAGTATTGGCCCTGGGTCAGCAGTATTAACATCAGTTGGAACATACCATACTAGACATGTAGATTTGTGAGCCCCACTCAAGACCTATCATATCAGAAACTTTGTGTTTTAACAAGCCCTTCCAGATGATTCTGACACACAATAAAATTTGAAGAATGCTGCTCTAAGTGTCATGAAATTCAGCTTCAACTCCCAATCTCCAAATGTGCAGAGTATGGATAATAAAGAAACTAAAATTAAAGCTTAAAAACAGAAGGTAAATATAATCTCACAAGTTCCTTCTGCTTAACCTGAATCGAAATGGTGACTAAAATATTGCAGTGAAAAGTCTGAATGTATTAGTTTATTATTTCTGCATGACAAAAACACCACACGT
This sequence comes from Cynopterus sphinx, assembly GCA_030015415.1. Taxonomy (NCBI): domain Eukaryota; kingdom Metazoa; phylum Chordata; class Mammalia; order Chiroptera; family Pteropodidae; genus Cynopterus; species Cynopterus sphinx. The sequence continues at coordinate 27,856,891 of CM057388.1, read as the reverse complement.
TTTGTGGCTTAAAAGAACACATTCATTATTTCAGTTTCTGCAAGTCACAAGTCTGGGTATGATTTAACTGGGTCCTCTGTTTAGTGTTGCATAAATTTGCAATCAAGGTGTCAGCCAGGCTGGGGTTTCTATCAGACAAATGACTGAAGAAAGATCTGCTTTCAAGATTCCTCAAGTCATTTGCAGAATTCATTTCTTTACAGCTGTAGAATTCATGAAAGCTTGCTTTTTAAAAGCCAGCAAGAGAGAGAATGACAGAGAGAGAGAGAGAGAGAGAGAGAGAGAGAGAGAGAGAGAGAGAAACTGCTGTCTAAATTAAATCTTATATAATATAACACCATCATGGGAGTAATAGTTCATCACCTTGCCATATTCTAGTAGTTAGAAGTAAGTCACAGGTTTTATCCACACTCAAGGGAAGGGGAAAGGATAATACAAAGGTGTTAATAAAAGGAGGTATGGATCATAGGAGTCATCTTAAAGTCTTCTATAACATACCCTCTTGGTCTCAACTATTATTCATGTCTCTCTTATGTGAAAAATACATTTATCCATGTCTAACTGTTGCCAAAAGTCTCATCCAATTATAGCGTCATTTCAAAGTCAAAAATATTATAATCTAAATCTGGTTCAGGTGTGGAGGAGGGTCCTTAGTGTGATCTTTTAAATGCAGCCCTTTGGCCACAATTGCTATTTTCTGTAGACCTGTGAAGCTAAAGAGATATATTATCAGCTTCCAGTATGTCCAACACACAATGGTAAGACAAGCAGAGCATAACAGCTATCAATATTTCAGTTCAAAAAGGGCGGGGGGAATAGAAAGTGAAAAGAAACCAATGATCCATAGCAGTCTTGAAATTCAGCCAGTCAAATAATAAGAGTTACTAGATTAGATTTAAAAGTCTGGGAATTATTCTTCACAGCTCTCACGTCTACCCTCTGTACTCTTGGTTTAATGCTAATCATGCTTGCCTTTTCATGAACGGTAGTCTATATGTACAGCTAGCTAATTACTTTTATCAGCCTGCTTTCTGCCAGTATAATTTTCGAGATCTAACAGCCTTCATTCATTGTGTGCTCTCTTTGTCCCCTTCAGTTCAAGTTGACAGTATCTCTTATGAAATTATTTTCTCAGAAATTTTGTGATCGTCCCATGGATTTATATGGGTTTTATTCCATTTAGACAAAAGCCATAGCCACAGATTTGTTATTCACAATAAATAATCCCTCTCTATCTGAGCCTCTTGCTGAGAGGGCTTTAGAAGCTTCTTAGAAGATCTATGGTTTGATTGAGAAGATCTGTGAGACATACTCTTATTTTATTGAAGGGGCTTTTGTGTGACTGAATACTTTGACTTTTATAACTTTCTCAGGTTTTAGCAAAAGGTTATTGAGTTACAACCTTCAATATTTTCTCTAGACAAAGCTATCTTAATTTTAGCATTTTATCTCATCTGAAAACACTGTAGGTTTTCAAAATAATCAAGTTCTCATTCCTTTTGTTTTTCCTTCAGCTTCTCTCCTCTTAAATTTTTACTAAAAGCAACAAGGAGAAACCAGGCAATACCTTCAACACTTTCTTTACAAATATCCTTATCTTGATAACCAAGTTTATCACTTAAAAATTTTGTTTTTCACATAACAGCCAGTGATAATTTTTCTGAGTCTTCTGTCTCTATATAGCAAGGATTCTCTTTCCTCCACTTTCTAATAGCATATTCCTCACTTCTGAGCCCTTATCAGCAACATCCTCTACATCCTGATTTCTACTAACAGTCTACTCAAGGCAATGTAGGTTTTCTCTATAATGTTCCTTCAGATTCTTACAGAGTCCACCTATTGCTCAGTTCCAAAGCCACTTCCACATTTGTAGTTATTTGTTATAGCAGCATCTCACTTCTGGTACCAAAATGACTTCTATCACTGCATAACAAATTACCATAAAATTAGCATTGTAAAATAGCACACATTTGTTATTTCAGTTTTTGTAGGTCAGAAGTTAGGTGTTTCTTAACTTGGTCTTCTGTTTAGAGTCTTATAAGGCTAGAATTAAAGTATCAATGAAGACTCAGAAGCTTAAGTAAGTAATGATTTACTTCAAAGCTCCCTCAGGTTGTTTGAAGAATTAACTTTCTTGTTGCTCTAGAATTCATAGAAGATTGCTTCTTCAAAAATAGCCAGGGAAAGAGAGAGAGAGAGGGAGAGAGAGAGAGAGAGAGAGAGAGAGAGAGAGAGAGAGAGAGAAGATGGAGTCATATAATATAACATAATCATGAGCATGTCATCTATCACTTTTGCCACACTTTATTGTTCAGAAGCAAATAATCTAGATTTCTCGCACATTCTAAGGAAAAGAGTTTGAACCTAAGGAGGGGGAAAATGTTCGAGTTACATTAAAATCTATTTGCCACATTAACCTTTTTCAAAATAAGCAGAACAAACAGAGCTTTCAGGGGGAAAATTCCTTCATGTTATGAACATGTGTATAGTAAAACCCAGGAATCAATTGTTGGAAGAAGGAGAAAAAAACAGTTAAGTGTGCAAAAAAATTTTAAAGGACATTACTGTGGATTACTAAGAGAGCTATAGAAGATGCTTTATTAATATAGATGATGGAGTCAAAGAAAGGAAAAATCATGAAGAATAAAATGGTTAGGTAAAGATGTTGGTGAGGTAGAACTAAAACTATACTTTGAATAATGGAGAGTATTTAGATACAAAGAAAGCATTCCATTACCTAGTGAAGGCACAGATGCTATTTGAAGTTGGAATCAAGATAGAACATACAGGGGACAACTAGGAGACTGAAGTGACTCAGTGATTCTTTGGTTATATATTAGAATCTCCAAGAACCTTAAAAAATACTGATACCCAGGCTCATCCCAGGTATCCTGTTTTAACTGATGGGAGCAGAAGTCCAGTGTTTTATAAAAACACTCAAGGCAAATATAGTCTACATCAGGGATAAGTGCCACAAGGCTGGTTTAAAGAGTGTACTCAGGTGAAACAAAGCAGTATTTTAAATATGTAAAGTAGGATTACCTGTAGGTTACATATAGCACATAGGACACAAGACAAAAATATTTAATAGTTCCTAATAACCACAGAACATAGATATGTCAGACATTTCTGCTGTACCATTTTGGCTTCACCTGTTTTATTTTAGTTTTAACTCTTGTGATAGGCAGCTTCATGAGGACTCTTTCTTTCTACAGTTTCAACTAGAGAGTGCCTCACCGCCTGCCTGCACCTAAAACCTTTCTCCTTGGTACACTGTCCTACACCTTCACTCTGGCCTGCATAAACTAGAAGTATAGGCAAGTTAATATTCTGTAAAGTTAACCTTTGGCCAGTGGGACAGGAACAAGTGAATATATCTTTTTCTCTATTTACACTCTGTCCCCATTGGAGTCCTTGAGTGTATTTTATAGAGATAGTTTTTGGGGGTCCAAGTGCCACAAATCTTTGATTCTGTTTACTTAGCAACAGCCAGTTGAACAGCATGATTTTATATTTGTTCTCCTTTAGCTTCTTCACTCTTTTTGTTCCTCTCCTGCTCCTTAGAATAGTATCCCTGATAAAATGTAAGCACATTAGCTTCAAGATCCTCAGGCTCTACTTTCTGTTGAACCCAAGTTATAAATGTAGGCATCTTGTAATGGATCATTTTTCAGCTTATATTTCTATAGCAAAAATTATATTTAAAACATTTTTTAACATTTAAACTCTTTTGTAACATTTTAAAACAAAATACTGTGTGCAAGAAATCTTAAGTAACATTTCAAACCAATTGGTAGACTGTCATAATATGTAAAGAAAACATTTTGAAAAGGGACAATGAAGGTAATGTGAAGGTGGCATTGCTACTGGTGCTAAGAAAAGCTAGGTGACTAAAGAAAACAATTGCTTTTAAAACTGTTTTATTGAGGTGTAATTAACATGCGGCAAACTGCTTATATTTGCAGAATGCTATTAATATTTTTTATATATTATTCATACATGGGACCATGACCAAAATCGAAATAATAAACATATCCAACACTCTTTAAAGGTTCCTTGTGTCTCTTTGGAATACCTCCCCCTTTCTTCTCCTAGCTCCAATCTCTCTTTCCTGAGAAACCTAAGATCTATTATCTGTCAATATAAATTATAGTTTCTAGAATTTTATATAGAGTTATACTATATATATGTACTATATATATATACATATACTATATGTACTATATGCATATATAGTACTACATACATATATATAGCTCTCTCTCTCTCTCTCTCTCTCTCTCTCTCTCTCTCTCTTTCTTTTTCTCTTGAGTGTCTGGGTTATATGATAGGTACATGTTTTGCTTTAAAAATAAAAATGCTGCCAAAATGTTTTCCAACATTATTGTACCATTTTACATTTTCACCATAAATGTATAAATGTTTCAGTTCCTTTAAATCCTTGTTGATACTTGTTATAATCTGTCTTTTTAATTTTAGCCATTCTGATAAGTATATAGTGGTACCTCTTCGTAATTTTATTTTTCATCTAATGACTAATAAGGTTGAGCATCTTTCACAGTGCTTATTTATGATGACGTATTTTATGGAAGAGTGAGTGAAGAATTTTTGTTATTTCTTCCTTCTATGTTTGGTAGAATACTCCAGTGAAACCATCTAAGCCTAGAGATTTCTTTGTGAGAAGGTTTTTAACTACATACTTAATTTTTTAAATAAACATATAACTAGTCAGGTTATCTATTCCTTCTTGAGTGAATTTCGTTACTTTGTAGTTTTCAAAGAATTTGTCCAGTTCATATGTTACCAAATTAATGAACATAAAGTAGTACATCATCATTAGCTTTCTTATATATATATATATAGAACAATGATGTTATCTCTCTCATTCCTGATGTCGGCAGTCTCTCTCTCTCTCTCTCTCTCTCTCTCTCTCTCTCTCTCTCTCTCATCTCTATTTCTGTCTCCTTCCTTTCTTCTAATCAGATTGGCAAGCATTTTATCATTTTTATTGATTTTTATCCAAATACCAACTTGCAATTTCATATTACAATTTTTTCTATTGTTTTTGTTTTTTATTCTAGTGCATTGATTTCTGGAGAAATCTTTACTATTTCTTCTCTTACTCTTACATTTGGTAATTATCTGTCTTATCTAGTTTCTTAAGGTTAAATCTGAGGTCATTGATTTGAGAGCCTTCTCTTTCCCTAATATAGGTGCTTAGTGATAAAAAATATTCCTGTATATATTGTTTAATGGCACTGCACAAATTATGTTTTGAATTTTATTTGGTTTAAAATGCTTTTTAGTTCCTCTTTTTATGTACTTATTTATTTATTGTCCTATGTATTTTTTTTGAGTGAACTACTTAGTTTACAAATATTCTGTGATTTTCTGGAATATTTATGTTATAATTTCTAATTTAATTTCATTGTAGTCAGAGAACGTAATTTTTAGAATTAAACACTTGAAGTTTTTTGAGACAATTGCTTTATGGCCCAGCATATGGTCAACTTGGTAAATGTTGTATGTATCTTTGAAAAAAATTGTTGTGTTTGAGTGGCATATTATCTATAAATGACAATCAGTCAAGTTGTTCAACATTGTTTTAAGGCTTTTCTCTGTCCTCAGCGATTTCTTTGTCTACTTTTTCTATCAATTATTTAAAAAGGGATATTGAAATCTTTGATTATATTTTTTAATTTAATCTAGTTCTTGATATTCTGTCAGTTTTGCTTCATGCATTTTGGACCTATCTCTGTTATTAGTTGCCTAAATATTTTCCATTTTTGTGTACATTTGATAAATTGATCCTTTATCATTATGAAATAGCATGCTTTATTCATGGTAATATCTTTTTTCTGAAATTCATTTTGTCTAATATTAATATTTCCACTAAAGCTTTTTTTTGTTAGTGTTAGCATGATATATATTTTTTTATTCTTTTACTTTAAAACTGTGTATTTATATTTGAAGTGCTTTCTTTTAGGCAACATATAATTGAATCTTACTTTTTGAAATAAAATCTGACATATTTGCCTCTTAATTGGGATATTATGATCATTTACACTTAATATATTTATTTATATAATTAATTTTAAATTTATCTTATTATTTGATTTTTTTAAAATAATGGAAAATAGACTCCTAGTTAGCATTTCCCTGTAGTTTCCTTTTTTCTATAATAAATTGCTGATGTTAATTGAGAGATACTTATATTTGGTTTAAGCTTACATGTATCACATGAAAATAATTCTAGAAGTAGCTGTTCCAGAGCTGTCATGGATGCTCCATGAAGTTTTCAGAAACAAATGTCTTCTGTCTTTCTCCTCACTAGTGTATGAATTCAGTCTCCCTCATAATTACAAGATAGCTATCAGAGCATTATTCATCAAGTCCACATTCCAGCTTCTTATAGCTAAACAGTCTTTAAACAGATTTCTCCAAGGACCTGTCTAGTGCTTTCCTCTTACTACAATGAATAGGTCACTCACATTTTCAAGAAAGGCTTACAAATGTAGTTTTTTTTTCTCTAAACATCTTGTTGCCCTGATTAAAACTGAGCTCTGTTATTAAGTAACATGGGAGAAATAGACATAGATAATCTATTAGGCATGTCTGCCACATTTGGCAAAGGACATTAATGACAGGGTAGGTATTGTGCATGAATTTTGAACATGGAAACAGCATATGATTTAAAGAAAAAAATTTTAAAAGATAGAGCAAGAAGCTGTGGAATGGGAGACACTGGTAACATCTTCCTATTTGTTCTCTCCATGACCATAATCCAGGGATACAGGACTGAAGAACTGGCAATGTGAAAGATAAAGAAAACACTCCAAAATACTTATCTAAGGAAGAAACTTTATAAAGGATTGGTGGCAAGTTCAGCCTTGCCCAGGATTTGAGACAATGATGTCTGGATTGTGTACTGAAGACTCTCTATTGCCAATAGGAGTGTTGTAGTAGTCTTATGGTTACACACCCAGTGACCTCAGATGGGCAGAATATAGCCTGGTGTCTTGATTAATCTCTATCAAAGGTGGCCAGCTCATTGGCATCATGAAGGCCCAACCCTGTATTTCCATGTTTGTCGAAGAAAGAGGACATGGCAGTCATAGAGCTCAGAATCTAGACTTGCTTCAGTCCATTTACTTGATGTGCCAACTTTCAATTTGCTTCCCCACCTTGGATATTGATTTCCTTATCTGTCCTTTTCCAGGGCTTCAAGAACAGTATTTTGCATATAGTGTCTGCTCAATAAATATTTGCTGAATAAAATTCTGTTAGATCTTTAAAATAAAAGGCTTTATTTAGATTAGCATTTCCCAAGGTGTGTGTTGTGAGATGCTGGTAAAATTATAATGCATATTCATATTGTAAATGTGAGCTTGATATGATGAAGCAAAAAAAAATCTAATGAGATGGTGTTATTGATGACACAAAACTGCCATAGCTCTTTTTGAGTAGCTCTAAATTTAATTTTATCTGAAATAAAAATAAACCCTTACCTTTAATAAGCTATTCTTACTTGGTTGTCTATAATTGCAGCCTATTATCAGAATTCTTTATCGATACAAACTATTAATGTTTACCCAATAATATTTTATAGAAGGAACCACTATGGCCCCTCAAACTCTGCTCATTAACGTCTTTAAATCTTCAATCAATTCATTCCTTAAATATTCTCATACTCTTATTATGTGTGCTGTATAGTAGATGCTACACAAAATAAGTATAAATCCAAATTTTTGCCTCTAAGAGACCTATAATCTATTTGAATATAGGGAAAAGTTGACATAAGTAGATTAAAATTAAATATTAGTTGATGGCCTTCAAGTGGACAGCAATTTTCCTGAAGGCAGGGACTGAACGTTCATCAACCTGTGGACTTATCTTTGCTCCTAATGTAGAGTATAATGAGAGCTTAAAGACATATTTTCTCCATAGATGGTTAATTTATACACCTTGTAGCCTAGTCACTCAACAAATTTGCTTACTTATTGGAATGACAGATAATTTAAAAGAATGAATGGCTTTTTAATACAATGAAAAACCTTTAAACTCAGAACTTTCTAATAAAGGCTGATTCTTATCTAAGTCTTATTAAGTGCCAATTGCTGGGTCTAGAGAAACAAGAAGAATGGAAATTGTTAGAGCATTGTTACCTCACTAAACTAGGGCTCTACTTTGAATAATGCTGACAATTCTAATAATAAAGATGATGGTTATGATTCTCCTCTATATTTCAGTAGCACTTTGTGGTTTAGAAAGTGTTTTCATATAAATTTAAAGAAGTAGCTAAATATAAAGGAAAGAGCAGTCTATAGATTTTGTTAGACCTGGGTTCAAATCTAACTTCTAATGTCTGTATTCTCAATCTATTATCTGAAAATTGGAATAATAATTTATAGTGGCAATGCTTAGGGACTAAATTTAAGAGCTTCCTGAAAAATTTTAAACAAGAAAAATATTTTTTTTTCTGGGAATTAAGCTTAAACAACACAGTGGTTTATTGCCCAATAGCACTAAAAAGACAGAATTGCTGAAAGACCTGGTAGCAACTACAGTAAAAATAAGGGTTGCAGTTAGTCATAGAAGCATACCACAAACACAACTGTCCAAACATTGGGAAAAGGAGACATAATGTTAGCCAACAAACTTTGAGTGTTTCCTGTCCAATAGGATAAACCGTTCTTAACATGGAAATACTGGTTTTGTTAGTTCGAAACCTTTTCCCATCAAGAAGTGGTCTGTTCCTCTACACTTGAATACAGGTTTGTCCATATGACTTGCTTTGGCCAATGATACTATGTAAATATGACACAAGTAGAGATTTGAAAAGTGCTTACATAGTGGGGGCTTGTCTTCTCTTGCTGCTGAGAATCCTTCCCCTATCATGTGAAAAAGCCTGGGCTAATCTCATAGAGGATGAGAGCTTTCCTATAGAGAGTACTCAGCTGTCTGGCAATTTCAGTCTTTTCAGCTGAGACCTCATACATGTGAGTGAGGCTATCCTAGACCATCCAGGCCCAAACAAGTTGTCAGTTCAGGAGAACCATCCAGCTAAACCAAAAAATTAAGAAAAATAATTGCTGCTTTAATTCACTAAGTTGTAGGATGATTTGTTATGCAGCAATTGTACCAGGGGTCTTTTTAACTTTCAGCATTCCAGTCTCAGAAAGTGAGGTCATCCCTTCTGTAATACAGATATATCAGGCAATTTTACATTGACATTATCAAATACTCCATTCCTTTAGCTTCTCTTACTCTAAGTCCATATTCACCAACCAATTTCTAATCATGATTTGGTCTCTCACATAGTCTGACTACAATGAACAATGGACTGACCACATGAACTCCAAGGATTCCAACCCCTTGTGTGGTAATTACTTATGATAAATTAATGAAGTAGTTTCAGACAAAATTCTGGTTTAAGAAGAAAACATTCTATGCATCTAAACATTTATTCTCCAACATTCTCTATTCTGCTCTTTACTCCAGGAAGTTGACCTGTATAGATTGCCTCAAGAAGCAATCCTGCTTCATGACTTCCTATTGGGCTTCCCCAATGTGGGGCTTACCTGGAGATTAGAGAGAAGAAGAATGATTTAAGAGCACTTATTCATACAGCTCCCTCTGTGTAATATTTTTTGGGGCAAGCTAAATGAAGTGAAGATTGCAGCTCCCGTCAAGGAAGTCCCTTCTCCAAAACTCTCTCTCCTTTTCAGGCCTAGAGATGAAAGTAAACCAATTTTTACTAGCCTCCAGTTCTGTACTCTTTTATGTGGGTTCTCTACTCCTGCCCACACTTTTGTAAAACCCTACCTTAATTGTCATAATTTCAGCATGCTACCTATCTCTTATTGAGCCCTTGACTAATATATAAGTTAAATATATGAGTTTGAGTATTTAATTTGTCTGATGATGATTTTATTTGCCTTATGATTTACCCCTGAGAGAGAGCTCCACATTCACTATATATAATCAAGGCTTTAGGCCCATAAGCCCTTAAGTCAGGCTGAAATTCCCAAAGGTAATGAATTCTTCTAAGATCCAGCCAGCTGGCTTTTTCCTCTCTGGAGTGAAGAACATAAACTGTCCTTCTCTGTATTTCTATAACATCCACATTTCAGGGCTGCCATTGGTACTAGATAAATTACATTCAAATTGTATGATAAACTACATTCAAATTGTATGTGCCTGGCATCTTATAAGTTTTCAATGTATTAAGCATTGTTTTTGTCTTGGTTAACATACATTTGACTGTATAATATGGTCTTTATTGACCAAATTATGTGTATTATTTTTCTTGGTCTCCTTTTTTGAATGTTTTTGTTAATGTGGTACATTGGAATTATGGGAGTAAGGGTAAAGAAAAAATGTAGGGGAGCATGACTTACATACAGTGTACATAACTTTGAAAGCCTTATGACAGAGCCACCAAATGGAAAGGATTCTGATTTAGTGATTGTCACATTAACATATGTAATGAATCAAACATGGAGCAGAAAAGGCACTCTAAGCAAAACAAGTAATCTTTCCAGTTCATTGAAATTAAGTGTTCATAGGGCACTTAACTTGTTTGCATTTAGAAAGGCTGATATAAGACAGCAGTGTGTTGGCAAGGGGCCCCTTCTGGGAAATAGCATGATGGCAAGATGTTCAAGCTTCCTTGTCCTCTACTTACAAGTAAATAGAATCAAGTAAAAAGACTCTCTAACATTTTATCCTTATCAGAAAAATCCAGCATTCAGGGTGCCAAAGGGCTGTATGCCATAGCACAGGAGTCATGCTCCCACCTCCCAGACAACTGAAATAAATAGGGCCCTGGTAATATTACTCATTTCTATTCTTTCTCTCTTTCCTTTCCTTTCCTTGCCTTGCCTGGCCTTGCCTTGCCTTGCCTTGCCTTGCCTTGCCTTGCCTTGCCTTGCCTTGCCTTGCCCTTTCTTTCTTTCTTTCTTTCTTTCTTTCTTTCTTTCTTTCTTTCTTTCTTTCTTTCTTTCTTTCTTTCTTTCTTCTTTCTTTCTTCTTTCTTCTTTCTTTCTTATTCATTTTTTCTTTCTTTTAACAAATAATGCATAACTTCATTTTTATATGGAATCAAAAATAGTTGACATAAAAACAGAATAAATGATGATTCTAGGGTCTGAGAGAAGGAAATGAGGGATGTTGGTGTGGGTGTAAAGTTACAGTTACACAGGGTGAGCAGTCCTGGAGATGTACGTACAACAATATGACTTCAGTTGGCAATGCTTTATGACATATTTGGTGCTTGCTAAGAGGATGAATCTTAGCTGCCATCCTTCTTGGGATTCCCCGGGAACCCTCAGAGCAATCCCATTCTAGATCCTTCACCTAAAGATTAAAGACAGACGGCAAGGCCAGACCACACTGGGAGCCCACTTGTTCAACACAGCTCTAAAAGTGAAGCCTCTGGACTCTGAGTGGATGTGTTTCCCCATTTCTATTTCACCACTTCCCACATGTTTCTGCCCTTTGCAACTAGAGCTTGATGCAGAAAAAGGAGACCATCTTAGATATACTTATACACAATCTTTGAGGACACAGTTTGGAAATGGAAACTCACAGGACACTTATAAAAATGAGACAGCAGAGTATCACTGGAGCTCACAAGGAAGTAGGACTTGTGCACAGACAGCTGCGTCAGGACAAAGAACAGACATCCACCTGGTTAACCCAGTGCTTTATGGTAAGCTAATTGGCTGGACAGTCTGGGAAGATGCCCAGCATGAACTTACAAAGAAAAACATCCTCCATCATTTGCTCTGCAGTATGGTCCTCCTCATCCAAGTTACCTGTATGCAGCGACAGCCAGTACTCGCAGTGGGAGATATGGTGAGGCATGTGGACTCCTCATAGGTCACTGGCTCATCACCCTTGCCCACTCAAACTCAGTCCTCCTGATTCTTGGTGCAGACCATGGAGGTGTGCAGAGTGCAACAGGGATAGGCAGCTCTCGCTCTAGGACAGCATCCGTGGCCCAAGCCCCCAGCTGCATGCAGGTGCTACCATCTTGGGCCAAGCGCTGCACATCTCATATCTCCTTTAATCATGTGTTCAGGTCAGCCTATACACACTTTGAGGTATTGCCTCTATTTCTCTTCAACAAAAAAATATTCTCCTACTCTCTTACACACTTGCACAGACATACCACCATGTGTAGAGAACCATTCAAGATTAATCTTAATCATTTTTATTCTCTGAAAATGTCATTCCTCTCTGATGGATGTTTTCATTTACAGTTGCTTGTTTACTTTAGATGGTCTATGTTGAGGCCTCAATGTCATATCTTTATCTTTCATAATAAGAGGTGACCTCAGAGGAAGCTCAGAATAGACACAGAGTGGGAAGAGATAGTCACAAAATTGGGACTATAATTTGCATAGGGTCACAATGTGAATGATTATTTAAAGTGTTCCTGTGATTGGCCAGTGGACGGAACACAGAAATAGACAATAAATTCTAAAGTAGAGGATGGTGTATAAGATGGAATGTGTCCCTGAGGGAGTAAATAAAGGAATACCATTTAAAGGTCATAAGAACCTTGACAGGCATGGAGATGTAGAATAGAAAACTGACATCAATTCTGAGATAAAACAGAACTTGAAATTAGATGGCACCAGGTCAAAAATAAATTAAGAGGAAACTAATTAATACATGCAGTTAAAATTTAGTCATATTGAGGTGGAAAGAGATTTTAGAAATAATAGTCATGAAAAAAATCACCAGATTACATCCTAGTTGGAAATAACCTAAAAGTTGTATAAAGATTTAACTAGAGACTACCTTAACGAGAGCTGGAAAAATATGAAAAAGACCATCTGAATTAATATAGACGTATTCAGCTTATATCACTTAATCAGCAAACCATCAGAAGAACTTTTGTTTGTGGAATTAGAAGATCAGGAGATTCAGCCTTGAGTAGGCAAAATAATCTTACATAGATCTCTTGGGTAGGTATTACTTACTCTAGATTTAGTCTCACAATTAAGTTAGGTAGGGTTGTAGACACACTGTTTTTTTCACTTCTTTGGATTCTCCTTGTCCTTCTTTTTTGAACTGTATTAACAACACAATTGTCCTACCATCTAAAGAGCAGCTCTCCTTTTTTAATGTAAAATATGGGCTGTTGTTTTCTCTCCATGCATTTTTTTTCTAGTAGTCTAAGCTGGGGCCCCATAGTTTTGAACAAGCCAAGTGCTGACTCAGAAAAGGGAAAGAAGAATACAAAACCAGTTCTCCCAAGAGCGGAAAGCAAAGAAGGTTAGGAAAGACTTTGTCATCTTTGTCATGTGAAATTTGACTAAACCTACTTGAATAAGAAAGAACTGGAGGCTTCAGAGAAACTTTGTATTCTTAAATGAAAAATAATCATAGCACAAAAGGGAAAAAGAAAAAAGTAAAAGAAAAAGAAATGAGGTTGCCTTTTTTTCTCAATTGAGAATGTCGAAGGTTTCATTAATGAAACTTGTATCTTTCTCACTAAATAAGGTTCTAACTTGTTGGCCAAAGCCTGTGCAGAAATATCATATAATTAATAATGCCTTGAAGGGAAATGTGCTTTAGGTGTTTTATTATTTTTTAATCACTTAACATGGTTTTTAAATTATTTATGCCCATATTGTTACAGATTGATTTTGGAATGGCTTACATAAATGCATTTAATAATATAAGATAAAAAGCAATTAATAAGAAGAAAATAAAAAGTCAGAGTAAAGGAAAAAATTAAAGTAGTTAAGATATAGCCTGAGGTAGTATTGGTACTTGAAATATATGTTCTAAGTCCTCATAGTTCTACTAAAGACATGAAATGTGAGAGACAAAACCAGACACAAGATTTACAAAGTACATAAAATAAAATTCAAACTTGATGCTCAGGAGAACCAGAGTTAAAAATTTCCCTTGAGTCCTCATAAATAGGAACATAGTGGACAACTTCCTCAATAATATCCATACAGTAAATACAAAAATAAGGTTCATAGGGCAGTTTTTTATGCTTCTCTTGGTGCCACCATATAAACATTTTGCAGGAAGAGAACAATTTAGCAAGTGAATCCACACACCTCTCTCGTGGTCTGGCTTTCTTCAAGAAAGGATATGAGCATGTGCAAAGAATAAATGTATTCACTACACATAACTTATTCAATCAATCACTCATAAGTATTTGTTTTTGTTTTTGTTTTTGTTTTTTCATTCAAGCTTGAAAGAAGCACTGAGTTTAAGCTGACAGCCCAGACAGGAAGATGGAGAGCAATTGCTCTATGTGGCTAACTTTGCCAAGCTGGAAATAAGAATGACTTCTTGTGAATATCAAGGAGCATTAACTCCTGGGGCAGTTGAAATTTGTGTATATGAGAATCTACCCCCTTATCTTTCTCCAGAATAAACCTGAACCATAAAGCAGTCTGAGGAAGTTCTTCCAGTGTCAATGTAAGAAACAGTGCAAACCAATAGAGAATTTTAATGAGTTTATTTAAGCCAAAATTATGACAATTGCTAGAAAGCTAAATCTCAACAGCTTGAGAAAATTTTTTATAAAATGTCAGTTTTGCAACTTATTTTATACAATAGACTTAAAGGTGGAGATATAAGGAGGGTTACATGGTATCTATTGGTGGTAGATTAAGGAACAGGAGAAAGCAAACCAAAGAAATCTCTGCGTTTGGATAAAAAGTAAAAAGGAGAGCCACATCCTTCTTTTACATTGGTGGGTATAGGATAGTTCATAATTAATATTTACAACACATAGAATTTATATTTGGGGAACAAGATAACAATGAGGAGTTCTGAGGCCTGTGTCATGGTAATTGGGTGTGCCCAGAGAATGCCTGGAAAAGATTACTCTGACATTTCAAAGTTATGTTATCTCTGATGCAGAAGTACAATAGCTATCATATTATTTAAGGTAAAGATTTACCTTTGTCAAGGAAGCTACAGGCCTAGGTCGTGTCTACAAGCCATGACACATTTTAGTTAAAATTTCTAAGTTCAGACCATCCTATGTGGTTCTTTTCAGTCTCTGAGTTTGTAAGGCCCACTAGGTAGGCCTCACCTGAGCTTTTCAGGTTTAGTAGGTGGCCCCATTTTCATCCACACCAGTTAGCAGATCATCTAAGTTTTACTGGACTAAAATCTTCCACAATTCTAGAATTATTAAAGGAGGTGAATAAAAAATCAACTATAAAGTTTCTTTATTTAGAATGAGAAAACACAATGAATTAAATTGTTTTTTTTAAACTTGGCAGATATCATGAAAAGCCCTTAAAAATAGATTTTTTTTTTTTATGAATTAACTACTTGACACACACTTATACTAGTTTTCCTACATTTTGGCCACATATTCTATGACCTTTTATAAAATCATTTTCTATACAGAGAATAGAAAAATAATTCAGTATTCTAGCATGGATGATGAAATTTGTTTTTTCTTATTTAGGAAAAACAATGTTATGGACAATGCCATGTCTATTTTTAAAATTGTTAATTTTAGAAAAGAACTGTCAAATTTCCCATAGAGTATGCCTTGATATTTAGAATAAATGTTCACAGATCAATTTCAGGTTCCATACATTTGTCTTTTCTCTAATACTTATCTACATACATCTGGTTCCAGGCCCTTCAGGGCAGGTTCATATCACAATATGCCCCTGAACATTCAGGTTACAATTTGAAGAAAGCCAGCACCTTGGTTAGTAAGATTATTCTATCAGTATTGCAAGCAACTGTTTAATTGCACAGGGAAATGACTGCAAAACTGCATAGATATATCTCACTAAACACAACTGAAAGGATCTTATAGTAGATTTAAAAATGGCAACCCAAAGATATTGGTTCTTAATCCCCAGAACTTTCAGACGTTATCCTGTAAACAAAAAGCTTCCTGAGGATCTTAAAGAAAAAGAAATAATCTTGAATGACTTCAGAAACATGGCAGAGTAAGAGCCATCCTCAGAACTTTCCCCTTGAAACAACAATAAGCTGAACATCTAAAACTCAACAAAAACAACCAAGCTTCACTCCAGCACATCTGAGCTTGGAATCTGCTCATAAGAGCACCATAGGCCAGAACCTCGGTGTTGGGCAGTGGACTGGGAGAAACAAAAAAAGCTGCCTCTCACAGCCATAGCTCCTTGTAGGAGGAGGAGATAGGGATAAGGTGTGCAAAGTTCCTAGAATAGCCCTGCCTGAGAGAGCTGTGAGCTTTACATGGCCGACAGGAGTCCCAAGGCACCAGGACAGAAAGCAGAGAAGTGAGAACAGTAGAGAAGCAAGGACAGCAAACAATCAACAGTCGATTATCACCAGTCATGGTTGCAAAATGTGACACTGAGCTGCAGTCTGCATCCCTCAGCTCATAGGGCCCATTCACCCATATCCTCTGACACCAATCACTGTGGAGCCCCAGAGGAATCTGAGAAAACACTAATGAAACTGTTGCTAACAATGACATCGGCAGAGACTGAGGGTAGAGAGTGTAAATAAATATCTATAAGAAGAAAAAAATGCATTATTGAGGCTTTATATAAAGCAGGGACACAAGAGGCTTAGATGCCACCTACTGAAACCCAAAAGAAAAGTGCGTTCTTTGTAACAGGATAGAGACCTTTATATAATAAATATAATAAATATTTTCTAGGGAAAAAAAAGCAGAATGCACTTCCATTAAAGCCAAGGAGGAGAAATAGTCCATTAAACATCACGAACAACCAAAATGACAAGACATTTCAGAAAGAAAGAGAAAAATCCCCAGATAATAAGCTTACAGACATAGAAATATGTAACTAAAATGACAGAGAATTCAAGATGGTACTTCTGCAAAACCTTACTGAGTACCGAAATGAGTCATATTGACAATTTCAGGAATTGAAAAAAACTAGATGAGCAGAATTAGTTCTTTAGCATTGAGACTGAAATCCTCAAAAATAACCAAATAGAACTTCTGGAGATGAAGAACACACTGAAAGAGGTAAAAAAAAAGAAATAGCAAGCTTGGGAAATAGAGTTAACCAAATGAAGGAAAGGGTCAGTGATATCAAAGACAGAAATCTAGAAATAAATCAGAAGGAAGAAGGGAGAAACCAAAAAATGAAAAAAAAATGAAAGAGAAATACAAGAACTAGCTGATACCACCTGGAGAGGAAACATAAGAATAAGAATTTCCCAAATCTAGGGAATGAGCTGGAGCTTGGAATTCAAGAGAACACCCAATTATCTCAACTCAAAAAAGCCTTCACCAAGACACATTGTATTAATATTATCAAAAATAAACAACAAAGACAGAATTCTCAGGGAAAGACAAGGACTAGCTGACACCATCAGGAGAGGAAACATAAGAATAATGGGCATTCTCAAAGGGGAGAAAAAGGAGCAGGGACTAGAAAGCATTTTCAGACAAATAGTGACGAGAATTTCTCAAATCTAAGGAGAGAACTTTAACTTGGAATTCATGAAGTCAACACTCAATTATCACAACCCAAAAAGGCCTTCACCAAAACACACTGTATTAAAATTATCAAAACTCAACCACAAAGGAAGAATTCCCAGGGCAGCCAAGGAGAAGAAAATAGTAACTTATGAAGGAAAATCCATTAGATTATCATCAGACTTCTCAGCATAAACCTTACAAGCCACAAAGGAGTGGAATCTAATATTCAAACTATTAAATGAAAGGAGTTACCAGCCAAGAATAATGTATTCAGCTAAGCTCTCCTTTAGATCTGAAGGAGAAATAAAAACCTTTCCAGGTATACAAAAATTGAGGGAATTCTCCACTACATGGTATGTATTACAGGAAATACTGAAAGGTATTATTGAACTCACCAATAAAAAGGCACAGAGTTGATCAAAAAACAAAACCCAACCTTATGCTGCTTGCAGGAGCCACATCTCAGTTCCAAAGATATACATAGACTCAAAGTGAAAGGGTGGAAAATGGTATTCCGAGCAAGTGGCATTCAGAGAAAAGTGGGAGTAGTGGTACTAATATCAGACAAAATAGACTTCAGAATAAAAAAGGTAAAAAAAGATACTGAGGGATACTTAATAATGATAAAATAAATTATGAAATAAAAAGACATAGCAATTATTAATATCTATGCTCCCAATCAGGGAGCCCCAAAATATAAAAGAAAATTACTAACAGAACTAAAGAGAGAAACATAAAAACACTATCATAGTAAGGGACCTAAATACCCCACTGTCAGATATTGACAGATCATCCAAACACAAAATCAACAAGGAAATAATATTCTTAAAGGACACATTAGACCAACTGGACATAATTGACATTTACAGAGCCTTTCATCCCAAAACAGCTGCTTATACATTCTTCTCTAGTGCACATGGAACATTCTTAAGAATTGACCACATACTGGGACAAAGAGATAGCTTCAACAAATATAAGAGAGTCAAAATCATGCCAACCATGTTCTCTGATCATAATGCTTTGAAACTAGACATAAACTGCAAAAAGAAGGCATTAAAAACTATTGGCATTTTTAAAAAGAAATAGAACTAAAATATCAGATTTGTTTGGAAGCACAAAAGATCCGATTGCCAAAGTCATCCTGATAAAAAAGAGACTGTAGGTATCACTCTGCCCAACTTCGAATTATACTACAAGATGACAATAATCATAATGGCATGGTATTGGCAGAGAAACAGACACATGGACTACTGGAACAGAATCAAGAGTCCAGACGTAAACCAATATTTATATAGGCAAATAATTTTTGACATTTTAAAAAGCTAAAAACATACATTGGAGAAAGCAAAACTTCTTCAATAAATAGTACTGGGAAAACTGGAAAGCCACCTGTAAAAGAAGGAAACTAGATTATTGTCTATCACCACACACAAAAAATAACTCAAAATTGATTAAAGACCTGAGTATAAGACCTCACACAATAAAAGGTATAGAAGAAAACATAGAAACTAAACTCAAGCACTTTAGACTTAAAGAGGATTTTATGAAGTTGACCTCAAAGGCAAGAGAAATAAAAGCAAAACTAAATGAATGGAACTACATCAAACTAAAAAACTTCTGCACAGCAAAAGAAACTGTCAAGAAGGTAAAGAGACAGTCATCCCAATGGAAAATTTTATTTGCAAGCAACACTTCCATTAAGGGCCTGATCCCAAATACACAAAGAACTCATACAGCTCAACAACAACAACAACAACAACAACAACAACAAACAATCCAATTAAGAAATGAGCAAAGGACCTGAACAGACACTTCTTCCAGGAAGACATACAAATTCCTAACAAACATATGCAAAGATGCTCAACCTCAGTAGGTTTTAGGTAAATGGAAATCAAAACCACTATGAGATATCATGTCACACCTGTTTGAATGGCTATAATTGACAGGACAAGGAATAACAAATATTGGAGAATGTGTGGAGAAATAGGAGCCCTCCTACACTACTGGCTGGTGGGACTGCAAATTGGTATAGCCAGTATGGAAAACAGTATGGAGGTTCCTCGAAAAACTAATAATTGATCTACAATATGATCCAGCGATCCCTTTACTGGGTGTTTACCCCAAAGACTTAAAAACTCGTATCTGAAAAGATATCTTCACACTGATGTTCACAGCAGCACTATTTACTGTCATCAGGACATGGACACAATCAAAGTTTCCTAAGATAGGGGATTGGATAAAGAAGATAAAGAAGCTGTGGTACATACATACAATGGAATATTACTCAACCATAAGAAGAAATGAAATACTGCCATTTGCGACAACCTGGATGGACCTCAAGATAATCATGCTAAGTGAAATGAGCATGACAGAAAAGTTGAAAATCATATACTATCACTTATATGTGGGATATAAACCTAAAAGCAACAAATGAACAGGACAAACAGAGACTCATGGACTGTAGACTAGTGGTTACCAGAGGGTAGGGAGGAAGGGGCAGGGGAGAGGTAGATGAGATAAAGTGGGTCAAATAAGTGGAGACAAAAGGAAATCTAACTATGGAGGTGAACACACTGCTAAAGTGTACAGCTAAAACTTATTGGATTTTGTTATCCAATGTTCGTATTAAATAAATAAATAAATAAATAAATAAATAAATAAATAAATAAATAATAGTTTAGAAAATTATCTGGAATTATCCAAGTGGACCCTAAATCCATCACAAGTGTCCTTATAAAAGATAGGCATAGGGAAAGTACAGACACAGAAGAGAAACTGATGTGAAGACAAAAATAGAGATTAAAATGTGGTTTTAAGCCAAAGAACACTAATGAATGTTAGACACCAGAAGATAGAAAATCAAGGAACTGATTTTTCTCCCAGTGCTCCCAAGAGAGTCTGCTGACACCCTGATTTGGGACTTCTGGCCTCTGGAATTGTGAAAGAAAGAATTTCTGTTGTTTTAAGCCACCAAGTTTGTGATAATTTATTACAGTAGGCCTAGGGAATTAATATAGATCCCTAGTTCAACTTCCTTATAACCATATCCAACATAGAGCCATAGCTTTCCACCACCACTTTACATTAGAAGTATGAAAGAGAAGTTAGAGACGAAGATAGGTATTGGTTAAATTACTGTTGAAATATTTACTTGGGCCCCTCTCAAGGCCTTAAAAGGGGTCCAGATGAGTGAGGGGCCCTGAAGCTTAAGACTCCCTAATTAGCTTCACAGTAAGTCTTCCTCTGTTTCGAAGCAGTCAAGGTGGTTGTGTTGAGGAAGATCTAAAAGACATGTCTTATGCCTTTGTGGCTGAGTAGAGTTAATTTGAAAAAAAGCAGGGTCTTCAAAACACAAGTACTGTGGAAACCAGTTAATGGTGTGTGGGGGAGGTAAGGGTGGCAGAGAATGTAGAAAGAATTAGAATAAGACTGATAATAACATTTTTAAAAAATGCTGCATGACTTCTGTCCTTTTCTTCACACTAAAAGTGGTGGGGGACATAAAGCTGTTTTCTTGTCTCTGACCTCCATAGGGACATCAGTTTTCCCTTCCGTAACAATTGCACTTCTTGTATTTGAGTTTTGGCCTAACATTCTATAATTATTTCTTTACTTATTTTACCCACAACGTTTTGAGTTCTGTGAGAAAAAGAACCACGTCTGATTTACCTTTGTAAACTGGTTAAGTTAAAAGGAATTATAAGAGAACAAGAAAACCTGGGGAGGAAGCCTTAAGTACAGACGAACAGACCACCTCACCTTTTATCTGCATGTCCTCTTCTCTTTACTACTCTAGAAATAGGATCTTTATCAAGTCTAGAGAAGGAGAACTGACTTTCTCAGCATGTACTATCACCAATCTACTGTTTACGACATAAACATTGACTTTTCATATTCAAAATACCAAGCTGTTGAGACTCAAAACCCATTCTTTCTGCTAGGAGTTTCAACCATCTGTTTTAAAATCTCCCACTAATTCCCACCCCAGCTAATAACTTATTACATTGTTCTGCTGTATCCTTCGTTCACTGATTAGTAAGTTCTGGGTGCTCAAGGAGATGAGGTAAGAAAAGAGTCATGGGACAAAGGTACTTAGAAAGAATGAAAAACATATCAGCTAATCTTAAGTTATTACCCCAATACAATTATCTCTATATAAAATTATCTGTTCCATGGCTATATGGGTCTGGCTCATAAGAAATGTCATCTTAGTCATATTTTCGAAGCTCTGCAATAGATCATGTAAAAGTCCAGGTAGTTTGTGGTCGTTATTAACATGCTTGGCAAATATTCTAGATCTTTCTCCTGCCAGTGCACTTCGGAAGACTTACTTTCTTCCAACTTGAAATTAGTCATGCCCACTGGCTTGCATTAGCCTGTGAAGTGTGAGTAGATATAATGTGCATCCTCAGGTAAAGAGTTCTAAGAGCAATAAAGTGATTCACTATGTCCTTTTTTCCCTTCAGTCTGAGGAACAGAGTGAGGCTTCTCTCAGAGCACTTGTGAGATATTCAATCTTTATTTGTTAAGCCAATGTAATTTTGCATTTGTTTGTTAATTCGGCATAGACTAATTTGTCCTGATTATTACAAACGTGAGAACATCGTTCCCCCACCAAAGAGTAAATTGCTTGAAAATCCCTTCATTTAAGTTAAAAAAGAAAAAAGAAAAAGAAATCTAGAAGTATATAGCTACTGGCACATGTAGATAACTGGAATTAAGTAGATAAAAATCTAATTTTGTGAAGGAGCTGTACTGCCAAACCACAGGCTGGGCAAAGAAAATCAATGGCGATTTCACATGACTGAGAAAAAGGAAATTGAGAAGGTTGTTTAGCCCTCAATTCTCCTATGCCTTTCTACATGAGGCCAAGGAGGATGACTAAGGGCTAAGAAACAGAACTGGTGCTGAATAATTAAGTATTCTCTACTCCTCAATAGGAGGCCTTTCCAATGTCTGTCTGATAGACTCACTACAGACCAATGTCTCCCATTTTTCCAATTTTCAAAAAAATGTGTATTTGTCATTAGCCTACCTCTATAATGCCATGTATGTTGTATATGGGGGGATGCTTTTAAGTTTCAGTTCATGTGTCTGTGAAGCAAGAGCAGTTCCATCCAGACCTGATGTAGTCATCACTGCATATCACTCCTAGATGCAGAGACTACCATGCAACACCTAGAGATATTGAACTTTGAACTTGATGCAAAGACTGAATGGGACTTCTGGATTGCCTCTTTTGAGATAAGTATGAAACTTTTTTTACGTCAGAGGAGAGTAAACTGAATATACAGTGACCAAAAAGACAGATTATTAAGGGCATTAGGATTACCCACAATATTATGTTTTCTCTCTTTCCAGGCACGTGGTAGGACTGTACTTTTAATCAAGCAAAGTTAGGTGCAGCTATATGACTTACTTTGGCCACTGAAATGTGAACCAAAGTGATGTGTGTCACTCTAAACAAAAGCTCTAAGAACCACTGAATTCTTTAGTGTTTTCAAAGAATATTTACTTCCTCAGTCTAGGTTCCAGTCGTTAAAGCTGTGAGCAATATATTAAACTTGTTTATTTGAAGTTAGTGACATTGAAGCGTTGCTTGTTTCCACAGTATAGCCGTACCTATTCTGATTATACAGTGTTGCATAGTCTAGGACACTTTGGTAGGGCCATGTGGTTTTAACTAATGTTATTTTCCAAGCCTGAAAATGGTCCAAAGTTCTGTATTTGAACTCACTTTTTGGAAATTAGCTGCCAGTCTAATGGGTGCTCTCTTGTAGGTAAATAACTGCTTTTCTCTTGCATTAAAGATTCTCTCTATGTATTTAAACTTTGGCATTTTAATTGTGACATGTCTTGGTGTGGGCCTTTTGAGTTCCTCTTTCTTGGGACTCTCTGAGCTTCCTGACATTCTATGTCTTTTTCCTTCACCAGGTTAGGGAAGTTTTTCCATCATTATTTATTCAAATAGCTTTTCTACTTCTTTTTCTCCCTCCCCTCCTTCAGGTATCCATATTACATGGATGTTTTTACACTTAATTTTTCCCCAAAGACTCCTTAAATTATTATTGTATTCTTGTCCTCTTTTATTATTATTTTCCTGCTGTTTTGATTGAGTGATCTTGGCTTCCCCATTCTCTATATAAGTGGTTCAATCCTCTTCTTCATCTACCCTGTTAATTCCCTCTAAAATACTATTCATCTCAGATAATGTATTTTTTATTTGTGACTGGTTCCCTTTGATAATTTACATTTCCATTTTTATGTTTTTTATCTCTTTGGTAAAGTTCTCATTGAGTTCATGTACTGTTCCTCTACGTTCATTGAGCATCTTTATCAGCAGTGTTTTGAACTCTGCGCCTGTGAGATTGACTCCTTTATTCCTGGATCTCTGTTCTGTTCTTTCATATGGTTTCTGCTTCTTTGTCTTCCTGTTTGGCTGCTTTTCTGT
Source organism: Cynopterus sphinx (assembly GCA_030015415.1). NCBI lineage: Eukaryota > Metazoa > Chordata > Mammalia > Chiroptera > Pteropodidae > Cynopterus > Cynopterus sphinx. The sequence continues at coordinate 27,832,991 of CM057388.1, read as the reverse complement.
ATCTGTTTCTATGTACCACACAAAGCTCCTAAGTCTCCCGGTCTTAGTGTGGCTTTGTGTAGTAGGTATTCAGAGGCACAGTCCTGAGAGGAGTTCAGCTACAGGCCAAGTTTAGCCCCAACCTGTGCCCCTTCAGGGCTACCTGTTAAAAATCAGCAAGCAATTCACAGGTGCTATGCTTATATTTGCCTCAAGAAACCATGCCAGAAAACAAAGTCAGCTGCCACTGGTGTGGGTCTTGGGGCTGCTCAGCAAGGAGCACTAGACTCACCAAGGACACCACTAGATGTCATATCTGAACTCTCAATTTCAGGTCTCTTAACCCTCAGTCCTCTGGCCACCTCTTAAGAGATACACAGAGAAAGGGTCAAGAACTTGCATCACACTACATGGGATATCTTATGGGAAATTTCATGTCTTGGGGGTCCCCAAGCCCCAGGCTGTGGGCCCATACCTATTCATGGCCTGTTAAGAACTGGACCACACAGCAGGGTGAGCAAGCAAAACTTAATCTGTATTTACATCTGCTCTTTATCACTAGCACTCAGCTCCACCTGAGATCATCAGGCATTAGATTCTCATATGAACACCAGTACCCAGTGCCAAAAAGGTTGAGGACTGCTGCCTTACCTAAAATAATCCTCTTGTCTTGGTGAAAAGTTTTAGTCTAGACACCCATATCCTCATTTGCCCATCTCTGCCTCATAGAACCTGAAATTTCTAAACAGAAACCTTGATAGGGGTGGCTTTTTTTTTTGGTGCACCAAAAATTATATTTTTAGTTCTACAGGACACAAGCAAATAATAGTCTCATCAATAAAAAGCTCTGAACTCAGAAACCAAAACTTTAACTACCCTTTTGAATTTAGTGTAGCAGTGAGAATGTCTCACATACCTTTCACTGCAAGAAGAGAACAAAACACAAGCTAATGTCCCAATAGATTATTCTTATATATATATATCTCATTGATAAAACAAGGGAATCAATTCAGGAATCCAGACTCATATTGGGAAACTGAACCTGTTCCTCTGTAAAAACTTAATATATATCCTTTTTATCAAAGGTAATTCTGAGAGTAGACAAAGGAAAAAAGGAAAAAGCTAGCCACTGGAGGATCCTACTATGTACCAGGTACTCACGTCATTTAACCTTATGAGTATCCATATGGGGTAAGAGCTTTAATTTTCTCAGTGAAGACACTAAGGTTCAGCATGATTAATCCACTTGACTAATGTCACAGAGCAAGTAAATAGTAGAGCTAGAATTATAACCAGATGTCTCCAAATTCAAAGGGTTCACTATTAAAGTCTTCCTTCTCTACCCACTGCCACATTCAAATAAAGTAAAAGAGAAGAATATTTACCATAGTAGGGCAAGATAAATTTGATGTACAATTAAAAAAATGATTTTTCTTAATATGAGTAAAATTTATATTGTTGAACATTGAAACATTTAATCTGTTAAAAAAGCTTCCCAATTAAACTATCACTTAAATAGTCATTATATTTATATCCTTTATTTAGGAAATCTTCTATGGCTGGCTTTTGGGATAGAAATACAGTCATTATCATCCTTAAAAATCAGGACATTCCATATAGTTGTAATCTGGGAAAAGGATCATGTCCTTTGTTGGACAAATTTGGAGCTTGTGTCTATGCCCATGTAGGTTTCTCCTAGAAAAAAAAAAATTGGAAACAGCAATTTCACAGAATTTTAAAATTTATAATAGAACATTTCTTGGCTAAGATTAGTGTTTGATGTATATAGAGATATAACTTCAATGTCTATCAGATGGCCAAAGCCAAAGAGGCTGAGCTGGAAGAGTGTTGGAAAAAATTACAGCAAAGAATCCAAGACTGTGAATTCCTAGAGAGTAGTAACCATGCTTAACTCCTTAATGTCTCCTCAGACCTTTGCACGAAGCATGACATTCAATAAACATTAACTAAACTGGAAGAATGGCATGGGATTTTGAGTCATCACTAAGATTCAAAGCTGAATGGATTCTTCTGTCACTCACAGACAGAGTTTAAGTCACTTACCCTTGCTGATATGGAGCTTTATCATCTACAAAATGGAGAATATATCTCCCTTATAAGATTCTTATGAACATTTTTCACTAGATTTTTGAGTAAATTCTACTTTAGAAGCTTAAAGCCTCTGACTTCCATCATGGATTTATTAGTTTTCTGCCTCTCAAGAAATGATGGAATTTTTCAACGTGTCTATGAATTCTTATTAAATAGTTTCAACAAAATTCTGAATGCTCCTTTCTCAGAAAGATAAATTTCATACCATTGTAACAAATAAAACATAATTCTTGCATTGTCTCTGATAGGTGTCTGTCCAAAGCTTGTGCCAACTTTATGTTCACTGTTGGTTCTAAAGAACAGGAAAAGACATGCTTATTTATCCACCTTAATGAGGCCATGGAGTTTTGGTTAGATCTTACCACTGCCAATCATTTCTTCCCTAGAAGAAATTGTAAAAAGGGCATAAATCCTGGCTTTGAAACAGATGCCCACTATAAGCATGAACCTTCCTATGTCTACTCACCCACTCCACTCCTATCCCATAATTAAAGGTAGGAGGATGGTTATCTACTTCAACGTGTATAAATGAGAAATCTCATATGCAAAAGGCTGATGTCAGTAAGAGTCAGAGATGACTGCTGTGTAATACTGTTTTGAATAGATAATAAGAGACAATAAAACAGCCATTACCTATTGCTTAGAATTTTGTTATCCAAAAATAAACCTGTTGGCTTATCTTAAAAAGTAGCTCAGACTTTCAGTCCAGATAAAATTTCATTGACCTCTTTCACCCTGCTCTTCCTCACTAAGCACAACTATAAATGCTTGAAATTGTAAAGGAAGGAACAAAAGAAATTTGAAAGATGGTAAGAAGATTAGCTCTTTTTGAAACCCAAGACTGGAGAAACAATCCATAGGCACAGTGTCTTATATGGTTCACCCAATGGAAAAAGACAACCTAGACCTAGCCTTTTCCTACCCCTACTTAGCAACAGAAAGCATCCCAGGTAGGCCCATTCTTCCCCCAAACTGAACATGAGTCTATCTGACAACGTCAAGTGAGACATCACTCAGAAGAGGGACTAATAAGCAGCAAGAAGTGTTTTTCATCTTCGTCATGCCTTAAACTCTCCTAACCTGTTGAGAAATATGAGGTTAGTGAGTAGAACAAGCAAGAAGAAACTCTACTACAGCAAGTGGCCCTAGTCAGGAAGTTTCTTTGTCTCCCTAGATCTGAAATTCTTTTCTCATGCCTAGAGCAACCCCATAATTGCACTTTCAGTCATTTACTCTGGAGTAATGGAAACTTATGTCTACACAACAATTTGTGCATGCATGAATGTCAATAGCAGTTTTAATCACAATAGGCAAAGACTGGAATCAGTCTAGATATCCTTCAACAGGTGAATGGCTAAATAAACTGATACATATATACATGGAATAATACTCAGCATTAAAAAGGAAAGAGCTATTGATACATACAAAAATTTGGATAAATCTCTAAAATTATGTTATATAAAAAATTCACAAAGTTGATATACAGTATGATTCCATTAATATAACATTTTTGAAATGACAAAATTTTAGAAATGGAACTCAGATTAGTAATTGCTAGGGATTTGGGATAGGGAGATTTTGGGCATGTTATAACAAAAAGAGCTCGATATATCCTTGTGTCGATGGAACTCTTTTTTCTGGGTCTTGACTGTGGTATTAAATGCACAAATGTACACACATGATAAAATTGAATAAAACTGAGTATACACACACATACACACTTTTATTCCCACATAAAATCACAGTTTCTCAAATTATCCTTGCAATAGATTGACTTCCACTGCCTCCCAGAACTCTTCTACAACCAGCCTGAGACAGTAGGAATTTTGGAGCTAAACAGAACATTGTGAGCCACAAAGGCCTTCCCCCAATAAGCCCTAGAGGTCACCAAAGAGCTCAGAGATAGAAAAACGAAAAGACCCACATGCAATTAATTAGAGTAACACAATATAACTATATAAAAGAAGTAAATAATTTTTGAGAAGATGTATGTAAGGGAAAATAAGAAAATGAGTTGTGCATTCACTCAGACCTGGGATTCAGTACTAAATCTACCTAAAATTATCATGTTAACCTTGTCAAAATAAATCTGTTTCCACATATGTAAAATGGAGATGATAATAGTACCTACTTATCTTATGGAGTTGAGAGAATTAAATGCGATATTGAATATAAAGTGGATATAATGTACTGTTGTAAACTGAACTGTGTCCCCTCAAAATTCATACATTGAAACCCTAACTTTAATATGACTATATTTGGAGATAGGACCTTTAAGGAGGAGAAAAATTAAATGAGATTATGAGGGCGGGGTCTTAATCCAATAGGACTGGTATCTTTATAAGAAGCAGAAAAGACACCAGGGATGTGCATGCACTGAATGAAAATGTGAGGGCACAGTGAGTAGGCAGCCATCTGCAAGCCAAGAAGAGAGACTTCAAGAGAAACCAAACTGCCAGCACCTTGATCTTAGAATTCCAGCCTCCAGAACTGTGAGAAATAAATTTCTGTTGCTTAGGCCATGCAGTCTGTGGTATTTTGTTATGGCAATCTGAACTAATACACCATCATACCCAGAAATATGTGCTCAATAAATATGAGTTGTAATAATGTTATTAATTATAATTAATAAAATAAATTTATGGGCCCTGTGGGAAAAGATATAGTTCTTGTATTCTTACAGGCTCAAGAAGCCTCTGTTGGTAGGTTAGAAGGGAAAAGCATAGTAATGGATGCTAAGAAGAGCTCAAAGGAGGAAGAAAGTGAAGTTGGGTGTAGGGTTTCCTGATATGTACCCATAGAAATAGTAGATAACCATAGGTTAGCAGCAACAGTTGAGTGAAAAGACAGTCAGCTGGCAAGGCAACCTCTAGTATTAAAGAGTCATCAAGGAAGAGCAGCGCTGGGGTGGAGTTCTGAGGACCAGAGCCAATCTAGGGCTTCCTATAAGACAGCTATGAACAGAAAGATGAAAAGGGAAACATGAGTCAACATGCCTAGAGAATGCTGTGAATTGATATTTGGAAGATCAAGTCTAAATGTCAAGTTTAAATTGCTAAGGCAAGAGAAAAACATGAAAGACAAAGACAAGGTCAAAAACTAGAAGAAATTTGAGTATGTGCCATAGAAAACTGTTGAGCATGATTCTGAAATATTTGCTGTTTGTTTTCACTTGTTACTGCATGATGCATAATGGGTATGATTAGTCGAAAGTCACAAGGTCATGGAGAAAGGTCCCAAGCCCATATTTTATGATAATATAAAATATCTAACACTCAAGGCATCACAATAGACCTTGAAATGAGCAAAAGGAATAACAGAAAAAGCCACAATTTAATAGGCCTTCAAAAAAACCTAAACAAATTTACCCTAAATGATTGCTAATCACTTTGATAACTAGCAGAAACAACATTAGAAAAGTGAATAGGCCATGAGCCCCACCAACACTACCTGAGCTTTCCACCAAGTGACCCTAGGCAGTACTTCTTTCAGATATATGAGAGGTCAGCAAACTTTTACTATAGAGCCAGCTAATATATATTTTAGGCTTTCTGTGTTATATAGTTTCTGTCACAATACTCAACACTGTTCTTATAGAGCAAAAACAGCCACTGACTATATGTAAACAAATGTATGTGGCTATGTGCCAATAAAACTTTGATGTAAGCACTGAAAGTTGAATTTCATATAATTTTTATGTGTCATAAAATATTATTCTTGTTTTGATATTTTCAAACCATTTAGAAATGCAAAAACCATTCTTAGCCTATGGGCCACAATAAAACATGCAGCAAGCCAGATTTGTCTTACAAATTGTTTGGTGACCTCTGATATAAAGAGTACATGGCTCACCAACACTAACTGGGCAGTCAGTGATATTTGTTCCTGTGACATAAACAAACCATTCAAATTATAAATATGAGTTGATGTGATTCTTATTAGTGTTGTTATGCATTTTAAACAGTACTTGTGCTTGTAAAATAGCCATGTTTTTACTCAACTCTTTTGATTCTGATATTAACTATTGTGAGTTATGGTCCCTTTGGTGGACTAAAGAGCGTTGCATAACCCCTTTAGTTCAGTCTTCAGAATATATCCTGAACCCATTAAGTTCTTATCACTTCTATCAATGTTTCTCTAGTTTAGGCCATCATAATATCTTGCCTGTATTACTGTAATATCTTCCCACATTTTATCTATTCCTCCTACAGTGTCTTTTACATACAGCAACTAAGTAATCCCTTTAAATATAAGTTCGATTGTGTCACTTCTCTGCTCAAAACTCTACAGTTTTTCCATAAAACTTGTAGTCACCTATATGTGTCTTTATCTAACTCTGTTGCAGGTTGGATTCCCCATATGAGATAGGGTTTAGAGGGCAGGATATTTACTAGGGAGTGCCCTTGGGATCAGAATCTGTGGAAAGAATGGGCACAAAGCAAGAGTTGGCAGAATGACATCAATAAAACTGCAATGTAGGCTAAACAATAGCCTTGGCTAACCTAATAGAAAGCTCTAAAACTAGAATGGCCCTTTAGGGTTAACCTAAATTAGGCCAAGATGCTGGGCCTTTATACTCCCTAATTAATCAGTCAGTCATTGGCTGTGGGCTACACTGGATAAGGGCATGACGTTGTTTGAGGTAGTTCTCAGCAGTTGGAGAAGTCTCTGAAAGATCTTTCACAGAACAACCAAAGCTGAGGCAAGAAGTCCACTAACAAAAAGTCCATGGTCAGCACATCACAATGCCCAATACAGTTTCCTACTTCATCTCCAATTATTCTTTCACTGGTTCAGTCAGCTGCAGTGACTTGAGGCACAGCAAGTCAAGTAACCATGTCTTGGGGACTTTGCCCTTGTTCTTTACTTTCTCTGGAGCATCCTTCCTATACTTTCTCGATTTATTCAAATCTATTTTGTAATGTAGCCATTTCAGATAAAGAACTTCTCTAACAGCCCTATCTAAAATAACAGCCCACATTGTCTTTTATCTCTCTATCCTGTGTTTTATCTCTCTCTCCTGTGCTATACTCCTGAAACTTAAATAATATTGAATTCCAACTCTAATTGAAAAATAAAAATTAAAAACCATAACAGAATTTATAGATACAGTTAAATGTTGTCCATTCTTAAATGCAATAAATGTTTTTTTTCATTCTTGTTTGAGTAATAACTGTGAGGCAGCCATACTTTGAACAGAATTTGATATATTGTTGATGTTCAATAAATATTTTTAATAATGGGTGCTTCTGGAGAAATAACATTCAAGAATATTCTAGCAGGTGGTAAAATGTTTTTGCATGTTTAATTTCTGCCAAACAACCCTTTATCTTACTTTAAAGTGGTGGAAAATCAAAAATAAAATTAGAGACTGCTAAACAAACATGAGAAATATCTGGCCTGAGCCATGGATGAGGCTTATTTAATTGCTATGGTTGGATTAACTGTATCTTTCTTTTAGCTCTCATGAGAAAGGAGGAGAGGAAAATATCAGTACACACAGGTTATACAATGTATTATTTCTTATTTGAGTCCACAGGACCATTGGGAAAAAAAATAACAACAATCTCATAATTAAAGTAAATTTTTTCTTGTGTGTTGAAGTAATATCAAGAAATTTCTAATATGGTTAAGCTTCCATCAAGAAGCGATTAGACTCTGTTGTAATCATCCTCAAATTACTAAAGACAGCTGAGGCACAAAGAGTTTAAATCATTTACTAGTGACTAGAAATTCAAACTAAATTTTTTGTTAATCCACTCCATGACTTTGATTTGTTATAAAAATACATATTAAATTACTTTTGAAGTATGTTGTGGGGTTTAAGAAGATAAGAAACATACTCTATAACTCAAGCACGAGGACATTTAGAATTCTACAAAATTGTGTAGATTATTCTAGTACTATTCAACATGGTGCTGAAAGCTTCTCAGCAAGTTGGTATGGTACAGATGAAAATAGAAAGGGCCCAGTACTATTTCCAGGTTATGTGTCCACTAAATAGAGTCGATTAAGATGATAACGTGTGAATACACATGTGCGTCTGTGTGTGTAAATATGCCTGCGTGTGTGTGCATACATCTTAGTGAAAATAACCCAGATATGGTAAACTTAATAGTATCTTACACAATGGAAAACATAAATTATTTCAATACTGGAAAGAAAATTAACCTTCTACCATGTTATTCCTGTCATTTCTTTTCTACTTCAAGTTGGCAGTTTCTGTGTACCTTTGGTGACCTATTTAAAAATGGGACATGGAGTGAGAAACTGACTCATTCCTACTGACATCTCAGCAACACCATGACCTCTGAAATTAGTACTCTTTTTTTTACACAAGAAGAGATATCTTCAGTACATTCCAGGATATTCATTTTTTTCTTTTTTTTGTAGAAATCTTCTACTCCTCCATAACTGTCTCCTCTGATTCTCAATTGGGATAAGTTACTTGACAGAATAAGATTTATATATCTGGGAAATTTTTACTCAAAATCAACAAACTTTTTATCTATGAGTACATTATCTCCTGTCTTTAGATAATATGTAGACCTCTTTCAATTAGTTAATTCATCCTAAAAGCAAGAATAATAATTCATGCTATAATTACTTTTTAATATTATCTTGTTAAAAAAATACCCAGAAATTTTCATTTTTATTTGCCACTGTAATATTATATTTAATGTAAGTTGCTATAGGGTAGTTGATATATTTTAGAACTGTAGGCATTTCTGGTGACTAAAAAGGGGTGAGGACTAGGTAATCTTGTTGCCTATTGCCACAAAAAAAAGTGAGAGGAAACCAAGGTGCATATTTCATTCGAGCCCATTTTTCCAAATGGGGGGATTGATTTCATCATTAGCTCCTCTGAATCTCTGACTCAGAATGGTTAAAACTCTCCCATATGACTGTTTCTCAAACTATGCTCTAGCTCCTTGAAAGCAGAGGCAGTATATTATGTTTCTCTTTGACACTTGCCAGTTTCTTAACAAATATCAGCTGCCTCCAGAAGAATTAGCACAGTCATTGGAGCTTAGATTAAAGAGCTGGAAGAGCTAGATCTTATATTTCCATTCAGGCCTTTCCCAATCCCTCTAAATCATGTACTTTAATTATGTAAAGCATAATTATTTTCGTGTGTGTGTGTGTGTGTGTGTGTGTGTGTGTGTGTATTAAATGTCTGGGATATTTTTTTACCAATCTTGGCAATGTGGTCATATTAAACTATTTGTCATCAGAAAATTTCAAATACTGCTTAAGATATTGGGAATGCATCAATGAAGAAAGACAAATCGCCTACCCTCATGGAGCTTACATTCTAGTGGATAATTAGTTTCTGCATTAAGTCTTAAATGTACAATTGTTAAAGTAACTTTCTTTAAAATCTCATAGTTGAATAGAATCTCTCAATATCTGAAGATTTCTAAATATAAAAAGAAAGAAAATTAAACCAAGAAATGACCCAAAAAGGCATGTTACAAATGCTCAGAAGTTGCAAATGACCTGGAGGCAGAGCAGCTGATGTGATTGAGTTGGCTGACTTTAGTTTGTTTGGGGGTATAAAAAAGATGCTCAGTGTGCTCGGTCTCCTCTACATTCACCCGTGTTTCTAAAGTCCAATTCATATAATTTTTATTTTCTCATATTTTGAGAAATTTTCTTAGTCCTTTAAAAGTCTCATTGATTACACTAATGGACAGTGTTGAAAATTTTCTAATTTGCAAACTTGTGGTTTCACATTCAAACTACTGCTATATTTTCCCAGATGCTATTTCCACAATTTAAAGCACCCAAATACACAGCAGTCCTCATATAATGGAAATGTATTCATAAATGAGAAATGAAATTGCAAGTTTATGAAGTATCATTTCATATCTTGGCAGCCACATTGTTCCTTGAACTCTGGTTCAAACAATTAGCAGTTTTATTGCTCTAATAAAAAAAAAGTGAATTTCATGAATTTTTTTATGTCTCTTGGAAGGTTTCTCTTTTTCCATGAAGATGAAAAATTTCCAATGCAGAAATCATAGAACTATCATAAATACTTTGAGATATAGGTTTGGGGAAGACTTGCTCATTTAATAAATGTGTACTTGGAAAGAGTAATGACACCTAAAGTCCATTGCTTTGATGTTTATTTCAGCTATTTATTGCTGTGTAGCAAACCACTGCAAAAACAGTAGTTAAAAACAACATTCATTTTATTTTTTCACAGTTCAGCCAAGAGTTCTTCCATTAATCCTCTCAGTGGTCACTACTGTGGCTGAATTCAACAGGTAGATTGGCTGGATAGCTGGGTTTCTCCCTCTTTCTCTCCATGTGAGCTCAGAGCCTCTCCCTTTCCAAGGAACCTCTCTACATGATCTCTCTATGAAGGTAGTCTCTCCAACAGAAGGGTCAGACTTCTTTTATGATATTACAGGCTCCCGAGAGTACAAAGCAGATGACAGGACTTCTTAAGACTTAAGCATAGAACTGGCACAGCATAAATTCCATTGTATTGCTTTGGCTAATGCAAACACATGTCCAGCCCAGATGTAAGATGAAAGAACAAACAAAGACATGCTTAACAAGTGGCTCATTAGGGGCCACCAATGCACAAGCACATCATAAACACCAGGGTCTCATATACAATACACTCACACAAATATATGTAGGTCAATATTTGAGGTCCTCAGGCAAATTGAGATAGTTTCCAATGCCCACTGTATAATGCATATTAACATCTATAACCTGCAGAGAGATCAAAGAAAAACATCTTCCCTAAAGACAGTAAACCCAAATAAAAAGTCTGACATAGCCATGTTACATAATCTTTCTGAATCTCAATACATTCATATAAAAAAACAGGAATAATGGTGCATATACACCTACTTCAAAGGATTATTATATTAAGAATACATCTGTGAAATTGTATTTCAAAGTTTAAGTCACCATATAAATGTAAGTTGCTATTAGAACAGTTGATAGATTTTATGACTGTCATTGAGTTTTGTTTTGAGTTTTGCGTCCTCTATGGTTTTTGAATTATGCCTGAAATTTTAGATGAGAATTCTTATAGCTAACTTTTAGTGAGACCAAAATATTATTAGTGGTTTTACAGCTCTTATTTTCTTTAGTTTCTTTTTTAACAACCAATTTGGATAATGGCTTTAATATCACAATAGAATATTTAGCTATTACATTACCCCTGGATTGATTTTACTGGTATACATTGTGTATATTGTGATTAAATAATTTTTCATGTCATTTTCTCAATAGTGAAAGATTAAGATAATTTTCTGCCCAAAGTATTAGAAAGATGTTTATTAGTACTTTAGTTATTTATAAAGTGTTCTTATTTACTATTTATTTATTGTTTTACTAATTTACTTATTTACTCAAGCTTGTACTATTTAACAATTGTCATTAAAAGTAAAAATGACAGACTTTTAATAAGTCCCAAAGTAACAAACCAGATAGTTCTCTGAAAACGTTTCAGCACTTAGGCTACTGAAAATGGGAGAAAAAGGGAGTGCGGCAGTTAACGTGTAATTTTCATGTGTAGTATGGATGCCTTAAATTTTTTTACCGCCAGAAGAAAGCTCTGGAACTGGGAAAACAAATAAGAGTGGCAGTAAGGATGACAGTATCTGTCTACACTTCCCCTGACAACCAGCTTGGCAGCAGTTTCTGCTTGAATCATGGTAATGTGGTCCTATAGAGATTCACTGCTAAGAATCACAGGATGCTCCATTTGATGCTTCCTCCTGCTGCATATTTCTCTAGTGGCTCCCAGGAAGCTTTAGATTCTGGCAAGCAATATGAGTTCCTAGTATCAGTTTTACCAAAGGGGAAATTTTTTCATGTAATGTCCTTCCTAAATTTATATTGAATTACATGTTTTTATTTTTAAAGCAACAGCTGAATTACAGGCATAATTTACAAACCAGAGAGGACTCAAAACTCAAAACAAATTTCCAAAAATTATGAAAACATGAAAAAAACAATTTTTCGTTTGTTTCAATTTTGCTTTCCTACTTTCTTCCTTCTTTCCTTCTTTTCTTTTTTCCTTCTTTCCTTTCTTTCTTCCTCCCTTTCTTCCTGTCTCTGTCTCTGTCTCTGTCTCTGTCTCTGTCTCTTTCTCTCCCTTTCATGGCAGATTGAGGGAGGATGATAAGAAAGTTAAAGAAAAATGAAAATGAAACAATATACATCTATATATTATTTTTAAAACGTCCTTTACTCCTTAAAATAATATACTGACTTAAGAATCTTAAATATACAAGTTGAAAAAAAATCCATTTACTCTTAAAATTATAAAGTTTGCTACACAAAATGTAGAAGTACGGTTTAATAATAATAATATAAAAATGGATTTGTATTATCTTTTTAATCTTTACAGTGAGATGAGAAAAATAAGAAACAGAGATTAACTTCCTCTAGGTCTCAGTCTACAAGTGACAGAGCTAGAATTCAAACTAAGCTTAATTCCAAAGTCCAAACAGTGAATTTTGAGGTGACCCCAAAATTCAGAAATTTAGTCTCATTAGTTTTTTTCTAAAAATGGACAAACTTTATATTTAAGAAATAATTCACTGAATTTAATATATTCTAAATTTTTGTCAAATGTGGAATCCAAGGCGGCTAAGCATTAAAAAATCTCATACTTTTGAGAGATTGTTTTTCACTGTGCTAATTTTCGTGACATGTTTCTTGGTGTCCTATCATGCATCTTAAATTTGTCTAGAATACACACTTTCCAAAAAAGAGCAAAAATTAAAAAAAAAACATAATTTTCTAGATGTTGCCATGAGGAGCTTTGTATATTCAGTCATTTTTAGAGTTTGCCATCACCAACATCTATTGTTTTGCCTGAAATATTAGCAAATAAAAGTCAAGAATACATTTAAAGTACTATATACCATGACCCAGTGGGATTTTATTCCAGGGATGCAAAGATAGTTCAAAATCCATGAATCAATCAGTGTGATATGGCATATTACAAAATAAAGGATAAAAATTACATAGTCATCTTAATAGATTCAAAAAAAGCATTTGATATAATTTGACATCTTTTTTTCTGACAAAATCTCTCAACAAACTAAATATAGAAGGATGATACCTCATCATATTGAAGGAGCTATATGGCAAACCCACAGCTAATACCATAATCAAGGGCAAAAAGCCGATACAATTTTTCTAAGATTAGGGAGAAGAGAAAGATGCCCACTCTTACTACCTTTAGTCAACATAGTACTGGAAGACCAAGCCAGAGCTAGAAAAATAAATAAAAGCACCTAAATTGGAAAGAAGGGAGTAAAATTATCCTTATTTGCAGATGATATGATATTATATATCGAAAACTCTAACTCCATCAAAAACTGTCATAATTAATAAATTAATTCAGTAAAGTAGCAGGATACAAAATTAATATACAAAATTCATTTGCACTTGTATACACTGACACAAAATTATAAGAAAGAAAAATTAAGAAAACTGTCTCATTTATAATAGCATAAAAAAGAGTAAAATTCATAGTATTAAATTTAACTAAGGATACTAAAAACTGTCATTGATGAAGAAATTGAAGACATAAAGAAATGAAAAGATAGTCCATACCTAAGGACTGGAAGAATTAATATTGTTAAACTGATCATATTACCTAAAGCAATCCATAGATTCAATGCAATCTCTATCAAAGTTCAAATGACATTCTTCACAGAAATAGAAACAAATAATCCTACAAGTTATATGGAACCACAAAGGACTTTAAGTAGCCAAAGCAATCTTAAGAAAAAAGAACAAAGCTAGAGGCATCACACCTCATGATTTCAAACTATATTACAAAGCTATAGCAATCAAAACATTATGATAGTGACATAAAAAAAAAAAAGACACATAGATCATTGGAACAGAATAGAGAGCCCAGATATAAACCTAGGCATCTATTGTCAATTAATTTTTGAAAAAGGAGCCAAGAATATATAATGGGGAAAGAAAATTTCTTTAATAGTGTTAGGTAAACTGGATAATCACATGCAAATGAACAAAACTGAACCTCTCTTATACCATACGCAAAAATCAAATAGATTAAAGACTTAAACATAAAACCTAAACCATAAAACTCCTAGAAGAAAACATAGAGGGTAAGCTCCTTGACATCGGCCTTGGCAATTATGTTTTAAACTTTACACCAACAAAAAAAAAGCAAAAATAAACAAATGATACTATATCAAACTATAAAGCTTCTGCACAGCAAAGGAAACCATCAATGAAATGAAAGGCAACCTTCAAAATGGAAAAAATATTCACACATTATATCTGATAAGGGGTAAATATACAAAACATGTAAACAACTCATACAAATCAACAGCAAAAAAAAAAATCAAACAAGCTGACTTTATAGTGGGCAAAGAAATAGAATAGACATTTTCCAAAAGAAGACATACAAATAGCCAAAATGTTCATAAAAAGGTGCTCAACACCACTAATCATCAGGAAAATGCAAATCAAAACCAGAATGAGGTATCACCTCATACCTGTCAGAATGGTTACCTTTAAAAAGACAAGAAATAACAAGTGTGGGTGAAGATGTGGAGAAAAACGATCCCTCATAGTTTGTTGGTAGGAATGTAAATACAGCCACTATGGAAAATGGTATGGAGATTCCTCAAAAAATTAAAAATAGAACTACCATATGATTCAGAAATTTCACTTCTGAGTATATATCCAAAGGAAATGGAAACAGGATATCAATGAGATATCTCCATTCTCATGTTCACAATAGACAAGATATGAAAATGACTACCTAATTGCCCTTCACTGGATAAATAGATAAAGAATATGTGATTATCTATCTATCTATCTATCTATCTATCTATCTATCTATCATCTATCATCTATCTGTCATTTATCTACTATCTATCTATCATCTTCTATCTATCATCATCTATCTACATATATGTCTCCATATAGATATATAAAATACATATATGTGTGTATGTACATATATATGTACATATATGTGTGTATATGTGTGTGTGTATATATATACATATATATGTATATATATATATATACACATATATATAGCCTTCAGAAAAAAAAACATCTTGTCATTTGTGACAAATGGACGAAACTTGAGGGCATTATGCTACATTAAATAATCAGATGGAGAAAGACAAATATTGTATGTCACTTACATGTGAAATTTTAAAAAGCCAAACTCACAGTAACAGAGACAAGAATGGTGGTTACCAGGGGCTGAGTCATGGGAGGAAAAGGGAATATAATTTAAAAAATGACATATGATAAAAATCCATAACTATGAAATCCAAAAGATCTCTGTCAATAAACATAAAAAAAATCTGCAGTAGTGAAAAAAAAAAAAGAAAGAATAATGTTGGTGAAGCAAAGACTGTCAAACTTTGGCAGACATTTATTCCCAAAACAACTGAAGACCTTGTCCATGTGTCTGCGTATTGTGGGATGCTCTGCATACCAAGCAGATTGGAAACAGCACAGGACTTAATGCCACTGTTTAACCAAGTTTTTCAGTTTCAGAGACCTCAGTTCAAGTCCTGACTTACAAGATGCAAGACTTTGGGCAAGTTAAGTAACTTTCTTAAAACTGTTTTATCTATAAAACAATTATTAAAAATATTTTTATAGAGTTCTTTGGAACAGTCATCTAGATAATACTATATAGGAAACTTTAAAAAAGTAGTTAGCATGATCTTTCTTAATTCCTGAAACTTTAAAGACTGAATTTTTATAATTATTTTTTCTAGTTTAATCATCTTTATATTTTAACATCATCCAAATAATACAAAGCAAATTCATCTAAACCACCTGAAAGATTAAAATTATTAAAATGTGTTGCATTTTTAAATATATTATCAATGTTACTTTTTAATATTTTAATTATAGTTGACATACAGTATTATATTAATTTCAGGTCTACAACATAGTGGTTAGACATTTATATAACTTACGAAGTGATCACCCACATAAATCCAGTACCCAACTGACACCGTACATAGTTATTACAATAATATTGACTATATCCCCCATGCTGTACTCTATATCCCCATGACTAATTTGCAATTATCAATTTGTCCCTCTTAATCCCCTCCCCCATTCGTTCATCCCTCCACCACTCAATCTGACTACCATCAAAATGTTCTTTGTATTTGTGAGCTTGTTTCTGTTGTTTGTTTATCCAGTTTTCTAAAGTTTACATATGGCACTTGTTTTTCTCTCACTTACTCCACTCAGCAAAACATCTTCTAGGTCCTTCTATGCTGTTGCAGTGACAAGATTTCATTATTTTTATGGCTGAATAATATTTCATCATATGTACATAACACCTCTCCTTTATCCATTCATCCATTGATGGATACCCAAATGGCTTCCATATCTTGGCTATTGTTAAGTGCAATGAATATATGGAGTCCATTCAAAATAGTGTTTTGGGATTCTTTGGATAAGTATTCAGAAGTAGGATAACTGGGTCCTTCCTTCTCTCCTGTTATAACCTGAGCTTTAAAGTGTATTTTGTCTTGTATAAGTATTCCTACACCAGCTTGTTTGTTTCTTTGTTTCCATTTTTATGAAATGTCTTTTTCAACCCTTTACTCTCAGTCTGTGTGTATCTTTCAATCTGAAGTGAGCCTCTTGTAGGCAGCATATATAAGGGTCTTGTTCTTTTATCTATTCAGCCACCCTATCTTTTGATTGAAGCATTTAATCAATTTACGATTAGAGTAATTGTTGCCAGATCTGTAGCTAATGCCATTTTATTATTCACATTTTTTATCTGTTTTTCTTTTTCCTTTTTCTTCTTAAAGAACTTTAACATTTCCTCTAATGCTGGTTTGGTGGTGATGAAGTCCTTTAGCTTTTTCTTGTTTTGGAAGCTCTTTATCTGTCCTTCAATACTATATAATAACATAGTTGGGTAGAGTAATCTTAGTTGTAGGTCCTGGTTTTTCATCACTTTGAGTATTTCCTATCACTCCCTTCTGTCCAACAAAGCATCTGTTGAGAAATTAGCTGACAGTCTTATGCGAGCTCCCTTATAGGTAGGTAACTGGTTTTCTCTTGCTACTTTTCAGATTCTCTCTTTGCCTTTAACCTTTGTCATTTTATATATGATATGTCTTTGTGTGGGCCTCTTTGGGTTTATCTTGTTTGGGACTCTCTATGCTTCCTGGGCTTGTATATCTCTTTTTTTCATGAGGTTACGGAGGTATTCAGTCCGTTTTGTTTTTTTTTTTTTCAAATAAGTTATAGACTCCTTGCTCTCTCTTCTCCTTCAGGTATCCCTACAATGTGAATGTTGGTATACTCAATACTGTCCCAGAGGCCCCTTAAATTATCCACATTGTTTTAGATTCCTTTTTTATGTTCCTTTTTTCTGCTTTAATTTTCTGTGCGGTTTTATTTATTTATTTATTTATTATTTTAATTAATTAATTTTTTTTTAATCGAAGAAAGGATTAAAATTTTTCCCCTGTCTACCTCCCCTGTCACCCTCCTCCCTCTCCTCTGGTATTGTTGATGTTCTGATTGGATATTTTATTCTACCTTATCTTCTAACTCACTGATTCGATCCACTGCTTTATCTAATCTACTGTTAATTCCTCCAAAGGCATTCCTCTTTTTAATTATTGTATTCTTCATTTCTGATTAGTTCTTTTTTATGTTTTCTATCTCTACTTTTATGTTTTCTATTTCTTTGTTAAAGTTCTCACTGAGTTCTTCTACTCTTCTCCGAAGTTCATTGAGCATCCTGATAACCAGTGTTTTAACCTCTGCATCTGATAGATTGCTTGTCTCCATTTTGTTGAGTTCTTTTCCTGGAGCTTTGTTCTGTTTTTTCATTTAGGACATGTTTCCTTGTCATCACATTTTGGCTGCCTACTTGTGTTTGTTTCTATATATTAGGTAGGGCTGATATGTCTCCTGGTTTTAGTAGAGTGGCTTATGTAGTAGGTATGCTGTAGGACTAAATAACACAGTCTTCTCTGGTCACCTGAGCAGTGTGTTCCAGGTATTTCTCTTGTGTGGGTTGTGTGTGCCTACCTGCTGTAGTTGAACCTTGGTTGCTATTTGCATAACAATGGAAGGGATTGACCCTTGGACTGATGGGTAGTTAGGACTGGCCAGTGAACACAGTGGAAGAATTGTTATGCAAGGGCTGAACCTATGGAGCAGGATTTGCTTTAGCAGTGCTCTAGCAGTTTTTCTGTTTTCCCTTTGGGTATGTCATTCTCAGATGTGACCTCGGGAGGGGTTTCTACTCAGACCAAAGCTGGACACTGGGGGTGCAGGCCAGGACCACCTGGGAGGGGCCCTGCCATAGGCCAAATTCAGCTGAAGCCTCTACCCTGCCCAGGGTCACCTGGCATGAGCCACCAAGCAATCTGCCAATGGCTGCCACATATGCTGGGCTTAGGCATGCCTCCAGAGGCTGAGCCGAAAACTGAGGCTGGCTGCTACTAGAGCTGGGCTTGGGTATGCTCAGCAAGAGTAATGGGACATGCCAAAGCCAGGTGATGCTTGTTTAGGTTCTGTGAGCCTTTGAGAGATTTTAGGAAAGTCCAGAGCATGAGCCAAGATAGGTTGTATGACAAATCCACTGGAAGCAGCTTGGGCAGGTTCTCAGGTTGGGAGAAGTGGGGTCTCGGGTAATGGGATATGTTCATTAGTTATGTTGCTGGAGACTCAGATATAGTGGCCTCCTGATTCTGCAGTAAGGGTGGGGGGAAGGTCAACAAAGAAACAGTGCCCTCTGCCAGCACTTGTGTTTGAGAGAAAGCTGCTCCTCTATCTCTCACCATGAAGCCAGACAACCTAGTTCTTCCCTGTTTATTCCTGGACCCTTTGAGCTTCTGCCCCAGTGCTGGATCTCCCAAAAAGTGAGTCTGTCACTAAGTTCATGTGGGGCCCTTTAAGAGGAGTGCCTGGGACTTTCTCAACCTTTTGTCTCACTCAGCCATAATCTTCACTGCTTTTCACACCCAGAAGTTATGGGGACTTCCTTTTCTGGAACTGCAACCCTGAGCTGGGGAGCCTGGTATGGGGCTGTGACTCCTTTCTTCTCCAGAGGGACTTCTACAACCAAGATATTTCTCCCAGTTCTCAGTCATCACATGCAGATGTGGGACCAGACTGCTTTGCATCTCCGCCCCTCCTACCAGTCTTGAGGTGTGTCCCTAGTTGTAGGACTTGTGTTCAGCTAAGTTTCGATGACTCTCAGTGATGGATATTCTGTAGTTTAGTTGTTATTTTAATGTGGTCTTGAGAAGAGGCAAGCACAGCATTTGCCTTCTTCACCAACTTTCTTAATCAAAACTGTGCTGCATTGTTAAAGAGAGTAAAGCAAACATGTTATTCCTGTTTCCATACTGCTTTATATTATTCTTCTTTAATGTTAGGTGAAGGAGCACTTAGTCTATTTTTGTCAAATGTTTTTTAGTCTTACAATTTTATTTACAATTAAAAATCAAATTTGTTTATCCAGTGACCCACATTTAAATATTATCTTGTGATTGGTTTATTTAAGCAGATTTTTTTCAAAGAAATAATAATCTTTAAAAAATTATTCTTGGTCTCCTAAAATAATGCCATCCAATATTAATTAAATTGATCTTTGTCAGCACTTCCATTCTGGCATCTTGGGCAAAAATGATGTATACTTAAAAATGTTATTAACTATATTTTCTGCATCTCAGCTCAAATAATTATGTCCTTTTCCCAATAATTTTTTTCAGAGTCTGAGATAATCTGGACAGATATTTTTAGTAATGTAACCTTAATTCTTACAGGATAAAATGCTCCAATTTATCCTGTCATTCCTTTTCAATGTGACCTTATTAAAAGCAATTACTACATTTCTCCATAATTTCATTTCAAGGACACTTGTCTACTCTCAGCCTGTAATTTCATACATGGACCAGTGTAGACACTTATTCTGTTATATATGTGGTCATTCCAAGTCTTTCGATTGCTAACGGTGTAGTAAGAAATCAATTGTAAAGTAGAAAGCATTTTAAGAACCACATTTAAAGGTAGATTCTTTATTTTACAGATCAATGGTCAAGGATATATACATATAAGCTTTATTTGGCCTGAGAGCATGCAGACCCAGAAGAGAACTTTAGCAATGTTCTACTTTCCAAGAATTTCTAAGTACCCACAAGTAGACTCATCTCTGAGAACCTCAGCCAAGCCAACAAGTCAAGATGTCCACAGAGCCAAACTCTGGAATGAAGAGCTACCCTCAGATTTGCTTACCACCTCCTTGCTTCTATTCTTTTCCCATACTGTGTGTGAGGCAAGAGTCACACTTATGACTGTAACAGGAAAATTTGAACACATTTCCTTTATATAAACTTTTTTATACTTTTACCCCATTGCCTTCAAAGTTTCAGACATTCCTGCCACCTTTATCTCCTTCAATCCTTTCCACATCATGTGGCACTCGACTGCTCCTTGTATTACATAATTCTTGGGTGATTTTAATAAGACCAAATATGACTTATAGTTAGGAGAATATATATACACACTTTGATCATTGTCAATAATCAATGTTTACTGTGTATTTTAGCCCTGATTCCTTAGAAATCAGAACCAATAGTAGAAGGTTACACTTTAACCATTTATTGGGTTGTGTAATCCCAGGGAAGCAAGAAAGAGGGAAAAATGAAAGTGAGGAAAGGAAGGAATAAGAGCAAATACAAGGTGGTGCATTACTAGGCTGGCCACAGCCTCAAAGCAAAACATAATTCATTCACATAGAATCTGTCCAGAGAGGCTGCATGAGAACACTATGTCTTAGGACAGTTTGTTGAGGGACAAGAGGAAAGAAATGTCTTCTTCCTAACTCTAGTTTCTTCTTGGTTTATAAGATATTAGCTTACCTGAACTTCTTGATTGAATTACCTGGGCCTTCTGGGAAATGCCTGAGAAAGCAAGTCCTCTCTGAGCCTAGTCCGACAGATAGGCAGGCATGGTAATCTCTTCATATCAGTCAGTACTGTACATCGGGCCTCTCTGACTATGGCTGGAGGGGCAACAAGCTTGTTAAAGACCATAAAAAAATCATGGGACTTCATTTGGGCCACTTCTATTAGCAAGCAAAAAAGGTGACAAGGCCCTTGGGGACAGGAGGGACCTAATGGGATGAGAAGTAACATAAGCTGAGTACAGTATTACTGGGCATCACACTAAGTATGTGACAATGGGCAACACAGCAAGGGAAACGCATTTGGACAAGGAAACCCATTTGGAGATGGGCTTATGTGTGGGAAAAATAAGTGCTGTCTACATGGTGTAATTTAAGAAAAACCAAGAAATCTCCGATCCACAAAATCATTCTTCAATCAACCCACTCAACCACAATTTGAATGTATTTTTTCCTTGAGGTTCTGAGAAATTCTGTTAGAATGTGTTATATTAGATAAGCGATATCATATTGAGCCAAAGGCTCAGATAACTTTATTTATAAAGAGTAAATCCCTGAGGAGATGAACTTCAGGAAGGCTAACGTTTTATTAGGGTAAAATGAAATTAGGGCTGGGGGTGAAATCATCCAACCCAACTTGGTTTTGAACAGGAAAAATACATCCAGGTAGGAATTAACTCACCAAGGAGTCTGAGTAATTGGAAGGTAGGTTGAGGCCAGCAAACTTTAATTTAGAAAGGAAAAAAAAAAAATAGAATGGGAAGTAGTAAGGACCAATTTATCTACCTCACCTTTAGTCTTGGTTTTTTCAATGGTCCCTTTTTCATGAGTCAAATGACAGAAGTTGAATATTGTGTGGGATTCTGGCTTCAGGCCTTACTCTGCTTGTGCTTTTGCAAACTTGGTTAGCCATAAATTCCATGAAGAGATCTTCTGCACTTGTCACATCTGTATTATATTGGCCTCTTGTACACTGTCCAACAGACTCTGTCAAAGACTCCCTCTCTCCACACACCTGCCACAATGAAAAGCCCAGACTCAAGCTTGAAGAGAAGCCAAACATCTCTAAAATCTGAAATTCTTCTCAGAAGGAAATTCTCTGAAGTAATTGCCTTTTCAATCAAGCACATCCTTTTCCATTCAACACACACATGCAACACACACACTGTTTACTTTTAAGGAAAATAACAAATTCTTATTGTTTGCATAGTTCTAGAAATCATGGTGATCTCACTGTGACCAATTTATTAATTGGGGTTGTAAAATTCAAGTTTATGTTAAATGTAAAGCTTTGTGTCTATTTCTATTGTTATCTCTAATAGTTTTCAGACTCTTCTATTCTGTTCATAGATTCAAGTCAGGTATTTCCTCCTGAGAAGCTGCCCCTAATCCACTGCACCAAGTACATTCTACATTTAGAAGACATTTCCCTGTGACGCTAAAATGTTCAATGTTATTAAAATCATGTTATTGATATTTATGTCAATTATGTCTTGAGTATTATGCTTAGCATATCTATTAATAAAACTTGATTTTCCTTTTTTCTGGCTCTTACAAAAATAATTTATAGAGACACAAATAGTAATATTAAAGCTATCAACCATAGAAGTCAATACTTGACAGCAGCATGTAAATTAAGTCACATACATATGAATTCAGATCTTGTGCTTTCTAAATGTACAAACATTAACTACACACCAGAAATTTAGTGTTTCAGAAGCAGCAAGCTGTCAAATGATAGAGCACTGATGTTTTGAAAATGAAATTTTCAGGAAAGCAGGAAAATTGGCAAAGCTCACATAGCACATGAAATACGTATACCTCTCTGCTCCAGTAAACTGTCCTTAGGTATATCCATTAACATCATTTCTTTGTCAAATATTTCTTTTTAACAAAGTCTTTATTTTGAGCTTTGAAGTGGGAATTTCCTGGAAAGGAGAACGTTTTGCTTGTTATTTGGGAAATTCATTTGAAAACAATACAAAGAATAATCTTCAATTTAAAAATTTAAAACTATATTAATAAGTTGTTTAATCTTCTTGTCACTATATTTTTAAACTCTAAATACTTTCACAGTAAAAAAATATATCCACAAAGAAAAATAATTTGCTATTTCAGGAAGTGGATTTATTCAAAGTGATCTGAATTATTAGACACATTTGAGAATCAAGTCCAATATATATAATGTAAGTTTACCCATGCCTTGTTGCCAATAGGTGCAAATAGAGAGAGAGGAGAAATGTTACTTCAATTACAATACTTGTTTCACTGACTCTTGCTATCCACTGATGACCTCTCAAAGTACAACCCCATTATTTCTGCTAATCTCCTAGGATGTTTTAAGTGATGTTTTTTTTTTGTTTGTTTGTTTGTTTTTGTTTTTTATTTTGGCCAATTCTTCTGGTTTATGTCCTCTGCCCTCAATGAAACCAAACAGTGTTGCATTTAGAAGTGGAGAAATGACCTATGTTCCAAAATTGCATCATATTTCCTTGCTTGGTCAAAAGCAGTACTAGCCCTTCTGCTTCAGCTTCTGCCACATTCTTCTTTCTCAGGACAGGCAGAAATACACTTCTTACACCTTCAGTGGAAAATCTTCATGATTATTGATAAATGCAAATGATTTCTAGCAGCACCATGCCAGTTTATCAGTCATAATCAAGTATATATTAATGCTGGTTAGGCAAATCTTATTGCATATAAATAAAATAAAGAATATTTGAGGGAATTGAGAACTTTCAACATGGATAAGAGGTGGCAGATAATCTGGCAACAATGATGAAAATTTCAAGTGTGCATACACTTTGACATAGTAATAATACCACTTTGAAGAACATATGTGAATATTTGTATTAGGTTGTTTACTACAACATAGTTGGAGGAGGAAAAAGCTGCAAGCAAATTGAATGTCCATCAATAAAGTAATGGTTGAATAAATTATAATATTCTGCAACGATTAAAAAATAAACTAGATCTATTTTGACCTCAGGTTGTCTATGACATATTATCAAGTAAATTGGCAAGTGGCAAAGTAATGTACATAATAATGTTTCATAAAGACAAAAACATATCATGTGTGCAAGTTAATATACATCTATAAGGAAATGGAAAAAGCTGTAGAAAGTTTATGGCACAGTATTAGCACTACTTACCTCAAAAAATAAACATGGCAGTAGTAGGGAGATACATTAAAAATAAAAATTTTAGACTATTTCCTTAGTTATGATGCTCATTTATTAATGTGTAATTAAAATATTTTAATAAAAAAATGTGGAAAAATTTTATTGAAAAATGAAGCAGGGAGAAAACTCAAGGGTAAGAAATAGATCTTACATAATTATAGTAATCAATTTAATAATATATATTGGGTCGCTATAACATGCTTAGCAAATATAGAAGAAAAGTAAGCCATGTCCCTTACTCTCAGAAACCTGAAAATCTACAAAGAGATAAAATTTATGCATTATTAACCTCAAAAGCAGTGCTTTGCTTAGGAGTGGTGCATGTGACGTGTTTTTTGATTAATAGGAAGGTCATAAACTGGAACTAGATTTGCTATAGCAGAGTTTGTGGGTCTAGCTGAGGCTGTTGCACCACCTCTACCCTCTAGCTCTTACCACTTAAGTGCATGCCAGTTCAACTTTCAGTGCCAGGATCTGCATCCCTCCAGCTTCCTTGCCCCTCAGGTAGAATAACTCTGATATGTACGTTCTATATTGGCCACAGAATTCCCCCAATAAGATAAGATTTAAACTTCCCACAGTGATAACTCACTTGACAGCATGCCTTGGTCCTGATTATCTTTCTTTTCTTGTCTTATTTCCCTACTCCCTCATCAATGTTTTTTAGAAAACACCACAACCAAATCCTTATCTCAGAGTCAACTTCTGGAGGGACCCAGACTAAGGCAGTGGAGGATGACAGACTTGCTTTAGATATTATAGCTTTTATATATTCACTGCTCTAGGTATTTCAAGAAGACAGAAATTTAATGCTTGGTGCTAATATAAAGGCATTGTTTCCTATTGCTTCTATAAAAAGTTATTGCAAACATAGTGGCTTAAAATAACACAAATTTATTCTCTTAAAGTGCAGGAGATCAGAAGTCGAAATGTCAGCTGGCACCTTGCTCTTGTACTTCTAGCTTCTAGAACTGTGAGAAGTAAATTTCTGTTGATCAGCTACCCAGTTTATGGTATTTTCTTATAGCAGCTCAAACTGACTACATCACTACTTTTATGCCCATTTTAGAGAATAATTTCATGAAGTTAAGTAATAAATTATAGAGTCCCCATTGATACTGGCACAGAGACTCACAGAAGTTGTTTACCACTGAGCATACTGCCTTGCTATTCAGACTGAATAGTATGGACTCTAATATTACGTGAAGAGGAATGACTGTGGAGATTTGAGAAAGTTTTTAAAAAATTAATCTTGTTATGTGATGTGGAATTGACTAGTTTCTCTCTCTACTAGGAAATGATTAAGAGGAAGTAAGCAGGAAAGGTCCTGAGGCTTGAAGACAGTCTCAAGTTTGTATCTCAGTTCTGTCTTATAATAACTTATGAAATGCAAATTTCTTAACTTTATGTATTGCAATTTTTCCATTGGTAAAATGGAGATTCAACAGTTCTTATCTAGTAAAACTGTTTTGAATGATCAAGCAAGCTGTATTATACTTAGTTGATATTCCACAAATATTGATCTTCTTTCCATCTCCTTTCTCTCCAGTAGTGAACATTAAAATAGGTTTCTGAAAGTTTTTCAAATAAAAATTTTATTGTTCTAGAATTTGTAAATGGGACTCTTCCAGGATGTGGATGGCATTTTGGATACAAGTCCATTCAACAAGCATCTATTTATTATGCATTATGTGCCATTCTCAAAACTGGGCTCTGGAGGAAGTTAAAAATGAGCTATGGTCTCTAGCCAATGAATAGATAAGCTTAAGCCAGCAAAATAAAGGGCTACCATAGAATTTATACCAGGGGGTAAGGGAAATAGTACAAGGGATGTAGGAATCTATAATCAGTTTCCATAGTGGAGTTCACTGATTGTTTAAAGTTCAGCAAAACTACATCTCCCAAAATAAGTCCTGTAAAGCCTTATGTTGTATTTTATAAAATAACCATTAATCTCCTCTCTCTGTCTCACTCTTCTCAAAAGCAGGATGATTGGTGGAGGAAATGAAGGTCATTGGATAATAAAGTAGTAATCTCAAGTATCTATACTGATATAGTATCTAATAAAAAGCAAAAATCTCAACAAGAGGCATATTTACTATTCCCAAGAGCTCCAATGCTGAGTAATTGAGGAGGATGAAATAAAAAATAAGAGGGAACTTCAACATTCTTTGAATGTTAATGGAAAATAATAATTCAAATGATAATATAGTAATCATAATTCTAATACATAAATAATAATTCTCCTTTTGAGAGCATGAATGGAGGAAAACAGGTCAGTAAAAGGAATAGACTTGGCAACTTCTTTGTGAGAGGTTCAACTTACCAGTTTGTCTCAAAAAAAAAAAAAGCTGTGGAAAAATTTATGGCAATAGTACTGAATTTTAAGTTCTCCCCATCTTACATTGCCTTCACCCCAAGTCCTTCACTAAAATGTATTCCACCCCTCTTTTCTTGTGTGGTGATATAGTGGCAAACAGAAGTACAGCATATCAAAAGGAAGTGTGATGGGCCCCACTACAAACTAGCCACTGGCTTCCATAATGAAAAAACAGATCTAAGATAATAGAGCTCAGGGGGCCAGATGTTTAACCAGCAGACACAGAGCCACCATGGGGGGGGCATGATAAGGTGGCCACACTGTAACCTGGACAATTGGACCAGAAATTATGTGAAACTTCCTCTTATCCTGGAAGAAGCTGAACTTTGAAAGTAGAAGATACAAATCCTGGAGTATTAAGTACTATCCCTCATTTTTCATATTATATTTGAAATGAGACTCATTTATCCTTTTGTTTTTCTTTCTGAACAAAATTTCTGTGCATTTCCAGGGTTTCACTAACTTCCCTCAGAAGAATGTAATTTCTACTTCAGTGACAATCTGTGTAGCCAATATTAACTCCTACATAAGTACTCTATATACTCAGTATTCCATGTACTCACATGACAGGAAATACCCTATTCTAAGTTTTTCAAACCAGAAATAAAAAGATGTTTTAAATAAGTTTCACCTGTTCACAGTTGACAGCCTTGTGCCCCATAGGAAATTTAGGCTAAGAACTGCAGAGATGTGGTCTTATCATTACTTAGGTTTCCAAAGCTTCAGGTGGTCACAGGAGTGTATTATCAGAGATGACAGCTGTCTGTCTATAATGAAGCATTTTCAAACACGTGCAAATTTTGATGCAGGCTCCCAACCTCCTAACTTACCTTGTCAAAAATGTCAATATTTTCTAAGATTAAAATAAAATCTCACATGGGTTTCATTGGCGGGGTGCAATTGCATCTTGTGAAGTAGATGATATGATTTGATAGTTCTCCTCACTCTTACATGCAAGTGAAAGGAAAATGCAAATGACCTATCTTCACCCCTATGATGTCTAACTACTTTTCGTTATTGCAGAGATGTTAGGTTTAAGCCTGGAAACACTTGTTCAATATTAAGTTATAAAAAATACATAATATAATATATAATATGTGCAATTTATATATTATATTTATTATTAATATATATTTGTTATTAAAATAACTAGTTATTTTGAAGCCATGTACATCACTTTTTTATCTATCCTCAGCCCCTATTTCCACGCACTACAACCTATGCTCCTTGAATTCATCTGTCATGTTTCCAAGCCTTGTATCAGTAGTTCTTAACATTTTCCCCAATGTGATGTATATAAAGGACATCCCCATGTATAACAACATAACTCACATGACCATATCCAGATTTTGACAAAACACTAAAAATCTGTAAAGAAGTAAACACATATAATAATTATAAGCAAACTCAGATATTAACTAGAGGAAACAGGCTGTAAGTGAGACACGATTCCCTCTGAGCAAACTTTTGGAAGCTAAGTTCTCTCCCACTCACAGCAAGGGAGTGAGAATGAATATTTATAGGAAAAACCTTGAATTTTCTCTAATTTTAAAAATGTGAATCATTTTCAAATTTTAGTGCTTTATTATACTTGCCATGGACCACAGAAATTCTGCCTTATCCATTCTTACTCTAGCATGTTAAAATGCTTACCTCAATATCACGACTTGCTGAGAAACCCTCTCATCATCTAAGGTTCAACTTAAATGCCACCTCCTCCAATTAAGCAGATGCTATGTGTACCTCATCCAAATCCTATCTCCAAGCACCACTTAAGTTTATAAATCTTTGTCTTAGGCCTTTGACTAGACTCATCTCATATGCTGGATAGCTCAGAAATATTGGATAGTTGACATCTCTGGGCAGAGCCCTCAAACAATGATGAACAGGATATGGTAAATAAATTCCTTATCTTCCTTCCCCTTCAAGTAGAACAGCATGAAGATGTGTTCACCTTTCATTTCTCAGTGGAGCTGAACCCCAATTTCCCATAACAGTGACCTTCACCCTGTTTGGCTTCATGGGATCACCACCCAAATAAACCTTCACCCTAGCACCCTGTTTGGCTTCATGGGATCACCACCCAAATAAACCTTGTGCCCAAATACTATTTTTGATAACTGCTTCTGGGAGAATTCAACCTAAGATCTCTTGGAAATCTTTTTCCAGTGACCTATAGAAAATAAGTCTTTTCTTTTCTGGCCTTTGTTAACACTTTGTTACAGTAGGAAAAGTGTCAACAGGGATATAAAAAAAGACACTGAACTGTAGATTCATATGTCTTTCCCCTTAGGCACTCAAAAATAAGAATTATGATTTCTCTATATCTCTATCGTCAAATTGCTAAGCATTGCATTTTGCACATTCCTAGTACTTCATAAATATTTTTAAATTAGAATTAATATCAATACACTTATAGTATGAAAGATAGTAATTCTTAATGTTTTTTTACTGCCTAGGATATTACAAAAACAAACATTGAGAAGAGAGTGGAGGGTTAGCATTAAAATAATAGGTAGCTAAAGTGTTCAATTCAACCTTTTCTCTAATTCCCTTTAAAAATGTACAATAACTTGACAAAAAAGAGAAAAGGAGTATTATGATAAACTAAACATGAGAATAAGATAGCACAATAAACCAAGGAGGAGAGTCCAGCATAGTGTAGCAGAAAGAATTTTTTTTTATATCACAGATATGTGTGAATTAAGAAACACAATCATACCCAAAGCATGCTCAAACTGAAAGGAATAACACAATTTAGAAGTAGGTGGAAAGAGGTTAGAGCCACCACCACTCTCTGTCTCTAGCTTACAGCACAAAGCTACAGTATGACAAGAGCCATTCACATTCCCTTTATTATATGGGGACTATATTTGGGGAAGCATTTTCCACCCAATTCCTCCAGTCTCTTTTTATAGAGTTCCATATGCAACATGATGAGTGGTTAAAAGCAATGGGGAGGGTGAATAATGGACCAAAGCACTCTGAAATATCCTCTAAGACAAAGCATGCTATGTGATGACAGAGTACACAGGTAGATTACCATGAACGAACTTGGTCAAGAAAGAGCTTCTATGGAATAGAGCATTGTGTGATGGTCAAGAGTATAGACTTTGAAATCAGACAGACCTAGGGTGGATTTCTACCTCTCCTTACTAATTGTGGAAAGATTTTGAGTTACATAACTTAGCCAAATATTAGTTTTCTTATAAGTAATATGTGTTAACAATAATAGTTCTCTTATAGAGTTTTTAATAGAGTTACTTATGAAGGTGAGTAATGTAAAAATCTTAGAAAAATGCCTGATAAAGTAGCCTAAATTATTTCCTCTGCGTCCTCTTCTTCTCCCTCTTCTCCTTAACACAATTATCACTCAGGCATTCCAAAGAGTGAAAGTATAAAACAGCTGAAGAGGAAATGTTTCCACTTTTGTTCAGCAGACTTATAAGAAATTAAGTCTTACAGAGAAATTAATTTGAAGTTCAGGGTTATGCAAATCAAACAGGCATCTGGCTTTGTAGCTGAAAAAAAAATTTTCTCAGTCTCCAAGTGGATAATCAAAGCAAATGAGAGTGATCAAATCCCTGTACAAACATATGATGAGTATAACTGGAAATGAAACAATTGAGATGCATTTCCGTCAAGATGGTGGACTAGGTAAATGCTGTGCTTGTTTACTCTCAAGACCACATCAAAATGACCACTAAACTACAGAACAACTGTCATTGAAAATTGCCTGAAATCTAACTGAACAGAAGTCTTACAACTAAAGACAAATGGAAGAAACCACTCTGAGACTGGTAGGAGGGGCAGAGATGTAAAAGAAGCTGGTCACAAATCAGTGTGTGGTGGTTAAAAATTAAGAGGGATATCTTGGCTATGGAGGTCCCCCTTGAATAAAAATGGGTCTCAGGCCAACACCAGGCTCCCCAGCCCAGGGTTTCAGTGCCTGGAAAAAAAGTTACCACAAAATCTGGATGTGAAAATCAGCGAAGATTGTTGCTGAGTTAGATAAAGGGTTGCAGAAATTCCAGGCATTTCTCTTAAAGGGCTTGTACATGAACTTACCCACTGATGAACTAACTTGTTCTGAGTGCCAGGGCTTTAGCAGCAGCTCAAAAGTCACCACAGATATACGGGGGAGGAAAGTAATAGTCTGGCATCAAGGTGAGGGCTAGAGGGGCAGCTTTCCCCAGACTGAAGCGATGGCAGAGGCCACTGGTCTTTTGTTGGGCCCTTCTACCAGTGTGCAGATGCAGATGACCACCATGTCTGAGTCTCCATCATCCTGGCTGACACTAGTCACCCTGCCATATTGATTCTATGAGACTCTGCTTCACCCAGCTTGTGGGCCCACCCTCAGCTCTTCTTAGTGGTTTTTCCATACAAATGGCCTGTCTTGGTTCATGCTGTGAACTTTTCTAAAATCTCTGAAAGGATTATTAATCCTAAACAAGCAGGATCCATTCTTGGCATGCCCCATACCACTTACTGAGTAGCCCCAAGCTCAGCACCAACAACAGCTGTCCTTGGTTTGATGCTTGGCCTCTCAAGGCACTTCCAAACTCAATGTGGGTGGCAGTTATATGTGGATTGCTTTGTGGCTTATACTAGGTGGCCCAGGGCAGAGCACAGGCTGCAGCTGAACTTGGCCTGTGGTGGGGCCGCTCTCAGAAAGCCCCTTGGGCCAGAACATCCTGTGGCTGGATTTGGACTAAGCCTAACCACCATCAGGGGCCACATGTGAAGACAACACGCACATAGATCAGATGTGGTAGGCACTAGAGACCTGTTACATCAAATCCTGCTTTGTAAGGTCAGCATCTCATCAGGCAGTCCTCACAGCCCATCAGCCTGAGGGTCAATCTCTCCCACTGACATGCAAACAGCAATCAAGTCTCAACTACAACAGAGGAGCACATACAATACATACAAGGGACATACCTGGAATACACAACTCAGGAGAACATGGAAACTATGCCACTGGCCCCCAAAGGATACCTACTACAAAAAGCCACTCTACTAAGACCAAAAATACAGCATCCCTACTTGATACACAGAAACAAAAGCAAGAAGGCAGCTCAAACAGGATGACAAAAAAACATGTCCAATAAAAAAGAACAGAACAAAGCTCCAGAAAAAGAGCTCAACAAAATGGAGACAAGCAGTTTACCAGATGCAAAGTTCAAAACACTTGTTATAAATATGTTCAATAAACTTAAAGGAAGAGTGGATAAACTCAGTGAGAACTTTAACAGAAAGATAGAAAGCATAAAAATTGAGATAAAAAAACTAAAAAAGAACTACTTAGAAACAATACCTGAAAAACTGAATAAGCAGAATCCACAATAGAGTAAATGAAGCAGAGGATCAAATCAGTGATTTAGAAGATAAGATAGCAGAAAACACCCAATCAGAATAGCAAAAAGAAAAAAATAATACAAAAAATGAGGATAGTTTAAAGGGCCTCTGGGACAACATTGAGCATAGCAAAATTAACATCATAAGTGTACCAAAAGGAGAGTAGAAAGCAAGGAATTGAAAACCTATTTGAATAAATAATGATGTAAAACTTCCCTAACCTCATGAAGAAAATAAACATATAACCCCAGAGAGAGCAGAGATTCCCATAAATGATGAACCCAAAGAGCTCCACACCAAGACACATCATAATTAAAATGCCAAAGTTTAAAGACAAAGAGAGAATCTTAAAAGTGGGAAGAGAAAAATATTTAATTACCTACAAGAGAGCTCCCATAAGACTGTCAGCTGATTTTTCGAGAGAAATTTTTCAGGACAGAAGGGATTGGCATGAAATATTCAAGGAAAGTTAAAGTCAGTAAAAGCTAAAAAAATTATCACCACCAAACCAGTATTGCAAGAAATGTTAAAGGAACTACTTTAAAAAGAAGAAAATTAAGAAAAAAATGAATAATAAAACGGCAATAACTACATTTTCATCGACAATTACTTTAAATGTAAATGGCTTAAATTCTTCAATCAAAAGACATAGGATGACTGAATGAATAAGAAAACAAGACTCCTATGTATGCTGGCTACAAGAGACTCACTTAAGATCCAAAGAAACACAGACTGAAAGTAAAGGAAAGAAAAAAAAATTTTGTGAAAATGGAAACAAACAAACAAACAAAAAATCTGGGTAGTAATACTATACAAAAATAAACTTTAAAACAAAGGCTATAACAAGAGACAAAGAAAGACCCTGTAATCCCACTTCTGGGTATTTATCCAAAGAAACTCAAAATAGTACTTAAAAGGGACATGTGAATTCATATGTTAATTTCAGTATTATATACAAAAGCCAAGATATGGAGCCAAATTGGGTGTTCATGAATGGATAAATGGATAAAGAAGAGGTGATACATATATACAATAGACTATTATCCAGTCATAAAAAATGATAAAATCTTGCCATCTAAAACAATATAGATGAACCTAGAGGATATTGTGTTGAGTGGAATAACTCAGGTAGAGAATGACATATGCCATATGATTTCACTTACATGTGGAATCAAAAAACAAAATAAACAAAACAAAACATATATACAGAGAATATTTTGATAGTTGTCAGATGGGAGGGGGTTAAGAATGGGTAAAAAAGGGAAAGTATTAAGAAATATAATTTGGTAGTTACAAAATAAGTCCTGAGTGTGTAAAATATAGCATAAGAAATATAGTCAATAATACATAATAACTATGCATGGTGTCAGAAGGGTACTAGACTAATATATATATATATATATATATATATATATATATATATATATATATGTATTGTATATATGTATGTGTGTGTATATTTATATACATATATATATATTTAAAAAATAAAATAAAACTATTGATAATACAAGGCCTAGGAAACATTATGTTCTACTTATAAAAGAAGGTAATTCTCCATATAATAAGAAACAAAAGAAGGAAACCCAACTAAATATAAGTACACCCTAAATTCAAATAAAAATTTTAGAAAATTTTTGCTCTCATCGATAAAATTCATAAAATTGTTGTTAATGTTACTCTAAAACAATACTGTAGTAAAAAAAAGTAGGATTAGATAAAAAGGAACCAAGTTTGTATAAGATTACAAGATAAAAAATGTAGTAATAGAATTGAAATACACATTGGAGACAACAACTAGCAAAATTTACTCTATAGAAAATAGAATCCATAATGTAAATGGATGTCTCCAGAAATTCTGGCATAATGCAAAGGAAAAATATAGAGATCTATAAATATTGTTAGAAAGATTAAATACAAATATCAAGAAATAAAAGCCAAGATCCAATATACAAATAAAACTCCTCAGAATTGAGAAGGTAATTCTTGGACTAGCAATGGATGTCTAAAAATGGGGTTTGAAATATAGAGCCCACCAAGCACTGGATATTGTCTACTTCTGACTGCATACAACATCCCATGTTTTCTCTCTTGTCACATGTGTCTGCTCATATAGATAGCAGGACTCTAATTTTTTGGACTCTAATTTTTTGAGAGCAATGACTGTGTCTTAACCTAGTGCCAGATACTTCATAAATTCTGGTCCAGCCAACGTACAATTTGTTTTAGGTGTATTTCATTTGTAAAGAGCAAATGAAGTTATGAGTAAATCTTCCATACAGCTCTTCAGCACAAATTTCTAATATGGCCAAATGACCAGAGATTCCACCCCCCTATCCTCATATTTTCACAATCATAATATGAAAGGGATTATGATTGTTACAAGTTGAGCATGTTCCATTTCCCATAATAATTTAATTGCATTTTAACTGTACTGAAAATTATCAGAATACTGTTATCAAAAGTAAAAAAAATTGGAGAATTTTCTAGGTGAGAAAACAGCTTTGAGAAGGATACCCTGGTCTTTGTTTCATTGATTTTTCAGAAAGACAGTTAAGGGGCTATGCAGAAATATATCTCTTGTTTCATGAGAAAGCAGCAAATAGTAATTTCTAAAACTGTTACAAAGTCATTTCTCAAGAGAGGAAGTGTTAAGGCTTGAATGAAAATGAAATTCTCATGTCATATATAGCACTAACTTCCAAGTTAGCTAATGTATATCATAAGTATAGCAATGACTAATGCCAAATTATCAATACAAGTTTAATTAAATTTAGTAATGCTTTTTGAGATGATATAAAAGAAGTAAAATTATATGTGACATTTCAAAATAGTTTGTATTTTTAAAGATGTGATCAATATTTTAAATGTTAACTGAGCTACTTGGAAATTTGGCTCTCAAGAAAAACTAATTTCCAAAGAACTCCAATTGGTGTGTGTGTGTGTGTGTGTGTGTGTGTGTGTGTGTGTGTGTGTGTGTGTGTGTGTGTGTGTTGGTTAAGGAGCTTGATAATTGGACTGAAAAAACTTGTCTCTGAATCCTGGTTCTGACATTTACTACATATGTGACCTCAAAAAATTTACTTAAGTAATACAAGATCTGGAGCGATTACTTATAAATGGGGATAATAATACCTACTCTGGAGTACTGATCAAAGACTAAATAGCTAATTTATCGAATACTTACTGTTTTTCAGGCAGTGACCTAAGAATGTTGGATGTATGAATTCTCATAATGACCTTATGAGGTGAGGACAGTCATTGTCTCTATTTTATAGTTAATAGTGCTAGAGAACATTAACTTGGGTAAATAATTTTTTATTCTATTAAATTTAGTGGTTTGACATTGGTTAATAAAATTATATAAGCTTGTAAGTAACTTGATCAGGGGCACACAACTGTAAAGTAGTAGAGTCAGAATTGAAGCTGAGAGCTTGGATATAAAAATCATGCTTTTTATTACTGTGTTAAAATATTAAATATATATATATATATGTATGTATATATAATACATAAAGGGTCTCACACATAGGAACAAAACAAATAATAATTCTTATTTAGGAGATGACAAAAGTTACAACATTACCCCAAGTAAGAACATACAATTGTCTAGGCTATGGAGCTGGGAGCCCTACTTGAGTTCCTAAACCTTCACCCACCCTGAATGAGTGATAAGAATTAGAAGAGAGGAAGCACTCACAAACCTGTGGGGCTGTCCTGGCTGTTGTCTCTATCCCAAGGCTGAAGCACATTTCCTGTGTTGCTGCTGCAGATCTTACTTGTGGTCCAGTATGTTCAGTCTGCACCACACTAGATCAAATGTGGCAGATGTAGTGGAAGCATCCATCTTTTGTCATGTGCACTTCTCTCTTTGATTTTATTACTATCTGGAGCAGTGATTCTCAAACTTGAGCATGACTGAGTCACTTAGAGGGCTTATAAAAACATAGGTCCTTGGGCTTTATTCCCAGAGTTTTGATTTCAGAGGGTCTTGAGTGGGCGGGCCTTAGAATTTGCATTTCTAAGATGTTCCAGGAGATGTTAATGCTGCCAATCCAGGTACCACACTTTGCCAATGACTGGTTCAAGAGAATGGGTTAGCAATTTTTTTTGTAAAGTCCAAAAAGTAAATACTACAGATTTATAGGCCCTATACTCTGCCACTGTAGGTTAAAAATAGCCATATACAATACATAAAAAATGGGCACGGTTTGAATAGAACTTTATTTACAAAGAGGGTGGCTGATGTACAGGCAGTAATTTGCCACCTTTAGTTCTTCCTTTGGTCTAGAATGTGAAACTCTAGGATTCTATTTTTCATAACTAAATATGTAATGGCCAGGTAGAAGAGGACAATCCTACAAAGCAAATAAAATATGGCCAGAGATGTAGAAAAAAAGAAAATCAGAAGTGTGTCACAAAAGCAAAAGAAAGAGATTATTCAATATGCCAAATGCTGCTGTGATTGATAAATTGAGACTGAAAACTTCTATTGGGTGCAGTGATTCAGAATAAAGCTTTAGCATTATTGAGAGGGCTTCTTTTTTAGGAAAAGGGTGGGGCAAGAACTCTAACTAGAGAGGATGAAAGAGTTACATGAAAGTAAGAAAATCTCTCATCTCTGAAAAAGGCGGCACATGGTAGATTGCAGATTGCCACAATTTCTTTGCTACTTGTCCCATTGAAAGGTGGAGTGTAATTCCCCTCTGCCCTTGAATATGAGTGGCTGGCTTAGCCAATAGAATATGGCTTACATGATGTCTTGGGCTGAACCATAAGAAGCTTTGTAGCTTCAACCTGAGTCTCTTAGCACACTCATGCTTAGGAAAGCCATCCACTCTGTAACAAAACTGTCTACTCTCAGACTTATTTAATATGGGAATGAGATGGAATTTATGAAGAGAGAAGCATTGAGGCACCAGCCATGTGAATGAAGAAGCCATCTTGAAAGTGAATCTTTCAGACCTAGCTTCCCCAGCCAACACTACATAGATCAGAGAAAAATTGAGCCCACCTGGGCCCTTCATGAACCCTATATTCACAATATCTTGAGGAAAATAAAATTGTGTGTTAAAGTCTTAAGTCTTGGCATAGTATGTTATGCTAAAAGAGATAACTGGAACAAGGAATATGAAAGAACCACCACCACTGTTCAGTAGGGCTGAAGTAGAGTCTTTAGAAGAGAACAACTTTTTAGTTCGAACCAGTAGGTAGTAAGAAATTCTATGATAAGACAGAATAAAATGAAGTTTTATAACAATTAAATAGTTCTGTGCTCAGAGGGAAAAGTTAGGTGTAAGAAGGGCAGCAGCAAAATTAAGGGTCATTGGAGAGGAACACTTTGGAATATGTATACATGGGCAGAAATTTCAGGTTTTGGAAGGGTGGTAACTTAGATGACAGTGGCAGTTTAGCTGACCTCAATAGCCCAGACATAGTAGAAAACATGGGATATTTCTTTGTCAAAGTTCCAAATTTTTTGTCAGAAAGAGCTGTTTTGGTGCCAAATTTTATTTTACCAATCCTTGAATGAATGTAGCATAAAAGATTCTATTTAGCTCCAATTTAGTTTATCTCTTAGAATAGTAAAGGAAACTGGTAGTTCTAATCACCAAGAGTTTATTCAGAATCTTTTAGGATCTTAACTTCAGACACTTTTAGGATTTAACTTTCAGGGGTGGGAGAACAGATGTGTGGTGGCTAACTAAAAAAGAGAAGAAAGAAAGAAAGGAAGAAAGAAAGGAAGAGGAAGGAAGGAAGGAAGGAAGGAAGGAAGGAAGGAAGGAAGGAAGGAAGGAAGGAAGAGGAAGGAAGGAAGGAAGGAAGGGAGGGAGGGAGTGAAATTCAGAATAATAGAAAACCCACCTCAAATTTTTCATCTCAAATTTCAGCTCTTTCCTCTGTTACTGGCTGAAATATAATGCTCTCCCCAGAGGTGTTTGGAATTTGTGTGAAAGCACAACATGGTGCTTTCCTAAAACTTTCTTTCTTGAGCCAGCAAAAGGATCCAGAGATCAAAGGACAGAAGTGTGCTGGATTACTAATAGAATTTTTTTTCCATTTTATTAGGAGCACTTACACTCTTAAAGTTCTACTAAGTGCTGAGTTTTACCAGATGAAAGACTAAATGAACCACCCAATCTTTCACAACTGCTGTAGGCTGGATTTCCAGAGCAGTCTTGCTAAACATGAAATTAACAAGATCATGATTTCCAGAACCATTGCAAATTTTGTCCATATCACATAAATAAAGTTGCAGGAACTGTGTATTGATGAACATATTTAGCAGCACTATGGTACCTGGTTCCATTTAAGAAACAAAATACATGGGAATTTGGAACCAGAATCCCAAAATCTGTCACTTCTTTGGTTTGTCATGGAAGTATAAATTAGAGAAATGACTGATTCAATAATGACACCATTATAATTTCTTTATAGCTAGGATAAACAGAACAGTTTGATAGGGAAAGATACTGCAGAAAGCGGTGTGGAAAATAAAACGCAGTCCAAATTCTAAGTGATGCTTGCTTGCCATGAGGGGGAAATCTTGAGACTAGAAGAAGTTTAAAACAAAAGAACCAGGAACAATCTCTTTTTCTAACACCAGCTTTAAAAGCAGATGACTCTTACAACTGAATGCTAACAGACTCACTCATGTAACAGATAGATGGATATTTAATTTCTAGTAATATTCCATTATGTAGTGGTCTCTGCTCATTGAAATCTTAACCTTTTTTATTAGATATTTGACAGAAACCTTGTCTTTTGCTCTTCATCTGAACATACTTAAAGATTCTACACTCTCCATCAGTCAATTTAATTTAATAAGTCAGTAGGCTTTTTTGGAGAACTGGAGACAACATGAGAGCAAATAATAGAGTTCGAATTAAAACATATTTATAGATAGTTCATGTACTTACAGTGTCAAACACAGGAACAGTCTGAGGACTGGTTGCTAATTGTTTCTAACTGTAAATTAAAAATTATCTTAGATGGAATATGCTGGGTTGCTATAGAAATGGACCCCTTTCCAATCTCCTATTTACTGTTCACAGCTTTCCACGTAAAGCTGCACTATGTCACTTCTTTGACTGACTGAAGAGGCAGCTTCCACATTTTTTTTCTCACTGATAATATTACCACTTGTAAAGCCTGTAGAGCTTTATATTTCTTCTTTCTTCTGTGTACAAAGTGAGATAATTCAACAGGGTAAATATAATAAACAATTTATCCCATTCAGGTTTACTTACTTATCCTTGCTTTCTTTTCCTAAAGCATTAGAGATTCATCAGAGGCTTGAGATCTCTTTAAAAAGGCATGAAAGAAAGAGAATTGGCAGCTCAGTAAATGAATTTACATTATTAACTCACTTCCGAAGAGCTGAAATTAGAGAATGATGGAAGGAGAAAGTGGAACTAAAATTGGACCATTGATCCTGGCAGTCTCCGTGCCAAGCAAATGTGAGAAACAGGCTAAGAAGACTGTAAATGTCTTTGACAGCAGTTAGAGATACAGAGCATTCATTTATTTTAATCAGTATGAGATATGTGTTCAGTGAGTTCTCCTCCCATTTGCTATCCATTGCACCCTGATCCTGACTTAACTAATGCCAGAGTTGGCAGCCTCACAGTCCAGGATTGTTTAAAATGGCATATTAGAGCAGCAGGATTTTCTTTTCCTTTGTTGTTAAAAAGAAACAGGGAATGCCTAGAAACCAGTGGAACAGGACACTCAGCATTAAAGTGATTACATGCATGCTCTAAGATTGTGCCTTTGGAAGGAGGAGCAAGATGTCAATATACATAATAACGTATACAGGTAATAAAAGAGTTTTGAATGCATGTGCTTCATGGAAAGAAGAGCAGAGATATTTATCCTTTCCAATACCCATTTGAATGCTTAATGCTGAAATACGGACTTTCCAATATCAAAGGCATTACTTCATTCTTATTTGCTCTTTGATTTTCTACTA
The DNA here is from genome assembly GCA_030015415.1 of Cynopterus sphinx. Classification (NCBI taxonomy): domain Eukaryota; kingdom Metazoa; phylum Chordata; class Mammalia; order Chiroptera; family Pteropodidae; genus Cynopterus; species Cynopterus sphinx. The sequence goes on along the minus strand of CM057388.1, from coordinate 27,793,056 downwards.
ATATTAAAACTTTCCTGGCTTCTAATGTTCTGTTCACTTAGCAAGGGACTAAGTCTAATTATTGTAAATAATTAAAAAGGCAGATGACCACCATTTAAAAGAAACTGAAAGGAGACATCCAAAATGTAAATGTGTACTAGTCACAAGGACTATTCACAAATACCTTCCATCTGGTTACATGGTAGGATTATACTTCTTTCCACACCCCTTTCAAATCAGGTAAGACCATGTGGCTTGCTTTGGTCAATGAAAGAGTGTTAAAGTGATATTCCTGTGTGGAAGCTTTAAGAGCCAGTATGTGATTTAACACATTTTCCCTCTGCTGCAGCAATAGTGCAAACATGTGAAGAGATGGAACCTCCATAAGCCTATGGTAGTAAGATTCCTCCTGACAACCAGTATTGAATAGTCAAAATTAAAAATAAACTTCTCTGGTATGAAACTCATAAAATTTGGGGATTGGTTGTTACTGCAGCAATACTTAGACTACCCTGACTCATATTTCCACTAAAATGCTCATAAAAGAGCAAAATAGGATACAAAGCCATAATAACAATGAAAGTGTGTGTAATACTCAATTATTTGCTGGATCTTTTGAGGAATTTCTACTAAATTAAATGGAGATGGAACTGAACTTAGAAAAAGTATTGTGGACTTCTCCTGAAATAATAGTAGGATTTGAAGGGAAATAAATGTTAGTTGGGCCTTTGATCCACCCTCACTATCTTCACATAAAGTTACAGGTCTGTGAGGAAAAAAAATACACATAGGCAGCCACAGCAATCCTGCACTGAAACTTCCTTCTAAACTAGATAGAGGTGAGTCATTACAACTTTTGTCTTTTTTTTTACATTCAGGCAGATATGACTATCTTGACCACAACTGAGGTAGGTGGATGCCTACTGAGGTATGGTGGTTGATGACAGCAGCAGAAGTCAAGAATAATCTTAATCAAGACAATGCAAATAATGCATATGAACAGAATGAATAAACTTTATTGAAAGATTTAAAAACTAACTCAAATAGATTAAAGGATACATCATTGTGTATACAAATCTTAAATAGTTTGACAATTCTGATTATTACCAGATGATTATGTTGTTTCTGTATGATTGCCAATAAAATTTTAAATGGAATTTGTTTTCAAAATTTAAAATAATTCTAAAGTTCACTTGGAAAGAAGTGAGTAGATAAAAATATTGTTTTGGAAAAAGAATATTACAGAAATTGACACATCAGTTATTAGTTATTGAAATATGTTATAATCTTATAATAACTAAAACATTATAATTCTGATACAAGAATAGAAAAATCAATTAATGCTGTAGTAGAGATAGAAACAAATGTGTGTGCATGCGTGAGAGAGCAAGAGAAAGAAAATTAAGTCATCATTAAAAAAAGCGTTGAGGATTAGTAGAAAAATTATGAACTATTCAACGACAGGGGCTGACAAATCAATTGAGACATCCCCTTCTTAGTGTATAATAAAATAAGCCCCTGGATTGATCAAAGAACAAAATGTTTTAAATTAAAAATAAATACACACAAATATACAGAATAGAGAGAAGAGATTATAGGGGACTAAAGACACTCTAAGGTTAAAAATAATGTGAAAAAACAGAAAAAAAATTTTTGACTACCTATTAAAGAATAATTTTTATATTTACTTATATGTTTTTAATTAATTAATTATTTTTTATGGTGGCATTGGCTAACTAAATTCAGTAAGTTTCAGATGTACACTTTAACATTTAGGCATTTATATATTTACATTGTGTGTTCACCTTCCATAGTTAAATTTTTTTCTGTCACCGTATATTTGACCCCCTTTACTGCGTCTACCTCCCCCTTATCCCTTCCTCCCTGGTGACAACTAGTCTATAGTCCATATCCATGAGTCTCTGTTTGTCTTGTTCTTTTGTTGCTTTTAGGTTTATATCCCACATATAAGTGATATCATGTGGCTTTCAATTTTTTTCTGTCAAGCTTATTTCGCTTAGCATGATTATCTTGAGGTCCATCCTTGTTGTTGAAAATGTAAGTATTTCATCTCTTCTTATGGCTGAGTAATTTTCCATTGTATATATGTGCCACAGCTTCTTTATCCAATCATCATCATTGGTAGGAAACTTCGGTTGCTTCCATGTCCTGGTCACTGTGAACAATGCTGCTATGAACATCAGTGTGAAAATATATTTTCAGATATGGGTTTTCAATTCTTTGGGTTAATTACCCAGTAGAGAGATTGCTGGATCATATGGTAGATCAATTCTTAGCTTTTTGAGGAACCTCCGTACTATTTTCCATAGTGGCTGTACCAAGATGCAGTCCCACCAGCAGTGGATGAGGGTTCTTTTTTCTCTGCATCTAACGTTTGTTATTGCTTGTCCCATTGATTATAGCTATTCTAACAGGTGTTAGATGATATCTCATTGTGGTTTTGATTTGCATTTCCCTAATAGCTAGCAATGTTGAGTATCTTTTCATATATTTGCTGGCCATTTTTATGACCTCTAGGGAGAAATGTTTGTTCAGGTCATTGGCCTATTTTTTGATTGGATCATTTGTTTTCTTTTGTTGTTAATGAGTTGTATGAGTTCTTTGTATGTTTTGGATATTAGGCCCTTAACAGATGTGTTGCTTGTAAATATATTTTCCCATAAGACTGTTGCATAAATTAAAATAGATGACAACAAAAGACATGACAAATATTTAATAATATTCAGATATAAAAAAATATACAATTTCTTATTTAAAAAAAATTCTGTAGAACAATAAACAAAGTTCATGAGCAAGCAGTTCACAAAGGAGAAAATAAAAATAACTAAAACCATAAAAGATAAAACTTTACTGGTAATTAAATAAATGCAAACTGAAATAATGAGATGCCATTAACACATGTAAACTAAGGAAAGATTTTAAAAGATATGCTACTTAATTTTGAGAACAGTGAAATTTGAACATAATATGATTGCACATATATACATATGCATACACATTTGTGAATCTATATGCATGTTTAATCTTAATACTCATATATACATACTTATATTTAGAAAAAAATTGAAAGTAAATATAATAAATATTAACTGTAATTATTTCTGGCTGGTGAGATAGTTTTCTTCTGGATTCTTTAAAAAAATTTTGACCATTTTATGTATTTTTTAAATGTTCCACAATGAATATGGATTATTTTTATAATCAAGGAAAAAAATTAAGTCATTTGAATCAAGGTACAGAATCATAATATTACTGAACAAGCTTCAGTGAAATTTCCTGATAGAAATGGGTAGCACATAACTAACTCACACCTGGTAGTCTAATTTAATTGTATATATCTAGATAAAAAAGTAGAGAGGACAAAAAATATCTAATTTCAGAAAGAGTTAAAAATATTCAGAATAATCAGAGATTCCAGAGTTTTCAAGTTTATCTAAGTTTATTGGTTTGCATTAATGAGCTTTGGATCTTAGGTGCAAAAGGTTGCATTCATCATACCTTTCAGTCACATAATATCATCATCATTGATTTGTGCAAGGCTTTCTCTTATTTTATTTATTTATGTATTCCACTTTAATCTCTTACTCACTTCCAGCACTCCAACCCTTCAGCACTGTTTTCTTGATCCTCTTGCTCATTTATGCTCCTGTAAAATGTGAATTGTTATTTTGTATGGATGCAATTTTAAGTTATGAAATTGATACTTTATTATACATCTCATTTTTCCCCACTTTCCACTGCTTTTAGAATCCATATATGTTCCAAATTCTTGCCTTTACTTGCCACACAATACTCCACGATGAGTATTCACTACATCTTTTTTTCTCATCTCCAAGTGAGTGAACACAATGGTAGTCATCAACTCATTATGACTGTAATGGTGTAGTAATAACTTCTTATATTTACACTTATGGAGCTGTGTGTAAAGTTCTTTCTAATTAATCCCAGATGAAGAATTGCCAGGTCACAGTATATGCATATTCGTACTTAGCCTTAGGAGTATCAAATTGCTCTCCAACAGCGGCTGCTCTGGTTCTCTTTTATCAATATTACATACCCACATGTCTAACAATAGATAACATTACCAAGTTTCCTCATTATTTCCAGTAGATTCTTGTTATTGATTTAATACACATTTCTCTGATTACTCTTGATTTTGAGCACCCTTACATACGCTTACTGGTTTTTAGAGTTTCTTATTCTGTAGACTTCTCATTCATATATTTCACTCAATTTTCTATGAAGATTATTGTCTTTTCTTGTTTATTTGCTGAAATTGCTTGTGTATTCTATATATTAATTCCATGTCAATTTTTTTCCACTACTCAGTACCTTGGGATAGAAACATACTTTCAGCAACAGGGCACACATAAATAAAAAGACAGAGAAGACTTCCCTGATGTAGCAGCTATTGAGTTGAAGGAGCCAAATATGAAGGTAAGAAACAGCTGGGCAAATTCAAATGAGTGACAAGAGTTCCATGTGAATAAACCACAGAAGGAAAGTGGGAAATTTAAAAAATAATATGAAATTGAAGAGGAGGCTACAGTCAACTTATGGTCTATTAGGCCATAAAAGAAATTTTTCATTTTATTTTCCTAAGAGAAATAGAAAACCATTGAAGGGCTTTAAGCAGAATGAAATCATCAATTTTTCATAGTCAAGAATTACTTCTAACTGCTATGTAGAGAATGGACAGAAGTAAGCAGGAATAGAAGCACAAAAGCTGGTTTAGGAAGCTATGGCCCTGATTCAGGTAAATGTGTTGGTAACTTGGATCAAAGCAAATGGCCAAGGGAATAGAAGGAAGTGGTAGGTTTATCAAATATATTTTGGAAATAGAAACAACATATATATGTAGGAAGATGATGAAGTAAGAAGAAGAAGAAGAATGTCAAAATTGCTGACATGAGAGCCTGGTAGAACATGGCAACAATTACTGAAATGGGGCTGCCTGGGGAGGAGGTTTGAGTCAGGAGATCAAAGGATCATTTCACATGAAAATGTGTAACATTTGAGGAATATGTGACATCCAAGTGCAGATTTCAGGTAGTTGGATATATGCGCCTATACTGAGAGGAATGTTTGGTGAGTGGAAGAATATTGTCCTGGTTACTTTACACATGGCTGAACTCTGTTTGCTCCCTATCTTCACCACTTCAGTAAATGTAAATTCCATCTATTCAGGTGAACAGTCTTGCAGTCATCATGATTCCTCTCTTTCTCTTTCCATAACCTTTCTGTCAGCAAATACAGATCTTCGTTCAAAATATATCCAATATATTAATCACTTTTCTCCACCTTCATTTCTACTATCCTGGTTCAAGGAAGCATTATCTCTACTGTACTGAAAAATCTTCCTAACAGATATCCTCACTTCTGCCCTTGACTTCCACTGTCTATTCTACACAGAGCATCCAGATTCATTTAAACAGAAATAGATCATACCTTTTCTCCATGTAAAACCTTCCAATGGTTTCCTAGTTTGCTCTGACTAAAGTCCAATGTTCTTATATTAGCATACAGGCCATAAATCCATAAATTATCTGATCTCCCCAACACACACACACACACACACACACACACACACACACACACACACACACACCTTCTCTGAACTCATCTATTCCATCATAACCCTCACTCTTTTATCTCCGGACTTTAACATTAGTATATTCGTTCATGCCAATAGCACTCCCATCTTGGATCTTGTTTTAGAGTAACCTTTTCTCTTCTCATATGGAATCTCTCTCCCATTCTCCCTCTGTCTATCTCTCTTATGTTGTGTCTTAGTTCATTTGAGCTGTCATAACAAAATATCATAGAATGGGTAGCTCACCAACAATAGACATTTTTTACAGTTCTGGAGGGTGGATGTCTGAGGTCAAGTCACCAGCTGATTCAATGCCTGGTTAGGGTCCACTTGTTGATATATCTCTCAGTATATTCTCGTGGCAGAAGGAGCAAAGGAGCTCTTCTGGGTCTCTCTTATTAGGCACTGATCTCATTCATAAGGGCTCTACCCTCGTGACCTAATCACCTGCCAAAGACCCCATATCCTAAAGCCATGGCATTTGGGGTTAGATCTCAATATATGAATTTTTACCCTGCTTATTTTTTCTCCTCATCACTTGACATCATCAGACATGCCCTAATGTTATTTACATTTTTGTTTAATGTCTACCTCCTTACACTAATGTAAGCTTCTTGGGATTAAGGACTTCCTTTTACTCACTAACTTCAGCACCTAAAACACTGTTTGGCACATGTCAGATAAATTAATAAATGAATAAGATACATATTTGGAAGTTATCAGAATATACACTGTTTCCAGCTATTATTCCAAAGTTAGGAGTCTTTCTGACCCAAAAAGGAATGCTAACAAATGAAGGTTAAATTCTATTGTCTTTCTTCTAGAAGCATGACTCAGGGTCATTTATCCTAAAGGACTTCTTTATATTTTAGTCCCCCATGGCACAGAGTGCTCTACACTTCAGTACCAAAGGGGAGGACACAAGAAGAGGCAATGAAGCATTAGCAAACCTTCTAGTTTTTTTTTCTTTAGCAAAATATGTGCATAAGATGCCAATTCTCATTTACTCATAGCCTTTCTTCCTATTTTGGAAGATTTATCTTTTTGGGGCACAAGGAATGTTCAAATTGCTTTAGACAAAGCATGCTCACACAAAATTATTGCCTCTGTGCAAACACTTGAGTGTTTAATAAATCCTGCTCTAGCATTGAAGATAAACATTTTAGGTGGATTTGATGAAATCTCTAAAAATGCTGCAAATAGGCAGGGGCAGTGAAACAGACATATATATTGATCTTGCATACAGAAAGAAGGGGGTTCTCTACTCTCTCAGCTTTAAGTAAATACATGAGCAGGGCTGGTCTCCTTTCTGAGTTTAATTTAGTTATAATGTTTTATGAATCTTACACCAAGGAATATCAATGCCTTATGCCAAAACAAACCATTTGGGACTCATATACAGGCAAAACTTTTCATCTTATCTGAGATAATTTTTCTAGACATAGTCAATAGATATCATAATTAATTTATACACTGAGACTGTAATTATCATTGAAATAAAAGAAATTACTGTTGTGCAGTTTTATATGAAACCAAAATATATCCAACTTCATTATCATATTTGATACAAATACAAAATCCTGAAAAAAAATTTATTAGGTGTGGAATGATTTGATAATTCGTGTGTTTTTTCAGATTCTCTTCAGCTTAAAACTGATAGATTAAAAGAAGGAAATGTTCTGGTTTTAATAGCAAGTTTCTCTTAATATTGAATGTTGAAGTACAACCTGTGATCTCTACTTCATGTCTTTCTAAGCAATCAAGTTCAAATTGCACCTTTCACTGATTTATAGGTATAAAACCAGAATAGCTGAAAGAGCTTAATGGGGACACTTTTATTTATATTAACTAATGTGTCATCAACTAAAACAGTATTATCTCCTAGTGATAAGAGTGTTTGTTTAAAAAAAAGGAAATATCCTGAAGCTTAGGGTCACCCTATCACTAGTGAAATATTTGTGCAATTAGCATTGGGATAAAATAGAGGGCTGCCCAGAGACCATGGGTGGGGAAAAAGAAAATCAGAGACTCAAGGCCAAAGAGTTTATTAATTCACCAACCACTTACCTGATGCTTGATAATAACCAAAAGGCAATCATTGATGTTCTATAAAAGTGGGAAACGAGTGAAAAATATGAGAGAAATAAAATCACAAATATCATGTGAGCCACTGTATTCTTAAGTGAATATTTCTCACATTATCATTCTCTCCTCAGAATGTCTGAAAACATTTCTAAGTTTCATGCATGTTTATTTCTTTTACTTTCCAAAAACACTTTCATGTGCATTATTCTACTGGATCCACCTGGCAACTCTACAAAGTATATTGAATAGGTCTCATTGATCTTAATTATCAGATGAAAAAACGGAGGAACAGAATATATATCACTTGCTTCAGCTCGCTTAAATAATTACTACACAAACCAGGATTAAAATTAATTTTTCCATCTTTCTAGAGCAGTAGTTTTCAAAGTATGGTCTCTGAAAAAGCAGCTTCAGCATCATTTGAATTTTATTAGAAATGCAAATTCACTGGCCCACTTTAGACCAACAGAATCAGAAACTCTAAGAATGGAGCCCAACATTCTCTGCGTTAAAAAGTTTTCCAAGGTATTCTGATATGTGCTCAAGTTTATGAACTGCTGGTCTAGAGATATGCTCTCTATTTATACTAGAAAGACAAAGCATTGTACCTTTCAGGGGACTTACAAAACACATAATTGTTATGACGTTACTTTCCCCACCCTTTTTTTGTGAACATAGGTTATGTATCACCCTAAGTTTGGAAGTAGAAAACCACTCAACCTAAAAAAAGGCAGATCCTTATTCCAGATTACAAATCTGAGGGACGAATCTTATACTAAGACCAATTTAAAACTATATTGTGGTCAATAAATTAATCATAAATAGGCATTATTAAATGTCATGAAAGTGAAGGGCTTTGGAAATATTCATTAGCTAAAAAATACATCAGTAAGTGGAGCCTTTGAAACCCAAAAAGGTACAGAAGAACACACACACGCACATACACACACACACACACACAAACTCGTGCACATACCTCAGGCAGTCTAGCATTATATTGGCAAAGCTAATTTTAACCTGGAGTTTGAAAAGAAAAATGTGGTTTGAATAGAGACTTCTAGGCATTTTAGCAAGCATTTCCAGTGGATGACCTAATATACCACAAGAACAGGCAGAAGCTTGATAAAAGGACAGTAAAGAAAAGAGCTGCTCCTTACTATCATTTTGTTATTGATGTTCGCATAAACCATGGGTTTTTCTGGATTACTATAATTTCACCTATTCTATTCTAACAAATTTATAAGCCATCTAAGTGTACCAGATATTCAAAATTTTTATATCTGAATTACATATCTATGATGGCTTTTCACATCTAGAAATAGTCCAAATACCCTTGTCAAATCATGTGTTTTAGAAAATTATAGAAAAACATAATCAGTAATACTGAATACATATAGTTGGTTTTACATGTTAGATATGATGCTTAAGAATAGGAAAATTGATTTACCTTCTCGATATGATAAAATAAATACATTCAATTTTAAATGCCTTAAAAAACATTTACTAAAGAAACTCAATCCTTGTGTAAAATGAATAATTTCCTCTAATTTATCTTCATCAAATTTGAATGCTTATGTATCAAGCATTATTTACAAAAGCCATGATATGGAAGCAAACTATGTGTGCATCAATAGATGACTAGATAAAAAAAAATGTGGTATATGGAAATGGAGAAACTAAACAGAAACAGACACATAGATACAGAGAACAAACTGCTGATTGCCAGATCAAAAGGGTTTTGGGAGGTGCTGGGTGAAAAAGGTAAAAGGATTAAGAAGTATAAATTGGCAACTACAAAATAGTCATGGAAATGTAAAGTTCAGCAAAGAGAATATAGTCAATAATACTGTAATAACTATGTATCGTGTCAGGTGGGTACTAGACTTATCATGATGATCACACCATAAGTTATATAAACATCTAACCAATGTATCTGTACACATGAAACTAATATATTTAATGTCAATCACAATTAACAAAAATGAAAATTAAAATTAAAAACTGGGTAGAAAACACAAGATCATAGTAATTGAGACAGAAAAAAGATTTGTCAAATTTCAACAGCCATTTATGATAAAAATTCTCAACAAACTAAAAATAAAGGGAAACTACATAAACTCAATAAAGAGCTTCTACAAAAACTCTACAGTTAACACCATACTTAATGATGAAAGACTTAAATGCCTTCCTCCTAAGATCAGGAAAAAGGCAAGCATATCCACTTTTACCACATTATTAAATATAGTACTGGAAGTCCTAGCCAGTGAAAAAGCAAAAAAAAAAAAGAAATGAAGGAAATGAAGGGCCTTCAAATCTGAAAGAAAGAAGTAAAATTGTTCCTATCTGCAGGTAACATAATGGTTTATATCAAAATCTCAAAGAATATACCAAAACCCCAAAACCAAATAATTTCTTACAATTAAAGTGAGTTCAGCAAAAAGATCAACATATAAATATCAATTGTGTTTTTATATGCTAACAATAAACACATGGAAACCAAAGTTTAAAATACAATATTATTTATAATCACTAAAAAAATGAAATACTGAAGTATAAATATAACAAAAATGTACAGGACTTGTGTGCTAAAAACTAAAAAATACTGATGAAAAAAATCAAAGAAAATTTAAATAAATGGTGAAACATACAGCGTTAATGGACTAGAATACTGAATAGTAATAGTAAAGATGTCAGTTCTCAAATGATCTACAGATTAATGAAATTTCTATCAAAATCTCAGCAAGATATTCTTGTACATATATAAAATTTTATTTTAAAATACAAATATTAAGTGTAAAACACTTGAACTAAAACCTGGCAAGTAATATAGGACATATAAATGTTAGCTCTTATTATTATTGTTAATAATAATAGTAGTAGTACTATACTTACATGAAGGTTGCTAGGAAAGTTCATCGACTATGAGTTATAAATTGCATTAAAGAAATGAGAGAAAGGGAGAAAGAGATATAACAAAGATACCATCTCAAATCAAATTAACAAAATTCCAAAAGAAATAAAGAAAACTTTTGACAGTAAGAAAACCAACACAATCGACAATTAGCGAATTAATATCATATTGTGTGACAATTTAAAAAACACTTTAACATAAATTTTAAAAAGATAAATGAGGTTCTGTTTTTAATATGATAGCCTAATCCCAATAACCAACCATCTCTCTTGCTGATTACAACTAAAAACTAGACAAAACACACACACACACACACACACACACACACACACACACAACTGTGTGAAGACTCCAAAGAATAAATAATAGAAGAAAAATTATGGAGAAAATAAAAAATTGGAGAAACAACCTGCAGGGGGATGAGTTTTTGAATTTTCAAAATATCTTTTCCCATATTGATTTGCTCCCAAAGTAGGCCTAATTTTTTTAATGGCACAGTAACTGAATCTTACTCATCAAAGAAATCAGGAAAAAGAACCCTGTAGGCCATAGAGTGTAAGAGTAATTCTGGAGAGAAGAAAGGCAAATAAGGGAATCCTCTAATTTAGCCCACCCAATCTATGTATGTGTAGAACAGATTCAAACTATCATAGCAAAGACCTAGGAAACTAAACTGATATTGAAACCACCACCTACAACAGGTAAAGCAAAGACTGTAGTTTGAACTTTTGTTGATATCCTACTATAACAAACAGAAATAAAATAAAAATCTCTAGAGGATCATAGCTGTGCCCAGAGTCCACACACCAGAACACTCAATATCCACAGTACAACCCAACATTACTTAATATAGAAAGAATGAAGAAATTATAATCAATTCTTAAGAGAAATGACAATCATCAGATAGTCATCCCTAGATGACCTAAATGTTGGAATAGCAACAAGAACAACAAAAAGATTTAAAAGCAGATGTTTTAACTATGTTCCCTGAGGTAAAGGTAAGCATACATGAAGTGAATGAAATGATCAAGTTCTCAACAGAAAAATAGAAGCTGTAAAACACAGCTAAAAGGATCTCCTAGAACTGAAAACTATAGTATCAAGTTTTAAAATCTCTAGATGGTTCAATACGACAATGGAAGTGACATAGTGAAGAGTCAATCAACTTGAAGATGGATCAGTATAAAATACACAATTTAAAGGACAGAGAGAAAAATAATAACTTTTAAACAGAGCTTTAGGGATTCATGGGACATTACCAAATGGTAAAACATATGTGCTATTGGGAGTCCCAGAATGAAAATAGAAAAAACATGATATACAAATGTATTTGAAAAACTGAGAGAAATTTCCCCAAATTTAGTAAAAGACATATATTTACAGGTTTAAAAAGATTATCAAATCTCCAACAGGAAAATTCAGATAGAAATACCCCTAGACACATCAGAATCAAAATGCTGAAAACCAAAGATAAAGACAAATTCTTGAAAGCAGCTAGAGAAAAATGGCTTATAGGAAAACCAAGATTTAAATGACTAGATTTTCTATCAAAAACCATGGAGGCAAGAAGACAGCAGAACATCTTTAATATACTAAGAAAAAAGAACTGTCAACCCTAATGTCTATTTCCAGAAAAAAATTCCTGTTGGGATTGAAGGCAAAATAAAGACATTCTCAGTTGAAGGACAATTAAGAGAATTTGTTACCAGAAAACCACTCTACAAGATGTTAAAGGAAGTTCTTTAGATGAAGGGAAATGATATCAGAGGGGATTGTTGATCTTCATAAATGGATCAATAGACATGTAAATATCTGGGTAAATATAAAAGACAAAATTTTCTTCTTAAGTTCTTCAAAATATATATATAGTTCTTCAAAATATATAATAATACTATGATTATTTGAATAGTTGCCATGAGAAATAATTTTTAGACAGATTTATAATACACAATATAATTCTTAGTATGATCTGTCTCTTCTCAGGTTTTCCTGCCTTCCCTAGTTCTCCTCACTGTGTTATGACACCTGAGTCAACTTTCTTTAATTACTTATTTGGACTTGCTATTTAGATTCTTCTTGACTTCTTCCCTCCTATAGCTGCTACCTCAATTAGAGCCTTCTATCTTCCCACTATAATACATGCTCAACTATGCCATCTTTTGGTAAATGATAATTCTTTATTTAAAATCATTTAATGCTTCCTCTTGATGACAGAATTAAGCCCAAATATCATAAAAAGACAACCAAGTTCTTTCATAATCTTACCCAAACTCCCTCTCCCTGCCAATCCTTTACACAGCTACAAGTAGTTTATCAAATTTCTCATTGTAATAACTATGTATGGTGTCAGATGTGTACTAGACTTATTGTCATGATCACATCATAAGGCATATACATGTCTAATCACTATGTTGTGCACATGAAACTAATATAATATTGTGTGTCAACTGTAATTGAAAAATAATTTTTAAAACTTATTCTATTGTGTTTTAACTCAGATTGTACCCCAACATATACTATTTCAAGAGCTTAAAACACCCAACTTATACTTATGGAAAAAAAAAGCTCAACTAGATATTATTTCTTAAAAAATCAATTGCTGAACATACCCAGAGTATGTTCACTGGTGCTGTTTTCCTTCTCTTTTTCAATATTTTTAAGAATAGGTGTCATGTATTTAGGGCTTACTTTGTGCCAGGTAAGATATTTATATATAGTAACTCGTACATGAAAACAATTCTGTGAGAGAGATGAGTATTATTATAGCCATTTTCTACTTGAAATAATAAGAGTCAGAGAGAGTAATTGACTTATCAATAACAATACAGCCAGTTAACAGCAAAGCTGGATTAGAAGCCTGATTTATCCTTGTGTATCCTTCCGTTGTTGCTCATGAAAAAACAAATAATTACAATGATTTCATATGTTTCATAAATATCAAATGGGAAGTTACTTAGACTCTCTGAACATTATTTTCTTTTATAAATTATTTATATTTTATTAAGTTTATGGGGGTAACATTGGTTAATAAAATTATATAATTTTCAAATGTACATTATAATTTGACATCTATATGTTCTATTGTGAGCTTACCACACAAAGTTCAGTTTCCTTCAGTTACCATATATTTGATCCTCCTTACACATTTCATATTCCTTCTACCCCCCTAAATTTGATCCCATCTACACTGTCTACCTCCTCCCTCTAGTAACCACTAGTCTATAGTCCATGTCCATGAGTATCTATTTGTTCGTCCTGTTCATTTTTTGCTTTTAGGTTTAAATCCCACATATAAGAGATATTTTGTGATTTTCAACCTTCATGTCTGGCTTATTTCACTTAGTATGATTATTTCAAAGTTGATCCATGTTATTGCAAATGGCAGTATTTCACCTCTTCTCACAGCCGAGTAATATTCCATCATATATGTGTACCACCACTTCTTTAGCAAATCGTGTATTGTAGAACACTTTGGTTGTTTCCATGTTCTTCCCACTGTAAATAATGCTGCTATGAATATCAGTATGCAAATATATTTTCGGATATGAGTTTTCAAGTCTTTGGGGTAAATGCACAGTAGAGAGATTGATGGATCACATGGTAGATTCATTCTTAGTTTTGTGAAGAACTTCCATACTGTTTTCCATAGTAGCTGTACCACCAGCAGACCCACCAGCAGTGTAGGAGGGTTCCTTTTGCTCCAGATCCTCTCCAACATTTGTTATTACTTGTTTTGTTGATTATAGTTATTCTAGCAGGTGTGAGGTGATATCCCATTGTGGTTTTGATTCGTGTTTCCCTAATAGCTAGTGATGTTAAGCATCTTTTCATATATTTGGTGTCCATTTTTATGACCTCTAGGGAGAAATGTTTGTTCAGGTCCTCTGCCTATTTTTGATTGGATCATTTGTCGTTTTTTGTTGTTACTGAGTTGTATGAGTTTTTTTTTGTATATTTTTCATATTAGGCCCTTATTGGAGTTGTTGCCTGCAAATATATTGTCTCATTTGGATGATTGTCTCTTTACCTTGTTGATGGTTTCTTTTGTTGAGCCAAACTTTTTAGGTTGATATAGTCTCATTCATTTATTTTTGTTTTTGATTCCCTTGCCTTGGAGGTCAAATGCATAAAATCCTCTTTAAGTCCAAGGCCCTTGAGTTTAGTTCCTATGCTTTCTTCTACGCATTTTAATGTTTCAGGTCTTAGAGTCAGATCTTTAATCCATTTTGAGTTAGTTGTGGTGTGTGGCGAAAGAAAATAGTTTAGTTTCACTCTTTTGCAAATGGCTTTCCAGTTTTCCAAGTACCATTTATTAAAGAGGCTTTTCCTTTCTCCACTGTGTATTTGTGGCTTTCTGTCAAAATTATTTGCCCATATAAATGTGAGTTGAATTCTGGACTCTTGATTCTATTCCACTGGTCCACATGTCTGTTTTGTTGCCAATATTTTTGATTATTGTCACTTTGTAGTATAATTTGAAGTTGGACAGAGTGATGCCTCCAGCCTTATTCTTTTTCCTGAGTGTGGCTTTGACAATTCAGGGTCTTTTGTGCTTCCATAAATATCTGAAGATTTTTGCTCTATTTCTTTAAAAAAAAAATGCAGATGGGATTTTGGTGGGGGTTGCATTACATCTGTACAATGTTTTAGGTAATATGGTCATTTTAACTATGGTTATTCTTCCAATCCAATAACACAGAACATCTTTCCATTTCTTTGTATCTTCTTTGATTTCTTTTAATATGGTCTTGTACTTTTCATTATATAGATCCTTCACATGCTTCGTTAAATTTAGTCCTAGGTATTTTATTCTTTTTCTTTCAATTGCAAAGAGAATTTTTTTTCACTTTTTTTGACACTTCACTATTAAGCATAGAAACACTGTATATTTTTGAACATTGATTTTGTTTACAGAGATTTTGCTGTATTTGCTTATTGTTTCTAGTAGTGTTCTTATGGACTGTTTAGGGTTTTCTATATAGAGATTCATGTCATCTGCAAATAGTGGCAGTTTGACTTCGTTCTTTCCTATTTGGATGTCGTTTATATCTTTCTCTTGTCAGATTGCACTTGCTAGGACCTCTAATGTTATATTGAATAAGAGTGGTGATAGTGGACAGACTTGCCTTGTTCCTGAACTTAGAGGGAAAGATTTTAGTTTTCCATCATTAAGTATAATGTTTGCGAGTGTTTATCCTATATGGCCTTTGTTATGTTGAGGTACTTTCCTTCTATATTGATTTTGTTAAGTATTTTGATCATCAATGGATATTGTACCTTGTGAAAGGTTTAATCTACATCTATTGATATGATCATATGATTCTTATTTTTTAAAATGTATTTATGTGATGTATTACATTGATTGATTTACATATGTTGAACCATTCCTGTACCCTGGACATGAAGTCCACTTGATTGTGGTGCTTTTTAATCTTTTTAATACGTTGCTGTATTCGGTTTGCTAGTATCTTATTTAGGAGTTTTGACTTTATGTTAATGAGGTATATTGGTCTAGGTTTCTTTTCTTTGTGTTATATTTACTAGGTTTTTTATCAGAGTATTATTGGCCTCATAAAATGAGTTCGTAAGTATTGCCTCCTCTTCGATTTTTTGGAAGAGTTTAAAGAGAAAAGGTATTAAATCTTTGAATGTATGGTAGAATTCACTGGTGAAGTCATCTGGTCCTGGACTTTTACTTTGTGGTAGGTTTTTGATGACTATTTTAATTTCCATATTGTTGATTGGTCTACTTAGATTTTTCCATTTTTCTTAATTCAATTTAGGAAGGTTCTGTTTTTCTAAGTACTGGACCATTTCTTCTAGGTTATTAAATTTGGTGTTATGTACTTTTTCATAGTATTCTTTTATGATCCTTTGTATTTTTGAGATGTCAGTGGTAATTTCCCCTCTTTTGCCCTTGATTTTGTTTATTTGTGTCTTTTCTCTTTTTTCTTTAGTGAGTCTAGCCAGTGGTTTGTCAACTTTATTAACCTTCTCAAAGAACCAGATCTTTGTTGCATTTATTTTTTCTATTGTTCCTCTGTTTCCAATTTCATTTATTTCTGCTCTAAATTTTATGATTTCTTTCTTTCTGCTAACTTTAGGCCTCATTTGTTCTTCCTTTTCTAGTTTTTTAAGACGAAGTATGAGGCTGTTCATTTGGGTTCATTCTTGTTTTTGGAGATAGGCCTGCAATGATATGAACTTTCCTCTTATGACCACTTTTACCATATCCCAAAAGTTTTGATATGTTGCATATTATTATCATTGGTTTCTATGCATTTCTTGATCTTTATTTTTATTTCTTCCCTGATCCAGTTATTCTTTGGTAGCATGTTGTTTAATCTCCATGTATTTGTGTTTATTCTTGATTTTTTCTTTTATCAGTTGATCTCTAGTATCAAAGCATTATGATCAGAGAATATAGTTGATAAAATTTCAACCCTCTTGTATTTGTTGAGGCTATCTCTGGGTCCCAGTATGTGGTAAATTCTTGAGAATATTCTATGTGCACTGGAGAAGAATGTATAAGCAGCTGTTTGGGCATGAAAAGCTCTGTATATGTCAATAATGTCCAGTTGGTGTAATGTTTCATGTTTGGATGTTATTTCCTATTGATTTTCTTTTTGGATGATATTTCTATTTTCGGCAGTGGGGTATTTAGGTCCCCTAATACGAAAGTGTTTTGATCTGTTTCTCCCTTTAGTTCTGTTAGTAATTGCTTTATATATTTCAGGGTTCCCTGATTGGAAGCGTAGATATTAATAAGTGTTATGTCTTCTTGATACATGATTCCCTTTATCATAATGAAGTGCTACCCAGTATCTTTCTTTACTTTTTTTTTTATTTTGAAGTCTATTTCATCTGATATTAGTACTGCTACTCCCGCTTTTTTCTGAATGTCATTTACCTGAAATATCATTTTCACCCTTTCACATTGAGTCTATATTTGGCTTTGGAGCTAAGATGTGTCTCCAAGAGGCAGTGTATGGTTGGGTTTTGTTTTTTTTTGATTCATTCTGCAACTCTGTGCCTTTTTATTGGTGAGTCCAGTCTATTTACATTTATGGTGATTATTAAAACATGTCCTCTTATAGCCATTTTACCTTTTGCTTTCTGGTAACTCAGTTTTTCCATTGATTCTCATTGATTCTTTGTTTTGTTTTGTTTTGTTTTGTTTGTTACTGTTTTATTTATTTTGGTTGGCTTTTGCGTGTTTTGCCTCTGGTTCTTGTTTTATGTTATATACTTCAGTTTTGAAACTTTGGTGTGGGATTACCATTTCAAATATGTAATGGATAGTTATAAATGTACACGGTTGTCCATTTTCTTTTGTGCATTGCCTATCTCCACTCCCCTTTGCAAATTCAGATCTTTGAATTCTCCTCTCTTCAGTCATTGTTGTCTCAAATTGTCCCTGAATGGTCATTCACATCTTGCTATAGCAAATCTCTTCTTATTGTTTAAGCTGTTTTTAGTGAGATTTATACTCCTTTTCCTTCTGTTTGCTCACTAGTTGCCTTACTCCTAATTAGATGTTGTTTGTTGTTGTTGTTGTTGTTGTTGT
This sequence comes from Cynopterus sphinx, assembly GCA_030015415.1. NCBI lineage: Eukaryota > Metazoa > Chordata > Mammalia > Chiroptera > Pteropodidae > Cynopterus > Cynopterus sphinx. Next base: position 27,774,900 of record CM057388.1, on the reverse strand, counting down.
TGTTGTTGTTGTTTATGTCAGTTTGCTATAGATGAGCTGACCTATTTCAGTATTTCTTTGTAGTGGAAGAATTTGCCTTGTAGCAGAGTATTCCCTCAATTTTTGTATATCTGGAAAGGTCTTTATTTCTCCTTTATATCTAAAAGAGAGCTTTGCTGGATACATTATTCCTGGCTGGTTGTTCCCTTCATTTGAAGATTATATTCCACTCCTTTATAGCTTGTAAGGTTTGCGCTGAAAAGTCCAAGGATAATCTAGTAGGTTCTCCTTTATACATTACTATTTTCTTCTCCCTGGCTACCCTGATAAATCTATCTTTGTCATTGATTTTTAATAACTTTAATACAGTGTGTCTTGGTGAAAGCTTTTTTTGAGTTGAGAGAATTGGGTGTTCTGTTGACTTCTTGAATTCCAAGCTCCAGGTAATTGTTTAGATTTGAGAAATTGTCATCCACTCTTTGTCTAAAAATGCTTTCTAGTCCCGACTCCTTTTCCTCACCTTTGAGAATGCCCATTATCAATCATTATGTTTCATCTCCTGATGGCATCAGTTAGTTCTTGTATTTTTTTCTTTCATTATTTTTCATTCTTCAGTTTCTCTCTTCTTCCTTCTGATTTATTTCTAGATTTCTGTCTTTGATATCACTGATCCTTTTCTCCATTTGATCGACTATTTTCCAAGATTGCTACTTCATTTTTCACCTCTTTCAATGTGTTCTTCATCTCCGGAAGTCTATTTGGTTCTTTTTGTGGGTTTCAATTTCTTTGCTAAAGAATTCTTCCTGCTCATCTTGCTTTTTTCTCAATTCTTGAAATTGTTGATATGAATTGTTCTGGATCTCACTGAGATTTTTCAGAAGTACCATCTTGAATTCTCTGCCATTTAAGATCCATATTTCTATGTGCGTAAGCTTATTTTCTGTAGATTTTTCTCTTTCTTTCTTAGATGCTTTGTCATCTTGGTTGTTCATGGTGTTTAATTTATTATTTATCTGCCTGGTCATTAATGGAACTATATTTTGCTTTCTTTCCCCAGAAAGATTTTTTTTATAGAAAGATCTCCTTTAGCCTGTTTTTGAGAAGGTGTTTTTCTTTTGGTTTCCAGTAGGTGTCGTCTAAGCCTCTTGGATTCCTGCTTTTTATAACGTCTTAATAATGCCTTTTTTTTTTGTTATAGATATTCAGTCATGCTCACTAACCTCAGTCTCAGTCCCTGTCAGGGTTAGAGATAATTTTGGTAGGGTTTGCTCAGATATCTATGGGGCTGCGCGGTGTTCGGTCTCTGAGGATATTGGGGGAGGGGCACTCTGGATTAGGAGATGAGGGCTGTGGCTCACCTTGTATTTTGCATCCATGGCTGTTAATAATTAACTGTTGTTTCTCTACCATCCCTGCTTCTTTGCTGTCCACACTTATCTGCTTTTTGCCCTGATGTCTTGGCACTGCCAACTGTGGAACTCACAATTCTCTCATGCAGGATTTTTTAGTGAACCCACCACACCTTCTTTCTTCTCCCTCCTCCTGCTGGAAGCTCCAGCTGGTTGTGAGAAGCAGCTTTTTCATTTCTTCCTGTCTACCCCCAACCCAGGTTTCTGACCTGTGGTAGCTCTTATGTGCATATCTCACTCTCAGACATGTTGGTGTGCAGTTTGAGTGTTTTTTGTTGAGTTTAGATGTTTAGCTTATAGTTATTTCATGCAGGGATTTCCAAGATGACTCTCACTCTGCCGTGTTTCTGATGTCCTCTGTAGCTTCTTCTTAATGAAGATTATTTTAATTATGATTAATACATATTATTTATATAGTTATACTTATATAAATATACTGCATAGTTAAATGTATAGTGCTGAAGTATGTATTTAACATAAATCGTATTTTTCTATAAGTTGATTTTTCTACTTAATGCTATATTTTAAAAATTTTTTTATGTTAGTATTGATAACTGTATTCACTCATTTGATCTACTGTGTAAATAATTACTATTCTCTTAACATTGGATATTTAGTTTATTTCAAGTCTTCTCCTGTTATAAATGCTGCTTCAGTAATAACCCTTGTACATATTCCTTCACGTGCATGAGCATGTATGACTCTAGAGTAGATGTAAAAAGTAAAATTGCCCAATCATGGGGCATGCACATTTTAAGTTTTAATAGATACTGTACTTCCAAACTATCCTCTGATGTAGCTGATCTAATTTACACTTACATCTCCTGCCTTGTAGATCTGTTTTGAGGATAAAAAATAATAATTCACATATAGCACTAAAATAATAGATGTTGTTTTACAAGAGGGTCATAATGACATTTCACCAAGCAGTGAAACTTCTGTGGCTCTGTTTTATTTTTTTTTAAAAGGGTACTCAAATTCTGATCCAGATTCAGATTAGGTAGGCAGCAGCCTGATAATTAAAATTATGAAAATTTTCATCTACATTTTCTTTGCAAAATTAAATGTCTTCTTAAACACACAAACATACACAGGGAAGCAAAAATAATACTGGAGAAATATGAATTAGATCGGTGTATGTCGATATCCTGGTTGTGATATTGTACTACAATTTCATAAGATGTTATAATCAGGGGAAAGGGTACAACAATTTTCTCTGTATTATTTTCTATAACTGCATGTGAATCTACAATTACCTAAAAATAAAAACTTTATTAAAAGTCTTTAAAAGACAGGTATTATAAATTACCATATTTTAAAGACAACTTAAAAGAGAAGTTACTGAAATGTCTTAGCAATGACGGTTTCTCTGAAACAATCATTTTAGCTTTTAAAGGGCACTATTTGGAAGAAGATAACTGTAATGTATTAAAATTAATCTGTTGGCCTTCTTTTTTTTCAGAAAGATTCCTTTCTTTCCTGTCCAACCTCACTGATTACTTACATTCTTTACATTGAGCATTTTCCCAAACTCTTCACACTTAATCTCATTTATTTTGACCTAAACCTCTAAGACACATATCACTATTTTTTTTTCTTATTTGAGGAAACTAAGTCTTAGATAGGTTAAATGACTAATTTTAGGCACACCCAGCTGGTCAGAAGTGATTTGGCTATTCATCCTTTATATCTTTCTTACCCCTCTATTCGTCATCTAGCTTTCCATTTTTTTTTTAGTTCTTTTTTTTTCAGGCTTTTTTGAAATATAATAGACAATTAGTTGCTCATATTTACATTGTAAATTTCAATGAGTTTTTTCAAATATAGTTGGCATAAAATATTAGTTTCAATTGTATAGCATAGTAATTAGAGATCTATATAAAGCACAAAATAATCTCTCACTAAATCTAGTATTCCTCTTCTCTTTTACATATTTACTGCAACATTATTAACTATGTTCCTTATGCTACACTTTTGTTTCCGTGTCTACTTTGAAATTATCTATTTGTACTTCTTAATTCCTTGCCTTTTCATGGTTACTCTCCAACCCCCTCCCAACTAGTAGCCCTCAAAATACTTTCTGTATCTGAGTTTGTTTCCAGTTTTCTGTTGTTGTTTATTTTGTTCTTTAGCTTCCACATGTATGTGAAATCATAAGACATTTGTCTTTCTTTATCTGACATTTCATTCAGCGCAATATCCTCTAGGTCCATCAAAGCAATATCTTTTCTATCCTCTTCCTTTTAATCTGTGTCTTTTAATCTGAACTTAATCTCTTGTAAACAGCATATATATAGGGGTCTTGTTTTCTCATCCATTTAGGAACTCTATATTTTGATTGAAGCACTCAGTTCTTTTCCATTTGAGGTACTCATTGACAGGAATGTAATTACCACTCTTTATTCCTGTTTTTGGTACAAGCTTTTTTTCCTTAAAGAAGTCCCTCTAACATTTACAGTAATACTGGTGTAGTGGTGACAAGTTCCTTTAGCTTATTTTTCTCTGGGAAGGTCTTTATCTGTCCTTTGACTCTAAATGATAGTTTTGCTAGATAAAGTATTCTTGGTTGTAGATCCTGAGTTTTCATAATATTGAATATGTTATGTCAAGCCTTTCTATCTTGCATCGTTTCTTTAGAAAAATCAGCTGCCAATCTTCTGGGTGCTCCTTTGTAAGTAACTGATTTTCTCTTGCTACTCTTAAGATGATCTCTTTGTATTTAACTTTTGACATTTTAATTATGATGTGTCTTGATGTGAGCCTCTTTGGGTTTATCTTCTTGGGGACTTTCTGAGCTTCCTAGGGTTGTATGTCTACTTCCTTCACCAGGTGAGGAAACTTATACATTATTATTTCTTCAAATAGCTCTTCAATTTCTTGTTCTTCCTCTTCAGGTACCCCTATAAAATGGATATTTTACATTTAATTTTGCCCCATAGGCTCCTTAAATTATTATTATAGTCTTGGCTTCTTTTTACTTTTCATTTTGATTAAGAGTCCTTGGCTTCTCCATCTTCTATATCAGTGGTTCGATCCTCTTTTTTATCCACTCTGTTTATTCCTTCTAATATAATTTTCATCTCAGATAATGTGTTCTTCATTTCTGACTGGTTCCTATTTTTTAATTTCCATTTCCATTTTTATGTTTTTCTTATCTCTGTTAAAGTTCTCACTGAATTCATCTACACTTCCCCTAAGTTCATTGAACATCTTTATAACCAGTGTTTTTGAACTCTGCATCTGTTAGATTACTTGACTAGATTATTCCTGGATCTCTGTTCTGTTCTTTCATATGGTTTCTGCTTCTTTGTCTCCCCATTTTGGCTGTCTTTCTGTGTCTGTTTCTATGTACTAAACAAAGCTCCTAAGATTCCCAGTCTTATTAGTGTGGCTTTGTGTAGTAGGTGTCCGCTGTCATAGTCCTGAGTGGGATTTAGCTGCAGGCAAAGCTTGTCCTCAGCCCGTGACTCTCTTGGGGAACTTATTAAGATTCAGCAAGCTATCTACAGATGCTGTGCTTATATTTGCCTCAAGAAACCATGCCAGAAACTGAGGCTGGTTGCCATCAGTATTAGTCTTGGTGCTGCTCTCCAAGGAGCACTGGACTTGCCAAGGACACAATTGAAAGTGGCTTGGATGGGCCCTTGAGTTGAGGAAGCAGAGTTTCAGGAAATTCTCTGGGTAGAATGATCTCTGTTATCCTGTTTGATGGTGGTGCTAAGTCTTAAAACTGGGAGAGGAGAAGGCTCAACAGAGGAACAATGGATACCATAGACACTTTAGTCAGGGAGAAAGCTTCACCTCCAGCCCTCACTCCAATAACTCAGTATCCCTTGTAAGTCTCTGATGTCACCTGAGCAGCCTACCCGGTGATAGTTCTCAGAGTGAGCAAGTCTCCCACCATGTTTGTCCACTCATGAACAAAGCCATTTTAAGAGGTGTCTGCAGCTTCCAGCTGCCACTGTCATAGTTTCTGTCCCACTCAGCTGCTCGAGATTGAACAGCCTTGCATCTTAGCCCCCTCCTACCTTCTACTGTTGCGGGTTGGTTAATTATTTTTCTCCCTAGTTGCAGTGCTTCTGCTTATCTAGATCCCAGGTGACTTTGCTTGCTGTTTCCTCTGTATTTCTGTCATGACTTTTATTTGATCACAAGAGGAATGAACAAAAGCTCTATCACCTACACCATTTTTTCCTACCCCTTCTTACCTTTCTAAGGTGAAAACAATTGCCCTGTATTATTTCTCAATTGTAAATCCTCACTATCTTTTTTTCTAGGGCTATTTCAGTGGGAAGTTTATTCATTAGTATTGTATGTAGACCAAAAAGAATTATGAGAAATGCAATTTTGAAATTAAGTAAACAGGTCAAAAGTTCCATGAACATCATGAAGGGAATAAAATTGATCTCTCATTTAAACATCCCCTCTGGATACACTACAATTGATGGGTTTCTATCATCTCTCTCTCTGAAATTTCCTCTTTGTTGTCACAAGGGTTTGATTAGCTTCAATGGATGCACTGGGCATTAAAAAAAAAAAAAAGCTGAAGGATTGTGTAATGGAGATGAATAGAATATGATATATTACAAGACAATTCTTCCAGGTCATGAGGTCTGCAGATTTTTACATTAGTGTATCTTCAAAAAGTTTTATTGAACTAAATACTCTTTCATGAATTTTGAAGGTGGCTTTAAAATTTTTATATTATAATGTTAAATATGTGCAAAGGATATATTTTATGTTTTTACATTTTTAAGCAAACTATTATATCACTTTTAAAGGTACCCAATGGAATTTGTTACTACAGCGCTATTCACCATCATCTATATTTTTTAATTATATGGAAAAAAATTATGTATACAAACTCTTCTTTAATTGTCAGAAAATTTACACTATATCTTTTTCTTCTTGACTTTATATTTTCAATTACTTCTCTCTCTGAATTTTTACCTATTATAATTATAATGTATTATAATATATTTTCCTTGTAAATCTTTTACTTATCAACCTATTTTTCTTCCATGCAATAGATATATGTATTTAAATTACAATCTATTTTTTAAACATCCTTTGAACAAATAGCATCACATATTAAAATTATTATGATTAAATTTTTATTACAATTATTATTAGAAAAATAAATGTATTATAGCTTTGATAAATAATTAGTAAACAAAAGTATAATCTTAAATAAAATGTACTTTTTAATAAGACAGATAATAATATTGTTACAAAATCAGTTTGTATATCCATGAATGAATGGCACTTATTCTTAGAATGAAACAAGATGCAACATAAATTTACTTCTTTTCTATTATATACTAATAAAATTCATCACTTAAACAAGATGGGGATAGAAGGAGTTTTGTTATAAATGGCCACCTAATTTTTATAATTCCTAAGTTACATAACAAAATTCACATAGTGATCTATCATCAAAAATTATTTTAAATAATCTCTCAGCTGGTAACTGGTTTAGGCATTGCTTCACTTTTATTAATAACAAAGAATTAGAAACCTTTGAATTATAAAGGATATTGTTGCCCAATTTTAAAAGTCTTTCACTTTCTCAACACTATTACCAATACTACAAAGTACCTTTTGTTGGCAGCCTGGAATGTGTTAGACCCCAGGACAATGAACCATAATAAGTTTCAGTATGAGGGCTTTTCTTCTGTAAAAGGGGAAGGAGCTATTGCAAAAGGGGAAGTAAAAATGGTAAGTACAGGTCTGCTTTATGCAGACCAATTTTAGGAAAGAAAGCTCAGTGAAGCTGAGGATCTGGAAATTAGTCCCCTAAAACTTTGTAGGAATTTTCAGTACCTCCGTTCTGTCACAGCACACAGATGTAAATTTGTGGAACACTGCTCAAAGTCGCAATTGCCCAAAACTTCATGGAAATTTTTTAATGCAGCACAATAGGACTACCTTGGTTCAAATACTGGTTCATTCACTTTCTAGTTGTTTGATTTTGTGCAAATTAATTTCTCTGCATATCCATTTCTGCATTTGTAAAATGGAGGTAAAAATGGTACACATCTCACAGGACTACTGGGAAGATTAACTATATTAATATGTATAAAATGTTCAGAATAATGTTCACTGCCATGATTATCATTATTACCAACCTCATCATCACCATTCTATCAACGGCAGGGGATTTGGGAAGATCAAGAGGAACAAAATATGACTGAAAGAGGAATAAGGGACAATGTCAGGTGCAAATATGTGTTTGCATATGTGTATGTATACTATGATAATGATACATTTCGGAATCTATAAATAATTAGAATAGTGTTGTTATTCAAATGCAAGCTCCATGAAGGTAGCCTATACTTATTGTCCCTGTAGCCCAATCTCACTTTGCCCTTCTTCATATTTTCTGGCATGTTGCTATATTCATAATAGATTCTCAATAAATATTCAATAAATGGATAACAGAGTGAGTAGAGAAGTCAATACTAGCAAGTTAAATTGCAAGTTATAAAACAAATTCTTAAAAGTAGTGCAAGTTCATTCATTAATAGTCATGGTCTTAGAAGACCAGTGTTTTCTTCTAAAACTGATTTTCAGGGTCTTATCCCACTCTACTGCACTTATACTTGCTAATTCCATTCCTGTGACATAATGTTGGCTGCATAACTTGAGGGCTCCAGTGCAAAATGAAAATGCAGGGGCCCCTGCTCAAAATGCAAGAAAACACCTGTACTAAAACATAAAGATTTTCTTTCCTCTTCAGTTTTTCTCTCAACTTGCAATGATGTTTTGAATCAGCTATTTAATTTCATTCTAAGAAAAAAATAAAATTTAAATTGTTAGCATGAATTTTACTGTTGATGTTTTTATTGCACAATGCTAGTTTTAAATGCAAATATCCAAACATTTAATTCATGTGTAAAATAACTGAAATCACACAATTTGTATTTCATAGCTCATACATGTGTGTGTGTGTGTGTGTGTGTGTGTGTGTGTGTGTGTGTATTCCTTTCTTACCAGGACAGTGAAAACAGTGTAAAACCTAACTCAATTGTTTTCATTTCAATTCTTGATACACATACATTCTACCAACACTCAACATTCAGCATAGTGATAAGTTATTAATGTCTGAGAAGAAAGGGAAAATAATTAATGGCTGCCATATCTTTACCTCTCCTTTTATGTCATCATTTTCAGGATAATATAGGAAAATAATATGAGTAAGAAAGGATATGGTAAAGTTCCTTGGTTATTTATATTTCTTAAAATACTATAGCCTTCTTTTTATTAAATTTATTGGGATAACATTAGTTAATAACATTATATAATTTCAGGTGTACAAAATTATAATATCTATATACTCTCATGAGTGCTCACCACCCAAAGTCTAGTTTCCTTCTGTTATCATATATTTGACTTCTTTTACCCACTTCACCTTCCCCTGCCCACTTCTTTTGTATTCAAAGAAAATTCTTATTCAAATAGAAAACAGGACTTCTTGAGGATTATCAGTGAAAGATAAAACCTACTTAAATTTGTATAAACTTGGAGACACACAGAACACAGAATGGGTCCACCAGAATTCTATGCTCATGACATACCTCTGCTCACAGGCATGCTCTATTGTTTCATCAGACTTCACTAACAAAAAAAAATATCAAATATAAAATTATTAATAATTTCAAGACAGCAACTGCAGAACATTAAACCAAGTGCAAGACACTTCTGAGCATGGGGCCTTATGTGACTGCAGTAGCCATATACCCACAAAGCTGACCTTGCTCTGAACTTCTCAAGTTATCATATTTTCCCATGGATATAAATGCTCATCCTCACTGCTAGCAGTTGACTAAAAAGAACTACCTTGTTAGATTTTTTATTTGTAGTACTAATGTGGGTCCATCTCTCAGCAGCGATGTTTAGAGCTGTTGGACAGCATTTTTAAAACTCTTGTTCTGGAGCTTTAAATTAAATTGAGGTTTCCTTTGTTTATAAATGTGTGGGTAACATGAATATATGCCTCCAAGATCTCTCTTCAAGGAAGGGTTTGTTGCTCCAGCTCTCAGCTCCTTAAGGGTCTGCCTCAAAGAAGATAGTCTGAGCAGGGTATGCTACAAAGAACCCCATTTTTCAAGTTTATCCCCCTTTTTGGATAGTCTGTGGTCATTGGCTGACCAAAACTGAATTATAAAGACCCTGACATTTTGGTTTAATGGGACAGACAAAATATTGCATGAAACAAACATCATGGGACAAACTTATACTAAAGAGCTATTTGTTCTCTATCTAAAATTCAAATTCAACTGAGTGTCTTGCATTTTTATTTGTTAAAGTTGGCAATTATAAATGGGGAACAACTCTGATAAGCCTTATGGTCTCCAGATCCCCATGTAAGTTTCCCCTAGGCTTTGTCAGGTCTGCTTTGTTGTTCCGCTTCTCCCTCTGCCTAATCCTACTTCCTTTCCTTTTTTAAAAAGTTATATCTTGTGCCAAATTTTACCTGAATGTCCATTTTCAGAGAATCCAACATTCATCAACATTGATATTTACACTCTGATAAAGGCATCTTTTGATCTCTTGAGAAGGTTTCTCTGTTAAATTTGAATGCAAACCCAGGATTATTTACCACTTGCTAGTGCCTAGCAACTCCTGGGACAGATATTGAAGCTGGAAAGACTAAGAAGGCTTCAGAACAAAAATGACAGATTTCATAATTAGATTTCATGACTTTCACATCACTCTAACACATATTCACACACACACACACACACACATACTTGTTTATTTGCACTAAAAGTTAGCAAGTGATGTTTAAATAAAGTGTTCTATCTTAAAGTAACTGATTGTTGTACTTTTCACAATTTTATAAGTTTGTTTATTTATTTATTTTAATTATATATATTTATTTGTTTGTTTTATGGTGACATTGGTTAACAAAATCCAGTAAGTTGCAGACATACAATTTAACAGTAAAGCATATATATTACATTGTGTGTTCACCTCCCATAGTTAGATTTCTTTCTGTCACCACATAGTTGACCCCTTTTACAAAACCACATGATATCATTTACACGTGGGATAGAACTCATGAGTTTTTTTAAATCAATCAGAAAGTATAAATAAATGAATATACATTACCTTAAAAAAGAGAAATATAAACAAAATTCTATTTGTTTTTTGATTAATAATTAACAAATTATAGTGGTTAATAGTTTGGCTTCTGGAGTTAGACATGAATACATATCCTGAATTTGCCACTTACTAGTTGCAACTTCTGGCAAGTTATAACATTTTTGAGTCTCAGTATACTCATTTGCAAAATGATGATAATAATTATACATACTCCAGAAAAATGTCATAATTTTTTTTTAAATAAAGATTGTAAAACATTTGACTCAGGGTTTTCCCATTAATATTTTTATTACTAGTTTTTTATTGTTAAAAGTAAGAAAACATCTTTCTTAAGGCTTGGTTTCTAATAGGCAAGAACCATGAGGGGGCCAACTATATTTTCTTGACTAGATTAATATTGTATGTATCTCCTTTAAAAGAAGACATTCTATTAATATGAGTTCTCACCTCTAGTAAAAATGCCAGATACATATTGAGTTAAAAATTATTAATATTATAATAGTAATTAATATAATAGAATAGTTTTGTTATTTCTATTTTTTCTCAATATAACTGTAGACACATTTTTATAAAGATAGAATATTAGTTTAGCCAATAAAATAAGTCCAATTTAAATGTTTAATGCCTAATAGCAAGTGAGTAGTAGACTTTATTTTTCTTTTCTTTTAAAGAAAAGGTACACATTTCCCACATTTTAATAATTTTTACTTGATATATGTACATATTGTGAAAGGATTTTCCCCATAAAGTTAATTAACACATCCATTAGCTTACATATTTACTTTTTTCAAGTTTTTTTTTTCCCCGAGGGGAGGGTGAGAACATTTAAGTTCTACTCTTAGCAAATTTCAATCACACAATACAGTATTATCAACTATAGTGACCGTGTTACACATTAGATCCTCAGAACTTATTGATCTTGACTGAACGTTTGTACTCTTTCACCAACATCTTTATATTATCTCCACTCCGTAGCCCCTGGCAACCACCACTCTACTCTTCATTTTGTTTGTTTGTTTGTTTTGTTTTATTTTGTTTATTTCACTTACAGATGGTAACTTGCAGTATTTGTCTTCCTCTGTCTGGCTTATTTCACTTAGCATAATGCTCTCCAATTACATCTATTGTGTCACAAATTATGGGATTCCCTTCCTTTTTAAGGCTGAAGGACATACCATTATATGTATACCATATTTTCTTCATCAATTCTTTCTTTGATAGACACTTAGGTTGTTTTCATACTTTGATTATTATGAATAATACTGCAGTGAATATGGAAGTACAGATATCTCTTTGAAACAATGGTTTATTTTTTATATAAACCCAGAAGTAGTATTTCTAGAGTATATTTTAGTTCTATTTTTTATTTCTAGAGTCAATATTTCTTAATTGCACAAAAAAGGTAGCTCATTTCCAGGAAAATAGTAACAAAAATGGTGGATTAAGAGCTCCTGGTCAGTGTGGGTTGGTCTCAATGATTTTGGAAATGTCATGTAGGAGCGTTGCTAAAAAGTATTTATAAAACTGAATGAGTGCCACATAAGTAGAAGCATTACAATCTTAATGATTTGTTAGTGTCTTTAGAATAAATTTCAGAAGTTTGTGTAAAATATAAAGGTTTGAAAATTAAACCTCTTATGACTATCATAGAGATCATTTGATATGGTCTGGAAAGATGTTAATATCCTTTAATATTAAATATCAGAGAGAAATTGTTACCTCAAGTAAGTCCCATTAGTCTTTCATAAGTAAAATGACAGTCATCCCCTATCTCAGTCTTTGCCCAATCTTCATGGTCATAGAAAGCTCTTAGTATATTGCCTTTGAAAATTCTCGGATAATGGCTAGTAATTTTTATTTTTAATATATATGTCAGATGATTATTATATTAGACCAGTTTGAGGGGACTACTACCCCTTTCTGACCCCATTTTGTTTTAGTAAATAGCTCCCTTTGGCCTTCCAAATCTTAGGCTCAAATTCAAGCTACCTCACAAACACAAAAGAAAGTTTTATACCTGACAAAGATTATCTCTTGTCAATCAGATGTACCAAATAGAAAAAAGAAACAGGAAAGCAGTTGAATTTGTCAAAAAAGAGAGCCTAATATTAAAGATATAGGCCTTTAAACATATCTATAAATCCAAGAAAACATTTGCACTGGGAAAGGAAGTAGAACCACCCTCACAAGCATTTATAGTGTGTAACTCTTTATGCATTTATAATTCCATTTTTCATTCTTTAATTCATGCATTTACTCACTCATTCAACAAACATTTATTGGGCATTTATTCCACACCAAGCATTAATACTGAGCATTGGAGAACAATGTCAGATAAATTAAGAAATACTTCTTTAAAGCATCGATGTTTTAAATGGCCAGCCCCATAAGATGAACTGGGCCCAAATATTCCTACAGTTTTTCTTAGCTAATGTGTTATTTAACTCTCAAACACAGTGGACAGCAAAATAGAATTTATTTTAAGAACATTCATGTGCATTTATTTTAATTTGTTCTTTCTAAAAAGTATAATATGCTAAGAAATGTATTGAACAAAATAAGATCTATATTGTATGGTAAAGAAATTGTTTTTCTGAGAAAATCAATAAAATGTTTTTATAATTTGTTACTAATAACACTAATATAGAATACTGGGTAAATTAATTTGGGTAACTTCCCCCAAATAATTGGGTTTTACAGGAACATTACAGAAAACAAAATGCAAGATCAATAAGTCCTGAGGTTGCAAATCATCATTAATTTATGATTTTGCTTTTCAGGAAAATAATTTTCTATAGAAGATTTAGCTCTATGGTTATAAATCATAATACTCTAGTGAGAAAGTCTTTCTTAGCTCAAAGTTTAAACACTGGAAAGAAAAAGTGATTAAAAATAGCTTATTATTATGCTGAAATTCATAATAATTAATATCTATAATTTGTTGAGCACTTACTTTATGGCACTTGCCTTATATGAGTATAAAATTTCTTCAAGTTGTCAAAATAATCTTGCAGCAAGAGCTAGTATTATCTTTACTTCATAAGTTAAGAAAATTAAAATCCAAAGTTATTCAGTAACTTGTCCAAAGTCACATATACACAGAAAGTTGCAGAGCCAACTTTCAAACTCAGGGATCTTTTCCCATGCTTTGATGGTTCTAAACATCATAGAGGTTTGGCCTATAGAGAACTTAACAGACTTTAAGAAACTTAAGATGCTTGGCAGAAATAATCAATCAATTGCATATTTATGACATCACTGAAGTTTTTACCTGACTGTGGAATTCTCATTAGCATTTCCAGAATAACAACATTTCTAGGAAGGTATATCTGAAGACAGATGATGAACAAGCAGTCAAATACTCATGAGAATAGTGCATGCATAGCTTGATCAATGAGAGTTTTGATGTTAATATTGATTAAAATCTCTAAGGATTTACTTTAAATTTTTTTTTAGTTGTATACAACTTTGTATGGTTATCCTTTCTTTATGGCTAATGGAGTTCTCTTAACTTTCCCCAACATAGACAAGCTCTGTGGAAATTCTACTAATTCACCACTAATTCTTGTTGTAGTTTGTATGTCAATGGCATAAGTAAGAAATTTGTGTAGTTGACCTCATTTCACTGGTATGCACTTCAGATGATAAGAAATTAGATGACTTCTGAAAGTCTGCAAGGATAAACATAAAGTGAAATCTTTGTCTATCTCTCCATTTAATAATGAGAGCTTTCACATTGCCTACAAATGCTTTGCAGCCATTGTGATAAGAATGACGTGAAAGTCTTAAAGAAAAGAAGCCTCACATGATACCTATTCTTTCATCATTTACTACTGATTGAATATATATTGGTCAATTATAGGAATCTATGTCTCCTTTATATGGTCCACAGTCTAATGGAGCAAAAGACTGAATATTCTAAAAGAAACAACAAAGACTTGGTGATAGGTTGAGTTTTCAGCTTCTATAATTCCACTCTTTGGAATTCTTGCCTTTCTTTCCTCTCATTTTCTAGGGACAGAAATTGTCCAGAGATACCAAGGACATGGATGGGACTTTATTTTATTTATTTTTATTTTATTTATTTGTTTGTTTGTCTGTTTGTTTTAGGTGAGGTAACCCTTGGTTGACCTCACAGATTGCAAGGACCTTGTCAGCTTACAGTCTCATACTTTTTATTTTTTATTGTTTATGCCTACAGAACCTGGTCTTTCTAGGTGGTCTCCCATCCAAGTACTAGCCAGGCCTGACCCTGCTTAGTTTACAAGATCAGACAGGATCAGGCTTGTTCAGGGTGGCATGGCTGTAGACGTGGATGAGACTTTAAAGAAATATGTGTCAAAATTCATTAGTGCTTTGGGACAAGGTAAGGACAGGATGGCTTTTCACATAGTTGTTTTACATAAAAATGGAATGGTAAGTTGTCTGCCCTTCATTAGCCTAAGATAGTTGAAGAAAAAGATAGTATCTGTTTTACTTACCATTTTATATGCATCATCTCAAATAGTCCCAGAGACATAATGGCCAATCAGCAAATAATTGCTGAATAAATGAATGCTAATTAAAATTATTATAGCCATTATCTATAAACATTTTCTCCACTCTCTAACCTATGAAAGCTTAGTGGTGAATGAGATAGACTAATAATTTCAATTTCCAGATTTTATACTCATTCTCTGGAAGAAACAGCTGAACTAGCTAGGCCTAGAATCTTTTCCCTGTTATCTCCATAGAGGGCAGGGAGGCACTGTGCAGTTTATTTCAATTAACTAAATGGATTTTTATCATTAAGCTAAGAAAGTTTACACCATCTCTTACAAGGCCATAGAAAAGAAAAGGTCTGAGCAATATATTCGTATAATGTATTTATTGTAAAAATTGCAAAATAATATATTCCAAACATAGTCAGTTAAGACCACTGACTCTGTTTATGACACCTTTCCTTCTGTCACATTTTATTTCATGTCAGGTAGCAATAGAGTGACCACAATCATTTTGGAGAATTCTATGAGAGAACTTGAATTGAGATTAATAAAGTGGCATTAGTGAAACGTATTTATGTGGAAGACAGTCATTTCTGTGTAGAGTTAAGATCTTGTTAGCTAATCAAGGGTAAAAATGGCTTCTAGGAATACTTCTACCAACTGTGCCAGCTAACTCAGTGTCACTAAGTTGGTATAGGGCCAGAATCTGTAATGAAATAGAACATAATAATCTTCAGTTCCCACAAATACTACATCTGTCTCTAGCTAATAGACCTTAGTCTAAGGTAATACACGCAAATCCAGATTTACTCCATAGCAGTAGAAATACAGCACTCCAATTTATTTATTTATTTTTACTTTCCTTTTTTTATTATATTAAATTTATTGGGGTGGCATTGGTTAACAAAATTATATAGGTTTCAAGTGCACAATTAAATGATATGTCATATGTATACTGCAATTCTCTTCACCAGCCAAAGTCAAACCTCCTTCTATCACCATATATTTGACTTCCCTTTTATTCTTTCTGCCTCAGACATTCTAATTCCCTCTGGTGACCACTATACTCTTGCCTATGTCTATGAGTTTTTTTTGTTTTTTGCTTTCTGTTTTATATCACACATATGAGTGAAATCATATAGTCCTCAATGTTTTCTGACTTATTTTGCTTAGCATAATATTCTTAAGGTCCATATATTGATGAAGTAAGAAACATGGCAGAGTGAGAGATGACCCCAGACCTCACCCCTTAAAGCAACAATAAGCTGAACATTAAAAACTCAAAAAAAAAAAAAACACCCAAACTGCACACCAGCATGTCTGAGAGTGGAATTTGCGCATAAGAGCTACCACAAGTCAGAATCCCAGGGTCAGGAGGTAGAATGGGAGAAACAAAGAAGCTGCCTCTTGCAGACAGAACTCACTGCAGGAGGAGATGGAGAGGAGAAGGTATGGCAGGTTTCCTGAATAGCCCTGACTGGGAGAGCTGTGAGCTCCATGCATCTGAAGGCAGGGCCCAGTCATCAGAGCAGAAAGTATAAAAAAGAGAATAGCAGAGAATTTTACTAGCCATAATAGCAAAACGAAGGCTGAGCCACAGTATTCATCCCCAAAATAGAAGGTGCCTTCTCCCATATCTTGTGAGAACAAAGAATGTGCAGCCCCAGGACAATCTGAAAAATGCTACCCAAACAGTTGCTAACACTGACAGCAACTGAAGCTGAGGGTAGTGAGGGTGAATAAATATCTACAAGAAAATAAAAAGGCATTATTAAGGCTTTATATAAAGCAGGGATCCAAGAGGCTTACACAACACCTACTGGAAACAAAAAAAAAAAAAAAAAAAAAAAAAAACCTTCTTTAAAACAGGCTAAAGAGAGACCTTTACGTAACAAATCATCTTTCTGAAAAAAGAAAAAAAAATAAAACAGAATATATTCCCATTAATTCCCAGGCAGAGAAATAGTCCGTTAAACATCATGAACAACCAAGGTGACAAGGCAGCTCAGAAAAAAAAATTAGAAAGTCTTGAGAAAACAAACTTACAAATAAATATGCAGCTTAAATGACAGGGAATTCAGGATGATGCTTCTGAAAAAAAAACTCAATGAGATCTAAAATAATTTATATCAACGACCTTAGGTATTGAAAAACAACTAAATGAGCAGAAAGAATTTGAAAACCTCAAAGAGGGTTTCAAAGAGATTACAAAGAGATAGAAACCCTCCAAAAAATCAAATCGAGCTTCTGGAGAGGAAGAACACATTGAAAGAGTTGAAAAATGAAATATCAAACTTGGGAAATAGAGTCGACCAAATGGAGAAAGGGATTAGTAATATTGAAGACAGAAATCTGGAAATGAATTAGACGGAAGAAGAAACAGAAGAATGAAAAATAATGAAAGAGAAATACAATAAATAGCTGATATCATCAAGAGAGAAAACATAAGAATACTGGACATTCTCAAATGGGAGGGAAAGTAACAGGGATTAGAAAGCATTCTTAAATAGTTGACGAAAATTTCCCAAATTTAAGGAATTTTCCGGAGTTTAGAATTCAAGAAGTCACCAGAATAGCCAATTATCTCAAAACAAAAAGGCCTTCTCTAAGACACATTGTATTAAAATTATCAAAATGAATGACAAATCAAGAATTCTCAGGGAAGCCAGAGAAAAGAACACTGTAACTTATAAAGGAAAATCCATTAGATTATTGTCAGATATGAGTTTTCAAGTCTTTGGGGTAAATACTCAGTAGAGGAATTGCTGGGTAGATCATACAGTAGATTCATTCTTAGTTTTTTGAAGAACCTTCATACTGTTTTCCATAGTGGCTGTACCAATTTGCAGTCCCACCAGCAGTGTATGAGGATTCCTTTTTCTCTGCAACCTCTCCGACACTTGTTATTAATTTCTAGTTGATAACAGTTATTCTAATAGGTGTGAGATGGTATCTCATTGTGGTTTTGATTTCCATTTTCCTAACAGCTAGTGACCTTGACCTTGACCTTGACCAATATTTATTGGTACATATATACGATGAAATATTACTCAGCCATAAGAAGAGATGAAATACTGCCCTTTGCGACAACCAAGATGGACCTCGAGATAATCATGCTAAGTGAAATAAGCCAGACAGAAAAGTTGAAAACCACATGATACCACGTATATGTGGAATGTAAACCTAAAAGCAACAAATGAACAGGACAAACAAAAGACTCATGGATATGGACAATAGACTAGTGGCTACCAGAGATTAGGTCTGGAGGAGGGAAGAAAGAGGTAGATGGGGGTAAAAGGGCTCAAATATAGAGTGGCATTAAAGAATTAATAAAAAAAAGTAGATCCATCCATGTTTTCTCAAAATGCAGCATTTCATCTTTTCTTATGGCTAACTAATATTCCATTGTATATATGTACCATAGCTTTTTTATCTAATCATATATCAAAGGACACTCTCGTTTTTTCCATGTCTTTGCCACCACTAATAATGGTGCAATGAACGTTGGGCTGTATATAGCTTTCCAGTTAAATGTTTTCAAGTTTTTTGAGAGGTAGATACCCAGAAGAAGGATTGCTGAGTCATATGGTAATATCATTTTTAATTTTTGGAGGAAAGGTCATAGTGTTCCATACTGGCTGTACCAATTTCCATTCTCACCAGCAATGCATGAGAGCTCCTTTATCCCCACAACCTCTCCAACATTTGTTATTACTTGTTCTGTTGATGACAGCTATTCTAACAGGTGTGCGATGATATCACATTGTGATTTTGGTTTCATTTCCCTAATAGCTAGTGAAGTTGAGCTACTTATCATATTTGTTGGCTTTTTGAATGTTGTCTTGTTTGAAGTGTCTGTTCAAGTTCTCTGCCCATTTTTTAAAATTAAATTTTTGTTTTGTTTTGTTTTTAACTTGTATGAGTTCTTTATTATTTTGGATATTAGCCACTTAGTGGAGGTTTTGTTTACAAATATATTTTTTTCATTCTGTCAGGTCAGTTGCCTCCTTGTTTTGTTGATGGTTTCTTTTGATGTATAGGAGCTTTTTAGTTTGATATAGTCCCATTTCTTCATTTTTGCTTTTACTTCTCTTGACTTTGAGATCACATTCATAAAACCTCTCTAAGATCAAAGTCCATAAATTTAGCACCTATGATATCTTCTATGTATTTTATTGCCTCAAGTCTTATATTTAGGTCTTTGATCTATTTTCAGTTAGTGTGTGTGTGTGTGTGTGTGTGTGTGTGTGTGTGTGTGTGTGGTAATAGATCACAGTCTAGTTTCATTCTTTTGCATGTGGCTTTCAAATTTTCTCGGTACCATTTTTTAAACAGCTGTTCTTTTTTTCATTGTATGCTCTTGGCTTCTTTGTTGAAAATTGTTTTCCATATATATGTGGGTTTATTTCTGGGCTCTCAACTTTGTCCATTGGTGTGTGTGTCTGTCTTTCTGCTAATACCATGCTTTTTTATTATTTTCACTTTGAAGAATAGTTTGAAGTCAGGGAGTGTGATATCTCTGGCTTCTTTTATTTTCCTCAAGTTTGCTTTTGCTCTTTGGGGCCCTTCCGGTTTCCATACAAATCTGATGATTGTTTATCCTATTTCTTTAAAAAATGCCATTGAGATTTTATTGAGGATTGAATTAAATTTGCATATTGCTTTGACTAATATAGCCATTTTAACTTCGTTGAATCTTCCATTCCATGAACACGAAATGTCTTTCCATTTCTTTGTATCTGTCAATTTTTTAAATAAGTCATAGTTTTCAGTGAATAGGTCTTTCATATCTTTTGTTAAGTTTATTTTTGGTATTTTATTCTTTTTGTTGCAATTGGAAAAGGAATTTGTTTTCATTTATTTTCTGAAATTTCACTTTTCATATTTAGGAATGCAATGATTTTCAAACATTGATTTTGTATCTGGCAACTTCACTGTATATGTTTATTTCTAATACTTTTTTGGTGGAGTCTTTAGGGTTTTCTTTTTAAAGTATGTCATCTCAAATAGTACTCCACTTTAAATGCTTTCCCTTTCCTTATCAGTTTCTTTCATGCCCAGCTTTCTCTCCTACCTTCACCTGGCAACTATCTACGATTTTCCCTCCATCCAAAGATACTTAGAATAATTTTACTAACATTATTAATGATTAGAGATATTAATTGTGGAAATTAAGTACTATAATCAACAGTAATCAAATTAGTTATATTCCACCTGTATTTCATAAAGTATAACCTCTAGAAGAATCAAATATCTATTTCTGCATTTAAAGGGCAAGTACATGTGTACCATAAAACATTTACATTTTTGAAAAATATAAAGATAATTCCAGGTAATTAGGAATTGAGTAGAAAAAGTATACAGACAGACAAAGATACATTTAAAAAGAGATTCTCAATTACTTTACCAAAACTATAGAAAAAGGAGACTTCATAGGGCATGAGCAGATGCAGTATATATTTACATGGCTTTCCTTTCATCTTTGTCTTTCTTTAGAAATATAAAACTTTCTTGATCATTTTTTTTTGCTGGTAGAGTCCTTCCAGAATTGAGAAATAAGCCAGATGTTGTTATACTACTTTCTTCTAAATTTATATACTTACATAATCATTCTAGAATAACTTACACTATCTACTATACTTAAGGATTTTTTTACAAACAAGGTTTTCATGATGTGGTGGATATTCTTTGCTAGACCCAGATTCACTGACCTTCATTACCTACTATGTGCCTTAGGAAACTGACTCATGTGAAAGTGGCTTGTATAAATAGAATGTGCTCCATTGCCTTCTGCCTTCTTGTTCGGTTCAGCCAATAGGAGAAACTGGCTGAGATGGAAAAATGGGAGAATAAAGTTGGAATATTTTATTTGCCTGTTTTCCTCTCTATAGGAAAATCATGGGTTGGCTGTTTCTCTCTCTAAAGGCCACAATTTCTGTCAGGAAACCCTCTTCATATATATCCCCATTCTGAGTTTCAACAACTGTACTCTCCTCCAGCCCTATCAGGCCCGAGTATAATCATGGGTATCACTATTGTCAAATGTAAAAAAGTACATTATTCTTTGTTGACTTTCTTATCCCTTGTGCCTATACATTTGTAAATATTCCCTTTATTAAAATCTCAATTTTTCTGGTTTGAGTATTCCTTTATTCTGCTGAAATGCTGACAAAAAAACCAATAATTTTTACAACACTCAGTGCCAGCAAGACCACATGCTCATCCTCATGAGAGAAAGCAGAGTCAGTGCTTATGGATTCCCAAACCCACCTCTTCTCATAGCATTTTAGGGTCACCATAGCACCCTTTTGTGGAGGGCTGTAGATCATTTCAGATATCTATTTTAGATAAAGCAGGAGTTACAATGTACAATTGTACAGGTCAAGTGGTATAAATGGGTTGAAAATGTGAATAGGAATCATAATGGTATTTGGTTTTAAATTTGAACATGAGTGAACAAGATCTATAATTCTTGTATAATTTATTATTTAAAGTTTTTTATTTAACCTCACAATTCAGTTTACAATATAGAAAAAAGCAACTAGCACCATTAACAACTTATATTTATTTGTCATACTAATAAAGTTGGACTATCTCAGCAAAATTAATGAGCATTACTGTCAAAATACTTTTAGAATGTCTTTAGAAACCAAGAATATTTTTTAAATACTGCAATCATCTAACAACAGCAGTAAATAAGGCATTTAAAGACCCAGTAAAAGGAAGTAAAGTCTTGACACAAAGTTGAAAGTCCCTCATTTCAGGTGAAATTCCTCTGCTGCCAGCCTCTCAGAGCCCATTACTAGTAATGTGTTCTTAGAGATGCCTGCAGTCCTGGCAGGATGCCTGGTGCTTGGAGCAACAAGGTCATCAGAAGCAGGTGTGGACTTGCACACAAGGACACATTGCAGGGAGGGCGCAAACGCCTGACCTATCCTGAGACTTCTTGCTCTAGGGATGAGGATGAGAAAAGCATACTTGAGAAGAGATAGCTGAAAACATGGTGGTGGCCTTGAGGTTGAATGTGGGAACCGGCTGTAGTCTGTATATACTAACTTCATAGTAGCTAATAATAAATTTCAAAGCAAACATTGTAAGGAAGAATAAAAAGCCATGGAAACAGGGTTGGGGGATGCTAGCATCGCCTTTTCTTGCCATTCCTCCTCTCCCTTATCCATGTTAGTAAATGCATTTCCAGACTCTGACTCTTCTTCCAAACCGTCTCCCCAACAATTGGCGCCCAACGTGAGGCATGAAGAAGAGGGTGCGGAACTATGCTGAAAACCGAAGGGGCAAGTCTGCTCAGGGAAAGCGATACCTTCGGCAATAGTTTAGCACCGAAAGGGGAATATCCGCTCAGAGAAAGCGGTACTTTCGGCATAGATTTTTAGCATAGTGTTTCTTTTTCTTGGCACAATGCCAGATCACACTGGCAGCTGAAAGAGATAAGTTCGCTCACAGGTAACCGATATTTTCAGCATTGCTTTAGCATGGGGAATTCCCAGTCAAAGGTAGAGTCCCAATATATTAAGTTGTTACAACACTTATTGTTGTCTTCAGGAGTAAAGTGAAGAAAAGGCGATTCTATGAATTGTTTTTATATATGGATATACATTGCTACTGGTTCAAGCCAGAGGGAAAATCCCAATTAAATGCTAAAGTGTGAAACAAATCATAGGAGCTTTGTGGAGAGCTCATCAACAGGAGGATCCCATCCCTATTTCTGTTTGGTCCTTATGCACTTTAATTTCTCAGGCTTTACAGCCTCTACAACTGACTTGGCAACACGCCAAGAAGAACTTGAACCTGTTTATGAAAATCATATAGAAATAGAGTCTAAAAATGAGCAAAAGGAATTTACTGAGTCTTTATCTGAAGAGGAATGTGTGGGACACATTCCTCCTAATAAAGAATCATATCAGGTTTTATTGGCCCAAGTAAAAACAATAAATCAAAGGTTGAAGCAACTGCAATTGGGGCCAACTAGAGGATATTTTCAAGAGCTCAGAAAGCCCTCTGCACCACCTGTAAGTACTTTATTTAGGGCTAAGCCTTCAGTTGCTGGTCCTGTTTTATTTACTTTTCCCCTTTCATCTGAGTTAACTAAGGAAATAATGGATGAAGAGAGTAGTCGAGAAAATCTTCCTAGACAGACAGCTACTCCCTTAGTTAATAGAGTTCCCTATAATGAGACAGGCATTTCCCCCCCCAATGATCAATTTCCTCAGGGGCTATCTATGTACAGTATACTCCATTAGAACATAAATTCCTAATTAATCAATATGGTATACAGTTCACTTATGTAACAGGTCTTTTAAACAGTATAGCCACAGAACAACAATTATTAGGGTCAGATTGGGAAACTATTATAAAAACTGTGTTAGAGCCAGGTCCTTATTTGCAAATGAAAACCTAGGGGAGAGAGGAAGCCCAGCAGGTAGCTCGTAGATACACTGCACGTAACTCTCCAAGTGCTACTCTTGAAGATCTGACAGGTACAGGAAACTTTACTACCCTTGAGCAGCAATGTCACTCGACTGAAGAAACCTTGTTACAAGTAAAATTAATAATGTTAAGAGCTCAGTCTCCAATTGAGACATCTAGGAAGCATCCTCAATTGTTCACTAAAATTACAGAGTCCTAGGGAGAGTTATACTGATTTTTTGTCTCGGCTACGTACGGCCATTGTCAGGGCAGTGGCTCTTCCTGAAGTCCAAGATTTACTCTTAGAGTCTTTAGCTTATAAAAATGCAAATATAGAGTGTCAAAGGGCTTTAGGACCCCTGAAAGCTCAAGGGGCACCTTTAGAAGAATATATTAAGGCTTGTCATGATATTGGCTCTTTGACACATCAAGTTAATCTGTTAGCAGGAGCTTTACAAAAAGATTTTAAAGTTCTCAAATGAAATGTTATCAATGTGGGAAATTAGGGCACTTTTAAAGGGACTGCAGAAGAGGAAATAAGGAAGGAGGAAAAGTAATGTATGCAAAACCCCCTTGTAGGGGACAGGCTCCTACTGAACCCTGATAGAGGTGTGGGAAAGGATTTCATTAGGATAGTGACTATGGATTTCAAAAAGGCAGATATAGAAACTAGTTGTTGGGAAACGGGAAGCAGGGCCCTTGCCCCCGGGGACCCAAGAAAAAACAATTTAGGGTTTTAGTTTCCTGTCAGCTCAGGTCTTCCCTATCAAATGATGCAGAATCAGAACCCACCAGGCAGTGTGTTAGAGATCTAATTCATGCTAATACAAAAAGTGCTGCCTTAGATGTTCTTATACCTCAGCATTTTACTTTAATTCAGGCCGGAGGGGTGTACAAATTATCAACAAATATTTTCTAGACCTCTGCTTAAAGTAATAGTAGGCTTAAAAGTAGGACGAAGTAGTTATACTTCCAAGGGAATTTTTGTTCACACTAGAGTGATTAATAAAGATTGTTTTTACACTATTCTTTTACAGCCTCAAGATAAAGAAAAGTTTGCATTCACAATTCCTACTTTTAACAATGCTCAGCCTACTCAGTGATATCAAGAGAAAGTATTACCCCAAGGCATGCTTGATAGTCCTACCATGTGCCAAGCATTTGTAAATATGCCTTTGCTAGAAGTAAAGGAAAACTTTCCTCAGGGACTTGTGTATCACTACACAGATAATATTCTTTTAGGGCATAAAAGGAAAGAAATATTAAAAGAAATGTTTTTATTTAGAAAAATTGCTCTAAAAAAGTATAGGCTTGAGATAGCTTCTGAGAAAATACAAGAGTCTATTCCTAATTAATATTTAGGATATAAAATTTTACAACAAAAAACTACTCTTCAAAAGATAAAAATTAGACGGGATACTCTCAATACTCTTAATAATTTTCAAAAATTATCGGGCAATATTAATTGGCTTTGTCCTTCCCTCAGTATCTTCACACATGCTTTAACAATTTGTTCTCTATTTTAGAAGGGCCCACTGCATTGGAAAGTCCTCGGGAACTAACGGTGTTGGCGGAAAAGGAATTTTGAATGCTGTATTATTAAAAGACATTCTTGTACTCACAAACTTGTATTGCTCAGGTTTCATTATTGTGTGGTAAGGGTTCTTTCTTTAACTTAAAATTTAAAAACTATTAATAATTTATTTTTCTTTTATTAGTTAATCTAAAACTTAGGACATTTTAGCATAGAGTCAACAGTAAATTTAAGAGAGAGAGAGAGAGAAATAACTAAATTACAAATTTCAGTACTTTTTAAGATATCTTTCTGTTTCAGTTTTTGTTGACCGGTCACTAGGGGTCTGTGGAGAGACTGGACGCAGTCATATCTCCCGGACCATGGCCAGGCTGTGGGACGCTGCCTCCTGTGCCCTGTTGTCAGGTTCTGTTTATTGTCTCTAGTCTTGTCTAAGTTGTAGGTGGCAGACTTCTCTAGGTCCACCTACACCCCGGTAATTGTTCTTGTCTGAGTGTTTGTTTTTGTCTAAGTCTCTTTTTTGTGTTCTCTGCGCAAGCAATGGGGGGGATTATGGAATATCCTAAGACAAAGATTTAATAGAGCATTATATACTTTGAATTTTTTAAATTAAGATGAACAATGTAACATAGTTGCCATGGACATTGGGTAAAACAGGCCAATTAGCCTTTACAGCCACCTGTATACTACAGAGATCTGAAAGGGAATTATGTGCCTGCTGGGGTACTGAAATGGGGCCGAGATTTTGCTTATATCTCTACAGGAACAGAGAAGCTTTGGGTCCCAGCCAAGGCTCTGGGAGCGGAGAAAAACGGTGGGTTGTCAGTGAGTCAGGTCAGGAGATGACTCCAACTTCCCTATTCCTAACAATGACGGTCCTGATTACGACACAGGACTTATGATACTAATGGGCCTCTCAGACCTGAAGAAGAAGGGAAAATTATTGAGAACTATATGGTGGAAATGGAAGGGATGCCAATTTGCATAAGAGCTGGAGAGCACTGTTTACAGCTAGGTGCTCATACATAGTTGACAATTTTACAGACTTCTGAACAGAATACTGGAGTAGGTCACTTGTTTTATTAAGTATAAAAAGATTTAAAAATGTTACAGAACCTGTGGATGACACTGCTCCACCTGATTTGCCATGGTGTGACACTCTGAAAATTCAGATGCTTGAACATTAGGTTCAGTGGACTCAGTATTGAGCTGAACAGGCTCGGGTTTTAGTTAATACTTCCTATAGAAGAGTCATTGATTAGAGTCCTTCTGGCTCTGCTCTAACAAAAGGAGTAAAAGTAAGTTTACGGTGACACCAAGAGGTAGAGAATGGTTCAGTAAACATTTCGTCAGATAAAACTAGCAATAACACAGTTGTCTGGCACAATAGAGGGTTTTCCCCCACATCTCAACTACCCCATCAAGGGCAACAGAATCATGTATGGAAGTTAGGAGCTGGTTTATTTCCCATGCATGCATGGAAGGTTCTGTAAATCAATCTGGGAGTTCTTCTCATGTCACCTTTCATCAGAATGTTACTCACTTTGCTCAAGCCTGTGTTTGGTTCCCCTATATCATTATGAAGGGTACAATGGGGTGGAATAAAACTTTAGGTTACATTTCATGTACATACTGTTCTTTTTACACTTGTATTAACTCTTCCATTCTTTTTAACAAGTCACATGAAAGCTTATATATTCTTAGAGCTAGAACTGGAGTATGGATGCTGGTTAAATTGTCTCAAGCCTGGCAGGATTCCCCTGCACTATGATATTGCAGCAACTGATGGACCATGTTAAAAGAAGAGCTAAAAGATTCCTTAGCTTGTTAATCGCTACTGTCATAGGCATCATTGCTGTTACTGCTGCTGCTGCTGCTGCTGCTGCTGCTGCTACTACTACTACTACTGCTGCTGCGACTGGAGTGGCTCTGCATCAATCTGTACAGACTGCTAAATTTGTTAGAACCTAGCATCGGGATGCTAAACAATTACGGACTTCTCAAAGACAAATAGACTCTGTATTACAAAGTCTAATAGCAGATTTACAGCAAACAGTTATATTGTTAGGAGATCAAATTGTTAGTTTACAGAAATGAGTACAACTTAAATGTAATTGGAATACTACTTCCTTTTGTATAACTCCTGTACAATATAATGAAAGCATGTTTAAATAGGATAAAGTAAGACAGCATATTTTAGGGTATAGTAATGCTTCAACCTTAATTACAGACTTACAAACACATATTGCTGACACGTTTCAAAAACAGCTTCCTGAATTACAGGGGATTGCAATGCTAAAAAGTATAGTCAATAATATTTAAGACTTACAATCTATTTCTCACATTTATGGATTAATGGGCTCATCTATTGCTTCTTGGATAATAATTTGTTTGTTACTTGTTTTTCTTTGCCTAGTCTGGAAGAGATTCGCAAGGAGCCAAAGTTTAAGATAGACTCAGGCCACTGTGTTCTCAATAATGCTGAATAAAATTCAGCAAAAAGAAAAGGGGAATATGTTGTTAGAGATGCCTGCAGTCCTGGCAGGATGCCTGGTGCTTGGAGCAACAAGGTCATCAGAAGCAGGTGTGGACTTGCACACAAGGACACATTGCAGGGAGGGTGCAAACACCTGACCTATCCTGAGACTTCTTGCTCTAGGGATGAGGATGGGAAAAACATACTTGAGAAGAGATAGCTGAAAACACGGTGGTGGCTTTGAGGTTGAATGTGGGAACCGGCTGTAGTTTGTATATACTAACTTGATAGTAGCTAATAATAAACTACAAAGCAAACATTGTAAGGAAGAATAAAAAGCCATGGAAACAGGGTTGGGGGATGCTAGCATCGCCTTTTCTTGCCATTCCTCCTCTCCCTTATCCATGTTAGTAAATGCATTTCCAGACTCTGACTCTTCTTCCAAACCATCTCCACAACAGTAATGACTGTGGCTGGAATTAGTTTTGGAAAGCATAATGATAATAAATTAAAAATGAACACCCTAGAACCTAATCTTCCTAAGTCTCCATGTCTGCTTTTATTTTTTTTGCCTCTTTTTACTGTACCTATACATCAGATGTTTGAGAAAAACATCCATCATGAAGTAGAGAGATTAGGATAAGTGTACAATAAGAAAAATAAACTTCATGGTAAAGATGGTGGAGTAGGTAAATGTTGTGCTTGCATCCTTACACAACCAAATCAAAATAACAACTAAACTACATTACAGCCATCATTGGGAGTAACCTAAAATTTAGCTGGACAGAAGTTCTACAATTGGGAATACACAGAAGAAGCCACTTCAAGACTGGTAGGAGGACCGAAGATGCAAAACAGGTTGGTCTCACACGTGGGTGTGGTGGTTGAGAATCAGGAAAGATATCAGCTGCAGGGGTTCCCCCAGATGAGTAAGTGGTCTTGGTGCCACAGTAGGCTCCTGAGCCCAAGGTTCTAGTGCCAGAAAGAAGAGTCTCCAAAACTTTTTGCTGTGGAAACCAGCGAAGATTGTGGCTAGGTAGAATGGAGGGATGCTGAAGTTACAGACATTCCTCTTAAGGAACCTGCACATGGACTTACAGTCTGACTCACATGCTGTGAACTTCAGCTCTGGAGCAGCAGCTTGAAAAGATGTCAGAGACATAGAGGGAGGAACCAAATTGTCTATCTGTAGGGAGATGATTGAAGAGGCAGTTTTCTCCCAGACAAGATACTGGCAGAGGGTATTGTTTCTTTGTCGAGCCCTTGTCCAGTATGCAGACAAAGGCAGCCACCGTATCTGGGTCTCCAGCAACATAGCTAACTATGGTTGCTCCACCCTGGTAATTTCCTAAGACCCCACCCCACCCAACTTTCAGACCCACCCAAGCCACTTCCAGTGGATTCTCCACACAAACATCTCATCTTTCTTCATGCTATAAACTTTCCTAAAATCTCTCAAAGGTTCACAAACCCCAAACAAGCAGTATCTGGCCACAGTGTGTTTCCTATCTGTTGCTGGGCAGCCTCATACCCATCACTAGATGCAGCTGGACTCAGTTTGTAGCTTGGCCAACTTGGGGCACATTTAAGCCCAGTGTGAGTGGCAGCCATTTATGAATTACTTGGTGGCTCATACCAGGTGGTCCAGAGCAGAGCATAGGCTGTGGCTGAACTTGGCCTGCAGTGTGTTCCTCCCAGGAGGCCTCAGCATGCATGCCCATTGGCCAGCTTCAGTTTTAACTAGAGTTTCACACAGGGATACACCTAAGGATGCCACACTCAAAAGGAAGACTGGGAAGGCACCAGAGCACTGCTATGCAAATCCTAATTCATAGGGTTAGCCTTCTACAAAAGAGCTTTTCCACTGTAGTGACAGGCCAGTCCTCACAACCAATCAGTCCAAGAGTCAATCCCTCCCACTGATGTGAAAACATCAACTAAGGCTCAACTAAAACAGGAGGGCACACACAACCAATATAAGGGACACACCTGGAACACTCAATTCTGGTGACCAGGAAAGAGTTAGCCACTGGACCCAACAGGACACTCACTACATAAGGCCACTCTACTAAGACCAGGAGAATAGCAGCCCTACCTAATATATAGAAACAAACACAGGAAAATGGCAACAAAAATAACAAAGCTGCAGAAAAGAACTAAACAAAATGAAGATGAGCTATCTATCAGATGCAGAGTTCAAAACACTGGTTATAAGAAAGCTCAGTGAACTTAAGGGAACAATAAATGAATTCAGTGAGAACTTTAGCAAAGGGCTAGAAAACAAAAAAAAAAATGGAGATAAAAAACATAAGAAAATAGTTAGAAATGAATCATAAAATAACTGAAATGAAGTAAAATAAAAGATAAATTAGAGAAAGTCAATAGTAGATTAGATAAAACAGAGAATTGAGACAGTGATTCAGAAGATAAGCTAACAAAAAACAATAAGAACAATAAAAATGAAAAAAAGAATCCAATAAAATGAAAATAATTCACAGGAACTCCAGGACAACATCAAGCATAATAGCATTTACGTCAGAGGGGTACCAGAAGGAGAAGACAGCAAGGAATTGAAAACTTATTTCAAGAAATAATGATGGAAAACTTCCCTAACCTGGTGAAAGAAATAGACATACAAATCCAGGAACTGCAGAGAGTCCCAAACAAGAACTCAAGGAGGCCCACACCAAGACACATAATAATGCCAACGATTAAAGACAAAGAGAGAATATTAAAAACAGCAAAAGAAAAGAAGTTAGTTATCTACAAGGGCTTCCATAAGACTGTCAGCTGATTTCTCCTCAGAAACTTTGCAGGTCAGAAGAGATTGGCACAAAATATTCAGCGATAAAAATCAAGGTCCTACAAACAAGATTACTCTATCTAGCAATGATATTATTTAGAATTGAAGGACAGATAAAGAGCTTCCTAGATAATAAAAAAAAAAGAAAAAAGAAAACTAACTAAAGGAGTTCATCACTGCCAAATCAGTATTCTTCTTTAAGAACAAAAATAAACATTTTAAAAAGATTAAAAATATGAATAATAAAATGGCAATACCTACAGATCTATCAACAATTACTTTAAATGTAAATGGTAAATACTTTAATCAAAAGACAAAAGGGTGGCTAAATGGATAAGAAAACAAGACCTTTACAACATCCTTACAAGTTTCACTTCAAACTGAAAGACAGACTGAAAGTAAAGTGGTGGAACAAGATATTTCATGAAAATGAAAACAAACAAAAAAGCTGGGGTAGAATATTTATACCAGGCAAGACAGACTTTAAAACAAAGGATATAAAAAATGGCATAGATGACAGAGGCTGCGTTCAGCCCTCTGATGGTGAAATCAAAGTTGTGACAGAAACAAGGAGCAGCATCAAGAAAAAATCACCTGGAATCTAGATCAATAAGCCATACAACTAGGCAGAAATTCAAGAAATCGCACTGCAACAGCAGAAGGTAGTACAGGTGAAGATTCTAAGACTTCCAGTCCTGAGTGGCTGAGTGAAAAAGAAGCTGCAACAGTGGCAGAAACCTCTTAAAGGGGTTGTATCCACAAGCGGATTTTTGCAGTGGCAAACCTGCTTGCTCTGAGTACCAGTGCCAATTTGGCTGTGCACAGAGGGCACCAGGAACTTAAAGGAAGGAATTGTCAGAGTGAGAGCTGAGGCAAGACTCACTTTGTTGTTCCCTGTTGATCCTTCCATTCTGCTAGTGCACCAGACACAGCACCGCCATAGCCCAGTTGTCATCAAACTGGATAACAGAGGTCACTTTTCTCAGAGGATTCTCTGAAACCCTGCCTTCTGCAACTCACAGCCCCACTGAAGGCACATTCAGGTATATCCTCAATGACACAGGGGCTCCTTGCTGAGCAGCACCTAAACTCACACTGGAGCAACCTGGCCTCGATTTTTGGTGTGGCCTTTTGAGGCAACTATAAGCACAGCATCTATGGATTGCTTGCTGAGTCTTAACAGGTGGCCCTAGAGGGGTACAGGCTTAGACTAAATTCATCCTGCAGCTGAACCCCTCTCAGGACTGTGCAACTGGACACCTATTTCACAAATCCACACTAATATGACCGAGAGACTTAGGAGCTTTGCTTAGTACATAGAAACACACACAAAGAGACAGACAAAATTGGAAGACAAAGAAGCAGAAACCACATGAGAGAATAGAACAGAGATCCAGATACAATGGAGTCAAGTAATTTAACAGATGCAGAGTTCAAAACACTGATTATAAACAGGTTCAATGTACTTTGGGAAGTATAGATAAATTCAGTGAGAACTTCAACAAAGAGGTTAAAACAAAGATGGAAATGGAAATTATAAAAAGGAATCAGCCAGAAATGAAGAACATATTGTCTGAGATGAAAAGTATATTAAATAAAATAAACAAAGGAATAAACAAAATTAATAAAGAAAAGTATCAATCATCCTATCTAGAGGAAGGGAAAGCCAAGTACATGGATTCAGAATGCAAGAGATAAGATTCCAAGACTATAAAAACAATTTAAGGAGCATGTGGGACACTATTAAGAGTCCAAATATCCATCTGATCAACATAACTGAAGAAAATCAAGATATTTACAGCTGCTTGAAGGAAAATGAGGGAAATATTCCCTAACCTGGTGAAGGAAATGGACACAAAACCCCAGGAAGCTCAGAGAATTCCAAAAATCAAGGATCCAAAGAGGCCCTTAAAAGCAGCAAGAGAAAAACAGATAGTTACTTAAAGGAAACACCCATAAGACTGACAGCTGATTTCTCAAAAGAAATTATGCAGGACAGAAGGGTTTGACAAAAAACATTCAACAGGATGAAGACCCAGGATCTACAACCAAGAATAATTTTTCCATAAAAGCTAACATTTAGAGTTGAAGGGCAGATAATGAACTTCTAAGATAAAAATAAGCTAAAGGAATTTATCAGCCCCAAGCCAGTATTACAGGAAATGTTAGAGGGACTTCCTTAAAAAGAAAATAAACATGTATCAAAAGCAGAAATACAGAATGGTAACAGATACGTTCCTATCAATAAGTACTTTAAATAGAAAAGAATTAAGTGCTCCAACCAAAAGATAGAGTGGCCAAAAGAATAAGAAAACAATGCTCCTAAATATGATGTCTACAAAAGACTCACTTCAGATTAAAAGACATACACAGGCTAAAAAGAAGAGGATAGAAAAAAATATTGCTTTGATGGACCTGGAAGCTATTTAAGTCAAATAGAGAAAGATAAACACTATATGAATTTACTTACATGCAGAATCTAAGGAATAAAAAGAACAAACTAATCAAAAACAGACTCACAAATATAGTGGACAATTTGGTGAAGGAGTGGAAGGGAGTTTGGGGGGCTGGGAGAATGGCATGAACAGTTAAAGAAGTACAAATTAGTAGTTCATGGTCACAGGGATGAAAAGCATGGCATAAGGAATGTGATTAGCATTAATACATAGGCTAGATGGAGGGTCAGGGGAGGGAACTATTGGGGAATCATTTTACAAACTATATAGATATCTAACCAATGTCCTTATACTTGAAACTAATTAAAATAAATTAATTAAAATTAAAACAAATAAACAAATAGAAACAAAGTCTATAACAAGAGACAGAGAAGGACTCAGTTATCTCACTTCTTGGTATTTACCTGAAGAAACCTAAAACACTGCTTCTAAGGGACATGTTTAATTTTATATTTTTTAAAATAGTCAAAATATAGAGACCAATAGGGTGTCCATCAATGGAAGAATGGATAATGAAGAGATGGTACATATATATAATGGAATATTACTCAGCCATAAAAAAGAATGAAATCTTGCCATCTACAGCATGGATGAATTAGGGAGTATTGAGATGAATGGAGTAGATCAGACTCAGAAAGACAAATGCCATATGGTTTTATTTACATATTGCTGCTAAAGAACAACAGCAATAACAACAAAAAAGCAAGCAAAATAGAAACAGGCTCATAGATACAGAGAACATTTTGACAGTTGTGAGATGGGAGGGGAGTAGGGCTAGATGAAATAGGGGATAGGATTAAGTACAAATTGGAAGTTATAAATAGTCATTAGGATGTACATGATAGCATAGGGAATATTGTCAACAATATTGTAATAACTATGTATAGTGTTAAGATAGATACTAGATTTATTAGGGTGATCACTTTGTAACTTATATAAACTTATAATCGCTGTTCTACACCTGAAACTAATGAAATATAGTCTGTGAACTGTAATTAAAGAACAATAGATATTGCGAGAAACATGGCAGCATGAGAGACATTCCTAGATCTCTTCTCTTGAAACAACAAAAAGCTGAACATCTAAAACTCAACAAAAAACACCCAAACTACACACCGGCACATCTAGCATGGGATCTGCACATAAGAGCTGCCACAAATCAGAACCCCAGGAGTCAGCGGAGGACTGGGAGAAAAAAAGAAGCTGCCTCTCTCAGCCAGCCAGAGCTCCCTGCAGGAGGGGGAGGGAAGAAGGTATGGTGGGTTCCCTGAACAACCCTGCCTGGGAGAACTGTGAGGTCCACGCAGCCCATGGCAGTGCCCAGGCTTCAGAGTAGAAAGCAGAGAAGTGGGGAAGGCAGAGAACAGAGGACAGCAGAGAAACAACAGTTGATTATTACCAGCCATGTCTGCAAAATGCAAGGCTGAGCTGCAACCCCCTATCCCCCAATCCAGAATGCCGCTCCCACCATATCCTCTGAGAACAAACCACACACAACCACAGGGAACTCTGAGCAAATGCTAATGAAACTGTTGTTAATACTGACAGGGACTGAGATTGAGGGTTGCGAGCATGATTGAATATCTATAAGAAAATAAAATGGCATTATTAAGGCTTTATATAAAGCAGGTTTCAAAGAGGTTTAGATGATATCTACTGGAAACCAAAAAAAAAAAAAAATGTTTTTTTTTGCAACAGACTAAAGGGAGACTTTTATATAAAAAATATTCTTGGAAAAAAGCAGAACACACTTTAATTAATGCCCAGTCAAATAAATTGTCTACTGAACACCATAAACAACCAAAATGACAAGGCATCTCAGAAAAAAAAAAAAAGAGAGAGAGAGAAATCTCTAGAAAAACAAGCTTACAGACAAATAAATATGTAACTTAAATGACATAAAATTCAGGATGATGCTTCTGGAAAAAAAAACTCAAAGAAATCTAAAACAATTAATATCAATAATTTTAGGAATAGAAAGAACAACTAGGTGAGCAGACTGAGTTCTTTAGCAATGAGACTGAAGCCCTTAGAAAGAACCAAATAGACCTTCTGGAGATGAAGAACACACTGAAAGATGTGAAAAATGAAATAGCGAGCTTGGGAAATACAGTAGACCAAATGGAGGAAAGAATCAGTGATATCAAAGACAGAAATTTGGATATAAATCAGAAGGAAGAAGAAAGAAACCAAAGAATGAAAAATAGTGAAAGAAATACAATAGCTGATGCCATCAGAGAGAAAACATAAAAATAATGGGCATTATCAAAGGTGAGTAAAAGGAGCAGGTATTAGAAAATATGTTCAGACGAATAGTTGATGAGAATTTACAAAAGCTTAAGGATTAGCTGGAGCTTGGAATTCAAGAAGTCAACATAACACCCAATTATTTAAATCCAAAAAGGCCTTCTCCAGTACACATTGTACTATAATTATCAAAAATGATGATAAAAAATTCTCAGGGCAGCTAAAGTAAAGAAAACGGTAATATATAAGAGAAAACCCATTAGATTATCATCGAACTTCTCAGCGCCAATGTAACAAGCCAGAAAGGAATGGAATTCAATATTCAAACTATTAAATATAAAGAAGTACCAGTCAAAAAATAATGTATTCAGCAAAGCTCTCCTTTAGACCTGAAAAAGAAATAAAGACCTTTTCAGACATACAAAAATTGAGAAAATCATCTTCTGCAAGTCCTGTATTACAGGAAATACTGAAAGAAATCAGCTCACTGAAAATAAAATGACCAAAAAAAAATAAAAAAAGAAAAACATAATTAGGAGTAAGGTGACTAGGAGACAGATAAAAGTGGGGGAGTACAACCCGTACTAAAAAACAGTGAATTATAACCTTAAACAATAAGAAGAGATTCGCTATAATAAGATATTAATGACCATTCAGCGTACATAAGGACAATCTGAGACAATGACTGAAAAGGGGAGGAATAAAAGATCCAGATTTGCAAAAGAGAGTGGAGATAGGGCATGCTCACAAAAAAAAGGACAAATATATATATGTTTGTCCTTTACATATTCATTATGTAACCACACACCAAAGATTACAGAACTGTAGTATATAACATAAAACAAGTAGAACCAGAGGGAATCCACAAAAAAAAACAAGCAAAATAATAATAATAATAATAATAATAATAATATTAATAATAATAATGACACAGAGAGACAAAGAAGCAATACTAATACTGAGCTACCAGAAAGGAAAAGATAAAATGGTATGGGAAAACCTCATATTTCAATAATCACCTTAAATGTAAATGGCCTGAACTCACCAATTAAAAGGAGCACAATTGCAGAATGAATCAAAAAACAAAACCCAACCATACGTTGCCTCTAAGAAACATATCTCAATTCCCAAGATACATATAGATTCCAATTGAAAGGCTGAAAAATGATAGGTTAAGCAAATGGCATTCAGAGATAAGTGGAGTAGTGGTATTAATATCGGACAAAATAAACTTCTAAATAAAAAAAAGGTAAAGAAACATCTTGAGAGACACTTCATAATGATAAAGGGAATCATGCACAAAGAAGACATAACACTTAATAATAGCTATGCTCATTATCAGGGAGCCCCAAAATATAAAAGGAAACTACTAACATAGCTAAAGGGAGAAAAGGCCAAAACACTTTCATAGTGGGAGATCTAATTACCCTACTGTCAGATATGGAGGGATCATCCAAACCGAAAACCAATGAGGAAATAACATCTTTAAATGAAACATTACACCAACTGGACATTATTGACATTTACAGAGCCTTTCATCCCAAAACAGCTGTTTATACATTCTTCTCTAGTGCACATGGAACATTCTCAAGAATTGACCGCATTCTGGTACACAGAGGTAGCCTCAATAAATATAAGAGGGTAGAAATCTTATAAAGCATATTCTCTGATCATAATGCTTTGAAATGAGAGATCGACCATAAAAAGGAATCAGGAAGAACCACAAATACATGAATATTAAACAACATGCTATTGAAGAATAACTGGGTCAGAGAAGAAATAAAAAGAGAGATCAATAGATACACAGAAAAAAATGATAATGATAGCACAACATATCAAAACTTTTGGGACATGGAAAAAGTGGGCACTAGAGGAAAGTTCATATCAATAGAAGCCTATCTCCAAAAACAAGAGTGAGACCAAATAAAGAAACCTAATGCTTCATCTTAATGATAAAGGGAATCATGCACAGAGGCTCTCTCTGTGTTCTAACATGTGGCCAATCCTTGAGAATGTTCCATGTGCACCCGAGGAGAATGTATAAGCTGCTGTTTTAGGATGAAAAACTAGAAAAAGAAAAACAAATGAAGCCTAAAGTCAGCAGAAGAAAAGAAATAATCAAAATTAGAACAGAATTTAATGAAATTGAAAAATAAAAGAGAAAAAATAAATACAACAAAGACTTGGTTCTCTCAGAAGGTTAATAAAATTTATAAACCCCTGGCTAGACTCACCAAGGAAAAGAGAAAAGATTCAAATAAACAAAAACAAGGATTAAAGACAAGAAATTACATCAGACACTGCAGAAAGATGAAGGATCATACAGGAATACTGTGAAAAAGTATATAACACCAAATTTTATAACTTAGAAGAAATGGACCAGTATATAGAAAATACAACATTCCTAGGTTGAATAAAGAAGAACTAGAAAATCTTAATAAACCAACAAGCAGTATGGAAATTGAAATAATCATTAAAAACCTACAAAAAAGTAAAAGATCAGGACCAGATGGCTTCACCAGTGAATTCTACAAAACATTCAAGGGGGATTTAATAGCTATTATTTTCAAACTCTTCCACAAAGCCAAAGAGAAGGCAATATTTCCCAATTCATTTTACACTGGTACCCAAACCTAGTAAAAATAATGAAAGAAAGAAAACTACAGACCAATCTCTCATGAACAGAGATGCAAAACTCCTAAATAAGATACTATCAAACTGAATACAGCAACATATTAAAACAATTGTTCACCATGATCAAGTGGGCTTCATCCCAGAGCCACAGGGATGATTCAACATACGCAAATCAATTAATGTGATACAGCACATAAATGTATTAAAAAAGATAAGAATCATATGATCATATCAATAGATGCATAAAAAGCCTTTGACAAGATACAGCATCCATTGATGATCAAAAAACTTAACAAAATCAGTACAGAAGGAAAGTTTCTTAAGGTAATAAAGGCCATATATGACAAAACTTGAGCCAACATTATACTTAATAGTGAAAAACTAAAAACCTTCCTTCTAAGATCAGAAGACTACTGTTATTTAATATAACACTGAAAGTCCTAGCGAGTGCAATCAGGCAAGAGAAAGACATAAAATGTATCCAAATATGAAATGAAGAATTCAAACTGTCACCTTTGCATATTTCCTGATTCTCTCTCTCTCAAAAAAAAAAAAAAAAAGAAAGAAAAACAACAACAACAAAAAAACTCTAAACAAAACAAAAGCAAAAACTATAAAGACTCCACAGGAACACTACTAGAAACAATAAGCAAATACAGTAAAGTTTTCAGATATAAAATCAATGTTCAAAAAGCCATAGCATTCCTATACTCTAATAATAAAATGTTCAAAAAAGAAGTGGAAAAAATAATTCCTTTTGCAATTGCAACAAAAAGAATAAAATACCTAGTAATAAATCTAAAGAAATATGATAAAAGCCTATATAATGAATACTACAAGACCTTATTAAAAAATTCAAAGAAGATGCAAAGAAATGGAAAGATATTCCATGTTCTTGGATTGGAAGAATCAACATAGTTAAAATTACCTCATTACCTAAAGCATTATACATATGTAATGCAATCCCCATCAAAATTCCATCAGCATTTCTTATAGAAAATGAACAAGAAAGATAAGATTTTTTACAGAAGCATAAAAGACCCCAGATTGCCAAAGCCAATATGAGAAAAAATAATGAGGTTGGAGGCATCACTCTGCTTGACTTCAAATTATACTATAAAGCAGCAATAATCAAAACATCATGGTATTGGCAGAAAAACAGACCAGTGGAACAGAATCAGGAGTCCAGAAATAAACCCATGTTCACAAGGGCAAATATATTTCGATAAAAGAGCCAAAAACATACAGTGGAGAAAGGAAAGCCTCTTCAATAAATGGCACTGGGAAAACTGGAAAGCAACCTGCAAAAGAATGAAACTAGACTGTTGTTTATCATCACATATGAAAATTAACTCAAAATATATTAATGGCCTGAATATAAGACCAGAAACCATAAAGCACATAGAAGAAAACTTAAGAATTAAACTCATGGACCTTAGATTTAAAGAGGATTTTATCAATTTAACTTCAAAAGCATGGGAAGTAAAAGCAAAAATATATGAATGGGACTACATCGAACTTAAAAGCATCTGCTCAGCAAAAGAAACCACCAACAAGGTAAAACAACAATCATTCAAATGTTAAAATATACATGCAACACCTCTGATAAAGGCCTAATATTCAAAATATTAAAAGAACGCATACTACTCAATAACAACAACAAAGCCTATTTCTCACTCTTCTCTTTGACTGCAACCAACAAGCCAGTCCTTAGGATCTGGCACTATAATTTTTTCATTTGTTTAATCCACAAGTATTTTTCACTGTTTTGAGCAATTGTCAAATAATTATTATCATGACTCTGGAGAATGTCACAATCCAGTATGTGGTTTCTCTGCCTCCTTGCACTTATAGAAAAAAACTTCTTCCCCACCCTCTTTCCAGAATATTTTCCTGAGTTTAAATCAGCCTGCACACATTCTTTCTTGAGTGTCAAAAATATAAAATAAGATAAGTTGTAACCATTGACTTTCAGTATTTGAAATGGGAGGAGGGAAGACCTTCATTATGTCATAACTCTCAATGTGTATATGTGGGGACTGTGGTATGATGTGTACAGTATACCAAAGGAGGGAGTAGACAAGCATCAATTCTAACCTTAGGGAAGAAAAGGTGCATCCTGGGGTGTGTAGATGATTTCTTGAAATAACATAAAGAATGAAAATGAACTGGCTACCAAAGGGCCTTAGTAGGAAAAAAAAAAAAGGAAATTCAGATATAGGGAACAGCACACCCAAAGGCAAAAATATGTGAGGCAGTGTGTCAGAATAAATATTCTAAAACCACCTTAAACAACTGCTTCCTACAGAAGTTTATCCTAGAATATTTGTTGAAACAAATATTTTTGATCCTCTACCTCACCCCAAGCTTGTGATTCAGAAGATCTGGTTAAGGGCCCTAGAATTTTGAATATATTTCCAGATGATATTAATGTTAATGGTCTAAACATCCTAATTAGAATCAGTATAGGTAACAATGACCTACACTGCGATGAAATGCCATTGTGAAATTCAGACTTTGTATCAACCACGTCAATGCACAATCCAAGTTATCATGTCTGGCATCTCCATGTTCTCAATATAATGAAATTCAATCTGAGTAAAGTACAATACAGAAACTCTGAACAAAGCTTAAGGGTCACTTTATAAAACAATGGCAAAATAACTTATTGAACAAATGAATGTGTTAAAAGACATTCAAAGAGAAATTATTGATTTACGTTTTAAAGTGATAGATTGTTTTATAGTGTGGTCTCATTAAAATGGGATGTACATGTACTAATTATAAATCATTTTTATTTTCTCATTAAAAATATCTTCTACCAGATGATAGTCATTTATCTTGTTTCTGCTTTTATGTAATCACCCCAAAACTAAAACCATTCTCCCCAAAGTAGACAGCAATTAGGAAGCTTGACAACTACACAAACATTCCCCAATATCCTCTCAACTGAGTAGGGAGGTGCTGAGACAAAGTCCTTGAACTATATATTGTTTCTTGTCCTGGTTGATTTCATTAAAGAGATTTCCAAAGAGATCTATACACCACTTTTGTAATTTGTTGTATCGTTTAAGAATTTATGAGCTCCTGATGTGTTTCAGAAATCTAATGTTGCCAGGTAAGTATTGTGAAAATATGTTTATGGCACTGTAAATGATGTCCCAATGGAAAGACACAGCCTGAACTAATGAGTAAAAATGGCTGTAAATGAGATAAACAGTGAACAGATTCTTTATGAGATATTCACAAATTTGGCATTTTGAAGCCCAAATTGTATGTATCTTTTGAAGATGTTTCTGTTTCCAAAGGCAGAATTTAGCACTTAGAAGTATTAAAAATTATATATCCTTTAAATAATTCATCTTTCAGTACTACTGAATATTATGTGAATCCGGTTGGCCCTGGGAAGATAAAATTTCTATTTAAATTAAAAACCAAGCTCATGCAGAGGAGAAAGGATTTTTCATAGACTTACCACATTATACTGAAAGGGCCAGCGCTATTTAAGCAGAATTTATGACCGAGTGGCATCTGATAGCTAAACAAATATTAAGTGACTGAGTGAAATAAAACACAAAATATAATTTCATGCCATTGGAACTGCCCATATGTGCATGGCCTGATCATTCTGCACATTAAGGTGGAATTTCTAAATTAAAACATAAACATCTAATTTATAATCATTAATTTATTAAGAAAAATAAATAAAGAGACAAGTACAAAAGTTTAAGAATTATTTCCAAATTGAAAATAGTTTTTCAAA
The DNA here is from genome assembly GCA_030015415.1 of Cynopterus sphinx. Lineage (NCBI taxonomy): Eukaryota > Metazoa > Chordata > Mammalia > Chiroptera > Pteropodidae > Cynopterus > Cynopterus sphinx. The sequence goes on along the minus strand of CM057388.1, from coordinate 27,733,583 downwards.
AATTTCCATGAACCATGAAATAATGTTTAATCTGTTATGCAGTTTTACCTCTTCACTATTGTGCAAAGGCACAAGCTTTATTCAGAGGAATTACATTTTAATGTTAATTTTGCTGATGTACTTCAAAGCATTAACTGGATATACTCCTGTTTATAGTATATGTTGTTTAAAGCTAGCAAAAATAATGATTATGCTACAACTGGTATTTGCTAAAAGTTGGAGTTTGACCAAACAGTTGGGGCCTGTGTGGTGATAAAGACCAAAAATGCCCAGATTAAAAGTAGTGTTTTGTGCCATATAATATGATGGAAATTACCACAACTCCAAATGAAGATGCCAGCATGATAGAGCCATGCTTAATTTTCTTCTTCAGCCACTCCCATGAGACTTTATAACAGGTAAAGACACTGAAAAATATGAAATGTGCACGTTCTCAACTGACCCTGAGAGGCATTTACAGAAGACATAAACAAAAGGTAAAAAGAAGAGCCTAAACCTGCATCAAAGGGCTTCTAGCTCATTCTAAAGAACATTGTACTTCATTTTCTATTTTTCAAATTGATTATTTGGATGTCACAAAGAGGCAATAGGTCAGCTGTTTTATTTCTTCCTTACTAAACAATCTTCTTCAATGCATACACTTTTCTTAAAAAGACTAAACATTTTCAAAAAAATATCAGTTGGAGTTATCTTCTCATTGGCAGACCTGTGGAGTAAAGTGATCTATTATAGAAGTCTGTATCATCATTTCCGTTGAAACAATAATCTGGGTTTCTCAGTTGTAAAGAATGATATATTTGGAGGAACTCTCTACCATCAATTGAAATTAGTTTAGAATTAGTTGAAATGTGACTTAATAAAAGAACTTGTTTCTAATAAAACTTAAATGAATAAAGAGGGCCTATGTTCTTGAATGAGAGCATTAAAAATCTATGTGCATGAAGTAGAGTAACTGGAACTCTCATACATTGCTAGTTGAAAAATAATTGGTACAATCACTTTGGAAAACTGTTTAGTAGTATCTACTAAAGCTAAATAAATATATACATATCATATGACACTAGTTCATTCCCAATAAAATATGTGTTTATGTTTAAAAAAAAAACCAAGCACAAGAATGTTTATAGAGAAATATTCAAAATAGTAAAAACTGGAAACCAAGACAAATGTCCATCAGTAGTAGATCCAATAAATGAATTGGGTTATGTTCATATAATAGAATATAATAAAACAATCAAAATCAAACTATTGCTTTGTGCAATATATATATATATATATATATATATATATATATATATATATATATACACACACACACACATACACACATACATACATACATACATACATACATACATACATACAAAAAGATCTACATACAGAAGAGTAAATATGGTATGATTCTATTTATATAAAATTCCAAAACAGGCAAGATAAATCTATGTTGCAAGAGGAAAGCAATTAATTTTGGGTAGGGTTTTGACTGGGAGGGGATATGAAGAAGCATAATGAGCTGTAAATGCTCTATATCTTGATGTACGTAAAAATCCATCAAGTTGTATATGCTTAAAATCTGTGCACTCTACTATTTATAGATTTATAATAACTTGTAAATTATTGTAAGTTAAAAAACAAAAATTAAAAAGCAATGTGCTTGAACTTTGGCGAGACATATCTTGAGCCAGTTAATATATAATACTATAGCCTCAGTTGTAATAAGAGGTTAATAAAAAATATCTTTCTTTTAATAAGGGACATTAAGTAACATACTAGATGGTGTACTTTATTATGGTTTTACAAAAGATACAAACTTTATTTACTTAAAAAAAGTAAATTTATTTACGAAAATTATACAACATCATATATCTAATTATTTTTAAGTAAAAAAAGGTTTTTATTCATTGCTCACTCATTCATGTAACAAATAATGAAAACATTATTTTTTAAAAATTTATTTCTTCAGAAAAATGTCTTTTAATTTAGCTATAAGAAGCAAACAATTATAAGTAGTGTTTATATTTTTAAATATTTCATATTAATTGTCTCTTAAAAGTTTTCCATTCCTTTCTTATGTTCCATTATCCTATTCAATAGAACTTTTATGTTGAGGAGTAAATATAGAATATAAACATATTCAAACATACTTACACCCCTCTCTCTGTCATTCATTTGCATTTACATATATGTGGAAATGGCTAGAAAATGTGAAAAAAATTCATCATAAAAGCAGCTTAGATATACTTTTGTCATATGTGTATGTCCTGAAACTCTCAATGCTTTTTTTAAACACATAAGTGAGGAACTTCACATTATTTTTAGGTAATCTCTATAGGACAATTTTACTGCTTAATAATTTTTTTGTTTATCTCAATTTGGCAGATGCCTGTCCTTGATTTTTAGTGCTTTGTCTCAAGTACTATGAAATGTAAAAGCTGGATTATAACAGTTACTGGAAGTAATATAAAGACTAGGAGTTGAAATTTAATAATTTGGCTAACAATAAGATTAACACCAAACTTCCCTTTGCTCCCATAAATTCTGACCCAATTTAATAATTTTACCCTCTGTTCAAATAATTGTTTGCTCCATAGATCTGGTGATATGTGACCTATAGTTTTGAATCCTCTGCACATAGTAGGTGTTCAATAACTGATTTTATAATGGCATAAAATTTAATTGAGTAGATAACACAATTGAATTTCTTTTATTTCTACCACCCAGATCTAGTCTTTTTTCCAACCAAAAACTTCTCCAAAAAGTTATGAATGTAATTATCTTTTCCAATATTTCATTGATATGTCAACCTGAATTATATACCAAAGAGAGCCAAAATTAGAATTTATATTACTTTAACACTCTGCAGTATCAGATTAAAACCGGTCATTGCAATTAGATTCTACTGTCATTCTAATGACTCCTCCATCTACTTTTCCAGTTTAATATTCTCTGGCCTTGAAGTGAAGCTTTTAACAGGGACATGGGAAGAAGGAACAAATTTGTGGCAAAAGACTATTAGTTCTATTTAAAACATATTGCATTTGAGGTAAATACAGAGGGAAATAAGTGAAGGTCAAATGAAAAAGAAACACAGATGTAGCGATCAATATGAGATTAAATGTGGCGACATCAGGAGAGACAGAGCAAGGACCTCAACAAAGCCAGCATTTCCCATAAAAGCAGTGAGGTTACTGGCAAAAAGAAATGTCAAAATCAGCATTTCAGAACTTGGGACATTAAGCAAAAATGTGAGGCACATTTATTAGTGAAAAATGACTAAATCTCATGAAGAACACTGAGCTTTCTGACATGTTAACTTTCACTAATCCAATTCCAACTATCCCATAATTAAATGATAACCAACAGCCTAGCTGACATTGAAGGGAACAGAATGTTTTAGGAGCCTTTACTTTCCTTCCTTCCTTCCTTCCTTCCTTCCTTCCTTCCTTCCTTCCTTCCTTCCTTCCTTCTTTCTTTCTCTTTTGCCATTTTCTTACTGGTTTGTTTGTTTGTTTTGCCCTAACGAATTTATTCTTTTTGGTGACATGAGTTAACAAAATTCAGTAAATTTCAGTTATAAAAATTAATGGTAAGGCATATATATGTTTGTGTGTGTGTGTGTGTGTGTGTGTGTGTGTGTGTGTGTGTGTATTGCATTGTGGTTTCCACTCCCATAATTAGAATTCTTTCTGTCACCACATATTTGACCCCTTTTACACCATCTGCCTCACTCCTATTCTCATCCCCCCACCCTCTAGTAACCACTAGTCTATTGGCTATGTCCATGAGTTTCTGCTTGTTTATCCTGTTCATTTGCTGCTTTTAGGTTTATATCTCACATATAAGTGATATCATGTGGTTTTCAACTTTTCTGTCTGACTTCTTTTGCTTAGCATGATTATTTCGAAGTCCATCCATATTGTCACAAATGGCATTAATTCATATCTTCTTATGGCTGAATAGTATTCCATCGTATATATGTACCACAGCTTCTTTAGCCTATCATCTATTGTAGGACACGTCAGTTGCTTCCATGTCCTGGCCACTGTGAATAATGCTGCTATGAACTTCGGTGTGCAAATATCTTTTCAGATATGAGATTTCAAGTCTTTAGGGTAAATACCCAGTAGAGGGATTGCTGGATCATATGGTAGATCAATTCTTAGTTTTTTGAGGAATCTCCATACTGTTTTCCATAGTGGCTGTACCAATTTGCAGTCCCACCAGCAGTGTATGAGGGTTCCTTTTTCTCCGCCTCCTCTCCAACATTTGTTATTACTAGTTGTTGATAACAACTATTCTAACAGGTTTGAGATGATATCTCATTGTGGTTTTGATCTCCATTCCCTTATAGCTAGCAATGTTGAGCATCTTTTTATATAGTTTTTGGCAAATTGTTTGTCCTCTAGGATCAAGTGTCTGTTTAGGTCCTCTGCCCATTTTTTGATTGGATTGTTTGTTATTGAGTTGTATGAGTTCTTGGTATATTTTAAATATTAGACAATTATCGGAGGTATTGCTTACAAATATATTTCCCAGTTTGGATGGTTGTCTATCTTGTTGACAGTTTCTTTGCTGTGCATAAGCATTTAGTTAAATGAATAGTGGTCTTATTCATTTATTTTTGCTTTTATTCCCTTGCCTTTGAGGTCAAATTCATAAAAACCTCTTTAAGTCCAAGATCCATAAGTATAGTTTTTGTTTTCTTCTATGCATTTCAGGTCTTATATTCAGGTCTTTAATGTATTTTGATCGAATTTAGGTATGTAGTCTAGTATCATTTTTTGCAGGTGATTTTTTAGTTTTCTCAGCATCATTTATTGAACAGGCTTCCTTTCTCCACTGTATATTTTTGGCTTTTTTTGTCAAAAATTATTTGTCCATATAAATATGGATTTACTTTCAGACTTTGAGTCTGTTCCACTGGTCTGTATGTCTGTTTTTCTACAAATACCATGCCATTTTTGATTATTGTTGCTTTGTAGCATAATTTGAATTCAAGCAAAGTAACACTTCCAGCATCGTTCTTTTTCCTCAGAATGGCTTTGGCAGTTCAAGGTCCTTTGACCTTCCATACACATCTGATAAATTTTTGTTCTATTTCTTTAAAAAAATTCTGATGAGATTTTGATGGTAATAGCATTACATCTGTATAATGCTTTAGGCAATAAGGTCATTTTAATTATGGTGATTTTCCAAAACCAAGAACAAGGAATATCTCCATTTCTTTGTATCTTCTTGGATTTCTTTTAATAAGGTCTTGTAGATTTCATTATATAGTTCCTTCATTTGTTTCACTAAATTTATTTATAAGTATTTTAAACTTTTGGTGCAATTACAAAAGGAATTATTTTTTTCAATTTTTTTTTCTTACACTTCATTATTAAAGTATAGGAATACTATGGATTTTTGAATGTTGTTTTTGTATCCCGAGAATTTAATGTATTTTTTTTTTGTTTCTAGTAGTGTCCTTATGACATCTTTAGGGTTTTCTCTTGCCTGATTTAACTCATTAGGACCATCAGTGTTATATAGTGGAGATAGTGGACAGCCTTGTCTTATTCCTAACCTTAGAGGGAAGATTTCTAGTTTTTCACCATTAAGCATAATGTTGGATGAGGGTTTGTTATAAATGGCCTTTATTATGATAAGGTACTTTCCTTCTATACCAATTTTGTTAAGTGTTTTGATTATAAATGGATACTGTATCTTCTTAAAGGCTTTTTATGCATTTATTGACATGATCATATGATTCTTATTTTCTAATTTGTTTATGTGGTGTATTATATTAATTGATTTGTGTATGTTGAACCATCCTTGGAGCCCTCAAATAATGCCCACTTGTTCATGGTATATCATAGTTTAAATATGTTGCTGTATTCGGATCCCTTGTAACTTGTTTAGGATTTTTACATCCATATTCATGAAAGATACTGGTCTGCAGTTTTCTTTTGTGTATGTGTTATCCTTACTAAGTTTTGGTATCAGGTTGATACTGGCCCCATAAAATAAGTTGAGAAGTATTTCCTCCTCAATATTTTGGAAGAGTTTGAGGAGAATATATATTAAATCTTTTTTGAATGTTTGGTAGAATTCAAAAAATTCTGGTGAGGCCATTTGGTCCTGGACTTTTACTATTTGGTAGGTTTTTGATGATCGTCTAAATTTCTATACTGCTCATTGGACTATTAAGGTTTTCTAATTCTTCTGATTCAGTCTAGGAAGGTTCTATTTTCTAAGTACTGGTCCATTTCTTCTAGGTTATGAAATTTAGTGTTATATATTTTTTCATAGTATTCTTATATGATCCTTTGCATATCTGCGGTGTCTGTTCTAACTTCTTGTCCTTCATCCCTGATTTTAATTATTAGTGTACTTTCTCTTTTTTCTTTAGTGAGTCTAGCAAGGGAGTTTTCAATTTCATTAACCTTCTCAAAGAATCAACTCTGTTGTATTTATTTATTCTATTTTTTTGTTTTTGATTTCATTTAATTCTACTGCAATTTTTTATTATTTCTTTCCTTCTGCCGAACTTAGGCTTTATTTGTTCCTTCTTTTCTAGTTTTTTTTTAAGATGAAGTGTTATGTTGCTTTTTTGAGTTTGTTCATCTTCTTTGAGATAGGCCTGCTATGACATGAACTTTCCTCTAATGACCACTTTTTCCTTAGATATGTTGTGCTATCATTATCATTCATGTCTATTTATTCTTTATCTCTCTTTTTATTTCTTCTCTGACCCAATTATTCTTCAGTAGTATGTTGTTTTATATTTATGTACTTGTGTTTATTCCCACTTTCTTTTTACTTTTGGTCTCTAGGTTCAAAGCATTATGACCAGAGAATATGGTTGGTATGATTTCAACCCTCTTACCTCTTATATTTGTTGGGGCTATCTCTGTGTCCCAGTAGTGGTCAATCCTTGAGAATGTTTGATGTGAAATAGAAAAGAATAAGCAGCTGTTTGGGGATGAAAGGTTCTGTCAATGTCAATTATGTCCAGTTGGTCTAATGTCTCCTCTAAGTATGCTATTTCTTTATTGATTTTCTGTCTGAATGATCGGTCCATATCCAAAAGTGAGGTATCAAGGTCTCCTACTACAATAGTGTTTTGGTGGCTTTTTCACTTTAATTCTGTTATTAAGTGCTTTATATATTTCAGGGCTCACTGATTGGGAGCATATATATTAATAAGCATTACATCTTCTTGATGCCTGATTCCTTTCATCATTGTGAAATTTCCCTCAGTATCTTTCTTTACCTTTTTTATTTTAAAGTCCATTTTTTATGATATTAGTACAGTTAGTCCTGCTGTTCTATGACTACCATTTCCTTGAAATAAAATTTTCCACTTTTTCACTTTGTGTCTACATTTGTCTTTGGAGCTGAGATGGGTCTCCTGGAAGCAGCCTATGATTGGGGTTTCTTTCGTGATTCATTCTGAGACTCTGTGACTTTTTATTGTTGAATTCAGTCCATTTACATTTAAGGTGATTATTGAAATATGAGGTCTTTTTATAGCCATTTTATCTTGTGCAATCTGGTAGTTTGGTGTTTCCATTACTTTCTTGTCTTTGTTTTTCTGTTTTCTTAATTTTGCTTGGGTTTTGTGTGTTTCCTTCTGGTCTTTCTTCTTTTCTGTTATATACTTCAGTTCTTTAATCTTTGTTGTGTGGTTACCATTATGAATATGTAAAGAATAGTTATATATACACAGTTTTCCAATTTCTTTTGTGTATGCCCTATCTCCAATTCCCTTCGTGAGTCTAAATCTTTGAACCCTCCCCTTTTCAGTCATTGTTGTCTCAATTCATCCCTTCATATGCTGAACATTTCTTACTATCTTGCTATAGCAAATCTCTTCTTATTGTTAAGCTTATAATGCCTATTCTTAGTAAGGGTTGCACACCTCTGCTTCTATTTACCTGCTAGTTATCTTCTAATTATGTATCTTTTCTGTCATTTTATTTTAGGTAAGCTGACTCTTTTCAGTATTTCCTGTAATGCAGGCCTCATAGTGGATAATTCCCTCAATTTTTGTATGTCTGGAAAGGTCTTTATTTCTCCTTCATATCTAAAGGAGAGTTTAACTGGATACATTATTCTGTGGTGGTAGTTACTTTTATTTAATAGTTTGAATATTGAATTCTGCTCCTTTCTGCCTGGTAAGGTTTGTGCTGAGAATTTCAATGATAATGTAATGTGTCTTTCATTATAGGTTATCATCATCTTTTTCTGGCTGCCCTGAGATTTCTGTTTTTGTCATTGAGTTTTGATAATTTTAATACAATATGTCTTGGTGAAGGCCTTTTTGGGTTGTGTTTTGTTGACTACTTGAATACTAAGCTCCAGCTCATTCCTTTGATTTGGGAAATTTTTGTCAACTATTTGTCTGAAAATGTTTTCTAATCCTTATTTCTTTTCCTCCCCTTCAAGAATGGCCATTATTCTTATGTCTCCTCTCCCAGTGATATTAGCTTGTTCTTGTATTTCTCTTCCATTATTTTTCATATTTGGTTTTTCTCTTCCTCTTTCTGATTTATTTTAAGATTTCTGTCTTCAATATCACTGATCCATCTCTCCATTATGTCAGCTCTATTTCACAAGCTTGCTATTTCACTTTTCAACTCTTGCATGTGTTCTTCATCTCCAGAAGTTCTATTCTCTTCTTTTTGAGGGTTTCTATCTCTTTGCTAAGGAACTCATTCTGCTTATCTAGTTGTTTTTTTTTTTTCATTCCTAAAATTGATTATATGACTCGTTTCATATCTCACTGAATTTTTTCAGAATTACCATCCTGAGTTATCTGTCATTTATATTGTTTATTTCTATGTGTGTAAGCTTACTTTGTGGAGATTTTTCTCTTTCTTTCTGAGATGCCTTGTGACTTTGGCTGTCCATGGTGTTTAATGGGCTATTTTCTCTGCCTAAGAATTAATGGAAATGTATTCTGCTGTTTTTCCCAGAAAGAAGATTTATTATATAAAGCTGTCTCTTTGTCCTGTTACAAAGAAAAATTTTTTTTCTTTTGGTTCCAGTAGGTGGTGTCTAAGCCTCTTGGATGACTGCTTTATATAAAACATTAATAATGCCCCCCTTTTTTTCTTATAGATGTTTAATCATGCTCTCTATCCTCAGTCTCAGTCCCTGTAAGTTTTAGTGACAGTTTTAATAGCATTTGTTCAGATTCCCCTGGGGAAATATGTAGTTTTTATTCTCAGATGATATGGGGGGAGTGGCCCTCTGGTTTGGGGGATGGGGCTTGCAGCACAGCCTTGCATTTCTATGTCATTCCCACTTCTTTTTGCTTGATGCTTGGGCATTACCACTGGCCACGTGGAGCTCATAGCTCTCTCAGGCAGGGTTGTTATGGAAACCCATTGCACTTTCTCCCTTCACCCCCTTCCAGCAGGGAGCTTTGGCTGCTAGAGGCAGCTTTTTTGTTTCTCCCATTCCACCAACTGACTCCTGGGGTTCTGATCTGTCATATCTCTTATAAGCAGATCCCATTCTCAGACATGCTGGTGTGCAGTTTGTGTGCTTTTTGCTGAGTTTTACATGTTCAGCTTATGTTGTTTCAAGGGAAGAGATCTGGGGACTTCTCTCATTCCACCATGTTTCAGATTCTTAGGAGGTCTTTCAAAACACTATTCTCAGAGAATTTCCGTTAGGGGATCTGCCTAACAGATACATGAAAACCCTTGTTTTCAAGACTGTCTAAATTTGACCTAACTCAGACTTCTTTAAGTGCAGACAGTCTTTCCCTGGAGACATTTTTGAAAATAATCAGCAGTAATTGTTGAACATGTGACTGGCTAAGGTAGTGATGATATTTGGATAAAAGAATATTCTGTCATAAAAAGAAAAGGAAAAGTTAGAGAATGAGATAACCACAGCAGCTTCAAAAATCTTCAGTACATTCCTGAGAATCTAGAAGGCCATGCATATGCATAGGGCAATGCACAATCTAACGTCTGTGTTTATGACCAAGACATACCTAAAAAAGCTTCAAGTACTCACATTTAGCTGACATTGAGTCTCTGCACAAGCAGGAATTGAAAACGTGTTAGCTTTAGTAAACTGCTTGGCTGGGTATTGCAAGCATGGCCCAAAAAACATACAGAATTCCTCTTCAAATATGTTCCAAATTAAAGAACATAACAAAACTAAAAAAAAATCTACCAGACATAAATTTTAAAACAGCATTTAGAAGGATGCTTAAGAAACATAGTGAGAACTTCAACAACGAGATTGTAAGAATATAAATGGACATAGAAACAAAAAAAAATCTATTCAGAAATGAGGAATACAAGAAATGAAATAATGAATAAACTAGAAAGAATAAATAGCAGACTAACTGAAACTGAAGATCAAATCAGTAATTTGGATGACAAGATAGCAGAAAACAGCTAATTAGAACAGCGACAAGAAAAAAAAAATAGCAAAGATAGTAAGAAACGTCTGGGATAACACTATCCATAAAAACAATTGCAACATAGTGGTATCAGAAGGAGAAGAGAGAGAGAGAGAGAGAAAGGAATTGAAAAACTATTCGAAGAAATAGTCATGGAAAACTTCCTTTAACTGGTGAAGGAAATAAATTCACAAGTCCAGGAAGCACATAGCCTCAAACAAGATGAACCCAAAGAGGCCCATACCAAGACACATTATAATTAAGATACCAAAAATTAAAGACACAGAATCTTAAAAGCAGCAAGAGAAAAGCAGTTAGTTACTCACAAAGGAACTTCCATAAGACTGTTAGATGATTCCTCAACAGAAACTTTTACAAGCCAGAAGTGTTTGGCATGAAATATTCAAAGTGGTAAAAAGCAAGATCCTACAACCAAGACTAGTTTACTCAGTAAGGCTATCATTTAAAATTGTAGGATAAATAAAGAGCTTCCCAGACAAGAAAAAGCTAAAGGACTATCATCACCAAATCAGTACTATGAGAAATGTTAAAGGGATAAAGAAGCTGGTAAAATATAATATAAATATGAATAATAAAATGATAAAAACTACATATCTATCAATAATCACTTTAAGTATAAATGGATCAATGTTCCAATCAGAAGACAAAAGGGTAGCTAAATGGATAGGAAAACAAGACCCATACATAAACTGTCTAAAAAGGACTCACTCAGATCAAAAAATATACACAGATTAACATAAAGAAATAGAGATAGATGATTGAATAAAGAAGTTGTGGTATACATATTAAATGGAATATTACTCAGTCCTAAAAAGAGATGAAAGATTGCCATTTGTGACAATGTAGATGGACCTCGAGATAATCATGCTAAGTGAAATAAGCCAGACAGAAAATGTTGAAAAGTACATGATATCACTTATATATGGAAAATAAATCTAAAAGCAACAAATTTACAAGACAAAAACCAGAGACTCATGGACATGAACAATAGACTGGTTGTTACCAGAGGGTAGAGGAATGGGGAGGAGTGGTAGATAGGGTAAAATGAATCAAATATGTGGTTACAGAAAGAAATCTAACTATGGGAGGTCAACACACAGTGTGTGTGTGTGTATGTATGTGTGTGTGTGTGTATGTGTATACTTTACTGTTAAAGTGTAAAGCTGAAACTTAATGGATTTCATTAACCAATGTCACCATAACAGTAAATTAATTAAAAATATAAATTAAAAAAAGAAATCTTAAAAAAAAAAGAAAAAAAATATTTTATGCAAAAGGAAACAAAAAAAAAGGTAAGGTAGCAATAATTATATCACATAAAATAGACTTTGTAACAAAGCAAATAAAACCAAAAAAAAAGGACAATTCATAAGGATAAAAAGATCAATACAGCAAGAGGATATAATCCTTATAAACATTTATGCACCCAACATAGGAGCCCTGGAATATATAAAGCAAATATTGACTGACATAGAGAGAGAGATTGACAGTACTACTGTCATAGTAGGGAACTTTAACACCTTATTGACACCAATGAACAGATCTTCTGGACAGAAAATCAGTAAAAAAAATAGTTGCTTTAAATGATTCCCTTGACTAGATGGATTTAATTCGTAGTTTTAAAGCATTTTATTGCAAAGCAGCAGAATATACATTCTTTTCAAATGCACAAAAAACCTTTTTTTCAAGGCAGAACAAATGTCAGCGCACAAAACAAGTCTTAATAAATTTAAAGAGATTGAAATCATATTATGTGTCTAGCCCCACCACAATCATATACAACTAGAAATTAATTACAAGAGAAAAATAAAAACACACACACATATGGAAGCTAAGACACATGCTACTAAACAAGGAATGGGTTAACAATGAGATCAAGGAAAAATTTTTAAAAACACTTTGAGACAAATGAAAATGGATACACTGTGAACAAAAAATGTATGGGACACAGCAAAAGCAGTCTTAAGAGAAAAAAATTATAGCAATACAAACTTACCCAAACAAATAAGAAAAAAAAAAAACCCTCAAAAAAAAAAAAAAAAACAACTCACTTTACATCTAAAGTAACCAGAAAAAAAAAATAGAAAACAAAGCCTAAATTTAGTCAATGGAAGGAAATAATAAAGATTAGAGCAGAAATAAGTAAAATAGTGTCTAATAAAACAATACAAAAAAACCAGTGAAACTAAGTTCTGGTTCTTTAAAAAGATGAAGAAAATTGATAAACGTTTAACCAAATTCATCAAGAAAAAAAGAGACAGGTCTCAAGTGAAGAAATACAGAAATGAGAGAGGCGAAATGACAACTAATACCACAGAAATACAAAGGATTATGAGATAACATTATAAAAAAATTTATGACAACATATTGCCCAATCTGGAAGAAATAGATATATTCCTAGAAACCTATACACTTCTAAGACTGAATCAAGAAGAAACAGATGGAAGTTACTTTAGAAGCATGACAGAGAGTTGTCCTCGAATCTCTCCCCTTGAAAGAACAATACACCGAATATCTACAACTCAGCAAATAACACGCAACCTACACACAAGCTCATCTGAGTGAATGATGGAACTTCTGGTGCAACAGCAAACTTAGGAAATAGAGCTGACCAAATGGAGGAAAGAATCAGAAAAAAAAGGCATTATTAGTTTCAAAGCAGATACCTGAGTTTTAATTTGAGTTTTTACTTCTGAGTTTTTTCAGAAGTACCATCCTGAATTTTCCGTCATTGAAATTGCATATTTCTATGTCTTTAAGCTTATTTTCTGAAGGTTTTCCTCTTTCTTTCTTTCCTCTTTCATTATTTCTAGATAGAAATCTAGAAATAATTCAGAAGGAAGAAGAGAGAGACCAAAGAATAAAACATAATGGAAGAAAAATACATGAAGTAGTTGACACCATAAGAAAAGACAACATATAAATAATGAATATTCTAGAAGGAGAAGAAAAGAAGAAGGAATAAGAGAGCATATTCAGACAAAAGAGTTGATGAGAATTTCCCAAATCTAAGAAATGAGTTAGAGCTTTGAAGGTATGAAATATTCAAAGTGATAGAAAGGAGAATCCAAGAAGCTAACAAAATACCCAATTATCTCTACCCAAAAAGGCCTTCTCCAAGACACATTATATTAAAATTGTCAGAAATTAATGACACAGAAAGAGTTCTCAAGGCAATCATGGAAAACAAGACAGTGACCTATAAAGAAAAGCCCATTAGATTATTTTCAGATGTCTCAGCACAAACCTTACAAGCAAAAAAAATAAAAATGAAACCAAATATTCAAAGTATTAAAAGAATTACCAGTCAAGAATAATTTTTCCAGCAAAGCTCTCTTTTAGATATGAAGGAGAAATAAATACCTTTCCATACATACAAAAATTGAGGGAATTCTCCGCTATGAGGCCTGCATTACAGGAACTATTCAAAGGGTTAAGGCCTCCTGAAACAGAATGACAAAAAATATAGATAACTATGAGTAAGGCAACTAGCAGGCAAATAGAGGCAGACGAGTACAACCTCTAACAAGAACACAATATTATAAGCTTAAGCAATAAGAAGAGAATAGTTATTGCAAAATAGAAATGAATGTTCAACATACATAGGGACAAACTGAGACAACAATAACATAAAAGAGGATTCAAATATCCATATTTGCAAAGGGGAATGGAGCTAAACCACATATATAAAAAATGGACTACATACATACATACATACATACATACATACATATATGTATACATACATACATACATACATACATACACACATATATGTCTATGTGTAACTGGTAGTTACAAACTAGTCATAGTGAATGTAAAGTACAGCATATGTGTGTCTGTGTGTACATACTATTCTTTACATAATCTTAATGGTAACTAAAGACCAAAGATCCAGAACTGAGATACATAACATAAAAGAAGAAGGACCAGAGGGAAAATCCACAAAACTCCATTAAATTAAAATAACAAACAGAAACGCAAGGACAAGGAAGGCAGGTAAAGAGACTGGGTGAAAAATGTGAAGAGATTAAGAAGTACAAAATGGTAGTTGCAAACTAGACACAGTGTATGTAAAGCATAACATGAGGACTAAAGCCAATAATTTTGTAACAACTATGTATAGTGACTGGTAAATACTAGATTAATTGGAGGAAATGCTTCTTTAATTATATAAATAGAAATGTCTAAACTATGCTGTACACACAAAACTAATATAAAACAATATTTATGCCAACTGTAATTGGATTAAAAAGTTAAGTTTAAAAAAAGCAATTAAATTATATGTAAGTTAAACAAAAAATACCATATTCATTGTTTGATAAACTTACCATTGTTAAAATGTCAATATTCTTCAAACTGATCTATAGAATCAAATCAATCCCTATTAAAATCCTATCTGGATATTTTGTAGTGGTTTATAAGACAATCCTTAAATTTATATGGAATTGCAAGGCATCCCAATTAACCAAAAGAATTCTGAAAAAGGAGAAATTTAAATATTCCCAATCAGCTAGATTTCAAAATCAACCAGCAAGCTACAATAATCGAGACCATGGTACTAACATAAGAATAGACATATAGATCAATATAATAGAAATAAAATTCAGAACTAAACTCTTGCATTTACAAGCAATTGATTTTCAATAAAGGTGCCAAATTAATTCAATGGGAAAATTATAGTCTTTCTCAAGAAATGGTACTGGTACAACTAGATATTCACATACAGAAGAATGAAGGCGAGCCCTTACCTCATATTATATAATTAATACAAAATGGATCAAAGACCTAAGTGTAAGCTAAAAGTATAAAACCCTTAGAAGAAAATAGAGTAGTAAATATGAATGACCTCAGATTTGAAAATAAAATCTTAAATATAATACCAAAAGCAGAAGCATCAAAAGAAAAAAAATAGATAAATTGGAACTCACTAAAATTAAAAACATTTATGCTCAAAGAACACTACCAGGAAAGTAAAAAGCAAGCTATAGAATAAGAGAATATATTTGTAAATAACATCTGACAAGGGAGTAGTATCCAGAATATATAAAGAATTCTTATGACAACAATAAAAAAATAACCCAACTTAAAAATGGACAAAATATCTGAATAAAGATATTTTATTATATAATATAATAAAGAAGATTTAGAAATGGCTAATCAGCACATGATAAGATGATCAATATCATTAGTCATTAGAGAAATGTAAATCAAGGCTGCAAAGAGATATTTCTTTACATTCACTAGAGTGGCTATAATAATAATAATAATAATAATAATAATAATAAACACAACAAGTGTTGGAAAGGATATGGAGAAATTAGAATCCTCATACACCTTTCATAGGAATGTAAAACGGTACAGCTGCTTTGGAAAATGATTTAGCACTTTTCCAAAAAGCTAAAAATTGAGTTAGCATGTGACCTAGCTATGTATATGTGTGTGTGTGTGTGTGTGTGTGTATATATATATATACACACACACACACACACACACATATACATGTATATATGAATTAAATTTATATATCCATACAAAAACATGTAAATGAATTTTCATAGCAGCATTATTCCTCATAGTGAAAAACTGAAACAACACAAAGTTTCATAAACTGATTAACAAAATATAATAGAACCATACAATGAAATATTATTCAGCCATAAAACATGAAATTCTAATACATGTTACAACATGGATGTATCTTGAAAGCATAATGCCAAGTAAAGGAAACCAGGGACAAAAGGCCACATATTGTATCATTCTGTTTATATGAAATGTCTAAAATAGGCAAATACACAGAGACAAAAAGTAGATCAATGGTTGACAAAGAATATAGGGAAGGAAGAATGAGGAGTGACTAGTAATGAGTACAGGGTGGGTTTTTTGTTGGAGGGTGATGTAAATATTCTGAAAATAGATATTATTGGTGGGTACAGAACTCTGTGAATATACCTAAAAGTACAGGGTACAGAACTCTATGAATATACCCAAAAGTACAGAATTGCATATTGCAAAATGGTGAATTATATTGTATGTGAATTATATTTTATTTTAATAATTAAAAATATATTAAATTTACATGGTACATCAGCAAGAGAAAGCATATAAAGAGAAAAGAGGTGTGGAGATAACAAAACCTGCACTAGGAGAGTTAGAGGAATCAAAGCAAAAAAAAAAAAAAAAACAAACAGAAAGAGAAGGAAAACAGAGAAATTGCCATAAGCAGCCAGAAAAGGGTAAAGTGTGAATAAGGAAGAGATGGTCATCAGGATAAAACTTCATTGTGGGAGAAGAGGTTAAGTGAAAAAGGCATTTGATTTGACAATTATGAAGTCCTTGAGATATGTCAAAAGAATAATTTCAGTAATATGGTGAGGGTGGTAGGAATTTAGTGAGTAAAGAGATGGAAGTAGTGTCAGTACTCCATTCTTAAGCACTTTGTTAGTAAAGAATAGGGATAAAATATAATAAGAAGTCAGAGGGGCGGCAATGTCATGGAAATATGTTAAGCATACAGGAGAATTCAGTATAACACAAATTTTCAACTGTGTGGGAGGTCAGAGCTTCTGCATTGCTCAAAAGTCAGCTATACATGAATGAGTGAGGTGCTGAGGAGACAGGAAAGGGTGGGATTAAACTTTTACCTGAGTGAATTCAGAAAAAGAGGTGCCATATGCTTTTCAGGAGTAAGAAATATGGGTTAAGAATAGGAGTATTAGGAAACCATCATGAAGATTTTTTTCAGTAGTTTCCAAAGTGCAGTCCCTAGACCTTCCTATGTCAAAATTAGCACTAGTGCAGACTAGAAGTGCATTCTTGAGCCTCATTATGTATTAAATCAGAATGGTTCATACTGAAAAAGCTATATTTCAATTTGAGAATTTTGGCAAATAGGCATTCCATTGAAGGATAAATCAAAGAGTTGTCAAGGAGGTTCAGCTTAGGTCAGGAATCTATAGAACAGTGGTTTCCAAACATTATCATTTGCCAGAATCACCTGGAGTGTATTTTAAACACAGAGTGCTGGGTCCCCTCCCCACAGTTTTAAATTCAGTAAGTTGCAGGGAGGCCTAAGACTGCATTTCTAAAAAAATCCTTAGGTGATGTGGATGCAACTGGCTAATAAAGGTATGAAAAGATGTTCAATCTCATCAGTAATTAGGGAAGTATAAATTAAAACTACATTGAGAGAGCATATTTTACTCATTATACTAACCATTATTATAAAGTGTGACTATCACCAGTATAGAGGAGGACGATGGGTAAATAGATAACCTCATACCATGCTTGTGGGTCTGTAAACTGGAACAGCCATTTGGGAGAGATTTTTTGACAGTAAAATGAGAAAGGTGCTAAGCCTATAACCTAGCAATTTCCACTTCTGGTATACACCCTAAAGAAACATTGTAATGCATACAAGTGGACACACAAATAAATGTTTATTACAACGTTGTTTGAAATAGAAAAAATATAAACCAAATGTTTATTAACAAACAAATGGATAAAATATAATATTCTCATGAAACATATTTTATCTAAATATAAGGAACCAGAGCTATGTGATCCAATAAGGATAGTTCTAAAACACTTGATATTAAATTTAAAATAAACAAGCTGCTGAGTAAAATGTACAGGTTTTTTTTTTTTCAAAACCCATAGAAATATTATATCTTGTTTCTGGATTTCTATTGACGTATATAAAAGTATTAAAAAGGATGACTATTAAATACATCATAGTGGCTGTTTCTGGGAAACAGAGAGGACAATAAATCTGGAGATATGGTCAAAGGGAAGTTTCACATCTTACTATTTAAAAAAAATAAAAGGTGTATGTGTAACAAGTTTGATTTTTTAAAAATGTACAAACATAAAAGGCTAGAAGGAAATATAAAAATTATTAAGTTTTAAAATCTGTGGCATAATATGGGTGTTTGTCATATATTATTTTTTTGAGAATTATGACTCTCTAAAGGAAAATTAAGTCTCTTGGCATTATTTCAGAAACATAATTGTTCTATCTGTCTTGAGAAAAGAAAAAAAAAAAAAACAAGGCTTCATTAGAAGTGTTCAAATGACCAAATTATACACTACATGTTCATGTTCTGTGACTAATCTAAACCTGTCCACACTGGTGCACATACTCTTAAGCTAGCTGTGTGTACACCTTCTTCTGTGGAAATTACAAAGGAATCTTTATAGAGCAGTTACATCACAAACTTAGTTATTTCAGAAAGTAACAATTAAAGAGGGGAATATGAAGAAGTTAGCAACTCCAATAAAGACTAGGCTCTCAAAAGAAAAGCACAGAATATAATAAGAATATTTAGGCTACTTCTACTTCACACAATCCTACTTCCAGCTGGGCAGTTTCTTCTAAGACACGCTGTTCTTGTCACCATTCTAGGAATAACTCTTAGGATAGGTCTGACTCTCTGTCTGTGACTATAAACAACTCTACTTCTATAGATAGCACAGCCACAGAATAATGAAACTGCACTAGAGACATGAATCACAGCATAAATACTTTTTTATTATAATAATAATTAAATCACTGGTTGTCTGTTTCTACAGGCGTATGCAGAAAGTGCATTGGGCTTTCTATTTTCCATTATGCACTGGAACTGAAACTATCATTTGTTAAATAATATGTGTTTTTTAAAATGTCATGATGCTTGTAATGGAAGAAATGATAGGTGATCTTGCAGATCCTTGGGACAGGCATGGGAGACTCTTTTTCTAAAGAAGAAAACAAAGAAGCTTAACATCTCTAACATGATAGATAAAGGCAGTAAAGAGGAAAGTTTTATTCTATCTGAAGAGATACGAGAGAAAGAGAGAGAGAGACAGAGAGACAGAAAGAGACAGAGACAGAGAGAGACAGAGACAGAGAGAGACAGAGAGACAGAGAGACAGAGAGGTGCAAGACAGAAAAAGGACAATGGAAATTAAGGTAAAGGCATAATAGTCTCTGTAAGCATATCACCATTTGCTGAAATTAAAGAGGCAAAAAACATGTCATTGGCAGCATCTTGTCAGTCTTTGGTGGGTTACACAGTTCTGCACTTAATAGAAGAGTATTGAGCCTTTGAGCCAATCAGTGTAAGCTAGCATACACCACAGTAACAAACAATTCCCAAGCCATAGTAGCCTAAAGGTTGATTTTTTCACTTTTGAGACAATTCTAGAAGGATGACTTAGGGCTATGCTGTTGCCATCATCTTCACTTTGAATCTCAGGCTGATTGATCAGCCACTGTTATATAATGTTGCTAATCACCAAGGCAAAAGGAATAAAGAGCCACATATGGGCTCTTAAAGCTTCTGCCAAAGGCAATTCACAAAATTTCTCCTAGCAATTTATTGGTCAAGTCATATGGCTAAGTTTAAAACACAATGGATCTTCTGCTCCTATAGTTCCTACCTCGTTATGTTAATATGTCCAGGTTCTAAGAAAGCCTCTCCTCATGAGGAAAAACAAAATGTGGGGTTAAAATGAGGAGCAGCGAAGTGACTTCAATAGTGGAAATTCCTCTTCTCTGTGGTATGGAAAAATCACAGCCTAGCCCATCCATGTACAGAAACAAAGATATTGTCAAAGGGGACATAACTTTGGAGGAAAATGTCCAGGAAATACTATTGAAAGTTAAAAAAACCTCAAGGGCTTCATCTACATGAGAATTTACCAAAGAGTCCTCCAAAACTACTCATTATACTTCCCACCACCAAGGAACATATGAAATTATAGCCTATTTAGGTAGAAAGGAATGTTCGAGTTTGAAACTCTCTTTTAAAATATGAAGAAACTGAGATACAGAAATGAAGTAATTACCATAATCAGTGGAGGCAGCACATGAACAAAGATTAGCCCATCCTCTTGGAAGTGCTATCCAGCCTGCTTTCCCTCTCCTACTACTTGCCATCATCTCAAAGGATCTTTGTGTTTAAAATCGTCAACTTTATTCTGTCCTGTTTAGAAAAAGAGTACATCCTTCTTCCTTCTAGAGGATTCAGAGTCTCAGGCCCCACCCCTCCTAACTGCTTGAGGAAGAGTTCCTAGAGTCTATTTCTCTTTTATTTAACTCTCAGATGTTTATAATAAGTGATCCACATCTGGTCGACATAATTTGCAAGGAATCTTCTGTTGGTAGCCTCATAAAGAGAAGATTCAGGAATTCTACCACTGTATTTTCCAAATTTTCTTCATTCTTGACCCTCCCAAGTTACTCCAAAATCCCTTTTAAGTCAATCTTTCCATCCTAAGGACTTCCCTGATATTCATTTAATAAATATGTTTCTCTTAAGTTAATCGCAGTTGCTTTCTGATGTTTATAACCAGGAATTTTATCTAATGCCCTCCTCATTACTCACAGCCAGTATAATAAAGCTCAGATCCAAATTCCTAAGCCCAAAATCCAAAACCCTTTAACTTCCAACTTACTATGTTAGCAGTCACACCAATACTTCATGTGTCTGAGCTTGGATTGCCTATGTGGAATCTAAAAAACAAAATAAATGAACAAACAAAACAAAACCATTAATAGATACAGAGAACAAATTTATGGTTGCCAGAGGGGAAGGAGGTTGGGGGTTTTTAGGGCTGGGTGAAAAAAGAAAACAGCAGGTTGGGAAATACAAAATTGGTAGTTGCAAGGTAGACACAGGGATGTAAAGTACAGCATAGAGAATATAGTCAACAATGTTGTAACAACTGTGAGTGGGTACAAGACTGAGGCGATTATCACATAAATTGTATAAATGTTTAACTACTATGCTGTACACTTGAAACTAATATAAAATAATCTTGGATGTCAATTATAATTGAGAACAAAAGGATTGAAAAAAAAAGTCCAATGGTTTCTCAAGCCATTCAGAATAAAAGTCGAAGTCATTACTATGGTTTTTAAGGTCACGATCTATCTAGTTCTCTTTATCACTCTGTTCTCTACTCCTACTACTCTCAACCTTGCTTACTCTACTCCAACATACTGTCCCCTTTGATGTTCCCTGAATATATAGACACGTTCCACTATATAAGAACATTTGCACTATCTGGTCTCTCGATTTGAAATAGGCATCCTTCAGATATATATTTGGCTCTTACATTCTTCAGGTTTTGCTCAACTGTCATTTTCTCAGGCTATCAGATTTAAAATTGCAATATTCTTTCAATAATTTCCTTTTTGTTTTTTCTCAGTAGCACCTGTTTTTTTCAAATATATTTTTTATTTTGCTTATTCCTGTCTTCCTGTACTAAAATTTGAGTCCCATTAATAAAGAGATATTTGAATGTTTTTGTTTACTGATCTGTTCCTTGCAGTTGAAATAGAGTCTGACACCTAATAGGCACTCAACAAATATTTATTGACTAAATTAATGTATAAATAAGTGAACAAATAAATATCATTAATGGAAAAAACTGAAAGCCTCTGGATGGATCGGAGTAATCAGAATTTAGTGGTATAAGGCTAGTGGACCATTGAAAGACTGGTAAATATGGCGTAGAAGGTAGAGGTTTCACAGACCTTCTCTCACAACAACATCAAAATTATCATGAAACTACAGAGTAACTATCATGTGGAGTCACCTGAGGTCTGGCTGAACAGAAGCCCTACAACTAGGTACAAAAATAAGATGCACTTTGAACCAGTAGGAGGGATGTAGAGGAGAAATGGCTCAGTCCCACAACTGTATGTGGCAATCAAGAATTGGGAGAGCTAGTTTTGCTGCAGAGCCCCCTTCCCACCCTGAGGAGTAAGGTGTCTTGGCCCCAAACTGGGCAACCCAGCCCAGGGTTCCAGTGCTGGAAAGAGAAGTCTCCACAACCGCTGGCAGAGATTATGCCTAAGTGCGAAAGAGAGCTAAGAAAGTCACAGACTTTCCTCTTAAAGGGCCCATGTATGGACTTACTAGCTGATGGACTTACTCTCTCTGAGTCACAGCACTGGGGCACCTGCCTGAGGAGTGCCAGGGACATATTGGGAGACTCTGAGTTCTCAGGCTTCAGGGTGAGGGCTGGAGGCACAGTTTTCTCCTGGACAGAAGTACTGGAAATATCCATTCTTCCTTAATTGAGTCCTCCTCTCTCCCATCATGCAGACACAGGTGACCGCCATATCTGAGTTCCATCCAATTTGGATAATACAGGTCAACCCAGGTGATTCCCTGAAATCCAGATCTCTCAATCTGCAGGTCCACCCAAGCCACTCCCAGTGGTTTATTCCATACTAGTGACCTGCCTTGGCTATTGATAAAGACTTTCCTAAAATCTCTCAAAGTCTCAAAAACCCAAAGAAGCAGCATCTAGCCTCAGTATACCCCACACCTCTTATTGAGTAGCCCCAAGCCCTGCACTAGTGGCAGCCAGCCTCAGTTCCTGGCTTAGACTCTTCAGGCACCTATTATCCCAGTACAAGTGGCAGCCATCTGTGGATTTCTTGGTGACTTTTACCAGGTGGCCCTGCAGGTGCACAGGCTGCAGCTGAACTTGGCCTGCAGTTGGACCCCTCCCAGGACTATGCCACTGGGCTACACAGGACATCTACTATATAAAACCACTCTACTAAGACTGTAATACTTAGCAGCCCTACCTAATACATATATATAGACATAGGAAGACAGCAAAATGTGGAGACAAAGAAACATGTTCCACATGAAAGAAAAGAACAAAGCTCCAGAAAAACAACTCAACAAAATGGTGACAAGCAGACCTCAGAACACTTGTTATAAGGATGCTTAATGAACTTAGAGGTATTGTAGATGAACCCAGTGAGAACTTTAACAAAGATATAGAAAACATGGAAAAAGAGAAGGAAAACATAAATGGAACCAGTAAAAAATGAAGAGTACATTAGAAGGAATCAACAAATTAGATGAAGCAGAGGATAAAATCAGCAATTTAGAGGATGGGGTAGAGAGGACACTCAATCATAATAACAAGAATGAAGAATCAAAAAAAATGAAGATAGTTTAAGGAGTCTCTGAGAGAATATCGACCTTAACAACTTTGCATCACAGGGGTATGAGAAAGAAAAGAGAGAGAGCAAAATCATTAAAACCTAACTGAAAAAATAATGATGGAAAACTTTCCTAACTTTGTGAAGGAAAAAGCCATACAAATCCACAAAGTTCAGAGAGTACCAAACAAGATGAACCGAAAGAGGCCCACACCAAGACACATCATCATTAAAGTGCCAAAGCTTAAAGACAAAGAGAAAATTTTAAAAGCATAAAAAAAAATTAGTTACCTACAAGTGTGCTCCCATAAGTCTGTCTGCTGATTTCTCAATAAAAACTTTGCATTTCAGAAGGGCTAGGCACAAAATAGTCAAAGTAATGAAAAAGCCAAGATGCACAGCCAAGATTATTCTATTTAGCAAAACAATCATGTAGAATCTAAGGACAGATAGTTTCTCAGACCAGAAAAAGTTAAACGAGTTCATTGCCACCAAGCCAGTATTACAGGAAATGCTGGAGGGACTTGGAAGAAGAAGAAGAAGAAGAAGAAGAAGAAGAAGAAGAAGAAGAAGAAGAAGAAGAAGAAGAAGAAGAAGGAGGAGGAGGAGGAGGAGGAGGAGGAGGAGGAGGAGGAGGAGGAGGAGGAGGAGGAGGAGGAGGAGGAGGAGGAGGAGGAGGAGGAAGAAACTGTATCAAAAAATATGAATAAAGAATCGCAATAACTACATATGTATCTACTAGTACTTCAAATGAAAAATAATTCAATGTTGCAATCAAAAGATAGAGCAGCTGAATAGATAAGAAAATAAGACCTTTATATAGGTTGCCTACAAGAGACTCACTTTAAATTAATAAGAGACACACAAATGGAAAGTAAAGGGATGGAAAAAGATATTTCACGATGGACCTGGAGTATATTATGTTTAGTGGAGTAAGTCAGCTAGAAAAAGACAAATTCCATATGATTTCATGTGCATGTGGAATTTAATGAACAAAAGAAACAAACAAACAAACAAATAGAAACAAACTCATAGATACAGAGTACATTTTGAAGGTTACCAGATGGGAGGGAGATTGGGGAAGTCTGTGAAAAAGGGGGAAGGAATAAAAAAGTACAAATTGGTAGTTACTAAATAGTCATGGAGATATAAAGTATAGTATAAAAATTTAATTAATATTGTGGTAACTATGTATGGTGTCAGAGGGATACTAGATTTATTGCAGTGATCACTTCATGCATTATATAGATCACTATGTTGTAACTAGCATAACATTGTATGCCAACTATAATTGAAAAATAGATAATATTATTTTTATAAAAAGGCTGGTGGACCCTGAAAACTCACTCCAAGGGCTTCCACAGTCTCTGTTCATATCTATGTTTATACACATATTTTGTAGATACTTTCTTAGTTATACCCAATATTTGCATATTTATATCTTTAGGGTAATAAAAATTTTTCTGATAAATTATTTTAAGCCACATTTGTTTTAATAAACATCTGTTATCATCACAATTTTGAATAAAGGGAAAATCATATCATGGCTATGTAAGATCAGTATAAGGTATTGTAGTTAAGAATATAGTCATATCAGATTTTGAATACTGTTTCTACTACTTATTAGTTTGAAGACCTTAAGCAAGTTATTTAGTTACTATTAACCTAAGTTTCATCATGTGTACTATGTGATCAAAAATTTTAACTCACAGGGTTATTGAGAGGCTCAAACAGTTAACACATTTAAAGCATCCAGAGTAGTTTCCAGCCCATAGTAAATATGAAGTACCTGGTAATCATTACTGTTAGCTCTAGTATGTTTTCCATTCCTGATCACCTCAAGTACTATTTTACCCTTGGTGTCAATCATGCATTACACTTTTGAGAAGACCTACTGTCTGACTCATACACCTGCCTCCTCTTACCACCATATGTCCAATCTTCTTCCTAAACTAAAGCTGCAAATTGTTTTCCTTGGAAGTACAGGGTCAGACCTAGGCCTGACACTCAACTGATTCCTGGAGGAAGCTTGATCAAGAAGCCCACAGAGACACAGATGAGAGGATTAGGGGTAGGATTTTATGGTCCAAGATGCATTTTTCGATTTCCTTTTCTTCCCCTTCTCTCCTCTATTCCACCCACTTGTATTGAAGGACAGGAGATCCTTTCATTATTCACAGAGATAAACTTACTAAGATTATTTGAATAGATCACAGAGTAGAGAATGTTAAGCCAAAAACATGTCCCCAATATGAACTAAACAACTCCTTTTCTTATAAGTGAATCAACTTTACGGCCATTCATGGAGGAATTGGGACTCAAACCCAGATCACAGTTGTCTTACCACATGTGCTTCTCAGACACGCTCCATAGAGCAGACAGGAAGAATTCTCACTAAATACATTTCCCAGAGCTATATTAATTGATCTTAACCTTCTCCATTTTTTATATGACTTTGGAACAATGAAGAAATGGGAGTTAAAACATAGAAATGAAAGGAAATAGCAGATATTTTTCAAAAGAAAACTTTATAAGCCACTTTTCAAGACCAATGCTACTATGTTATCTCCCCTGAATTAAACCCCAGCTGTGTACCCAACAGACTCCAACTTCAAAAGCAAGATGCTTTAATTTAATTTATTTTTTGACTCACTAGAAATTTTCCTTCTTATTAAAGCATTCTCTTTAGTATCTAAAAGTAAACCAGACTGGTGGATAAGGCAGGAGAAGATAAATGATTCAGTACAATGTATCACAACTGCTTAGACAATTAAAAAATTATCCCTTATTATTGGACATAGTGCTGTTAGTGGAGTATGAAGGACAAGATTTACACACACACACACACACACACACACACACACACACACACACACACAAACTTAAGTCAACACAGCAAGCCCTTTACAGCAATTTTGAATGAGACAATATCTTTAAGGTTTTCAGTAAAGTTTCAGCAGACCCTGGAGAGTCTAAAGGCAGGTTCAACTGATAGTAGACTTGACAATGGAATTTAAGAGTCTGACTCCTGAACCTCTGTTGATGCATGTAAATGGTTATACTTCCAATTCTGTTCAAACAAATACTTCCAAATCACCATCATTGAATGTATCAAGGGCCTTGCATCAGGAGGAAAACCTATTATTTTCATAGCTTCCACTTTCTCCAATGCTTTTTTTTCAAAGTGACAGTCTTTTGAGCATCTAGACATACTGATTTCATAACAGTTTTGTAACTCCATATTTTGAGGGGTAAAAAATTAAGATGTACAAGACAATGTTTTTCTAAATAGACTTCAGTTTATAGAAATGAATAAACTGGTCATGGGTCATGTGACTGGTTAGGGCATAAAGACCTGAAAAACTATGCTAAAAGACATTGAAATTATCCCATTAGCAGTAGAGACCCCATCAAAGGTTTCTGAAAAACAGTCTCATGATCACATTGGAAGCTCCGTGGTCATGGGTTTAGAATGTCAATGCAAAAGTCTGGGCAAGAGATGATGGCTAGGTAGTAGAATTATTTTTAAAGGAGGAATAAATTCAAAAATATTTTTTAAGGTAAAATTGACAGGAGTTGGTAACTGATTAAATGCAAGAGATACTGATTGTCATACAAAAACACTTTTTCTATTAAGTAGAAAAAGTCTGGAGCAAGGTTCAAAAGATCATTGGGCTAGAGGAAACCTTAAAAGCTTCCCTCTCAAGTAGGGCTACATTTTAAAAAATAAAATCCGTGGCCCAAAATTTTAACAGAAAGAAATTTCACAGGTTTCTTTAAGACATGAATGTTTGAAAATCTTTCCTGATAAGAAAGATCAGACAAACTAGGAAATCGATAAGACGTTAATTGCATGGCCTGAAAGTTATTATTTTTTCCAAAAGAGAGAGCCAACATTTAATGAGTCTCCACAGAATCTCTGACCTAGCAATTCAGTTTGGTTAAACAAACTAATACATCAAGCACCAGTCATATATTGGGTGATGGAGACACAAAAATAAGTAAGAGAAGTCCTTTTGTCCTCACATAGTTAACAGTTCAAAAAGCATCATGATGATGTGTCCAGTTGGTCTTTGTTGCTATCTTGAGCCAGACACCTCTGACATACTATAGGCCAAAGTAAATGCTTTTCTCTGTGTTCTCAAAACCCTTCTACATATCTTATTCACTGCATTAACCATATTGATTTATCACTCTCTGCTTAGGAGTTCATTTCTTCCTAAGGACTGTGAGATCCTAGGGTGCAAGGGCTATGTCTTATACATCTTTGAATTCTCAGTAACTTCGACAGTGCTGGGCATATTCTAAGAGCTCAATAAATTACTAGATCTTGACTTTATTCCTTAGGTGAGTTGATTTCTGTTCATTCTAGAGTCAGAAGGAAAAAGAACTCTGAAGACATTTGATAATTACTATCATCAGTTCACAGATTTCTCTTATTGAAGTTTAGAGATACTGGAACTATTAGCAATTTGTTCTGGCTTATTCAGTAACTTAAATATAATGGTAGCTCTTCTCTTCAGAATGGTATGGAGCAAAAGAACATGGGACTTGAAATCCAAGGATGTGAATAAAATACCGGTTTCAACATTTACTATCTGATAATGATAGGCTCTCAGTTTAGCCTTCTGGGAATAGCAGGAGAGGATAAGAATGCTGTCTTCATGAGATTTTCTGAGGATCAACTTAAGCAATGTATATTGTAAACTGTAAAGTGGTATTAATATATTTGTTACTGAGCATATTAATTACCTGACATGCCCATCGAGAAAAATACATCGTTCTTTTCCTTGACTTAAAAATATGTTATTAACTTGTTACATATGGGGGGGGGTGGGAAAAGTAGTTGGGCTTTCAATTCTGAAGTATGGTAAAATAATATTTAATAATTCCAATATATTTAGCAACACCATATTACTGAATGATTAGAGTGTCATAAATTCTCAGGATTTATGTTAGAGAAATTTTGCAAGTTTTTAAATTTGGTTCTCTTTTGAGTAGAGAGAATTTTCATAGTTCAGTTGACAAAGAATGACTTTGAATGAGAATGAGAATCTTAATCTTATTTTGAAATCGTCATTTTTCTAATTATTATGGATTCTGTATATTATTTTTCAATAACTAAGACAAAAAGAATTTCATAGTCAACATCTTCTGCAAATATGCTTTTGTGGTAGGGAGAACAAATACATTTTGCAAAGAATAATAAACAGATTTAGAAAATCAGACTGAGTTGTTGACTCACTGTCTGAATTAAATTATTTCCCCTCAGACAGGTGGCAGAGTGAAAACCAAGCCTTTCAACTTCATAGTTGATTCTATTTGCTTATACCCAGTTCATTTTCTCTTA
Source organism: Cynopterus sphinx (assembly GCA_030015415.1). Classification (NCBI taxonomy): domain Eukaryota; kingdom Metazoa; phylum Chordata; class Mammalia; order Chiroptera; family Pteropodidae; genus Cynopterus; species Cynopterus sphinx. The sequence goes on along the minus strand of CM057388.1, from coordinate 27,704,852 downwards.
GGTCTTGAAAAGCAAAGAAAAATGTTTTACTACATGATGACAGTTATAGATAAAAAAAACTTCTCAAGTTTTAACTACATAAACATAGAAGTCAAGATTCTGTCTGTTTACAGCTTTATTCCAAAGGAATTCTTTCATTAGTATATTCTCTAAGGTGATTAACAACTAAATTAAAAAATTAAAACACCTTCTGTAGTAGACTGCACTCTATTGAAGGAAAGAAATGATGGCAAAAATAGAGGACACCACAATCGTGCCCAAATAGTGGTTTTATTTGCAATGACATTTAGAGGTTTTAGGAAATAACCATACATATTGTTATAACTAATAATGAGTTTCTCAAGAAAGTATTTGCCTCATTTAGTAAACATTTATAGCATTCCAGGCATGGCATGGTGTACTAGTGTGCAAAAGAAGACATTCATTGTTTTTATGGAGCCTACCATTTAAATGAGGAGACAGATATTAATCAGTTTATCACACCGATGAATACATAATTTCAAATGGAGAAAAATTTTGTGAAAGAAAGAGGTGTGAGACTCTTGGGTAAATTGCAAAAAAAAAACTATTATAGCCTGGGAGTGCAGGGAGTGTAGGCTTTCTTGAAGAGGCAGCATATGGCCTCTAAGAATTAAAACAAGAGTAGGAATTCATTCAGTGAAGGTAGACAACAAACCCAGAACAAGGAGACAGTATAAGCAAAGACCCTGTGGCTGTGGCAAGAGAGAGCAGGATTTATTTGAGAAGCTTAAAGAAGTCCAGTTTGGTTTAGGCAAAGAGAGTTACTTTGTGTGTTACAAAGATTAAGAAGCTTTGGAGAGGGAACTGAAGAAAGATGATACTGGAGCCTAGGCAGGGATAAGCGATGCAGCATCATATACTCCATGTCAAAGATATTGACTGGTCTTTAACATCTTAAAGAAAGAGGAGATGTTTGTTTATATATTTAGCATATACTTAAAGTGCTTAGTGTTGCCAGATACTCTTCTAGGTGCTGAGGTTAAAGCGATTAATTTTAAAAGTACATGATCACATTTGTGTCCATCTTGGTTTCATGATAAAAGATGCATTAAAGGGGCTCAGCATTGATGTCTGGAAACTAGTTTGTAAGCTTTTGTAGTAGTTCACATGAAAGATGATAGTGGTTTGGGTTAGGGCAATGGCGGTGGTGATGAAATGGAGAGAAGTAGACAGAACTATGAGATGTTAAGAGGTAAAATCAGCAGGACTTGATTATAGATCATAAACCAGCCTTATAAAAGGGAGATATACCCTAATATCTTTGTGTTTCTTCCTTGAGACACTGTATTGGTGAAGGTAATATTCATTAAAATAGGAAAGTCTTAAAAAGAGATAGTTACATTTACCTTTCTTTATTAGAAGATAGTGGAGAGTAACCATAATTCAGGTTCATAAGTTCAGTCTTTGAAATATTGATTGTAAGGTTATATTCAAATAGAAATACTGAATATATAGTTGGACACATGACTTTGGAACTCAATGAAGAGGTTTTGGCTAGGTAAATTGGAGTGTCATAAAACTAGGAATGAAATTTAAAATGAACAGATTATCAACTCTACAACAGGAGGATCTACATCTATTTTTACTCATAATTGGAAGTTTAAAATAGTGTATCTAGTACAAGTTAGGTGCTTAATATGTATTTGTTAAACATGAATACTCTACAGATGAACTTAGAATTAAAAAAAATTCTTACATAAGTTTATAAAATTCTTCTCATCTGAGTTTTTCTAGAAATATTATAGTATATTTTATCTCTCCTGTTCCAAAAATGGTGAGCAAAATAGTAACATAATTAATTCATGATAGTACAAAAAATTAGTGTAATGGAGTATGAATATGATTTGACCTTGGCAAAGATGGGTTTCTTTTTTGATAGAATAGTTTTACCATCATGTATATTTCACTGATTGAAAGACATAGGAAGGGAAACAACAAAATAAGAGAAGAATAAAAAAGCAGGAAGTGATGGTAGAAGAGGAGAGGTGGGAAAAGAAATAAATATACAAGGATAGTACAAAACAGTGGCCTCTGAAAAACAGGCCAAGAGTTTTTGTTTTTAGTTAGATATATTTGACATAAATTCCTCAAAATAAAAGTTTCTGTGTGATTTATTTTGCTTGAAGGATTTACACTAAAAGTTAGCTACCTTTCTTGTATTATCCTGCTCCGTGTGCTATAACAAAATACCATAGATTGGCTGGCTTATAAACAGCAGGAATTTACTGCTCACAGTTCTGGAGGCTGGAAATTCAAGATCAGGGTGTCAGCTGGGTCACGATCTAGTGAAGGCCTTCTTCTGAGTTGCAAACTGCTGACTTCTTGTATCCTTAATTGGCAGAAGGGGAAAAGGAGCTCTCTAAGACCTCCTTTATAAACTCATTCATGATTGTTCTGTGCTCATGACTCAATCACCTCCCAAAGGCCCCATCTGTTAATCCATCACCTTGGGGATTAAGATTTCAACATATGAACTAGGGAGAGGAGGCACAAACATTCTGACCAAAACAATCCTTAGTTCAAATCATTTGTTTCAGTAAATTGCTCCCTGCTCCTCAGTAGAAAAACAAAAGTGATCAATCTGAAAGACATCTAGACACCAGCATCCAGCATATGCTGAATCCTTTTGTGTGTAGAGTTTTGTGGTAGGCTAAAGAGCCATATGAAAGAAGACATGCACCTAGCAAGTGAGACATTTAAAATTTAATAACAGCAATAAGATGCTTAAAATAGATTATTTTAATGTATGTATATATTAATATGTTTCATTAATAATAAGACACAATGTTTCATATTGTAACATCTCTGAAATCAGGATATATCTTATAATAAATGACATCTTATGATTACTGTCAGACAAGTGGCATTCATGATATAGTTGTCATTATCTGTACATCGTAAAATTTGATTGTTATGTTAGTGACATGAATGGACAATGACAACTTTTTGATATCTCAAACAACAGACCACTTAAGGCTCATTTGATAAAGGAACATGAGTCCTGGCTGTTGTCTGAAAATCTTCCATGGACATTGTGTTGTCACATCAAACCTTACGGAATATGTGTAATGCTTTGGAAGAAAATAGTAAAGAGAATAGAGCAGCATGCTTTTAAAAAATTTTTGCATCATCAACATGCTAACTGGAACAGAGTATATTACCATATGAAGAAAAAAAACCATAGACATCAATAACTCTGAGCCAAGAGTGATTCAAAATAATTAGACTTTCTCTGAATATGAAAATATTTTCAAAATACGTTAATCAGTTTATTTTACTCATATCTCCCTTTTATGTATGCATAGTGTAATATATGATAAAATCTATATTCACTTGGGTCTTAAACAGCTCTTTCAGATAGTTCCAAGAGAACTTCCAGGTGATAAGAAAAAATTATGTCATAGTTTAAATGGCAGTATTTTACCATTACATAAAATAATGGCATATCTTATGATTGGTGGCATTGTAGAGTCGTTGAAATACAATATAATAACCTACGCAAAGCACCAAACCAGTGGTATGATAATTAGATATCAGGGCTTTTTATAATGCTACCAAAAAATCTAACGATAAACCCAATTTAACAAAAGTAAGATGCAACTCAGAACAGACATATTTGTCATTAATTCAAGGTTGAGCCTTTTAAAATGAAATAAAACTTTTTAAGAAAATTGGAGTCAATAAGGTCTAGCATGAGAGATGTTTATAGAACTTTGCACTACTAATTTTTTCATTGCTGGTTCATTTCCAGCCACAATAGATTCTTAAAGAAATTTTTGCCCAACACTTACTCTAGGGCTACTTGTTGAACAAAACACACACACACACACACACACACACACACACACACACACACAAATAATAATAAAAAAGAATAAAAGTATTTGTTTCTATCTCCTAAAGTATTGTGTCAATTCACATAAATTAGTGTTGAAAGTAATTTCCATAAATTATTTTTAGTATCCTTGCCCATTATAAAAGAGTTTATGCTTGTAGAACATAGTTCAACACAATTTGTAATGTAACCTAGGTGAATTTAAATTTTGAATTGGAATATGCTTCCTTTTTACACTTGAAGCAAAAGTTGACAAAGTTAATATTCTTGAGATACACTACTTTTTTGTTGGGTATTCTGAATGATAACCTAGATAACTGAGACCATTAGGAGAATATTAAAAGCTGACATTTTTTTGAGCAATTATATAACCAGGCAGTATACTAAGAACTTTTCACATATTGTGTCATTTAAACATCACTGCTTCCCTAGGAAATATCTCATTATGCTTGTTTTGGTTGAAAAAACTTAGCCTTTTGCAAATTAGTTTGCATAAACTCTCCTTGTAGGTAGAAGACAGAATTGGACTTCTACCTCAAAACAAGTTCAATTCCAGGTCTGGGGAACAGCTGCTAGGCAGTTCTGAACCTCATTTTAAATTCCAGCATCTAGTTTTTTGATGAACAGCTCACACTGAATTATTATTTTTAAGGTTATACTTTCAACTTTTAGAAAAGGTGACTATAAAAAAAATAACTAACCTTGTGACTGTTGTTTCTGCATGAGCTGCTTTTCACTTAATACTCCTACACAGTGTCCTCTGTAAGGAATCGCCCAGCAAGGCTGACACCAAGGGGAAAAAAAAGAATTGTTTTGAGGAATTTAAAGCATATCATCTCAATATACAAATTTATCCATTTTCTTCTTCATCAAGTTATCCCTTATTATTAATTACATTTTTTTCCTTAAATAATCCCTTTCAAGTACCTTTAAAATAAGGTAAGGAGTAAACAAATGATAAATTTAAGAGCTTTCTTCCTAGACATTTACAAGCCTAGTCAATATACTAAGGAGTCCACAGTAAATCTGAGACTGCTAAGCTTGCAAAACATACTTAGAATTATGGTGGAAAAATTAAATTTACTTTCTCTAGAATTCTTCCACTCTAGAATTTTTTCCCAGCTACCCAAAAAGTTAAAGCATCACAAGATGAAGGATTTAACAAAGCCATCAATCTAGCATCAGGTTGATCCCCGGGATTTTATAGTTCCTCACAGCCTCAAACATTTACAAGGTCTCTATGTGTTTTCTTCCCGACATTCTTTCCTTCATTTGTTTATTTGCACAATTGACACCAATGATCTTACTGAGCATGTTTTAGTAGCAGGCTCTGGCATTATGGAGACTAATGAAACACACCGTTATCTGGTGAAGTTCACAGTCTGGTTGAGTAAATAGACACATAAAAATAAAGTAACATAGAGTAGTCTGTACTTCACATCTGACTGTTTTCCTTTGATTTAAAATACTTGATTCTTCAAATCTGAAACTAAATAGAGATTCAAAACACATCATCACAACAAATTCAAATTAAACTTCACTGCAGCTTTGGTTTGTTTCATTCATCAGAGCCCTGGATCTTCATTTACTGATTGTAAGTACAATTGGGACAAATAGAATTTGTCTTTTACAAGTCACAACTTTGGTGAAAGGATTAATGAATCACCTTGGGAAGTGGGTCAGAACATATGACATCATGAATCCTCTTAGGCCCAAAATGACTTTAACACCTCCTTATATTTTCATCTTGCAGCCATCTCTCTGCCTGATGTGCTGAAACTTCCCCTTATGTATCTAATGTTCCCTTACTAGAAGCCCCATTTATAAAATTAAAAAAATGGTTGCAATTTGATTTAAAGGAGCTACATTGGTAGCATAGAAGCTGAGTCATTAGAAGCATAAACCCTGTTTTGGCAACTATAGGAAACAGGGTAGTAGTACTGGCTGAGCACACAGTAGGGCTTATTCTGATTTCAACCTCGAGATTATCTTGATTCTCTCTGGTAGAAAAATTCTCATGGAAGCCTGAATGTCTATCCCTGGCAAATTTCTACCAGAGGAGCCAGCCTAATGAGGTGTCATTCCTTAGAGAACTGCCAGGCAATGTCTTAGAAATTATAGAAACAAGGTGATATCCCTGAAAAAGGAAAAAAATCCAAAATGTAGCACTTAAAATATTTGCAAAGCAGCCACCAACATTCAAAAACCCTCAACTGCTTATTTTGTCTTTCTATAGCATTGTTTTTTGGCCTTTGTTAGAAAGAGAACTATGCCTGCACAATGCAAGCCCACAAAACAACACTAACCATTGGTTGCTTCCATTTCTGCCCTCTTGGCACTTCACAGCCCTCACTGATTTTTAATTCTCCTCTTTTATATCTACTTTGCCAATTATGCAGAGCACTACAATGTCCTTGAGAAAGGAAAAACAAACCCAAGAAACATTCCTTGAAATAATTTATTAAAATATTCAGACCTAATACTGTTAGTTATTTCCATAAAGAGATAGTCAAAATGAGTCTTTTGGGGATGGTTCTAGACATGATGTGCATATATTTTTAAGAGGTACTCAAACTCAAATGAAATTCAAGTGTCCCTGTTTGGGTATAATTTGCATATATTCCTCAGAAAACCTTGGGGTACTACTCAGGAAGGCCCTGAGGTTTCATGAGTAGAGGAATATCTAGGCTCCAAAGAAGAAACTTTGTATTGAATTTTGGAACTTATGGTTTACCCACAATCACGGACGCATGCTGCAATCCTACAAGTGTACAGCCAAATAATACTTCTTGCTTTAAATTATGCAGCCAGGTAGGGAAAAAAACAACAGAACTGAACTTGAGTTTTCCCTAGTGCAATCTCTAGGGAAATAAATAACCAAACCCGAAAGGACAACTGTGTGATATAAGGGAAGGAGAAAAACTATTTCGAAGATACACATCTTAACAGCAGAGATGTTTCATTGGGAAAGGTAACCAATTGGTTCAGGTCAGTAGGTGGATACCTGGCAATCAAGGGGCCAGAGTGCTACAGGAATCAGATTATGGTTGAGCAAGTAAAAATAGCACTAACAGTGTCCATGACCCTACAGACAAATTTGGGACCTCAAGATTGCTAATTTCTCTGCTTTGAAAAGTCTAGCTTATCTATCATTCTATAAACACACATATGTATTTTACCTACATGTCTCCAAGCTAGAATATTGTTCAGTTTGTAATCTAAATGCTATCAGCTTTTCTCAACCCACTTTTGCCAGATCATTTAAGTCTGCTATGATCACTCAATCTTCTGAGCTTCAATAACCCTTATATTGTACTTAAGTATTTTCTTTGATCATTTTTTAAATACATGTCTCATCTTCTAAACAACTTACAATAAGCCCCTTGAAGGTAGGTGAATCAGGGCTGGATGCCTTATATTATTCTCTTATTTATTTTTTCATAGCACTCAGCACAATGCACGGCATACAGTAGATGCTCAATGAATGTAAGTTGAAGAGATGTGTTTTTCAGGCAGAAACGTACCATAGACAGTTCTGATGCCTATAACCCACATTTAAGCACAACAAGGACTACCTTAAATCCTTTATTATGTATTACCATTTCTTATTTTTTGGTATGGAGAATGATCACATCCACCTCATCATCATAGACAAACATAACTAGTTTCTGTAAACTCTGTTATAAGGAACTTGATTCCCAGGTGCCATTGGACAATTTATCTAATCCAGATGACACTTTTGAACATCTATATGCAGATTACTGTATTATATGCTACAGTGTATTCACTAATGTATGAGAACACAATTTCTACTTTTAAGAACCATGCAAAGTAGAAGGAGAGGTATAGCACACTGGTACTTAAGCTCCAATTGCCTTTTTCAATTTCTTGTGCACATGAACTATGACCAGTTTTCATAAAGGGCTATAAAAGGCACACTGATAGTGAGAGGCAGCCTTGATAAAGCAAATGTGATTGGGGCCTGGGTTCGGATGATGAATCTAACTGAGTCCAGACCAGGGGGCATCTTAGACCTCTAGGCTGAGTTGCTAGGTAAGATTCAAGGACAATCTGAATACTCATTGAGTTAAATGGATTGAATCAAATGAAAAAGTTTGAGACAAACACCCAGACCTAGGGCACATCCTCAAGACTTGGCTGGAACAAACTTGGTTGGGGAGGTTACAACTGGGTGAAAATTTGACAAGATATTTGCCCTGAAAATAGGGAGGCTACTACCAAAAAAAAAAAAAGGATGACATAAACTTTTAGCAACAGAAAAGGAAAACAAGTCAAGAAACTCATATGTGTTTGGCATTGCCTACTGAGTACACCAATAGGTACAACTACATGCCAATAACTATGCCCCCACAGGAACTATGCCCCACAAATGTGTACTTAACTGAAATGATAAGAGAGAGTAAGACTTACTTGGTAGAGTTATAGCCACTGAATCAGCCTCTCTGGACTTCCTGGCTCAATGCATTATTTGAGTCAATGTAACCAGTTTGTCTGAGAAACAGGAAAGTTTTTCTGACTAAAATGGAAAAGGATAGAAAGTCTAAAACAGTCCATATCATATAACATCTCCCCTATTACTATATGAAGGAATTAGCTATAAGATTTAATTGATAACCTTTTTTATTTGCTAGTCATTCTATCCTTCTGAATCACTGTCATTTCTTTGTTTGACCCAGCTGTAATGCATTCTAGGTTCACAGCTATATGAAGGAAATACATAAATGGGGTAGATGGTGAAAGAAGATAGGCTGGAGTACAAAAGAAGGCTAATTCTGCTATAAGAGGGGTTCCTGGATCATTGGACTTTGGCACAACTCCCTGTCTTCTGGGGCATTGGAGACCTTGGATAAGATGTCTTTTTTTTTTTTTTAATTTTAGATTTCTAAATCTCACTCTATTAAATAAAATTGTCTATGGATAAAACTCTGTATCTATAACAAATTCCCCAGGTGAAGCTACATACACTAAAGTCTGAGAACTCATTTAAGAGTTGTTGTATGACAGCAGGAGTATCTAGACCAGTGTTTCTCAAACGTCAGCATACATTAGAATCGCCTGGAATGCTGATTAAAATACAGACTGCTGTTTCCAAACCCTAGAGGTTCTGATTCTGTAGGCCTGGATAAGGCCAAAATTTTGCATTTCTCACACATTTCCTGATGATATGAATACTGCTGCTCTTGGGACTACACTTTGAAAACCACCTGATGATGAGACTTAAGAATATGATGCAAGTAGTTCAGGTGGTCATCTTGACTTAGAGTAAGATAAAAGAACTTAAATATACAGAAAGCAAGATAAAGTTCTTTGGTGGGATAACATCAGTAGGAGCCAGGCAAGATGAGTGGTTTCTAACGAAGCAAGCTGGGTGCAGGAAAGGACTGCAGACCCAAAGAAATCTTAGTGCAGTAGAAAACCAAAGCAAGAACTTATCTATTGCCATTTGTTTATTATTTTTGTTCGTTTCCCCTGCCCGAGAAGATATATCAGAAAAAAAAACACTACTAAGGCAATTTAAGAAAGATTGCTGCCTATGTTTTCTTCTAGGAGTTTCATGGTTTTGAGTCTTTTATTTAAATCTTTAATCCATTTTGAGTTTATTTTTGCATATGGTATAATAAAGTGGCTCAGTTTCATTTTTTTACATGTATCTATCCAGTTTTCCTAACACCATTTATTGAATAGTCTTTACCTCATTGTATATTCTTGTCTACTTTGTTATAGATTAGATGACTATATAGGTGTGGATTTATTTCTGGATTCTCCATTCTTTTTCATTGATGTGTGTGTCTTATTTTATGCCAGTATAATGCAGTTTTGATTACTATAGCATTGTAGTATAGCTTGATATCAGGTAGCATATACGCCCAACTTTGTTCTTCCTTATGAAGATTGCCATGGTTCTTCAGGGTCCATATAAATTTTAGCATTATTTGTTATAGTTCTGTGAAGAATGCCATTGTTATTTAGAAAGGGATTACATTGAATCAATAAATTGCTTTGGGTAGTATGGACACTTTAATGATGTTATTTCTTCCTGTGCATGAGCACAGTATATGTCTCCATTTATTTGTATTTTCTTCAATATTGTTTTTCAGTGTCTCATAATTTTCTGAGTACAGGTCTTTTACCTCCTTGGAAAAATTTATTCCTACCACAATGAGATATTACCTCATAACTGTCACAAGGGCTATCATCAATAAATAATAAAAAAAAAAAGTTTTGGCAAGGATGTGGAGAAAAGGGAATCCTCATGCACTGTTGATGGGATTACAAATTGGTACAGGCAATATGGAAAACAGTTTGGAGATTCCTCAAAAAAATGAAAATAGAACTATATTATGACCAAGCAATTCCATTCTTGGTATTTATCAAAATAAAAACAAAACACTCATTTGAAAAGATACATGCACCCCTGTGGTCATTACAGCACTATCTACAACAGCCAAGATATGGAAGCAACCTAAGTGCTCATCCAGACACTATTGGATAAAGAAGTGATACATATATACAATGGAATATTACTCGGTCATAAAAAATGAAATATTACAATTTGTGATAACATGGATGGACCTAGAGGGTATTATGTAAAGTGAAATAAGTTATACAGAGAAAGACAAATATCATATGATCTCACTTATATGTGAAATTTAACAAAGAAAATAAATGAACAAAAAAAGTGAAAACAGACTCAGATATAGAACACAAAGTAGTGATTGCTAGATGCAAAGGGGATTGTTAAGGGCTGGATAAAAAAGGTGAAGGGATTAAAAAGTACAAATTTGTAGTAACAAAATAGTTACAAAGATGGAAAATACGGCATAGGGAATATAGTCAATGATACTGTGATAACTATGTGCAAAGTGGTTACTACACTATTTGGGATGATCACTTCATAAATTTTATTATGTCTAATTACTGTGTTGTACACCTGAAACTAATATTAAATAGTATTGAGTATCAATTTTATTGAAAAATTGAAATTAAAAAATAACTCTGGACTTGGCTTTCAGGGGTCAGAGACATAGAGCAGGGAGAAAATAGGGCAACATCAGGCAGGGCCATCAGCTAAGGCAGCACAGAAGTGACTTCTTCATCTAGCCAAATGGAAAGTTATCAGAAGTGCAATTTTAAAAAATGTCAGAATGAGGAGTGATGTCAGAAATATGGTGGAGTGAGAGACAACCCCAGATCTTTCCCCTTGAAACAACAATAAGCTGAACATCTAAAACTCAAAATAAACTAACTAACTAACTAACACACTAGCACATCTGAATGTGGGATCTCCTCATAAGAGTTACCATAGTTCAGAACCCTGGGAGTCGGTCAGTGTACTGGGAGAAACAAAGAAGGTCCTTCTCCCAGCCAGAGCAACTTGTAGGAGAAGAGAAGAGGAAAGAAGATGAGGCAAGCTTCCTGAACAGCCCTGCCTGGGAGAGCTGTGAGCTCCATGCACCCAGCAGCAATGCCAAGGCATCAGGCCAAAAGCAAGAAAGCAGAGGAGTGGGGATGGCACAGAAGCAGGGATGAAAGAGAAACAGAAGTTGATTATTACCAGCTGGTTGCAAAACATGAGGCTGAGCCGAAGCCCCCATCCTCCAACACAGAGAGCCCTTTGCCCAATATCCTCCGAGAACGAACACTGTGGAGCCCCAGAGGACTTTGAGCAAACACTACCAAAACTGTAGCTAACACTGACAGGGACTGAGACTGAGGGTAGCCAGCATGATTAAACATTTATAATAAAGAAGGTATTATTAAGACTTCATATAAAGCAGGGATCCTACCTACTAGAAACCAAAATAAAGACACCTTCTTTTTAACAGACTAAAGGGACACCTTTATAAAATAAATCTTCTTTTTGGAAAACAAACAAACAAAATACACTTCCATTAATTCCCAGGTGGAGAAATAGTTCATTAAATACCATGAACAACCAAGGTGACAAGGGAGCTCAGAGAGAAAAAGAAAAATTTTCAGAAAATATGCTTACAGACACAGACACATGTAGCGTAAAAGACAGAGAATTCAGAATGGTATTTCAAAAAATATCAATGAGATCCAAAACAATTTATATCAACAATTTTAAAAATTGTAAAAACTAGATGAGCAGAAAGAGATCTTTTGCAAGAAGACTAAATTCTTTAAAAAGAACTGATTAGAACTTCAGGAGATGAAGAACACACTGAAAAAGATGAAAAGCAAAGCAAGGCAAATAGCAAACATGGGAAATAGAGTCGACCAAATGGAGAAAAAGACCTGTGATATTGAAAACTGAAATCTAGAAATGAATCAGAAGGATGAAGAGAGAAACCAAAGAATAAAAAAGAATGAAAGACAAAAACAAGAACTAGTTGATACCACCTGGAGAGGAAACATAAGAATAACGGGCATTCTCAAAGGAGAGGAAAAGGAACAGGGATTAGAAAGAATTTTTAATGAAATAGTTGACAAGAATTCCCCAAACCTAAGGAATGAGCTGTAACTTGGAATTCAAAAAGTCAACAATTATCTCAACCCAAAAAGGCCTTCACCAGGACACATTGTATTAAAAATTATCAAAAATCAATTAAGGCATCTGGGGAAAAGAAGACAGTAACCTATAAAGGAAAACCGATTAGAATGTCATCAGACTTCTCAGAATAAACTGAAGAGCCACAAAGAAGTGGAATTCAGTATTCAAACTATTAGATGAAAGTAACTACCAGCAAAGAATAATATATCCAGCTAAGCTCTCCTTTATATCTGAAGGAAAAATAAAGACCTTTCCAGACATACAAAATTTGATGGAACTTTCCACTACAAGCCCTACATTACAGAAAATACTGAAAGGGGTCAGCTCACCTAATACAAAATGACAAAAAAAATAATAATCAAGACTAAGGTGACTAGCAGGCAAATAGAAGCAGAGGAGTACAACCTTAATAAGATCAGGGCATTAAAAGCTTAAACAATCAAAAAAAATATTTGCTATAGCAAGATGGTAATGAATGTTCAGCATACATAGGGACAAATTGAGACAACAATGACTGAAAAGCGGAGGATTCAAAGATCCAAATTCTCAAAGGGAAATGGACATAAGGCAGGCAAAAAAGAAAATGGATGAATATATATAAATATTTGTGTGTGTGTATACCTAATTTACATATATATTATGGTAACCAAAGGCCAAATATTCATAACTGATGCATAAAACAAAACAAACAAACAAAAAACAATAAGGACCAGACTTAAAACACAGAAAATTCAACCAAAAAGAAAAAAGAAAAAAGAAAGAAAAACATACACACCAGGACAAGGTAGCAATGGAAACTTTGAGCTACTAGAAAGCAAAATATAAAATGGTTATAGGAAAACCTCATATTTCAGTACCACTCTAAATGTAAATGGACTGAGCTCCCCAATAAAAAGACGCAGAGTTGCAGAGTGGATAAAAAAAAAAAAAAAAAAAAAAACAATATGTTGCCTCCAGGAGGCACTTCTCAGCTCCAAAGACAAATATAGAATCAAAATGAAAAGCTGGAAAATGATATTTAAAGTAAATGGCATTCAGAGAACAGTGGGAGTAGTGGTACCAATATCAGACAAAATAGATGTCAAAATAAAAAAGGTGAAGAAAGATGCTGAGGGCCACTTCATAATGATAAAGAGAATCATGCACCAAGAAGACATAACATTTATTAATATCTATGCTCCCAATCAGAGACCCCTGAAATATGTAAAGCAACTACAGAACTAAAGGGAGAAAGAGACTAAAACACTATCATAGTAGGGGACCTAAATACACCACTGTCAGATATGGACAGATCATCCAAATAGAAAATAAATAAAGAAATATCTTTAAATAACACTTTATACCAACTGGACATAATTAACATTTATAGAGCCTTCCATCACAAAACAACTGTTTACCTTCTTCTCTAGTACACATGGAACATTCTCAAGGATTGACCACGTACTGGGACACAGAGATAGCCTCAACAAATATAAGTGGGTTGAAATCATTCCAACCATATTCTCTAATCACAATGCTTAGAAACTAGAGATCAACTGTAAAAAGAAAGCATTAAGAACCAAAAATACATGGAGATTAAACAACATGCTATTTAAGAATGACTGAATCAGAGAAGAAATAAAAAGAGAAATCCAAGAGAGACATAGAAACAAATGGTAATTATAGTACAACATATGGAAACATTGGGGACATGGCAAAAACAGTCATAAAAGCAAAGGTAATATCATCACAGGCCTATTTCCAAAATAAGGAATGAGCCCAAATTAACAACCTAACACTGTGTATTAAAAACATTCAATAGAAAGAACAAAGGAAGCCTGAAGTAAGCAGAAGGAAATAGTCAAAATCAAAGCAGAAATAAATAAAATTGAAGACAGAAAAACAATAGAAAAAATAAATGTAATAAGGAGTTGGTTTTTGAGAAGGTTAATAAAATTGACAAACCTATGGCTAGACTCACTAAAGAAAAAAGCGAAAGGACACAGAAAAACAAAATCAGGGATGAAAGAGGAGAAATTATGAAAGACAACACAGAAAAACAAAGGATCACACAAGAATACTATGAGAAAGTATATAACAACAAATTTTATAACTTAGAAGAAATGAACGAATACTTAGAAAGATACAACCTTCCTAGACTGAATTAAGAAAAATTGAAAAATCTAAATAGAGCAATCAGCAGTGTGGAAATTAAAATGATGATCAAAAACCTATCAAAAAGTAAAAGTCCAGGACCTGATTATTTCACCAGTGAATTCTATCAAATGTTCAAAGATTTAATAACTACTCTCCTCAAAATCTTCCAAAATATCGAAGAGTAGGCAATACCTCCCAACTGATTTTATGAAGCCAATATTACCCTGATACCAAAACTTGGTAAAGATAACACACACAAAAAGAAAACTACAGACCAATATCTCTCATGAATGCAGGTGCAAAAATCCTAAACAAACTAGTGAACTGAATAGAGCAACATATTAAAAACATTATACACCACAATCAAGTGGGCTTTATTCCAGAGACACAGGAATAGTTCTACATACAGAAATCATATAATGTTATATGCCACATAAACAAATTAAAAATAAGAATCATATGATCATATCAGTAGATGCAGAAAGGCCTTTAACAAGGTACAATATTCATTTATGATCAAAACACAACAAAATTGGTATAGTAGAAAATTACATTAATAAAATAAAGGCCACATATAACACTCCCTCAGGCAACCTTATATGTAATGAGGAAAAAATTAAAAACCTTCCAAGATCAGGAATAAGGCAAGACTGTCCACTATAGCCACTGTTATTCAATATAGCATTGCAGGTCCTAGCACGTTAAATAAGGCATCCAAACAGGAAATGAAGAAGTCAAACTATCACTATTTGCAGATGATGTAATTCTATACATAAAGAAAACCCTAAAGACTCCACATGAACACTACTAGAAAGAATAAGCAAAAACAGTAAAGTTTCTAGATAGAAAAATGTTCAAAAATCCAAAGCATTCCTATTTTCTACTAACAAAGTTTCAGGAAAAAAAACGTGAAAAAAATAATTCCCTTTGCAATTGCAACAACAAAATAAAATTCCTAGGAATGAATCTAACGAAACATGTGAAGGACTTATAAAATGAAAGCTATAAGACCCTATTAAAAGAAATCAAAGAAGATACAAAGAAATGGAAAGACATTTGTGTTCTTTGATTGGAAGAATCAATATAGTTAAAATGACCATATTACCTAAACCATCATACAGATGTAATACAATCCCCATCAATATCCCATTGGCATTTTTAAAGAAATTTAATAAAAAATCATCACATTAGTATAGAAGCACAAAAGACCCTGAGTTGCCAAAGCTATTCTGAGAAAAAAGAACGAGGCTGGAGGCATCACCTGCCCAACTTCAAATTACAATAAAAAGTGACAGTAATCAAAATGGCATGGCATTGGCAGAAAAATAGACACAAAGATCAGTGGAACAGAATCAAGAGCCAGAAGTCAACCCATACTTCTATGGACAAATAATTTTTCACAAAAAGGACAAAAACATATGGTGTAGAAAGGAAAGCTTCTTTAATAAAGGGTGTTCGGAAACTGGAAAGCCACCTGCAAAAGAATGAACTAGATTGTTTTTTATTACCACACACCAAAGTTAACACAAAAGAGACTGAGGACCTGAGTATAAGACCTGAAACAATAAAATGCATAGAAGAAAGCATAAGAACTAAACTTAAGGACCTTGGACTTAAAGAGGTTTTTATGAATTTGACCTCAAAAGCAAGGATAGTGAAAGCAAAAATAAATGAATGGGACTACATCAAACTGAAAAGTTTTTGCAGAGCTAAAAAATAATCATCAACAAGGTAAAAAAACAATCATCCAAATGGGAAAATATATTTTCACAGAACTCCTCTGATAAGAGCCTAATATCCAAAATATACAATAAACTCATAGAAGACACTAACAACAAAAACAAATGATCCAATCAAAACATGAAAAGAGTACCTGAACAGACACTTCTCCCAAGACGACATACAAAAGGAATCCTCATACACTGCTTGTGGGACTGCAAATTGGTACAGCTGCTATAGAAAACAGTATGGAGGTTCCTCAAAAAAAAACAAACTAAAATTTGATCTACCATTGATCCAGTAATCCCTTTACTGTGCATTTACCCCAAAGACTTGAAATCTCATACCAAAAAAATATTTGCATACCAATGTTCATAGCAGCATTATTCACAGTGGCCAGGACATGGAAGCAACCAAAGTGTCCTATGCTATATGATTGGATAAAGAAGCTGTGGTACATATAGACAATGAAATATTATTCAGCCATAAGAAGAGATGAAATACTGCCATTTGTGACAATATGGATGGACTTTTGAAAAAATCATGCTAAGCAAAAGAAGCCCAACAGAAAAATTTGAAAACCACATAATATCACTTATATGTGGGATATAAATCTAAAAGCAACAAACAAACTGGACAGAGACTTAGGGATATGGACAATAAAGAATTGTTTACCAGAGGGTAGAGGAAAGGAAGTATATTGGGTCAAATATGTGGTGACAGAAGGAATCTTAACTATGAGAGGTGAATACACAATGATAAATAGTAACCTGAAACTTATTGAGTTTCATTATTCAATGTCACTATTAAATAAAATTTATTTCTTTATTTTAAAAAATAACAAAATTAAACCCCATTGACAACTGATTACAGTAGGAAGCTAGACTGTTGAAATGGTTTGGATGCCAAATTGAAATACTTAAGCAATCAGGAAAGTAGGAAAGAGATGAAACATCATGAAATGTGCAAGAAAGAGGTGAGGCTCATATTTAAAGGTTGAAGATTATAGCTACAACATGGAGATGGGTCAGTGAGCATTTCCTACGTCTTGCCTAAGTCTTAATATAATGAGATTGGGTTTAGGAACTAAAAAACATATCAATGGTCAAAGGGAAATAAAACAGCTCAGTGAGCACATTCTATGCCTAATAGATTAGAGGAGAATTAAATATGCAGCCTAATTCCCTAGGTATACCAAGCACTGGCTTGCCAAGAGGTAGGACTAAGACTGAACATCAGAGTCTCTTAATGATCACAAAGCAAAATCAAAGCAGTGAGACAAAAAGGAAAGACATTAGGGAGGGGACCAGCTTCTATACAGCAGGAGTTTACAAATTATGACTTACACAAGTTTTTCAGTTGCATTCTTATTGGTTTATCTAATTATACAAGTAATGTATAAGTACATTCTTGTAAACATTTCAAACAATAAAAATGTATCTAGGAAAAATACTAAAATATTCTTTATACCTGCTCATCCCCAATGAGGTTTATGTGTAAATATTTAAATGCACACATTCATGCTTGTTATTTTTTTCCCTAACAAAAATAGGATCATGCTCTTTATTTTTATCTGCAACTTATGTGTTTTGTGTGTTTGCTAGTTTTGCATTTTCTTATATAACTTTACATCTTGGACACGTTTTCATATCAGCCCATATAGATCCTTTTATTTTATCTAATCACTATGTAGTATTCCATGACATAAATGTGACTTTATTTAACCTTTCTCTTAATGGAAATTTAGGGCCTTTTCAGTTTTTCTCTATTATGAAAAACTGCTATTCTGATTATCTTTGAAAGCCTATTGCAATATTTCTTTAGAAAGCAATGCAAAAACAGGATTTCTGAGTCAATACGTATATGCATGTGCTAGATATTTTGTTTCTTGCTGAAGACTCACTCTCCATCCTTTAGCTCCTTGTTCCTTGCCTGAGGATACTGACTCATATAGACTGTAACTGCTACCTTCTTACCTCTGGCTTCTGGTTGAGTTTACTACTGGGAGATGCTGACAGGAAATTGCAAGAAGGGAAGACAGTGAATTTTAGGTAGTTATTTCTCCCAGTACTCTTTCTGCCAGCATATTCTTCTACCAAAATATGGTTATGTTCTTCTACCAAAGGCTAAATTTCCTGGAAGAATGTCCCTCTTTATGGCTCCAAGTTCTGTTCACCACTCCCTCCTCTTGCCCTCTCAGTCCTAGGATGGTAATGTTCCTTGCTCTGGCCAGCCTCAAGTTCTGTAGCACCCCTTGATGGTTTCCCTAAACACTTATTGCATGTGCTAAATACCTTTTTGGGGAGTGTCATCTGTTTTGTGCCAGGACCTTAATGAATATCATGCATTTTAAATTTTGGTACATATTTCTAAATTGTCTACCGAAAAGCTATTGTCAGTTTTCCTCCTATCAACAACACATGAAAGTTCCTAGTTAACCCACTTTCTTCATACTGCTTGAGGGTTACTGTATAAACAAGAGCTTAAAAGAATGGTTTGAGTCTACAGCCATGCCACCATGGTGATAGACAAGGTGCTGTAGACATAAAAAATAAAAAATAAAGAATTTTAAGCTGACAAGTTTCTTACAATCTATGAGGTCAACCAAGGGTTGCCTTGCCTAAAAAAATGGTTTGAAAGTCATTGATGTTCACAATGGTCATTTCACAATGACGGAAAAAAGGTCAGAGCTGCTCAAAATTTCCTTCTGTATATATTGTTAAAGAAAAATTGTAGAGCTGACCACGGACCTTCAGGCAAGATATCTATGTGACTGTAGCTCTCAAATCAAAAGTTTCTCTTTAAAATCCAGTGCATCATTCCTATGACTATTGGTAGGCTCATCATCCTCACAGATGTCAAGGACCTTGTCAGATTACAGTCTCTTATTTTTAATTTTTTTTTTTTCGCCTACAGCACCCGGTCTTCCTAGGTCTCCCATCCAA
This sequence comes from Cynopterus sphinx, assembly GCA_030015415.1. NCBI lineage: Eukaryota > Metazoa > Chordata > Mammalia > Chiroptera > Pteropodidae > Cynopterus > Cynopterus sphinx. The sequence goes on along the minus strand of CM057388.1, from coordinate 27,685,660 downwards.
GTACTAACCAGGCCTGATCCTGCTGAGCTTCTGAGATCAGACAGGATGGCATGGCCATGGACACAGCCAACATATATTAAACAGAGGTATTACGAAGCCAAAAGAAACATCTTTCTTTGCATCAGTTGCCGGTTTTATGTGCTGTCTTAATTACAAATTTTCACAGGAATCTCAAGAAAGACTGAATAGGCAACATAACCAGTAGTGCCTATTTTAGGGAGTATTCCTCAGATAATCCTGGAAATAGTGCAAACTGTGATGGACCCACAAACTGTCAAATCTCAAAACTGGTAGTATTTGGAATTCTCTCCAACTATGCTTCCTATCTTCAAGTTTTCCAAGTGACTTTTATCACGACGAATAATCAACAAATTTTCATAGCTGGTAATTGCAAATTAGACTGTGGAGGTTAAAACAAAATTTAAGAAGAAATGTTCTCTAAAATCTTAATGAGGCTGCTGAAGATATGTTTTTCAGCCATTGTAGGGAAATGAATGGCACTGAGACCCTGTGTGTACAGCCATTTTATCTGGCAGTTTTACAACTTAGTCTCTTCTCTTAAATTCCTTATTAATGCAGAATTTTTCCTCATTCTCTACTTAACTGGAGCCTTAAGTCAAGAATCTCATCTTATACTCCCTGTTCACCTTGCAGAATTCTAATTTTTCTTCATTATATCCTCACTTCATTATATCCTCACTGTCAGACTATGATAATACTTTTCTCTAGTTTATTCCAATTCCCTATGATCTATTCAGTTGTGTATGTTAACATTACATAAATAATTGTTTGAATCAGACTTACTGGAAGAAAAGAATCTTCCTTTATAAAGATTCTTATTGGCCTAATATACCTTTTATTCTGTATTTAAAAAGCTATGGGAGGAGGGCAATGTCTAACCCTCAGTTTCCAACAGAAAAACACTGTCACTTAGCAATTCAAATAGCTGCTTCAGTTTATGCCTTATTTGTAGTAGGAACAGTGATGGATCAGGCAGCAAGTTTTGTTTACTTAAGGTAAAATGACAGATCTTATCGCAATAATGCAATGATATGAGTTTCATTTATAAAGGTGATACTGTTGACCTATCACAAGGAGTGTGTGTGCCTTGAATTTTTTTTTCTCATATTGGGATGAAGCATCCACAGTCCCCTGTTCATATTTATTTATGGTCAAAATCCAGCAAGATGGATGGCAGAGGCCACAGAGGTTAGAAAAAAATATATTCCATTTGGGTAGACCTCATAGCTGACAAGTGCCACCCTATGCTACTATCATAATAATTATTGAGCACCAATAATGTGCTAGGCACTAAGCTTTGTACCTTACAAATAATAACTCCTTTAATCTTCATTCAACTCTAAGAGATAAGTACTATTTTTATCCATGTTTTATTGAGGTGCAATGGGGAGATTTATAACTCACACAAGGTCACACAGCTAATAGATGGCAACAATGGAATTTGAATCCAAATGTCTTAGGTCTGATTCACCAGAAGCAGAGCCTGAGATAAGATTCAGGTGTAAGTAATTTATTAAGCAAATAGTGGCAGGAGAAATGAGTAAGGGAAGCAGTATGTATCAGTTTTCTATTGCTACATAAAAAAATACCTCAAAATTTAGTGGCTTAAAGTAACAACAAACATTTATTATCTCACACATTTTTTGAGGGGTAGGAAGTCAGGAGTGGTTTATATGGGTAGTTTTGGCTCATGGTCACTCATGAGGTTGCGTCTGATGTCATCTGGAGCTACAATCAGTTCAAGGCTTGATGGGACCTTGGGATCCACTCCCAAAATGATTCACCCATGTGAATGGCAAATTTGTTCTGGCTATTAGTGAGAGGACTCAGCTCCATGCCACATAGACCTCTTCATGGAGTTACTTGAGTGTCTGTCTCACATTTAAGGCTTTCCTTAAAGAGGACAACCTAAGAGAGAGAAAGGTGGAAGCCACAATGATTTTTATGAACTAGCCTTGGAAGTCAACACCATCATTTCCACCATTGATTTCACAAGTAAACCCTATTTAATGTGGAGAGGATAACGCAAGGGCATGAATATCAGGGTATGGCAGTCATTGTGGGGGCATTTTGGAGGTTGGCTATGACACAGGATAATAAGCGGTAAAAGCCAAGAAAAGATAAGACTTCAGGCAAAGTCCCAGCCTCAGCCTATCTTGTAGTGAAATCAGAAGTGTTCATTACACTTCAAAGTTTATCTCACCCCAGGGAAAGGGATCTAGGCTTTCACAGTCCTCACAACAAGAAGAACAAAATGGTATTGGCATGGTATGTGAACTCCCAGGCATTTCTGGCTCTCAATGCAAAGGGAACAGCTTCAGTAACTCAAAAGATAGTACTGGAAAGAAGGTCATAAATTTTAGCTGCTTAAAGCACAAAGAAGCTGGGTATGGGTTCAAAGTTTCAGTAAATGGGAAAAAGGGAAACTATGTGTGGCCCTAACAATGTCTTCTATTTCAGGTATGTTCTACTCTAGAATTCTTATTTTTAAATGCTTCCTATCTTGTGACATTTGGCTTTTGGCTTTGTTAAGATCATCTGATTTGCAACTATGACCAAAATAATGAACAGCTTTGTCAATTATACCTCAATAATAGAATAGAAGCCCTCTAAATAAAGTATTTTTTAGAACAGAAAAAATTAAATTCATACCTTTTACATACCTCTCTAGAAAGAAATTTGACCTTCTAAAAGTCCGAATTGATAGAATGCTGATAGTCAATATTCTATCAATCTTGGTTACACACATGTGCACACACACACACACATTCAAATATGTATATATGTGTACATATATTATATGTGTCTAATTATATATATATATACAAATTTATATATTTTTTATTATATATAACTATATTATTATATAGTTTTGAGTTCAGTCTCAGAGATAAGTTCAGTAGACAAAATTTGCTTTTGGTAAAGTTCTTTTTTCTCTACTTTGGTCCTCTTACCTTAACTTCTCACCAATTATTTATTCTATGTCTACCTCTAGGTCTGACCCAACTTCTAACTAATCCCAATCTATTAAGCTCCAGGCTGAATACATAACCCCTTCCAAGGACAACTACTTCAAAGTAGGAACTCTTGAATATATAATATATAATTATACATATATATACATACATACATACATACATACAGACAGACAGACAGACAGACAGATAGATAGATAGATAGATAGATAGATAGATGCTGCAACTATTCTAGAAATTATTAGAATATCATATCTGTTAGTGTTAGAGAAATTTGGTCTTAGCAAACCCCAGCCTGAGCTCACCAAAATTGGTAGGTCACCTATAATATTTCAGTGTATAATAAACACACACTGAGGAGGCCAAAGAATGAAATTAAGTGATATAATAGCTGAAAGTAAGAGAAGCAAGGCAAGGAATCCCAGAACTCTCACCCTCAAACTGCATGGAGTAAAACATAGAGTTCTCCAAAATCAGCCTTATTATTCCTTTGCCTCTTTTCGTATTTCCTCCTTAGTGTTTGGGTCAGGGGAGGGCAATCCTATAATGACTTGGCTTTGTCAAGGGAAACTTAAATTCATTAAAAGTAATTTACTCATGCATCCACACAGTTCAAAAATTAGTTACTGAGACTTTGATATATACTTTTCTTGTGCTTACTTCAATAGTTGAGCTCTGGTTCTTCTTTTTAATTCACAATACGTTTTTCTATTTGTTAACCTGTTTTTGATATAGCATAGAGCATGTCTACAGTACTCTCACAATAATAATGCCAAGTTGTCCCAAGATTTACTCTGAAATCAATTAAATTCAAATTGAAATAGTAATTAATGCTAAAGTTCTTTTTTCTGTTTTTAGCAAGCTGGCATCTGTTTCCATGAAAATGGGCTGTGGCTGCAAACTGCAATAAAAATAATCAGGGATCACTTATCAATTTTTCTGAACTCAGGCTGGGACTTGCTAGGGCTGAATTTCTCTAAAATCAAGAAGATAAGGGAGCCCAACTAATTTCTATAATTAAGGGTGTTTTTCACAACAAGAAACAAAATGAAAAACCAAAAATTAGTTATCTAAGGTAAAGAGTATTAACTAATGACAACTTATTCAGACATTTAGCTGCAGCATCTAAGATAATTGTCCAGTGCCTCTTTCCATAATTTCATTTTAAGTTGATTTGTGTTATAGAAGTTACCCATTCAAATTTTCACCAGGCAGGAGGATTTTTTAATCATTTGAAGTCTTGTCAAGTCAGCAATAATCTAAAATTTTCAATATGCTTCATTCCCCACATTTTTCATTTAATTCAACAAATTTTTATTGAATGATCTAAATTCTAGGCCAGTAATCTTTAAATTATATAATAATTTCCTGTAGATTTTATTTAAAATTCAGAATTTTAGACTTTATCTCTAGAGAGTCTGATTTGGTGCACTCAATGTGGGGCCCAGCTCCCTAAATTTTGTCAGCCTCTAATCACCTCTCTGAAGGTGCTTTTGATCTCAGTGGTCCTCAAATCACAATTTGAAAACACACTCTTCCTCTAGACACTTTTGCTAGGAGTTGAAAATGAAATAGAACAATAAAGAAATAATTATGGGTAAATTAATAAATGAAATCTGTGACTCGAATAGGTAACAGTATATGTGGAAAACATACCAAAAACACATTACAACACATAGTACTAAAATGCCTGGTAGTCTAGGGACACCCAGAGCCTCCATATTAGAAGGAGACCTTGTGCCTTTCTCTACTTCCAATCATAATTACATCATGACTTTGTTAGCAATAAAAGACACAATTAATATAAATCAGGGGAATAACTGAAACATATGTTTGTGGGTATTTGGGGTCATCATTAGCTCAGGCAAAGTAGGAAGAAAAAGAAATTTTCAAAAGTAAGGAATGACAGGAAATGTAGACCTACCACTCAAGGGAAAGACAGAAGAATCGTAAGGTAAGAAAGAAAGAAAAGGAACAAAATCTAACAAGAGTTGATTGCTGGAGGCAAAGACACCCAGATGTACAAGTACAGAGAGAATTAGCTAATCTACCTCTATCAGCCCCTATGTTTTGGGTTTTCTTAACTTTTAGTATGTTAACTCAAGAATCTCAAAAGTAGACCATAAGATGAGGATTCACATGCAAAAAAAAAAATATTAAGGAACATTTCCCAGGAGTAATCATGAAGAGAATGGAAAAAGCAGGTCAGGGAAGAGGAAGAAACCAAGCAAGGGTATAATACTAGATATATCCTTTAGAGGGTAACTTCAGCATGATCGTAAAGGGAAAATCTATAGAGTAAGTTGTGCTTCAGAGTTATTGCCACACAAAAAATAAATCACCTGGGCTTTTATACTCCCATACTCATTAGTCATTTGCTAAGGGCAGCCATGAGCTAACATGTACTCCCAAGTACTTCCAGCTCTCAGCCATGCAAGTAGAGCCACCTGTAGCCCAAGATCAGGCCTCTAAAAAAGAATGATTGGTGTTGAGTTTTGAAGGCTAAAACATACCAAAGCCAAAGGAAGATGACCCAAAAGAGATAAAAGGAACCTGAGATTTCAGCAGAGCACCAACATCTAAATGCTTAGAACAGACTATAATATACACACTGAATTCTATTGAGCTGAATTCGGAAATATGAGGATTACTGAACACATCAGGGCTTCATGACTTTGAGGAATAGGGCATCACTGCAAGTGGAAGTCAGTAGCAAGTATCTTAGTGTTATAAGTATAGCAATGTACCATGTGCAGAGTGACCATAAAAGTAAATTAACAACTTTGGTGGTGGTGCATGTGCAGTGGACATGCAGTGGCCAAGGGAGGCACTCTGCATGGGGTATTGTCTATGCTAGAGTTTCAAGAGTAGACAGGAAACTTCTGGACAAGATGTAAAATTAAGTTCATATTGTCAGGCACTCCATTTGCTCCAAAAAATTGCATGACTAATAAACCAAAACAAAATTAGCCATAGCCATGCTTGTAAACAAAATATATATCTCCATAGATTAGAAATTGAACAGAAATACAAAATGGTGACTAAGACTTAGGCCACAGACCTAGTAGGCTTGCTGGGCTCTGGGACCAGAAATAGGCTATGATGGCTAAAAGTTCGCCTCCTGTAGGGTAAAGTGACAAAAATAAGAAAATAGAGTCAGATTGTTCAGTACAAATGTATAGATATACAGTAGAATTTTATATACTTATCTCATATCATAAAAATTTCATGAATATTTTTATCAGCTTAAATATTTTTTTGGTGAATTACTTACAGTTTTCTATGTATGAGAGCCTGTCATGTGTGAATAAAAATCGTTTTACTTCTTTCTTTTTCTTAATTAATTACTCTGGCTAGAACATCTAGTACAATGTTAAACAGAAGTCCCATTTTTACTATGATGTGTCTGTAGATCTCTTTCTGTTTACCCTGCTTGAAGCTCATTAAGCTTTCCTGGATGTGTAAATTAATATTTTTCAATTATTTTGCAGTGATAATTTCTTTAAATATTTTCTGCACTTTTCTCTTTTTTTCCTTCTGATACTCTCACTCTACCTATGTTTCTGTGCTTAATACTGTCTCACATTTCTCTGAGGCTCTTCATTTTTCTTCTCTTTGCTCTTTGTTCTTTAGATTTCATAATCTTTGTTAATTTGTCTTCAAGTTCAATATTTATTGCTTCTGCCAGTTAAAATCAACTATTGATCTCCATAGTATAATTTTTTTATTTCAGTTGTTGTACTTCTTATTATAAGCTAGAATTTCCACTTAGATCTTTTTCATAATGTCCATTTCTTTATTGATATTCTCTATTTGATTGACATTATCATTATGTTACTTCATTTCTTTAATTATAGTTTCATTTAGTTTTTTAAATTGATTAATTAAATTAATTAATCAACTAATTAATTTTTTATGGTGACTTGGTTAATGAAACCCAGTAAGTTTCAGCTATACACTTTAAAAGTAAGGCATATGTATGTTTACACTATGTGTTCACCTCCCATAGTTAGATTTCTTTCTGTCACCACGTGTCTAACCAACTTTACCCTGTTTACCTAGACCCTCCCCTCTGGTAACCACTATCTCTTCTCTATGACCAAAAGTCTCAGTCATGTTTATTTGTTGAATATATATATATATATATATATATATATATATATATATATATATATATAATGTTAGCTATACATATGTCCACTAGGTAAAAGTGTCTGTTCAAGTCCTCTGCCCATCTTTAGATGGGATCGTTTGCTTCTTTGTTATTGAGTTGTATGAGTTCTTTGTGTACTTTAGATATCAGACCCTTATGAAAGGCATTGATTTCAAATGTATTTTCTCATTCAGATGATTGTCTCTTTACCTTGTTGATGGTATCTTTTGCTGAGCAGAAGTTTCCTCATTCTTTTTTTATTCTTCAGTTTTTCATTTACAAGTTTATTTATTTAATAACTTATTTACTTTAACAGTAAGGCATATATATATACTTACACTCTCTGCTCACTTCTTATAGTTAGATTTCTTTCCATCACCACATATTTGACCACTTTTATACCATCTACCTCTCCTGTATTCCCTCTGCACTCTAGTAAATAATAGTCTATTGTCCATCTCTTTAAGTCTCTGTTTGTTTGTTCTGTTCATTTGTTGCTTTTAGGTTCATATCCACATATAAGTGATATCATGTGATTTTCAACTTCTATCTGGTTTATTTCACTTAGCATGATTACATTGAGGTCCATCCATGTTGTAGCAAATGGCAATATGTTACTTCTTCTTATGTCTGAGTAATATTCCACTGAATATATGTACCACAGCTTCGCCAATCATAGGACATCTCAGTTACTTCCATGTCCTGGCCACTGCAAATAATGCTTCCATGTCCTGGCCACTTTGAATAATGCTGCTATGAACATCACTGTGCAAATTCTGAAAATGAGTTTTCAATTCTTTGGGGTAAAACAAAGTAGAAGAAAGACTGGATCATATGGTAGATCAATTTTTAGTTTTTTGAGGAACTCAAATACTGTTTTCCATAGTGGCTGAGCCAATTTGCAGTCCCACCAGCAGTGTGTGTGGGTTCCTGTTTCTCTGCATCCTATCTAATATTTGCTATTACTTGTCTTATTGATTATAGCTATTCTGACATGTTTGAGATGATATCTCATTGTGGTTTTGATTTACACTTCCCTTATAGCTAGCAAAGTTGAGCATCTTTTCATATATTTGTTGGCCATTTGTATGTCCTGCAGGAGAAGTATCTGTTCAAATCCTCTGAACTTTTTTTGATTGGGCCATTTGTTTCTTTGCTGTTTTTGCTGTTATTGAGTTGTATGAGTTCTTTGTATAGTTTGGATATTAGGCCTTTATCAAAGGTATTGCTTGCAAATATATCTTCCAATTTCAATGGTTCTTGCTTTAACTTGTTGATGATATATTTAGCTGTGCAGAAGCTTTTTAATTCGATATAGTTCTATTCATTTATTTTTGCTTTTGCTTCTCTTGCATTTGAGTTCAAATTCATATAATCATCTTTAAGTCCAAGGTCCTTGAGTTTAATTCCTATGTTTTATTCTATGTATTTTATTGTTTTAGGTCTTATATTTAGGTTCTTAATCCATTTTGAGTTAATTTTGGTGTTTGGTGATAGACAACAGTCTAGTTCATTCTTTTGCATGTGGCTTTCCAGTTTTTCCAGAACCACTTATTGAAGAGGCTTTCCTTTCTACACCATATGTTTTTGTCTTTTTTGTAGAAAATTATTTGTTCATAGAAATATGGGTTTACTTCTAGACTCTTGATTCTGTTTCACTGGTCTGTGTGTCTGTGTTTCTGTCAATGCCATGCCGTTTTGATTACTGTCATTTTGTATTATAATTTGAAGTCAGACAGAGTGATGGCTCCAGCATCATTCTTTTTCTCAGGATGGTTTTGGAAATTCAGGGTCTTTTGTGCTTCCATACTAATGTGATGATTTTTTGTTCAATTTCTTTAAAAAATGCCAATGGGATTTTGATGGGGATTGCATTACATCTGTACAATGCTTTAGGTAATATGTTCATTTTAACTATGTTTATTCTTTTAATCCAATAACACAAATGTCTTTCCATTTCTTGATATCTTCTTCAATTTCTTTTAACAGGGTCATATTTTTTATTTTATAAGCCCTTCACATGTTTCATTAGATTTATTCCTAGGGATTTAATTTTGTTGTTGCAATTGCAAAGGGAACTATTTTTTCTACTTTTTTCTGAAAATTTGTTATTAGACAATAGGAACGCTATGGATTTTTGAAGGCTGAATTTGTATCCAAAAAATTTACTGTATTTGTTTATTTTTTCTACTAATGTTCATGTGGAGTTTTTAGAGTTTTCTATATAGGGAATCATGACATCTGCAAATAGTTACACTTTGACTTCTTCATTTCCTCTTTGGATACCTTTTATATCTTTCTCTTGCCTGATTGCATTTGTTATGACCTCCAACGTTACATTGAATAACAGTGGCTATAGTGGACAGCCTTGCCTTATTCCTGATCTTAGAGGGAAGGTTTTTAGTTTTTCACCATTAAGTATAAGGTTGACTGAGGGTGTCATATATGGCCTTTATCATATGAAGGTACTTTACTTTATTACCTATTCTGTTAAGTGTTTTGATCATAAATGGGTGCTGTATCTTTTCAAAGTCTTTTTCTGCACCTATTGATATGATCATATGATTCTTATTTTTCAATTTGTTTATGTAGTGTATCATATTATTTGATTTGATATGTTGGAAAATTCATGTGCCACGGGATGATCTTACTTGTTTCTGGTATTATATCTTTTTACTGTGTTGCTGTATTCAGTTCACTAAAAAATTATTTAGGATTTTTACATCTGTGTTCATGAGAGATATTGGTCTGTAGTTTTCTTTTTTGTGGGTTATCTCTACCAGTGTAATATTAGCCTCATAAAATAAATTAGGAAGTATTCATTTTTTGGAAAAATTTGAGAATAGGTATTAAATCCTCTTTGAATGTTTGGTAGAATTCACTAGTGAAGGCGTTTGTTTCTGAACTTTACATTTTAGTACATGTTTGATAATTGTTTCAAATTCCATGCTGCTGATTGATCAATTTAGATTTACCAGCTCTTCTTGGTTCAGTCTAGGAAGGTTGTATTTTTCTAAGTACTGGTCCATTTCTTCTAGATTATTAAATTTGGTGTTATATAAGTTTTCACAGTATTCTTCTATGATCTTTTGTATTTCTGTGGTGTCTGTAGTAATTTCCCCTTTCATCCCTGATGTTGTTATATGTGTCCTTTTGCTTTTTTCTCCAGTGAGTCTAGCCAGGGGGTTGTCAATTCTATTAAAGAGTACCAGCTCTTTGTTTCATTATTTTTCCCATTGTTTATGTTTTGTTTTGTTTTGTTTTGTTTTCAATTTCATTTATATCTCCTCTAATTTTGATTACTTCTTTATTCTGCTGACTTTAGTCTTCATGTGTTCTTCCTTTTGTATTTTTTAAGATAGAGTGTTAGGTTGTTTATTTTGGCTCATTCTTGTTTTGGAGATGGGCCTGTAATGATATGAACTTTCCTCTTATGACCACTTTGTCTCTGTTCCAAAAGTTTTTATATGTCATACTATCATTATATTCAATTTTATGTATCTCTTGATCTCTCTTTTTATTTTTTCTCTGACCAACTTATTCTTCAGTAGCATGTTGTTTAATCTCCATGTATTTGTGGTTCTTCATACTTTCTTTTTACACTTGATCTCTAGTTCCTAAACATTATGATCACAGAATATGGTTGCTATGATTTCTACTCACTTATATTTATTAAGGCCATCCCTGTGTTCTAGTATATGGTTAATCCTTGAGTATATTCCATGTGCACTAGGGAAAAATGTATAAACAGCTGTTTTGAAATGAAAGGCTCTGTAAATGTCAATTATGTCCAGTTGGTATAAAGTGTAATTTAAAGATATTTCCTTATTGATTTTCTGTTTGAATGATCTGTCCATATCCAACAGTGATGTATTCAGGTCCCCTACTATGATAGTGTTTTGATCTGTTTCTCCCTTTAGTTCTGTTAGTAGTTGTTTTTTATATTTCAAAACTCTCTGATTGGGAGCATAGATGTTAATAAGTGTTATGTCTTCTTGGTCTATAATTCCTTTTACCATTATGAAGTGTCCCTCAGTATCTTTCTTTATTTTTTTTTTATTTTGAAGTCTGTTTTGCCTGATATTAGTAATGCTCAGAACACTTATATCATCCTACACTTGGGCAAAATTATCTCGCTGCTGCTGCCTAACATGTTAACATAGTATTGTGCCACATATCACTCTCTTAGGAAAAGATCAAAATTCAAAATTAAAAGTATAGTTTATACTGTACTGTCCCGGCCCGCGGGACGATCAACCGAGGCCCTAAAAACCAAGAAAAGAAGGGGGACAAGAGACGCAAAGAATGGAGACAAGACAGGCTTTCTGATCAAGTCTCGTTTATTGGGGGCTCAAGCAGTTGCTTATATGGGATCGGTCGTGGGGGAAGGGGTTTTTTTCTGCGAATGCAAGGTTGCTATGGTGACCTAGCTGTAAGTTGACTCTTCTTCTTATCTATACCTTCCTAAAAGCAGCTGCAAATACTTTCCTAAAAGCAACTATAAAGATTCTTGTTCTTATCTATACTTTCCTAAAAGCAGCTATAAAGATTCTTTTAGCTATACTTTCCTGACAGCAGCTGTAAAGATTCTTGCCAGTTTGCCAGACAGCAACTTCAAAGGTTAGAGGTGCAAAAGTTAGAAGCAGGGCCTGGGCTGAGCTCTGGGAAACAACTCGCATCTTTGCTCTCATGCCATTTGTTATTCTTCTGTCCGTAAGCTTTTTCTTATGAATGGCTCCCCACAGGTCCCCCTTTTTTCTTTAATAAAACCAGAAATCTCCGTTCTGGTGCAGATGACTGTGCCTGTCTTAGGAGAAACCCCCACCGCCATAGTCCTTACCCGTCATTGGTACATGAAAGTCTTGCAATCATGCCCTGGCTTAGGTTGGTACTAGGCCTGGGGGCTCTTGCCCGTCACTGACTACCAGCCTCTGCCGGGGGAGGGAGCAACAGCCCTTTATTCATCAGAGTAGCCCTGCTCGGCTAACTCCAGTCGGTGATAGTGCACCTGGATGGGCTTTGACAGCATGGCATCAATTTGTTGTTTCACAAAATTAGTGAGCTTCCGAAATGCCCAAGGCCCAAAAGATAAGAGGAGAAGTAGTCCAATAAGTGGACCAAGTAACGAGGGCAAGAGAGTAGTTAGCCAAGGAGAAGCAGAAAACCAGTTATGAAACCAATTTTGTTCTTGTTCTCTTAATTTGCGTCTGCGCTCTAAACCTTCTCTGACCTTCGCCATAGTATCCCTGACAACTCCTGAATGATCCATATAAAAACAGCATTCTTCCTTTAGGGCTGCACAAAGGCCCCCTGTTTTAACAACAACAAATCTAGGCCTCTCCTATTTTGAAGGACTACCTCAGCAAGTGAGGAAAGAGATTTTTCTAAGTGGGAGATGGCAGTTTCTAGGCGCTCTAGGTCTTCATCAATGGATAGTCGAAGATCTGAATAGTATCTGTTAGAGAGAATGAGAGAGGTTACTCCCACCCCCGGAACCAGTGGCGCCTAGGCCCAGCAGTACTGCTAGTGTAATAGCAGTTACAGGTTCCCATTTAACCCTGAGTGTCCCAGGATTAATCTCTGGGAAAGAAGAGTTTTGATGTTTCTAGTTACACAGATTTTTCCTGTTATCTAAAATCTTAATTTACTATCTCAACATTTTTAATAGCTACAAAAATGTGATTATAGTAAACACTAAGATTTAATATCAAGACTATGTATTTACCTAAAATATAGCTATCTAATTATTATAATAGTTTTATTGTCATGGCCTAAATTAGAGCCATGTCTTTTGTTTTTATATAAGCCTCTTGTTTCTGAATAGTCAGGTCTATTCCTGATATTCATGATATATAATATTTTATAATAACTGAAATTATAACTGATATTATTATATAAGAACATATGGATAGCAAAGATACTGACAAATTTCTAAGAACTTGATACAAGATCTGAAACACTTGTATTAATAATATATATTTATAAAACATAGCCTAAAAAAGGTTAAGTATTATTTATTACTTGATAATGTTTTTTATGTAATTTAATATATCAAATAGACTGAATTAACTTAATATTTATCTTTTACGAAGTGACAAAACTAAACCTTTGAGATTTTCCAGGGGCCCTCTTGGAAGTCCCAAAGTTATTTTGAGATAAAACAAAAATCCTAGTTAGATTTTGTTGGAAAATTTGTCACAATGTTATAAGGTTTGATCACCCGGTTAAATAGGATTACAGGTCATTATGAAACAATACTTAGTTATCTATTTAACCAATGCAATAATAAAAGATTTCAAAGGTAAATATGACTATAAAAAACCTTAGTATTCTTAATGTTAAGAAGACTGTTTTTAAGTATCAGCATTTAATAGATTAGCAAATTTATGAATATACCAATCTTATAATTTTGTAATCTTGAACAACTAGTAGAATTAGCATACACACTACCTGACGAATAAACACAGGTAGAATAAAATTGTGTTTCTGATAATTTGAAGACACAACTACTTTTCCTTAACTTATAATATTAAACTATTCTTATTACCAAAGATTATCTCAGATCGTGTAGATCTGATAAAACAAAAACAAAACATTTGTATTAGTTTCTATTTTTCTGACAATTTTAGGAAGATGTAATTTATCTATAAGGTTCTTATTTTTTTCTAAACCAATTAAAGCAGAGATCTTTTATTAATTTATTTTCCAATAAAAATAAATTCCAACCTAAACTGAAGAACCAGCCAGAAGGGAGACTTCACTATTCAGGACTCCGACCTACAGACACTCCGTAAACACTTAATCAATTTTATGTTTAGTCATTCTTCAGACCTAAATCTCTAACACAAATGCATTTCTCTGCATTGTTTTAAAAGAAACCTATGATTACCACAGATAATTTCTCACAACTGGAAGGCTGTTTTCAGGTTGAGCGGCCCCTCTGATGGCCACTCTGTTTCAAACGTGGGCTAATTTAGCTGGCAGAAACTTTGCAGTGATTGACGCTCTAGCTCCGTAGGCTTGGGCTTGTCTCCTGAAATCCTTAAAATGGTTAAAAAAGTATTGAAAGGGGAGAGGACATAGGATGATTTGAGAAGGAAGCCTGACTCATGTTAGTGAAAACAGGTAAGAAAAGAGAAAGTCCCCACAAGAGCCAACTAAGCCAGGGCTAGGATCAGCCTTTCACCTAGCATCCAGTCGGGCGGGGCCACGGAGGCCAGACCTAAGGAAAGAATCAAAATAAGTATAGGAGGGTAGCAGTACATTTGGCCAGCCCAGACAGACAGAAGACAGACAAGACAAACTACAGATAACACAAAATGCTAGTGCACCAGAAACCGGAACCAGGACAGGTACAGGGTCAGAGTCTGCCGTCTCAGACCGACCGCACTAGGGAAGTATTGCTGCGTCCAGCCTTCCACTAGTTATCCAAGGGCCCAATCAGACAGGAACAGAACTGATGCATCTAGGTAGATGCTACTGCGGTATTAATCACCGGTGAAGCTGCTCTAAGTGGCTCCAGCCTAATTACAGTTAAAGTGAAACTTCTTTTCCTCCTGCCCTCCTGAGAAAGGCTGCTTGGTGTCCGGGGCTGAGAAACATCTCTCAGCGGCCGCCCCCTGGACAAAGCAAGTCCTTACTCAAGGTGGCTGGGGGTTTCAGGTTTTAGGAGATCCGAAACAGAAGTTAAAAAGAGAATAGAAGTTAATCTTTTACAAATCTAGCAGAAACTGGTCATTACAAAGATAAATATAGCCAGGGAATTTGTTAGTTTTAAACATGGCCTTGCAGATGTTCTCCTTATCTGTACCCTGGAATGTTGCGCTCTTAGCATATGAGAGAGCTCATTGTCACAAGTTTCACAACAGACACTAAGCAGTTAAAAGTTCTAGGAACTAGGCATTCTTGTCCCAATTAAAAATTGCTAAGGTAAAGACTTCTTTTGTCTAGTTTTGGGACTTTTAATTAACTTTCACCCTTTCCACATTTTAGTAGGCTGTCACATTCCCCACTGGTTTTTAGGCACATATCAAATCTTAGATGTCCTATAAATTGGGGCAACTGAGATACCCCTGTTACTTGAGTAGAAAATACTATTAATTTAACAGCCTGGACTCTCTGTTTAATATACTTTATAAGGCAATTTACTATACATGGCCTAAATAGCAGTCCTAGAAAAGCCCATATTAAAGGTCTTTGTTTTACTAAGGCTAGACTATCTCGAATTATGCCAGAGTAGTTGGTATAAAAACAGCAGTCTTTACTTAAAGTTATACAATCAAAGTAAGATCTTGCTTTATGGACACATTAGTCTTATATGCATGAATTAATACTCAAGATTCTTAGTTCATTTTACAGATTTTGAAACTAAGCTGTTTAAAGGGTTTATAATTGGCTTTTAACAATATGGTACACTAGTAAACAACATTTTATAGCAATTATCTCATGTGAAATCACAAGTAAAAAACAAATTTCTCAATAACAGTTACTAAATTTCTTTATCCAATAGTTGTTATAAAATTTTTAAAAAGCCTAAACACGCAAACCTGATTTCTTTGATAGTAGGCGGCTGCATTGTGCTCTTAAAAGAGCTAAGGAAAGGAGGCTTACCTAGTTTTCACTAATTTCTAATTCGAATTTAGTCAACGTTTCCTTTAAAGTCCTATTTATCCTCTTTTCCTGACCTGAATTCTGTGGTCTATAAGCACAATGCAATTTCTACTCTATTCCTGGGAATTTTGCTATAATACTTGGCGTTTTATGAAAACCTAATCTCGGCACCTATACTGATAGGCTCTGAAGCTTTTCCTGAGCTTGCTGCAGCTGTAGCTTTTGCATCTGGGCAGCTAATGAAGTGAGAGCATTTTGCAAGCGCTGTAGCTCTGCCCACAAGCAGATCACGCCCCAGGGGGGCTTCAGTTTCCGCCAAAGCCACAAAGAGAGGAGGGGGGTCGTTCTCCTCTCAGTACCTGGCAGCCTCCTGGTCTAGCTGTAGAATTCTCGCCTCTCACGCGGGAGATGCGGGTTCCAGCCGCGAGTTGTTCCTGCACTAACTGATTGGCAGCTGTTAGTTTTTTTCTGAAGTTAATGGCCACTGATCCACGCAAACAGGTGTATTGTCCTTCTAGGATATAGGGTCTGCGTGGGGATAGAAACAGAATCTTTATCCTTGGGGCAACAAGGCCCTTCACCTACATCTTTTTGTGAACCAGTGTCTAAAGAGGCTATACTATGCTTGAATTCTCTTTCTAAATAAGAAGCTCCCTCCCTAAGGACCTCATCAATATCTTCAGTATGACGGTGTACACATAAAAGGTCATTAATACAATTCCAATAAGCAAAGGCAGTCACCGGGACCCTCTCAGGGCCAAATGTTTTATAGTAAACATTAAGCGCGTCACCAACACGCCCCCATCGTTTTTCATCAATTGTCCCCTCTTGGAGTAGCCAAGGACAAACATCCTTTAGAAAATTAAAAAACTTGACCAGATCTTTCTTTTTAACTTTGACTCTTCGAGCCCGGAGTGAGTCTTTAAGACCCCCAATAAACCATTCTTGGACACTAATTTCTTGTCCCATTATGTAAAGGGAAATCAGGGATTACAACCCTTACTCTTTGCGCCCGAAGGGAGTCCTAGCAATCGCCTCTGCGTGCTAGAGACACTAAAACCTACTCAATTGTCTTGTCCCTTACACATCCCTAATCCAAAGGGGGACGTCCGCGTACCTCCTCAGTGCTTTCCACAAACCGGGTCCTCTTGTGGCGACCGACTAAATCTGGGCTGCGCAGCCACTTTGGGGCGGACGACTTATCATCTCCTTTTCTCGGATCTTCGGGCCCCACGTTGGGCGCCAGTTGCCCCGGCCTGCGGGACGATCAACCGAGGCCCTAAAAACCAAGAAAAGAAGGGGGACAAGAGACGCAAAGAATGGAGACAAGACAGGCTTTCTGATCAAGTCTCGTTTATTGGGGGCTCAAGCAGTTGCTTATATGGGATCGGTCGTGGGGGAAGGGGTTTTTTTCTGCGAATGCAAGGTTGCTATGGTGACCTAGCTGTAAGTTGACTCTTCTTCTTATCTATACCTTCCTAAAAGCAGCTGCAAATACTTTCCTAAAAGCAACTATAAAGATTCTTGTTCTTATCTATACTTTCCTAAAAGCAGCTATAAAGATTCTTTTAGCTATACTTTCCTGACAGCAGCTGTAAAGATTCTTGCCAGTTTGCCAGACAGCAACTTCAAAGGTTAGAGGTGCAAAAGTTAGAAGCAGGGCCTGGGCTGAGCTCTGGGAAACAACTCGCATCTTTGCTCTCATGCCATTTGTTATTCTTCTGTCCGTAAGCTTTTTCTTATGAATGGCTCCCCACACTGTACGAGTATCATTTTTCCACCATTGTAGTCAAAAAACCATAATCAAAACATGGTAAGTCATGGATCATCTGTATAAATGTCAAATCATTATATTGTACTTGTGAAACTAATATAATGTGGCATGTCAATTATCTTTTAATAAAACCCACATAAAGCATTAAGACAACATATAGTGTCAGATGGGTACTAGACTAGTCAGGAGATTACTTTGTAAATTATATAAATGTCTGACCACTATGCTCTACACCTGAAACAAATATAAAATAATTGAAAATTCAAAAAAGGGAGAGCAAAAAATATTGAAGGGGAATAACAGTTTCAAATTTCCAGTTAGAAAACAAATAAGTCATGGGGATGTGGTGTAAAGGATAGGGAGTGTAGTCAATAATATCACAATAATATTGTAATAGCATTGTATAGTGCCAGATGGTGGTTGGACTCACTATTATGATCACTTCTTTAGGTATATAAATGTTGAATAACTATGGTGTACACCTGAAACTAATACAATATTGTATTTAACAATATTCTAATAAAAATTCAAATAAATAAATAAATGAACAAATAGAATATTAAGACACAAAATTCTACAGAATTATATATATATATATATATATATATATATATATATATATATATATACACATACACACACACACATATATACACATATAAAATAAAAATCCACAGAACTAAAGGACCTTGAACTTAAAGAGGATTTTATGAATTTGACTTCAAAGGCAGGGGAAGTAAAAGCAAAAATTAATTAATGAAACTACGTCAAACTAAAAAGTTTCTGCTCAGCAAAAGAAATCACCAACAAGGTAAAGAGACAACCATCTCAATGAGAAAATATATTTGCAAGTAATACCTCCGATAAGGGCCTAATATCCACAATATACAAAGAACTCATACAACTCAACAACAACAACAACAACAACAACAACAACAACAACAACAACAAAAACAAAAACAATCCAATCAAAAAATCAGCAGAGGACCTGAATAGACACTTCTCTCAGGAGGACATACAACTAGCCTACGGACATAAGAAAAGATAGATGCTCAACATTGCTAGCTATTATGGAAATGCAAATCAAAACCACAATGAGATATCATCTCGAACCTGTAAGAATAGCTATAATCCACAGGACAAGTAATAACAAATTCTGGAGAGGATGCAGAGAAAAAAGAACCCTCATACGCTGCTGGCAGGACTGCAAATTAGTACAGCCAGTATGAAAAACAGTATGGAGATTCCTCAAAAAACTAAGAATTGATCTACCATATGATTCAACAATTACACTACTGGGTATTTACCCCAAAGACTTGAAAAAACTCATATCCAAAAAGATGTTGGCACATCAACGTGCATAAGACATTATTCAAAGTGGCCAGGACATGGATGTAACCATCATGTTTTACGATAGATGATTGGATAAAAAAACTGTGGCACATATATACAATGGAATATTATTCAGCCATACAAAGAGATGAAACACTGCCATTTACATGGATGGACCTGCAGATAGTCATGCTTGGCAAAATAAGCCAGACAGAAAAAGTGGAAAATAACATGATATCATTTATATGTGAGATATAAAACTAGAAGCAACAAATGAGTAGGACAAACAAACAGAGACTCAGGGACATGGACAATGGACTAGTGGTTACCAGTGGGGAGGAGGGTACAGGTAGATTGGGTAAAGGGAGTCAAATGTAGGGGTTGGGGAAGGTTAAAGTGGGTAAAGGGGATTAAATATATGGTAGCTGAAAGAAACTGGACTTTGGGTAGTAATCACACAATAGAATATAGAGATGTCAAATAATAATATAAACCTGAAAAATATATAATTATATTAACCAATGTGACCGCAATAAACAATAAAAAATAAAAATTACATAAAATATTTTTAAAAATTATAAAAATCTATTAATGTAATTCTCCATATAAACGCACTTTTAAATGATATTACTTTCATAAATTTTAAAAATTTTGACAATAGTCAAATTCCATATCATATAAAACATTTAATAAAATATAAACTGATCCTTAATAAAACCAGCATCTTCCTTAATAGGAAACATTGACGGCCTTCTGACTAAAGTTAGAAACAATGCAAAGATCTCTCTGGTTCTCCTACTCTTAACATTCTATTGGAAGTATTAGCTAAAGAAATTAGATTAAAGGAAACTTTTGGAAGCAAAATAAATGTGGAAAGAAAATTGACACTGTCTTTGTAAGTAATATGAGAGTATAACTGGAATAAACAAGTGCATCAATAACAACAAACTCTACTGGTGAGGCTATGGACAAAACGTGATTGAATAAATTATACGTCCACTATAAAAAATGAAAATGTCATATAAAATTACCAAAATGCATTTGACTTTTGACCAGACAATTTTATATCAGAAAATATACAGTCACAGCTCACGTCACCATAAACACACATACGCACACACACACACACACACACACACACACACACACACACACATATGAAAGTTGGAAGTAACTCACATGTTCTTCAATAGGGACTGTATAAATAAACTACATTATAGCCAAACAATGGAGTGTTATATAACTTAGAAAATTATAAGGAAGATCCATATGAATTGAGGTTGAATAGCTTCCAAGGTATACTGTTGAGAGAAAAATGCAAGGTATATAGCAGTATACCACATGGATAAGAAAAAAAACAAAAGGAAAATAGAAATACATATGCAAAAACAAGCACTGGAAAAGTAAACCAGGTAATCGAAAAAATAAAACCAAAAACAAAAAACAGATTTTTCTGAGTATCTCTTTGAATATGTTTTGATGCATCAAGTATGTAAATGTTTTACTATGTTAAAATAGAATTAAAGAAATCCCTACAATGGAAAATAAGTAAAACAAAATGATTTTAACTGTATGTCAAATTGTTTTTTTAAAAAGAGAAAATTATTTCAAGTGATTGTAGAACATAATACTCTGTACGTACATCCTTATTGGGATATAGCAAGAACAAAACAATTTCAAAGAAATGATAATATTTATTCAATTAGCAGTAATAGTAATTTTGAAATCTTAAGTTAATTTTATTAAAAACTGTATTTTCCATTTAAGGGGGAAGAAAAACCAAGGTAAAATTACAGGAAATTAAGTCAAGATTCTGTATTGTTAAATTTTAATTGAAAATTTCAAGGTGAATTTGAGAAACTAGGCCACTAAAATGGCTAAGATGCAATCACACATTCAGTAGCAATGGTTTCTGCTAGCTGTCAGATTGTGGTTTTCCCTCTAAAATGAATCAGAGCTCCTTGGACAAATGGTTAATTTCAGGTCTGGGGTAGGCATAATGTAAAGTGAGTCTCATTCATCCTGTGCCAGAAAGTAAGAAAGAGTAAGAAAGTACTCAAAAGTAATAGAAGTACAAATGGATACAGGGCAAAGAGTTTTAAAAGAGTTCTCAGAACTGGTTAAATTTGGGAGATTCTGAGTGTTAAAAATCATGACTGTAAGTGATGGTGCCCCTACTCATATCCCCATGTCAGTAGTTGTGACTTCCAACATCTTTTCCTGAAGTCTTTCTCTGGATGTTGAAGCCCTTTGAACTGATAATGTCAAGTAATTAATGCTCCATAGGAGCAATCTTCGAGCAATGACTGACAGAAGTTGATACATAAATATCCTTCAAATGAGATAACTCTAAGGCATGTGTACTATAATGGCTTTCTGGGTTCTGTGGCAATATTAAACTCCAGTTAATTGCAGCAGCAAATGGCTAAGTAACACTCTGAATATTTTTCTTCTCTTCCCTGTCTCATTTGTGTACTCCCTGACCAGTGTTTTTGGGATCACCTGTCAAATAACTACTATACTTTAGTCCTGTCTCAGGATGTTTTTGGGAAAACCTATAACAAGATAGTCTATAATAATCCTCAAAATAGGAAAAATGGGAAAAAAATAACTCATTTGCTATCAATGGTTTTGATTTACTCTGCAGATTGCTAAAGGAAAGAATGAAGTAATCACCCTAGATGAGGAACTAAAGTTTATTTCCAGTTGATCAGTGAATGCTCTTTTTTTTGACAACAAAATAAAAACTAATAAATGTTGAATAAATAACAGAATTAGAAAATTACAATTCTACAACCTCAAATGATATCATTGATTCAAAGACCAATGTACCTTCAAACCATTAGGTAATAGGGTGATGGGAAAGAGGAAAACTCAGTTTTCAAGAACTATTTATTAGTAAATGAATATGTTAAATAAAAAAAAAATTAAGAAAAATTCTGAGAAATGAAGATTATGAGATATGCCACTAGTCTACTGTCCCGATCACTTAAAATGTCCATATAGGAAAAACGAATTGTAGGGATACTGCTTCAAAATAAAATAGTTTAGAAAATCAAACCAAATATTATGAGTGAAACTTGATTGGATTCTGTATAGAAAAAAATTATAGAAAGACATTTTGGGAGAAATTGTTGTTTTTAAGTGGAGTATTACATGAGATAAGGGAACTATAAATTTTCTTAAGCACAATAATTATATGGGAGTTATGTAGGAATAACATTTTATTCTTAGGAGATGTATTTGGAAACGTATAGAGGTGATGTGTCATAATGTCTGCAACTTAGGCTTAAATGTTTCATGGGGGGGGTGGGGAGATTGGAAGGGAAGAAATGAGAGAAAGAGAACATGGCAAAATATTAACAATTATTAGAATCACAAATATGGGTGCTCATCGTACTTTTGTTTCAACTTTCTATATGTTTTAAAATATTCATCATAAAAATTGAAAAATATACAACCAAGGTAAATATGGCAAGATATCAATATTACTAAGCAGATGATGGGGACATGCTTATGTATTATGCTACTCTATATTTTTCTTTATGGTTGAAATGTTTCATAGTGTAAGTTAATAAATGAATAACCAAAACAAAATAAAATACAAAAGAAATGAGTTGGAGTTTATGAGTTGAAGGAAGAGGAAAAGGCATTTTAGGCTGAAGGCACAGAATGCAAAGAACCCTATAGCATATAAGGCCATGTTTTCCTCATTCAATATGTTCACTCGGATGATTAGAGAAAATTTTGGGAGAATGGACTATGAGGTTAAATTGGCAAGCAGGGACACTATACAGATTCTTAAGGGACAGGCAAAATGGCTCAAAATTTATGATGAAGGGAACGAAGCACTTACAAAAATTCTTTAAACTAAGGAGAAAAACAAATCAGAGAGGCATGGACTAAAATAAGTAAAAGTTTGGAATCTACAGTGACAGTCAAGGTCAGTGATGACTCAAGCCTAATCCTTGCCTGAGACAATAAGAATGAACAAATTTCTGAAAAAAGATAACAGTATTTTCAAGAATTGTTCATCTAACGTACTATACCTCAATACTTTCTACTTAGTGAAACCTAGAGAAACTGGAGCAAAATTAATGAGGAACCTCTTTAGAAAGTGCATGCTTCCTAATTTCACTAAGATGAACACACAACTTTATAACAAATGCATATTTATAGAACCTGTGTGGGAGAAATTTTGTCTGATAAAAGGAAAAATTGAGCCAAGAGGGGATATTTTCAGTTGTGATGGTTTATTTATTGAGATTTCTCTTTTTTGATACCAGTCACTTTCTAATAAATGTTATCAAAATGGAAGGAACTCCTGTAAAACTACACCATGATTACATTCTCTCAGATTTTAATCACTTTCTGTCATCTGATAAATACACATCTGTCCCTTGGCTTATCATTTTAACCCACTTTGGCCAGATAAAAAAAAAAAAAGAGGATTGAGATGGAAAAGGAGCTGCTGCTAGCCTACACAGGACCCTTGTGTGAATTAGAAAAAGGTTTGCCTTCCTCAATAAATTTTTAATAAATGAGTATATTGTAGCAGGCAGACATTAGGACATTAAGGTGGCCCCATGATCCCCACCTCCTGGACTTCATGCCTTTGTATGGTTCCTTCCACTTGAGTGTGGACAGCGTCTGTGACTTGCTCCTACCAATAAAATATTGATAAGGTGATGAGAAGTCACTCCCATATTTACATTACATTACATAAAACTACTTCTTGTGAGTAAACTTGCTTTCTTTCTCTTGTGTTTGATTTGGAAAAGCAAGTGCCACATTGTGAGAGGACCTTTGGAGAGGGACACATGAAAAAAAAAAAAAAAAACATAGGAAGCCCTTAGAAGCTCAGAGTGGAGTGGCCTCCAGCCAATAGCCAGCATGAAGTTGGAGCCTTCAGTCTTATAGCCATGAGTTCAGTAGTAAATTTATTGCCAGTAGAGCCTCTAGATGAGAACTCAGCTATGGACAATACCTGGATCGCAGCCTGGCAGAAGACAGCTCAACCTTGCCCAGATTCCTGATCTACATAACTGTGAGATAAATGTGTATTGTTGTTGTAAGACACTAAATTTGTGGTAATTTGTTATGCAGCACTAGAAAAATAATAAATATATTTTATGTACAGTCTCAGAAATCATACACAGCTGTTGACTTCTCCAGCCACATTAAGTGACTATCTGTCTCAAATATCCCTCTGTCTTTCTCTTATAAGAATACATATGGATGCCCACCTGTATTGGTTGAGAATCAGGAGAGATATCTCTGATGCAGATGTCCCCTCTGATGAGTGAAGGACCCCAGCCTTACACCAAGCTGCTCAGTCCTGAACACCAACAACAAGAAGAGGAGCCCTCACAACATCTGGCTGTGAAAATCAGTGAGGATTTTATCCATCCTTTAGAGACATGAGGCTTCTATAAACCCAGGCTTTGCCTTAAAAGAAAAATGCAGAGAATCACTTGCTCATAGGCACTCACCCTAGGCTCTGGTGGAGGGATAGTAACTGGATAAATGCCAGAGACATACAGGGAGAAACTGAATTGCATGGTTTCAAGGCAAGGGCTGGGGAAACAACACCCATTGCTCCAGTGTTGAGTCATCTTCCCGCACAGCTGGTACACAGGTGCCATTTTTTTTCTGTGTTAATCCCTCCTCTCACACAGTCAAATCTGAATCTGTATTGGCCTGGTGAAATCCATTCACTCCATTCTGGTGACTCCATGGGACCCCACCCTACCTAACTTGCACACTGCCAGAGATACTTTTGGCCATGGGAAACCAGTCCAGGCCTGTGCTGAAGTCTTTCTTGGGAAACTCTTGGGGGATCCTTGGACCCCAGGTGGGTGGTGGGCAGCTGGCCTTGGTGAGCTCTGAGCCTTTTGTGAAACGGCCCTAAGCTCAGCACTGGCACCAAACCTGAATTTGCATTAACCCAGTGAACACCACTTAACCCAACCTGATGACGTCCTGAGATCCTCTATCATCCAATGAACTCAATGCAAGAGGGTCTTTCAGTGGCTGAGCCTTATAGACAGCCTTTAGGCAGTAGGCTTCAATGTGTCTTGGGACTATTGCTGAGCTATTCCAGGCCTCTCCCACACATGCTCAGATTCAGGACAGGCAATAGCCAACCAAGTTGCTTTGCAGCACCTACTAGGAAGCCCCAGGCCTGTCACAGGCAGAAGCTGACCTTGGCCTGCAAAGGACCCCATTCCAAGAGACCCCAGAACAAACATACCTGGTGGCTGGCTTTGGAACATAACAGAGCACCACCAAATTATCCCCACAAGTAGCAAATCCAAAGGGCGGTCTCAAAAGGCATTAGAAACTGATGGAGTTAATCTGCCTCTGTGGAGTCAGCCCCAGTAAAGCAGCTCATAGGCCAGTCTTCACAACCTGTCAAACTGAGGGTTAATCCCCACCACTAATGTGCAACAGCAAAGAAGGTTCATCTACAATAGAAAAGCACACACAATCCACATAAGGGACACTCCTGAGGTATCCAGTTCAAGTGATCAGGAAGACTCTACCACTGGGCCCCACAGGTACCTACTCCATAAGGCCACCTGGCTAAGACTGGGAGATGTAGCAGATCTACCTAAAAAATAGACTCAAAAACAAAGTAGCCAAAGTGTGAAAACAAAGAAATATGTTCCAAACTTAAGAACAAAATAAAACTTCAGAAAAATAACTAAATGAGATGGAGGCAAGTAACCAACCAGATACAGAGTTCAGAACACTGGTTATAAG
Organism: Cynopterus sphinx; assembly: GCA_030015415.1. Lineage (NCBI taxonomy): Eukaryota > Metazoa > Chordata > Mammalia > Chiroptera > Pteropodidae > Cynopterus > Cynopterus sphinx. Next base: position 27,660,030 of record CM057388.1, on the reverse strand, counting down.
GATGCTCAAGGTACTTAGTGATAACTTCAAAAAACAGATAGTAAGCATTAAAAAAAAACATAGAAACAATAAAAATGAACCAGTCAGAAATGAAGACTAAAATAACTACAAGGAAGAATATACTAGAAATTATAATTGTCAGGATGACAACACATACCAGACAAAATAGACTTTAGTACAAAAATTATAATGAGAGTCAAAGAAAGACATTACATAATAATAAAATGATCAATCCAACAGGAAGATATAAGCCATGTGAACATTTATGCACCCAACATAAGAGCACCTAAATATGTAAAGCAAATATTGACTGAAAAAAGGGAGAAATAAATAGTAATACAGTCATAACAGGAAGCTTTAAAACCCCATTGACTCCAATGGACAGATTTGTTAAACAGAAAATCAACAAGGGAACTGTGACCTGAAATGACACACTAGACTAGATGGATTTAACTGACATTTTTAAAGAATTTAACCTCAAGGTAGCAGAATATACATTTTTATGTTCAAAAGGAACATTTTCCAAGATAAACCAAAAGTTAGGCCACAAAACAAGTCTCAATAAGTTTTATAGCATTAAAATTATATCAAACATCTCCCACTATAGTGATATGAAACTAAAAATCAATTACAAGAAAGAAAAGAAAAACGCACAACATATAGAGGCTAAATAGCATGTTACTAAACAAATGTGGTAATGATGACACCAAGAAAAAATTTAAATATACCTTGAGACAAATGAAAGTGAAAAAATACAATGACTCAAAAATCTATGAGAAACAGCAAAACCAGTCTTAAGAGGGAAATTCATAACAATACAGGCTTGGTGAAGAATCAAGAAAAATTCAAATAAACAAATTAATCATACACCTAAAAGAACTATAAAGAGAACATCAAACTAAATCCAGAGTGAGTGGAAACAAGTAAATAATAAAGATCGGAGAATAAATAAGAAAAACAGAACCTAAAAAAAAACAAAACAATATATCAATGAAACCAAGAGCTGGTTATTTGGAAAGATAAACAAAATTGGTAAAGCTATAACTAGACTCCAAGAAAAAAGAGGTGATTCAAATAAATAAAATCAGATATGAAGGAGAAAAAGTAAAAATTGAAACCATAGAAATACAAAAGATTATAAGAAAATACTACAAAAATTATATGCCAAAAATTAGATAATCTGAAAGAATAGATAAATTTTAAGAAACAAATAAATTACTACAAATAAAATTGAATCAGTAATAATAATAAAAAATTTACAAAAAACAAAAGTGCTGTACTGGGTGACTTTCTAGGTGAAATTTGGTAAATATTCAAAAAACAATAACACCTATCACTCTCAAACTATTCCAAAAATATCATAGGAAGGAAAGCTCCCAAGTTCATTTTACAAGCCCACCATTACCCTGATTCCAAGATAGAACAAAAATATTAGAAAAAAATTATTGGCCAATATGCTTGATGAACTTAAGTGAAAGTTCCTCAACAAAACATTTCCAACTCGAAAATACATTTAAAAGAGCATATGGATTGTGATATCAGAGAGACATACCCAAATCTCTCTCCATGAAATAATAATAAACTGAACATCTAAAACTACAAAAAAATTAATAAATAAATAACACTCAACCTACACATTAAGATGTATGAGCATAATATCTGCACATAAGAGCTACCACTGGTCAGAACCCCAGGAGCCAGGCAGTACACTGGGAGAAATGAAAAAGTTGCCTCTTGCAGCTGGAACTTCTTGTAGGAGAAGGGGAGAGGAGAGAAGGTCAAGTAATTTCCCTGAAGAGCCTTGTCTGGGAGAGCTGTGAGTTCCACAAGGCTGGAAGCATGGCCAAGGCATCAGGGCAGAAAGCAGAGAAGTGGAGATGGCACCAAAGAAGGGACAGCAGAGAAACAACAGCTGTTTTTAACCAGCTGGTTACAAACATGAGGCTGAGCTATAGCCCCTATGACCCAAAAGAGAGGACCCTTTGCCCAATATCCTTCAAGAATGAACTCTGCAAAGCACCAGAGGAATCTTAGCAAACACTACCAAACCAAAATTGTCAATGACATGGACAGGGACAGAAACTGAGAGTAGTAAAAGTGATTGAATATCTTTAAGGAAAAAAAGGAATTATTAAGGCTTTATATAAAGCATGGATCCAAGAAGCTTAGATATCCCCTACCATAAAACAAAGAAAAACACCTTCTTAGTGACAGGATAGAGACATTTATATAATAAATTTTCTTTCTGGGAAAAACAAAGCAGAATACATTTCTAAAAATGCACAGGCAGAAATAAACGTCACCAACAACCAAGGTAAAGGCAGATCAGAAAAAAAGAGAAATGTATCCAGAAAATAAGCTTACAGATTTGGAAATATGAAACTTAAATGACAGAGAATTCAGGATGGTACTTCTGAAAAAAATCAATGAGAGCCAAAACAATTCATATCAACAATTTCAGGAACTGAAAACCAACTAGATGAGCAGAAGGAGTTTTTTAGCCAGGAGACTAAAATCTTCAGGGGGAAGAAAACAAATAGGACTTCTGAAGATGAAGAACACACTGAAAAAAAAATAAAATAATGAAACTAGTGAGCATGGGAAATAGAGTTAACCAAATGGAGGAAAGGATCAGTGAAATCAAAGACAGAAATCTATACATAAGTCAGAAAGAAGAAAAGAGAGACAGAACAACAAAAAATAATGAAAGAAAATATAAGAACTAGCTGGTACCATCAGGAGAGGAAACATAAAAATAATGGGTATTATCGAAGGGGAGGAAAAGGAGAAGGGATTAGAAAGTGTTTTCAGACAAATAGTTGATTAGAATTTCCCAAATCTAAGGAATGAGCTGGAGCTTAGAATTCAAGAAGTCAACAGAACGCCTGATTACCTCAATCAAAAAAGGCCTTGTTCTTGAGACATTATATTAAAATTATCAAAAGTCAATTACAGAGTTTTGGAGAAATATGGTGCAGCCAGAGATTCTCCCAGATTTATCCCTAGAAACAATAAGCTGACCATCTAAAACAAAAACAAAAAATCCCCAAAATACACACCTGTACATCTGAGCATAGATTTGCGCATAAGAGTTGCCACAGATCAAGACACCAGGTGTTGAGTGGTAGACTGAGAAAAATAAAGAGGCTGCTTCTTAGAGCTGCTGGAGCTCCCTATAGGAAGAAGGGGAGTGAACAAAGTGTGGCAAATTCCCAGAACAGCCCTGCCTGGGAGGGCGGTGACATCCACGCTGCCGGAGGAAAAGCCAAGTCATCAAGAAAGAAAGTAGAGAGACAAGAAGGCAGAAAAACAGCAATTAATTTTAAGAAGCCATGGTTGCAAAACTGAGGCTGAGCTGCAGCCCCCAACTCCCAACCAAGAGAGTTCCTCTCCCCATACTCTCTGACACCGAAAACCACAGTGCCTCAGGGAAATCTGAGCAAATGCTACTGAAACTGTCGATAACGCTGGCAGAGACGAAGACTGAGGGTAGTGAGCATGATTAAACATCTACAGTTTTTAAAAAGGCATTATTAAGGCTTTATATAAACAGGGCTCCAAGATGCTTAGACACTACCTGCTGGAAACCAAAAGAAAAGCACTTTCTCTGCAGCAGGCTAAAGAGAGACCTTTATATAATAAATCTTCTTTCAGGAAAAACAGCAGAATACACTTCCATTAATGTCTAGGTGGAGAAAGAGCCCATTAAACACCATGAACAACAAAGGTGATAAGGCAGCTCAGAAAGAAAGAGAAAAATCTCCAGAAAATAAGATTTCAGATATAGAAATATGCAACTTAAATGACAGAGAATTCAGGATGGTACTTCTGAAAAAATTCAATGAGATCTGAAACGAGGCATATCAACTATTTCAGGAATTAAAAAAAAAAAAAACAACTAGATGAGCAGATTGAGATCTTTACCAAGGAGACTAAAACCCTCAAAAGAACCAAATAGAACTTCTGAAGTTAAAGAGCACACTGTAAGAGTTGAAAAATGAAATACGAAGCTTAGGAAATAAAGTTGACCAAATGGAGGAAAGGATCAGTGATATAAAAGACAGAAATCAGAAATAAATCAGAAAGAAGAAGAGAGAACCCAAAGAATTAAAAAGAATGAAAGAGAAATACAATAACTAGCTGACATCATCAGGAGAGAAAATAGAAGAATAATGGACATACTCAATGGTGAGAATAGGAGCTGGGACTAGAAAGCATTTCCAGACAAATAGTTGATGAGAATTTCCCAAATCTAGGGAATGAGCTGGAGCTTAGAATTCAAGAAATCAACAGAACACCCAATTATCTCAACCCAAAAAAGGACTCCACCAAGACATACTGTATTAAAGTTATCAAAAATCAATGAGAACGACAGAATTCTCAGGGCAGCCAGGGAAAAGAAGATGGTAACCTATAAAGGAAAACCTACTAGATTATGGTCTGACTTATTAGCATGAACCTTAAGGCAGAAAGGAGTAGAATCAAATATTCAAACTATTAAGTGAAAGGAACTATCCACCTAGAATAATGTATCCAGCTAAGTTCTTCTTTAGTTATGAAGGAGAAATAAAGACCTATCCAAACATTCAAAAATTGAGAAAATTCTCCACTATGAGGCCAGCATTACAGGAAATATTGAAAGAACAGTTCACCTAAAACAAAATCACCAGTAAACAAAAAACATAATTAGGACTAAAATGACTATCAGGCAAATAGGTAGAGTGCAACCTTTACTAAAAACAGAGCATTATAAGCTAAAACAATAAGAAGAGAATTGTGATAGCAAGATACTAAAGAATGTTCAGCATACGTAGAGACAAATTATATATATATAATCGTCTATTCTTTTGTGCGTACTTTATCTCTATAAACCCTTGGAGAATTTGGATCTTTGAATCCTCTCATTTTCAGTCTTCATTTTCTCAATTTGTCTCTATGTACGCTGAACATTCTTTACTATCTTGCTATCACAATTCTCTTCTTATTGTTATATATATATACACATATATACATATATATACATATATACATATATACACATATATACATATATATACATATATATACATATATACATATGTGTATATATACACATATATGTATATACACACACACACATATATATATACACATGCATAAATATATACATACATATATATACATATATATGTATACATATACATATTCACACATCGAAGATTCCTAACTGAAGTATAAAATATAAAACATAAAACATGAAGGGCCAGAGGCAAAACCCAAAAAAGCCAACCAAAATAAAGAAAACAGAAACACAAGGACAAGGAAGCAATAAAAACACCAAGCTACCAGAAAGCAAAAGATAAAATGGCTATAAGCAGACCTCATATTTCAATAATCACCCGAAACGTAAATGGACTGAACCCACCAATAAAAAGACACAGAGTAGCAGAGTGGATCAGAAAAAACACACAACAATGTGCAGCCTGCAGGAGAAACATCTCACCTCCAAAGACAAATATAGACTCTAAGTGAAAGGTTAGAAAATGATATTTCAAGCAAATGGTATTCATAGAAAACCGGGAGTAATGGTACTACTATCAAACAAAATAGACTTCAAAATAAAAATGTAAAGAAAAATACTGAGGATACTTCATAACGATAAGGGGAATCACGGAGTAATAAGACATAAAACTTATTAATATCTCTGCTTCCAATCAGGGTGCCCCAAAATGTAAAAAGCAGTTATTAACAGAACTAAAGAAAGAAACAGACCAAAACACTATTGTAGTGGGGACCTAAATACCACACTGTCAGATATAGAGAGATTATCTAAACAGAATATCAGTAAGGAAATAACATCCTTAAATGTCACATTAGATCAAATGGACATAATTGACATTTACAAAGCCTTCCATCACCCAACATCTGCTTATACATTCTTCTTTAGTGCACATGGAACATTCTCAAGAATAGACCACATACTGGGACGCAGAAATATGAGTCTTGAAATTATACCAACCATTTTCTCTGATCATAACCCTTTGAAACTAGAGATTCACTGTAATAAAAAAAAAATAGGAAGAACCACACATGCATGGAGATTTAAAAACATGTTACTAAAGAATGATTGGGTCAGAGAATAAATAAAAAAGAGAGATTAAGTAATACATAGAAACAAATGATAACGATAGTACAACATATCAAAACTTTTGGGACATGGCCAAAGAGGTCATGACAGGAAAGTTCATATCATTATAGGCCTATCTCCAAAACAAGCACAAGCCCAAATAAACAACCTAACACTCCATCTTGAAAAGCTACAAAAGTAAAAACACATGAAACCTAAATTCAGGAAAGAAAAAGAAATTATTAAAATTATAGCAGAAATAAATTAAATTGAAAACAAAACAAACAAAAAAACAATTAGAAAAATAAATGTACCAAAGAGCTGGGTCTTTGAGAAGGTTAACAAAATTGACAAACCCCTGGATAGACTCACTAAAGAAAAAAAGAAAAAAGACACAAATAAACAAAATCAGGGATGAAAGAAGGGAAATCACGAAAGACATCACAGAAATACAAGGATCATACTAGAATACTATGAAAAAGTTTATAACATCAAATTTAATAACCTAGAAGAAAGAAATGGACCAATACTTTAAAAATACAACCATCCTAGACTGAATATAAAAGAACTGAAAAATCTTAATAGACTAATAAGCAATATGGAAATTGAAACAATCATCAAAAGCCTACTGAAAAGTAAAAGTCCTATCCAGGACCAGATGGCTTCAACAGTGTATTCTACCAAACATTCAAACAATATAAATGCCTATTCTCTTCAAATTCATTCAAAAAAAATTGAAGAGGAGGCAATACTTCCCAATCCATTTTATGAGGCCAAAATTACCCTGATAACAAAACCCGGTATGGATAACACACAAAAATAGAAAACTACAGACTGATCTTTCATGAACACAGATGCAAAAATAAACACACACACACACACACACACACACACACACACACACACACACAAAAACGTTACCTATGAACTGAATACAGCAACATATTTAAACATATTTAAAAGGTTATACACCACAATCAAGTGGCCTTCATCCCAGAGGCACAGAGATGGTTCAACATATGGAACCGTAGGTGAGATACTACATAAACAAATTAAAAAATAAGAGTCATATTATTATATCAATAGATGCAGAAAAGCCTTTGACAAGATACAGCATCCATTTATGATCAAAACACTTAACAAAATGTCCAGAAAAGAAGTGGCAAAAATAATTCTCTTTGCAATCACAACAATATAGAATAAAATATCTAGGAATAAATTTAATAAAACATGTGAAGGATCTATATCATGAAAACTATAAGACCCCATTAAAAAAATTAGAGACAAATAAAAAGATATTCTGTGTTTTTGAATTGGAAGAATCAACATAGTTTAATAACCATATTACCTAAAGCATTGTATAGATTTAATGCAATCCCCATCAAAATCCCATGGGCATGTTTTAAAGAAATAGAACAAAAAATAATCACATTATTATGGAAGCACAAAAGAATCTAAATTGCCAAAGTCATCCTGAAAAAAAATAACAAGACTGGAGGTACCACTCTGCCCTACTTAAAATTATAATACAAAGTGACAGTAATCAAAATGGTATGATATTGGCAGAAAAACAGACACATGGACCAGTGGAACAGAGTCAAGAGTCCAGAAGTAAACGCATATTTATATGGAAAAATAATTTTCAACAAAAAACGGCAGAAACATTGAAGAAAAGGAAGCCTCTTCAATAAATGGTTCTGGGAAAACTGGAAAGCGATCTGCAACAGAATAAAACTAGAATATTGTCTATCACCACACACCAAAATTAACTCAAAATGGATTAAGTATATGAATATAAGACCTGAAACAATAAAATACATACAAGAAAGTATAGGAATCATAGGATTCATCAGGACAAGTAATAAATTCTGGAGAGGATGCGGAGAAATAGGAACCCTCATACACTGCTGGTGGGACTGCAAATTGGTACAGTTACTTTGAAAAACAGTCTGGAGTTTCCTCAGAAAAAATTAAAAAATGATCTACCATATGATCCAACAATTCCACTACTGGGTATTTATCCCAAAGTCTTGAAAACCCACATCAGAAAATATATTTTCACACAAATGTTCATAGCAGCATTATTCATAATGGCCAGGACATGGAAGCAACTGAAGCATCCTAAGATAGATGATTGAATAAAGAAGCTGTGGTACATATATACAGTGGAAAATTACTCAGCCATAAGAAGAGATAAAATACTGCCATTTGTGACAAATGGATGGACCTCGAGATAATCATGCAAAGCAAAATAAGCCAGACAGAAAAAGTTGAAAGTCACATGATATCACTTATAAACAAAATTAAAGGTGATAATCATATGATTATATCAATAGATACAGGAAAACTTTGACAAAATCCTGTCTCTATTTATGGAAAAAACTCTCAGCAAAGTGGAATAGAGGAGACATACCTCAACATAATAAAAGCCAAATATGACAAACTCACAATAACATCATACCCAATAGTGAAAAGCTAAGAGTGTTTCCCTTAGTAGCGAGAACAGGAAATATATAACTAGTTTCACTACTTTTATTCAACATAGTATTGAAGTCCTAGTAACAGCAATCAGAGAAGAAAACAAAATAAAAGGCATCCAAATTGGAAAGGAAGACATAAAATTGTCATTATTGCAGATGACATGATACTATATAGAGAGAACCCTAAAGATTCTACCAAAATAATTTTAAAACTAATAAATGAATTTAGTAAAGTAGGATATGAAATTAATATTCAGAAATAAGTTGCATTTCTATACACCAGTAATAAAAAATAAGAAAGAAAAATCAAGTAACAATCCTAATTACAATTATCCAAAAACAAACAAACAAACAAACAAACAAACAAAAACATAGGAAAAAATTAACCAAGGCCATAAAAGACCTATACTCAAAAAATTATAAGACATTTAAAAAATAAATTAAAGTTACAAATAAATGGAAGCACATATTATGCTCATGGACAGGAAGAATTAACATCCTCAAAATGTCTAATGATTCAATACAATCTCTACCAAAATACCAATGGACTTTTTAACAGAACAAGTAATCCTAAAATTTATATGGAACCATAAAAGATCCCAAATAGCCACAGTGATCTAGAGAAAGAACATACTTGGTGTAACACGCTACCTGATATTAAACTATATTACAAGTCTATAGTAACCAAAGCTGCATGGTACTGGCATAAGAACAGAAACATAGATCAGTGGAACAGGCTAGAGAGCCCAGAAATAAACCCATGCCTGTATCTTTGTCATCTAATCTATGACAAAGGAGGCAAAATATACAAAGAGGTAGAGGCAGTCTATTCAATAAATAGTGTTGGGAAAACTGGACAGATACATGCAAAAAAAAATAAAACTAAACCACCTTCTTACACTATATACAATAAACTTAAAATGGATTGAAGAATTCAATGTAAGACCTAAAACCATGAAACTCCTAGAAGACAATATAAGAAGCAAACTCTCTGACCTTGCTCTTCGTAATATTTTTTTATTCTAAAATATCTTCTTAGGCAAGAAAAATTAGAGAGAAAATAAACAAAAGGGACTACATCAAACTAAAATGGTTTGGCACGGCAAAATAAACCATGAACAAAACAAAATGACAACTTACTGAATTAGATAAGATATTTACCAATGATATATCTGATAAGGAGTTAATTTACAAAATTTATAAAGAACTTATACAACTCAACAACCAGAAACTAACAAACAAAAAAACAATCTAATTAGAAAATTAGAGGACTTGAATAGATATTTTTTCCAAGAGGACATGCAGATGGCCAATAGACATATGAAAGGAATGTTCAAGGTCACTAATCATCAAAGGAATGTAAATTAAAACCACAATGAGATATCACATCACCCGTGTCAGAATGGCTATCATCATTAATTGAAAAATTAGTGTTGATAAGGATATGGAGAAAAGGGAACCCTCGTGCACTGCTGGTGAGATTACAAATTGGTGCACCCACTATAGAAAAAAGTATGGAGTTTTCTGAAAAAAATTAAAAATAGAGCTATCTTATGATGTAGCAATTCCATCTCTAAGTATTTATCTGAAAAAAATCAAAACACTAATTTGAACAGTTTTATGCTTCCCTATGTTCACTCTAGTGTTATTTACAAAAGCAAAATATTGAAGCAACTTAGGTGTCTATCAACAGACAACTGGATGAAAAAGAGGTGATTACACATACATACACACACACACATAATGGAATATTACTCAGCTATGAAAAATTGAAATCTTATCATTTGCAACAAAAAGGGGACAAAGAAGTTCATCGGACACTAGTCAAATTGATATTAAGTGTAACTGGTGAAAACCCAGAGGCATCGACAATAGGGTGTGCAGAAGATTCAAGGCCTAGATCTTGATACCCAACATTGGTTATGGGAGCAACAAGAAAACAAAGCACATGCTTCCCAGTGGCTTTAAGAAGTTCCTGGTCCACAATATCAAGGAGATTGAAGTGCTGCTGATGTGCAACAAACCTTATTGTGCTGAGGTTACTCACATCCCCACAAAGAACTGCAAAGCCATTTTTGAAAGAGAAGCCCAACTGACCATCAGATTCACCAATTCCAATGCCAGGCTGCACAGTGAAGAAAATGAATATGCAGCTTGTATGCACATTGTATTTGTGTTAAGAAACCTAAAATTCATCCAAAAAATGTGTTTTATATTTTTCTTATATGCACTGACTACCTTGATTACCCTTTACTCCACCAGTAGATATAGAATAGTAGAGAAATTTTTCTGGCTTTTGGAGAACATTATTTTAATATAATCAAAGCTACACTAACTGTTTATATTACACCTATTGCTTCCTTCCTAGCTCCGTAGTCTGCTAGTCCATCATTGAAAGTCCTTCATTGATTCTAGCATGATCATCCCTGCAGCTTTAACATGTCTAGTGATTACAAATTTTAAAACAAATTTTTTTATTATCATCTCAATTGTTGAAACTAAGCTTACTCAACCACTAGCATTAGGCTTAAGCACTTTCATGTGTATGCAATAACTGGATATGTTCATTTTCTTTAAGAGTAGGTAAGTCACAACACAGCAAGTCCTCAAATAATGTTATTTCATTCAACATCATTTTGTTATAAAACAGTGATGAAAAAAATTGATTCTTACCTAGGGCCTCTGTCTGTGTGGAGTTGCATGTTCTCCCCATGTCTGCATGTCTTTTATTCTGGGTACTGCAGTTTCCTTCCACATCCCAAAGCTGTGAACACGAAGTAAATTGAGGTGTCTAAATTGCTCCGTTCTGAGTAAGTGTGGGTTTGTGTGAGTGTGCCCTGCAGCGGAATGGAGTCCTGTCCAGGACTGGTTCCCACATTGCATCTTGAGCTGCTGGGAGATACTCTGGCCATCCCTCACTCTGAACTGGAATATGCGAGGTGGAAAATGATTCTCTTGCTTGTTTTTATTCGTCTTTCTTAAACATATGTATAGCTCACATTTTTTCAATGTTTAATATTAGAAGTGTTTTGAGTGGTTTTTTTTTTTATAAATTTGGTGATATATTTGTGACCAGAAATATGCTGTAGGAACTTAATTTCTGTTTATATCAATTAGCCTATAGCAAATTGGTTTCTTTATGTGTAGTTATGCTTAAAGTTGCAGTTTCTAATAACCTATCAGTGATGTTAATTGAAGACTTATTATACTGATCAGTCAGTTCCTGGGTACCCAAACTTATGTCAGTATCCTGGTTATGTTTTTTCTAACTAAAAAATAGCCCCAGAGAACATGTTTTCCATAATAGTATTCTTTCAGTGCTTTTTTTTTACAATAAACATTTATTAATAGCTGCAATTTCAACAATAGTAAAATCAAAGTAAGATATTCCAGCAACATTGTTCTAGATAGGGCCTACTCAGAGTGCCATTTGATTAGAGAGAGGCTGATTCAAAATGTTTTCTCTCCTCAGAAGTCAATTCAAAATGTCATTAATAATATATTTTAATATTTCCCCAATATTCTATTTTACTTGCATAGAGCTGACTTCAGGAGAAATAAAAAGTAATAGAAATATATACCAAAATGGGAATGAAATAGTCATAGTCATAACTTTTCTAAGATAAAGCCAAGCAGATTTGTAGAGTTCGGTTATTTTTATTCTCCTCTGTATCAGCTCCAAGTTTCTTTCTTACCTTATTGCATTATCAAAGACTTCCAGTACAACAATAAATAGAAGGGATGATGGCAGGCAAACTTGTCTCATTCTCAGTCACAAACTAAAAGCTTTTAGCATTTCATGACTTACTTTTTGTTGCAGGTTTTTTTTTCTGTAGATAACTTCATCAGTTTAAGAAATTTCATTTTTCCAACTGTTTTGCTTAGAGGAGCCTTAACAATGGATGGATATAGAATGTTATCAAAATTTTTCAGCATCTATAGATTTATTGATTTTTGTTCTTAATTCTGTTATCATGGCGAACTACACTGCTTGATTTTCTATTATTAAGCCAACCTTGTCTTTCTAGAATAAACCCAACTTGGTTCGGAGGTATTATATTTTCTATATATTGTTAAATTTGAATTACTATTAGATTATGTGGATGTTGCATATATGTTTCCAAGTGATATTGAGCTGAAGTATTATTTCTTGTCATGTCCTTGTCAGACTTTTAGCAGCTATAATTATGCTAGCATGATAAAATGAGTTATAGAATGCTATTTTTTTTCTATATTTTGGATAAATTTTTGACAGATCAAAATTCAATTTTTTTTAAATGTTTAGTAGATTTACTACTGAATCCATGTGGGAATTTTCTGTGTAGAAAAGCTTATAAATTCCATTTTTTAAGTTGCTTTATTCTTTAAGTTCTCTATTCTTGTGTCATAGTGTCCTATAAATTTGTCTGATTCATCTAAATATTTTAAATGTATTGGCATAAAATTATATATGATGATTTTTTTAACTTTAACTTTTCAATTAAAGTTGACATTTAATATTATTATATATTAGTTTTAGGCATACAGCAGAGTGGTTAGACATTTATATAATTTACAAAATAGTCCTCCTGGTTAGTCTAGTACCCCCATGGCATTATACATGGTTATTACAATATAATTGACTATATTCTCTATGCTGTACTTCACATTCCTGTGACTATTTTTTAAGTACAAATTTGTACTTCTTAATCTCTTACCTTTTTTATCAATCCCCCTAATCCCTTCCCATCTGACAATGATCAGTTTTCTCTCTACATCTATGGGTCTATTGATTGCTTAATATATTTTATGTCTAAAGGGTGTACAGTGGTATTCTATGATATTTTGCCAATTTTTCCTTGATTCAAAATACCATCTCCTATCCTTACTGATTTTTTCTATTATAGTTTTTACTATTTCATTAATTTTTGTTTCATTACTCTCTTATTTCTACTTTCTATGAGTTTAATTTTACTTTCTTTTCCTAATTTCTTGAGATGAAGGCCTAACTCATTGATTTTCAGTCTTCTTATAATGCATAGGTTTAAAACTTCCAGCCTGCAGCTGAGAGCCAGCAAGAAACTAAAGCCTTCACTCTGAAAGCCTGCAATTAAATAAATACTGACCACAGCCACATAAACTTGGAACAGATTTATCCTCCACAGGGCCTCAAACAAGAACCCAGATCTGGCCAAAACTTTTACTGCATCCTTGCAGAGGACTCAACTAAGCCACGTCCAGTTTCCTGACCCACAGAAACTCTGAGGTAATAAATATGTTCTTTTCAGCCACTAAGTTTGTGATAAGATGGTCACACAGCAATAGATAATAAAAACAGTATGTTTGTATCACCTTTATTACTGAAGGAAGTTATCACGAATGTAGAATTATAGAATAGTGGTTGTTTCCTTTCAACATTTTTAAGATGCCATTCCAAGGTATTTGAGCTTGTCTCCTAATACATCTACTTAAGTTTTGTTTGTCAAATACTGTATTTATAAAATGTTTATAGAAATAACATGAGGCATAGGATAATGTTAGCCTCCTCTTGAGTGGATTTTCATTTGCTTCTGCTATGCTATAAGAATTTAGGCAATCCAAGGTCACTTCAATCCATTCAGGAATTGAAACAGGTTGAGCTGTAGTATACGTGATGGTGTACCCTCACTTCTAGGAAATAGCCCTTCTGTGGTCCCAAGACCACAGACTCATGAATGCCAAACCCTATGTCTCTATCCTTGCAAAGCTATCAAAAGTGGTATTCACTTGGTTTGTCTCCATATCTTGGCTACTGTAAATAATGCCATAATGAACATAGGGGTACATATATCCTTTAATATTACCATTTTCATATTATTCAGATTAATACCCAGAAAATGAATTGCTGAATCATATAGTAGTTCCATTCTTAATTATTTGAGGAACTTCCATATTCTTTTCCACAGTGGCTGAACCAATTTTCAACCCCACAAACAATGTACAAGGGTTCTCTTTCTCCACACAGTCACCAATGAAAAAATATAGATGTGGTACACACACACACACAATGGAATACTACCCAGCCATAAAAGGAAGAAATATTGCCATTTGTGACAATATTGATGGACCTTGAGGGTATTATAATAAATGAAATAAGTCATAAGGTATTATGCTAAATGAAATAAATCAGATGGAAAATAACAAAAAAACATATGATTACACTCATGTGGAATATAAAACAAAAAAATAGACAAATCAAACAAAAACAATTGGTTACCAAAGAGAAAGGTGGATGGAGGAGAATTAAACAGGTAAAGAAGGTCAAAAATATGGTGACAGATGGAAACGACTTTTGTTGGTGAGCACACTGTGATATATACAGATATTCAATTATAATGCATACACCAGCAACTAATATAATGTTATTAACCAATGCCACCTCAGTACAAAAAGTGAACAAGATAAAAAAAAAAAAAGCAGCATTCAAGGCTGCTAAAATTGAAACATTTTAGGCTTTCAGTCACCTGCTAAGGAATTGGCAGTTGCCCCAATACCCCAGGTCTAAATTGGCCCTAAACTGTGGTTCACTCCCTGGGTGTCCATCTTCTTTCTTTTTGTCCCTGGATATATTTTTATCTATCTCTTTAGGCACTTTCCAGAATATTTTTTAGTTAACTAAGATATTCATGGGTGTAATATATATCAGTATCATCTCCTCGATTCATTTGTGACCTCCTTACTCCAGGTTTTTTACTTTTCCCACTTAACCTATATCATTAGCTAGATGGTGTCCCTTCTACTACATTCTCATTCTGCTTCCAATCTTCCACAGCTTGTGTAAGATACACAAATGCTGAGAGCATCATCTACAGCATAGTTCATGCATTTATTTACACTGAAGACTATTTCGATTCTAAACTCCAGTGAAGAAAATCTTAGTTTTCTTTTGACTGACTCCACATACAGATTTTACCAATTATCTAATTTAGCTAGATTAAGAGACAGAACTTAAGCAGAACTAATCTAGTTTTATTTTTATTTTTTTCTGTGAAATGCCAGGCATATATCCAGCTCTCTGACAAGTGATGAACTAAATGTAAAAATATCTTTGAAACTACAAGGCTCTGTACAGAAATGAGGTTACACATGCAATTCTAGGCCTTTTACATTGACCACTTTTGTTTCTTTATCTCTGTCTTTACTCAAATAGTAATACGTAGCCTCTAGTCTTTCCATTTCTCAGTAGAAATTTATTAAAAAGTACCTTGCCCTAATCAAGTAATTTAGCACATTTATTTCTCTACCCTTTACCTTTATAAATCCTCTGACTCCTTTAACTTTTAGAAGTGGTACTTCTAATATTAAAAATCGTCATCTTCTCAGGGTTATATTAGCTATGTTGTGACAAAGAAAAGTGGAACAAGCTTCAGGTAAGGAACTCATCTATCTACCAGCTAAATTTAAAAGACTATAATTTAATAAATTTACTAACCTTGATCAATAATATGTATTTATATATACAGAAAGTTTCTGAATAACAACATTTTGTTAGATGCTGTTTCATTATAATTGATAAGAAAATAAAAATTCATTCCTAGAGGGGTTACTGTTTGTGTAGAGATGCAGGTTCTCCCCATGTCTGTGTAGGTTTTCTCTGGGTACTCTGGTTTCTTCCTACATCCCAAAGATGTGCATGTGAGGTGAATTGGCATGTCTACAATGCTCCACAGTAAGTGTATGTGTGTGTGTGTGCGTGCGTGCGTGTGTGTGCACACACACGTGTGTGTGATGCATCCTGTAATAGAAGGGTATTCTGTCCAGGATGGATGCCTGCTTTTTGCCCTGAGCTTCCAGGAGAGGTTCCAGCCGCCTGTGACCCTGAAATAGAATAAGCAGTTTGGAAAATTATCTTAATCTATATTATCTTTCTTAAATGTATGTGTAGCTCACATTTATTTCAAAATTTAATATTAGAAGTGTTTTCAGTCTTTATTTAGAAGTTTGGTGATGTTTTGTGATCAGAAATATACCATAGGAACCTAAATCTTATTCATATCAATTAACTTAGGGTAAAATTAGTTTTATTCTATGTCATTTTGCTTAGTTACTATTTTCAAGAACCTATTAATAACATTAAGTGAGGACTAGCTGTAGTTCATGTCATAAGCAAAGGAAGTATTAAAATCTCTCAAGTATAAATTTTGAATTCTTTTTAAACATATTTGTTTTTCTTCAAGGATATGTCTCAAGCTCTATAATTATTGACCTAATTAATTTTAATAGCTGTGTAGTATGAAATGTATTACAATTTATTCAATAATTTTACTATTTCTGTATATTCAGATTGTTTATAGTTTTTTATCACTACAAATAATGATGTAACAAATATTGTTGAATGTAAGCCCACTTGCTCAAAGAAGATTAATTCCCAGATAGAGTAGAAGTCAAAGGTATCAAGTAACTTCCCACCTCTGTTAGAAATTAAAATACACTTTAACACAACTTTGAGTAAACTATGTATCCCTTCACCTCTCTGGTCAAAGGCAATCATGTCAGAAAATTCATGCATTATATACTCCTTTTGCCGTTGCATCTCATAGATGCCCAACTTTAAAACAATGTCAACAACAACAAAACCCATGTTGTTTTTAATCACAAACTTTAAAATGATTCTACATGGTACCACAGCATAAAGACTGAATTTTAGAATATGGCATGGTAGGTAAACATTGTCCATGTCTCTTTTTATGACTGTATTAAAATTGAAAATAAATTATAAAATAGTCAACCTAGAGAATAATCTGAAGCCTAGCTGAATAGAACTCCCATAACTGAGGATATAAAGAGGAGACCACATTAAGACTGATAGGAGATGTGGAGACACAAAATGAGCTGGTTCCATACCCGTGTGTGGAAGTTGGGCATCCAGAGGAATATCTTGGCTGCAGAGCCCCACAAACAGGAGGAACGAGTGGATTCTGTTCCACAGAGGGGTTCACCAACCCAGGGTTCCAATACCAGGAAAAGGATTCCCCACAAAATCTCACTATAAAAAATCAGTGGGGATTGTGGCCATCTAGATGAGATAGAAAGCAGCTGAAAACCCAGACATCCCCTTCAAGGGCCTGTGCACAGACTCATTTGCTCGCACCTTTGGCTCCAACAGCAGCTTGAGAGGTGCCAGAACAATACAGGGAAAGACTGAGTTGTGTGGCTTTAGGCAAAGGCTGCAGAGACAGCCTCCATTGATCCCTTGTTAAGACCTCCTCCTGTACAGCCTGCAGGTGAATATGTGTTCAGCTCACGCACACACACACACACACACACACACACACACACACACACCACACAAACACACACAGCCAAAAGTGAATCTGCATTGGCTTGGTGAGATATGCTGGCTGCTCACTGGTGACTCTCTGAGACTTCACCCAATCCAATTCACAAATTTCCCAGAGGCTATTTCTGGTAGTTACTGGAAAACCAGTCTCATGTCTCATTCTCAGCAGAAGATTCCTTTGGCAGCAATCATCAGGCCTCTGCTCGGACACCTCAGGAGACACGTTTGGTGATGGGAAACAAGACCTGGCCATAATTTCAGTATTTCTTGAACAAATCTTGGGTGTCTGTATGTTTGAAGCAGGCAGTGGCTGGCCTTGATGTGAGCTGAGAGTTTTGCGAGAAGACACAGACTCAGCACTGGCAACAAATCTGAATATGCATCAACTTGGGGAACACCATTTCTCTTACCCTAGTGACTCTCTGAGACTGTCTCATCCAACTCTGGTACCCTCAAGGCTCATTCAGCTGCTGATCCTTATGGGCAGCCAGCTTGTGGATGCCCTTGGCCTTTTACTGAGCTTCCCCAGGCCTGGTACTGGTGGCAGTTGTCCTTCTTTCATCAGATGGCCTATCCCACAGACCTCTAGATCCAGCTCAGGCAGTAACTAAACACAAATAACTTTGTAACTCATACAAGGTAGCCCCAGGCCAGTCACAGACAGTGACAGAATTTGGCTGCATAGGAGCCCCTCTGAAGGGGCTCCAGAACCAATATATCCATAGGGTGGCACTATGCCTCAACAAAGTACCACCTGATTAGCCCCACAAGCAGAAAGCCAAGGAGTGGTCTCAACAGGCACATGAACCTGCTGGGGCAAACCTCACTTTGTGAAGTCAGCCCTCACACAACAGTTCATACATTGTGGGTGTAGCTAATACTCACAGCCAGTCATCCTGAGAGTCAGTCCCACTCACTGAAGTAACAACAATCCAGGCTCATCTACAACAGGAAAGCACATACAAACACACAAGTGTCACTCCTAGAGCGATGTACAGGTGATCAGAGAGCCTGTGCCACTGGATCACAAAAGTCTACTACATAAGGTCCCTGGCTAAGAATGGGAGACATAGCAAATATACCTAACACATCACAACAAACACAGAGAGACAGCCAAAGTGAGAAAACAAAGAAACATTTCTCTAATGAAAGAAAAGGAGAAAACTCCAGAAAAAAAATTTAATTAAATAGAGGCAAGCGTCCTACCAGAGACTGAGTTCAAAATAATGGTTAAAGGATGCTCAATGAACTTAGGGGAATAATAGATGAGCCCAGTGAGAACTTCAACAAAGAGACAGTAAGCACAAAACAGGACATAGAAGCCATAAAAATGAATCAGTCAAAAATGAAGAATACAATAACTGCAATGAAGAATAAGCTAAAAGGAAGCAATAGTAGATTGCATGAAGCAGAAGACTGAATCAGCAGTTCTGAAGACAAAATAGCAGAAAGTACCCAATCAGAAAAGAAAAAAATAATTTAAAAAATGAGGGTAGTTTAAGAAACCTATATAGCAACATTCCCATCATAGGAGTATCAGAAGAAGAAGAGAGAAAGCAAGAGAATAAGAACTTATCTGAAGAAATAATGACTGAAAATTTCCTTAACCTGGAGAGGGAAATAGGCATACATGCCCAAGAAGTTTGGAGAGTTACCAAAAAAGTTGAACTCAAATATACTGAAACCAAGACACATAACAATTAAAATTCTAAGGTTAAGGACAAAGAGAGAATCCTAAAAGCAGCAAGAGAAAGACAACTAGTTACTTATAAGGGTACTCCCATAAGAATGTCAGCTGATTTCTCAACAAAAATTTTGCAGACCAAAAAGGATTGGTACAAAATATTCAAAATGAAGAAAACCAGAGTCCTACAATGAGGGCTACTCTACCCAATAAAGATATCAATTAAAATTGAAGGTGAGGTAAAGACCTCCAAGACAGAAAAAAAAAAAGCTAAAGCAATTCACCATCACCAAGCCAGTATTACAGAAAATGCTGAAGGGACTTTAAGAATGAAAAGAAAAAAACAACATAAATATGAAAAATAAAATGGCAATAACTATGTATCTATCAATAAACACTTTCATGTAAACTGAATAAATGCTCCAATCAAAAGAGACAGTAGCCAAAGGGATAGGAAAACAAGACTCATACATATGCTGTCTACAAGAGAACCACTCCAGATCAAAAGACACACAAAAACTGAAGTAAAGGAAAGGAAAAAGATATTTCATGAAAATTGAAATGAAAAACTAGGTGAGGTAGCAGTACTTACATCAGGCAAAACAGAATTTAAAACAACAGCTAGAATAAGAGAAAAAATGACATTATATAATGATAAAGGGATCAGTCTAACAAGATGATATAACCCTAGTAAACATTTATGAATCCAACATAGGGGCACTTAAATATATACAGCAAATATTGACAGACATAAGTGGAGAGATCGATAATAGTACAGTGGGGGCCTTAACACCCCATTGACACCATTTGACAGACAGGAAATAAACCAGAAAACAGCCGCCTTAAATGACACACTAGAGTATTTCACCCTAAAGCAGCAGAATATAACATTTTCTCAAGTGCACATGAAACATTTTTCAAGACATACCACATGTTACACCGCAAAACAAGTCTCAGTAAATTTAAAAAGATTGGAATCATATCAAGCATCCTATCTGACCACAGTGGTATGAAACTAGAAATCAATTACAAGAAAAAATCTGAAAAATACACAAGTACATAGAGGCTAAATAAAATACTACTAAATAATGAATGAGTTAACAATGAGACCAAGGAATAGATGAAAGGATACCTTGAGACAAATGAAAATGAAAACACAACTATGAAAAATATGGAAGACATAGGAAAAGCAGTTCTAAGAGACAAATTCATAACAATGCAGGTCTGACTCAAGAAACACAAAAAGTTTCAAATAAACATTCTACTTACATTTAAAAGAATTAGAACTAGAAGAGCAAAGAAAACCCAAAGTGACTAGAGGGAAAAAATAATAAAGATCAGATTAGAAATAAACAAAAAAAAAAGAGTCTAAAAAATACAAAAGATCAACAAAACCAAAGGCTGGTTCTTTTGAAAAATAAATAAATAAAATTGATAAATCTTTAACCAGACTCATCAAGAAAAAAAGAGAAACAACCCAAATAAATAAAATCAGAAATAAAAGAAAAGTAAAAACTGACTTCACAGAAAAATAAAGGATTATAAGAAAATACTATGAGCAATATATGCTAACAAATTGGACAATCTGGAAGAAATGGATACATACCTAAAAACACACAATCTTCCAATACTGAATGAAGAAGAAACAGAAAATCTGAATCAACCATTTACTACTAAAAATCAAATCAATAATCAAAAACCTCCCAAAAAACAAAGGTCCTGGACTGAATGGCTTCACAGGTGAATTTTAGCATTCACAAAATAATTGACACTTACTCTTCTCAAAATATTCCAAAAAATTCAAGAGGAGGGAAAGCCCCCAGCTCACCAAGGCCACCATTCCACTGATTCCAAAGCCAGACAAATACATTACAAGAGAAGAAAATTATAGTTCGATATCCTTGATGAAACTAGATGTAAAAATTCCTCAAAAAAATACTAGCAAACTAAATTCAGGAATGCAGAAAAAAGTTATACATCATGATTAAGTTAAATTTATTTCTGGAATGCAAGACTGAATCAATGTCCACAAATCAATTAACGTGATACACAGCATTAACAAATTGAAGAATAAAGATCATATAACTATGTCAAAAGAGGCAGAAAAAATGGAAAAAAATGCAGCTTCCATTTATGATAAAAACTCTCAATAAAGCAGGAATAGAGGAAACATACCTCAACATAATAAAGGCTATATGTGACTAACATACAACTAACAGCAGATTCCATGAGGAAAATCTGAAAGTATTTTCTTTAACACTAGGAATAAGACAAGGATGCCTACTTTCATCACTTCTATTCAACATAGTATTGGACGTCTTAGCTATAGCAGTCAGACAAGACAAAGAAATAAAAGGCATCCAAACTAGAAAAGAATCTGTGAAACTGTCATTACTTGCAGATGGCATGATACTACATGTAGAGATTCTGAAAGATTCCACCCCATAAAACTGTTAGAACTAATAAATGAATTCAATAAAGTAACTGGATACTAAATTAATATTCAGAAATTGGTCATACTTCTATACACTGATGATGAACTCCCAGAAAGAGAATGGAGAAAAGAACCCCACTTAAAATTGCATCAAAAAATAAATAAAATATCTAGAAATAAATTTAACCAAGGAGGTAAAAGGCCTATACTCAGAAAAAAATATGTCATTAACGAAAGAATTTGATAAAGATACAAACAAAGCGTATACGGTGCTCATTAAAATGTTCATACTACCCAAAGGATTTTCACAGAACTAGAATAAATAATCCTAAAATTTATATGGGACCATAAATTAACCCTAATAGCCAAGGCAATCTTGAGAAAGAAGAAAAAACTTGGAGATATCTTGCTACCAAACATCAAACTATATTATAAAGCTATAGTAATCAAAACAGTATGGTACTGGCATAAAAACAGACATAGATCAATAAAACACAGTAGAGGTCAGAAATAAATCCATGTCTATATGATAATCTAATCTCTGATAAGAGAGACACGAAAATGCAGTTGGGTAAAGGCAGTTTCTAATAAATGGTGTTAAGGAAACTGGACAAATACATTAAAAAATGAAACGACCTTCTTACATCATAAACAAGAATAAACTAAAAATGGATTAAAGACTTAAATACAAGACCCTAAACCATGAAACTCCTAGAAAAAAAAATATAGGCATCAAAGTGTCTGACATTGCCTTAGTAATATTTTTTCTGATATATCTCCTCAGGCAAGTGAAACAAAAGGAAAAAGAAACAAATGGGACCACATCAAACTTAAAATATTTTGCACAGCAAAAGACACCATCAAATAAAATGAAAGACAGTCAACTAAGTGGAAGAAGATATTCACCAGTGATACAAATGATAAAAAATTAACGTTTAAAATTTACAAAGAACTTATACAACTAAATACCAAACAAACAAACAAACAAACCCATTAAAAAATTGGTGAAGGACCTGAATAAGCATTTCTCTCAAGAGGACATACAGGTGGCCAATAGATAAGACACTTGTCAAGATCATTAATTATCAGAAAAATGCTATCAAAACCACAATGAGATATCACCTCACTCCTGTCAGAATTGTTATTAATAATAAATCAACAAGCAACAAGTGTGTGGCGAGGATGTGAAGAAAATGGAACTCTCATGCACTGTTCGTGGGATTGCAAACTGGTGCAGCCACCATGGAAAACGTTTGGAGATCCTGCAAAAAATTAAAAAGAGAACTGTCTTATAACTCAGCAATTCCTCTTCTGTGTATTCATCCAAAGAAAACAAAAACACTAATTTAAATGGATATGCACACCCTTATGTTCACTGAAGTACTGGTTAATAGCCAAGGTATGAAAGCAACCTAAGTGTCCATCAAGAGATGAATGGATAAAGAAAAGGTGGTACATGTATACAATGAAATATTACTCAGCCATAAAAAATTAATAATTATCATTTGTAACAACATAGATTGACTTAGAGGATATTATGCTGAGTTAAATAAGTCAGACAGAGAAAGACAAATACCATATAATCTCACTTATATGTGGAATCTAAAGAAAAAAAATAAATGAGCAAATAAAACAGAAACAAACTCATAGGTAAGAGAACAAACTGATGGTTGCCAGATGGGATGGGGGTTGGGCTGCTGGGTGAAAAGTGTGAAGGGATTAAGGAGTACAGATTGGTGGTTATGAAATAGTCATGGGTATGTGAAGTACAGCGTAAGGAATATAGACAATAATATTGTAATAACTATACATAGTTCCAGGTGAGTAATAGATTGATTGGGGGATCACTTTATAAATTATATAAATCTCCAACCAGTATGCTGTATATGTGAAACAAATATAAAATAATATTGAATGTCAATCCTAATATTAAAATTAATTTTTTTTTAAAAAAGGAGCTCTGTTTTCACTTTCATCTTATTGTTAACTAGGGTAGAAAATTTATAAGGGGTCACTTCAACTGTGGCCATGGTATCTGCCTGGACTTCCAAGGTTTAATTTATCCATGCCTGCTGCTGATTTACTAGCACTGCCAGTTCCCTGGTAATGTGACACTCACAGGTTTCACATATCTAACACCTGATGGCTTTTTCTACACAGTGAGTGTATTCAACCACAAACCAATCATTGCTTGACCCTGAATCTTCGGCTTTGTATTTTTTATCCTTTTATTTCTCTTCCTCCCTGCTCTCAGCTCCAAAGAATTGGTTTATTACCAGTGAATGCCAGTGAATAACAGTTAGCTTCTGTTTTCCACCACCATTAAATTTTTACTAGCAAATCAATGCTAAACTATTGAGATAATATTAATATTATTATGGGGTCTTACATAATTCCTTTGGTCTGGGTCCTCAAATTGTGTGACAATCAATAATTCAGCACCCACATAGCTGAAAGAATCCAGAATATATTACAGTAGCATAAAAATTATTTTGAGCAGAAGGCATTTCAGTTCTTGAAATTCCTTACCCTCCTAAAATCAGAGTCTCCCAAAAGAACTCAGAAGAACTCAATTGTTAGAAATCCCCTCCCTTGAAGCGACCAGGGAAGATATTGACTCATCACCAGAGATGAGAAGTCTCCATACCACACCTAAACAGACATTGTCACAAAACTATTAGATCTCCCTCTCTTAAAGACCCATTTCTTTTTTCAAAAAGTTGTTTGTTTTCTAATGTTTTTCATACTCTCCCCTTCTCCTAATGAGATGGCCTATAAGCTATAAATTCTAACCATCTCTTTAAGTCACATTTCTTTGTGAGCTTCCCAATTGCATGATTAAAATATGCCTTTTCTCTTGTTGATCTGTCTTTCATCAGTCAATTTGCAGTCTCCGAACATTGAACCAAAGAGGGTAAAGGAAAAGATTTTCCCCACTGATATCATGGATGAAGGAAAAGGAAAAGGTTAAACATGGAAAAATCAGTGGCTTCATACAATGAGAAATAAAAGCTAAAATAGATTTGCTATATCTTCCAGTCTATTTATACTATTATATTCTTCACATTCCTCTAAAGGACAAATTAGACAAGAAGAGAAGCCAGAGTGAATTATTAAAACTTCATAACTAAATAATGTCACTTAAAATATATACTTTTTTCCAATTTCACATGTAAAGACTTATGGCCTAGCTTCTTTTATGAAGTCAAACAGAAGAAATTGACACCTACATTGCTCTTTTCCAAACACAACTGTTAAGCTGATTTTTCAACAAATTTGTTTTTAACAAATTTATTTTTCAACAAGCATCATATTTGTTTGATTAAATTCTTTCATTATTCTTCAGAAAATACTCTTGGCAGTATTTATTTTCTTAGAAAATTCCATTTAATTCCACATTTATATCTATTATGAAAGCTCAACCCAGACCAGGAACTGACTAACATAAAAAGATAATTTTGATTAGTTACAGAGTTTAATTCGACCTTTTGTAGTGGCCATAATGGTTTGCCATTCAGAGTTCCCTTCAAAAGACCCTGCTTAGGTGGGCACAGTTCACTAAAAGCCCATAGCTGCTTCCCCTTTAGGATCCATTACAACATTCCTACTGAGGCCACACTATCCCCCAGGCTGTTTTCACCAGGGAGAATATGACAGAGGCACCAGGGCTGGATCATTCTGCCTGACATGGGACTTCTCTGATGGGCAATCTTTGTTTGAGGCTCTCCATCAGCCTGATTGAGATTCTCAGAGCTGTGCTGCATCTGAAGCTCTTGCTATGCTGTCCTCCTTCCTTCCCTCTCTTTTCTCAGGAGTCAGACTTGCATCATAGTCTGAAGGTTCTTCCTTCCTACTCTTGTGCCTTCCCCTTTTATCCTTCATTGGTGTTTCTCCCAACAGGTCTCTTTTTCATCTACTCCCATCTTCTAGGAAGACCTGAACAAATTCAGCCCACTGCAAATCCTGGTTCATTTTTACATAGCATCAAGTGTAGCTTAGGCCAAACATATCTCTACCTACTATAAAAATTCAATAGAGCAATAATAGCTATCATTCATTCATTAGTTGCCTTGTGCTAGACACTGTGTTCAATTATTTTTGCAATTTCAGTTAAGCCTCACAGCAACCATATAACTAATGTTATCCCAATTTTATAGTGATATGCCCAAGAACACTGCTACTTGTGTTTTTTTAAGGGATTTAAATCTAAATCTCTCAAACCTAAAAACACGTTATTCTTTGCACTATAGTTCCTTCCAGCAGTAATAATAATTACTTGGGATG
Source organism: Cynopterus sphinx (assembly GCA_030015415.1). NCBI lineage: Eukaryota > Metazoa > Chordata > Mammalia > Chiroptera > Pteropodidae > Cynopterus > Cynopterus sphinx. The sequence goes on along the minus strand of CM057388.1, from coordinate 27,633,744 downwards.
TTAGCTACTATTATATACCAGGCACTAGGCTAAGAATTTAACATGTGTTACCTCATGCAAACCTCACAACAGCCTCACAAAGTAGGTTCACAAAGTATTATTATTTCCCATTTTATAGATCAGGAAACTGAAGATTAACGAATAAGTAGCATATCTATAGTATTGTTTCTTCGGGAGAAATGAAAGGGTTATTCCACTGTAATAAATGATATGATAGATGTAGATTAATAATATTTTAGTGAACTGTGATTTGTTTAATAGCAATGTCATTTAGATGCTTGCTCCCAGATTCTGGCCTCTTTACTTATATTCTAAGCATTCCAAAGCTGTCTCTTAGCTCTCATGGGCCTTCTATGTTGAGTCTTTAACATTGTAATTCAAGAGAATCTCTGATCCATTGTTTAGCCTATGCTACTTTCTAGTTTCAGAGCACTTCGTAAATAATAGGTTAATTCTGAACAACATCTACAAGCAAACAAATCTGGTTTACTAGAGAATACAGCTCTGAGTTTGTTAATCCAAAATGGTCTATATAGAGTTGATTTTGCTTTTTTCATAGTTTGGAAGCTATTCTATTATGTTATTCTCTGAGCTGAATATTAACTATAAAGAACACACTGACATATAACAGTTAATACATATTTTTTTCCTTAAAAACATGCTTGAATTTCTTTCTTTTCCCTCTGATGTGATTACTTCCCACACCCACCCACAAGGAAGATTAAAAATTTTTAAACAAGAAAATAAACTGAATAAATGTCCTTCAGCATTAAAAATTGCAACAGAAGTAGTAGAATTTTTTTGTTGTTTGGCTTTTAAATTTACACTTAAAATGTAGGAGGTTTGATCTTCTTCCTCCAAGGGGCTTCTGGATGCTTTTTGTAAATATAGCTCTCTGTCCTGCCCATAGAGTGGCAATGGATGATAAATGTGGTAGGGCTAGAGAAAAAGGAACAAAAGTCTAGTTCAAGACTGAGTGTCACTGGGGGGTGGGGTCTGTTCAAGGGTTCCTGACTCTATTCATGAGCTATCATACTCCTGGGAGCTATGGAGCACCTTATACTTTGCATAGCTCAACACATCTAAAAATTGTATATACCAAAGTCTCAGACTGGATTTTTAAAGACATAAGGGTGATCTGATCCAGCCAACACACAGAATCATAAACTATATAAGTGGTTGTTAAGTTACACAATATTTTATTCTGTGTAGGGAGTGGTTGTTACCTAGCAAGAGGTAACTGACAAATAGGTAAAATGAAGGATGAGGGTGTTCTTCCAGGTTGAGGAAATTAAAAGCTATGGAGTTGCAAAATAACCTTGTAATAAGAATCTGAGAAGCAATATCTCTTCAGTTTACCAGATTTTGGCTCTTTCAGCAAATTATATCACACAGTTCCAAAAACAATTAACTTAAAAGTGTTAATTTTTTCTTATTATACTATTTAGGGAGATGGTACCATTCTAAGAAAATCTGGTTTGAACATGATTTCTTTTGTTGATTCTTTAAAACTCAAATAATGAATACATAAATATATTAACACATTTTACCTTCAATACATATTTATTACACTTTGTATTAATGGTTTCTTCAAGTCCACAGTAAACATGAAGGGAGGGCAAGTACCTAACTGGGTGTGAAGGCAATAACAATACATGATTCATTAAAGTATGAGAACCCATGGCTTTTCTCCCCACTCAAAAATTACTGTTTACATCAGTCTCAAATTCACAATACTGTAATTTAAGATGATTTCCTCTTATGCTGTATTCACTGAAAATCCAGAAGGTTTCGACTCTTTTGCTGTATTTTTAAAGACATTTTAAAATTTCCTATTTATCTTTCCTTTGTTTGACTAAAGGGCTGAGAATCATCAGTATGTTACTTGTTTAATACATAACCTTTAAATCACCTTCTGGCTCGCTATGAACTTTCTTCAAGTTCATCTTGCCTTTCATAATGGTTGTTTACAGCTTCCTAACAACCCCAAACATAATGACATTAAAACAGCAATAATAATTTATTAATATTATTTCTCATAGATCTGGGGATCAACTGGTCTCAGCTATCTGGTTTTCCCTCAAGGGTCTCCTGTATGGTTGCAGTCAAACAGCAGCTGGTGCTGCATTCATCTTGAAAGCTTTCTTTTTCACATGTTTATGTAATAATACTGGCTGGGTGTCAGCTAGGACCTCAACTAAGGCTGTTAACCAGAACAACTCATGGTCTGTCCTGGGGCATGAGTTGAGTTTCAAAGAGTGAGGCTCCCAAGAGATAGAGATCCCAACTAAAGTTGTCTTTTCCTGTATTATGTAACCTTGGTAGTCATAGTAATCACTTTCACTGCATGTTATTTGTTAGAAGCAAATAACTGTGGCTAGCTCATATTTAAGGGGAGGGGTCTTATATGCCACCTCTTGATGAGAGGAGTAACAAAAAATTTTCAGTCATGTATTTAGTCCATGACACATTTCTTTCATTTAGAAACTCATTGTCTTTTCAGGATCTAAGAAGCAAAGGGGACTAGCCCCAAAGTTATAAAGTCAAGACTAAGGGGGTTTGTTAGAGAGTTTAAGGCTGCTTATGACCATGGCAAAAGAAAAGGTAATAAAAAGAGCCCATGGATAACAGTTCAGGGTAAAGAGGGTCAGCTTAAGTTGCTGCAGCAAAATGGTGGCCTCAGAGGAAACCCAGACTTGGGGACAGATACTGCTTAATATGAGAGTGGCCCATATACAGCAGGAAAAAGTAACCCATAAAGGCAGCAGTAAAAATCAAAGATCATTCAGAGAGCCATTCAAGATGAACATGGAGTGAGTGTTGTTTTCAGGATTACAATTGTATCATCCAGGCCTGGCTCAGGGCTCTTTCTGGGAGCAGACTTGTGCTGAGTACACAGGAAGCATTCTGTCACAGTGCCCACCTCTAATCACCATTCCTGTCTCACTGATAAACACCATTACCTGAGAAAAAGTATAAAGCCATCCAGAAGGAAATAAAGCTGTTCTTAGCAGGCTGATTTTCTAAGAAGTTGTCCTGAACAGTAGTGGGGTTATTGAGTACAAGGGCCCCTGCTTCTCCACAGGAACAAACTGTAGTTCTACTGATATCTTTCTACTTATTCACCTGAAGAAAGAATGAGGTCAAGCAGAATATAAAGATGATGATTTCAAGCATGAGATGAAAGGAGACTGACTGGACCTAGGGATGCTCAGGGCTGGCACCATGATATCTATCACCTGACCTCTGGGAAGACATCTGTTAGCTCAAAGACTAGCATGCAGTGTGTGTTCAGTTAATGCTTCCTAAATCAAATGGAATTGAAAGAGACACCACCTCAATCCAAAGAATACAGTCAGTGGCCAGCCCTGTGGTTTTTGTGTGAAATAAGAAAGAGCAAAAAGAGCAAAACAGAAGGATTTTAAAATATAAAATGTATCTTGTTTCTCTAAATTTTATGCTTACCCTAATAACAAATTATTTTTCACTGTGAATTTATATTTAGATTGTAATTTCATGCCCAAACCTACACACACACATTACTCTGCCAGTTTCTTTCCCTTTAACAGCAACAGCTCCCTCTGTGAAGTATACATGGCTTTGGTGAGATCTGATGCCATGGTTACCTCCATGTGTAAATGATTTGTCACACTGATTGAACATGGTGACATCATTCCCTTACTGTTCATTCAGACAGTGTTTATGAACCTCAGGTCAGAGAGGGCTCTTGGTATATTGGAGCTGGCAAAGATGCATAAGGTAGAGTCCTGTGCCCCAGGACAATTGAGCTGTGGGGCTTGAAAAATCATTCACACTACAACTTACAAGTATATAGAGAGTAAATTCAGATTCTTTGATTGCATCTATAACTAATCTGATGCCCTCCTGTGAAGTTAGCAGGGGAGCCCGATCTGGTTTAGATGTAATCCTGTTCAATAGTGCCTCTTTCTGCCACTCTCTTTAAGATGGTGCAGCAGTCAGGGTCCCAGGAGTAAGACACTATCCAAACCAAGATTATTTGAAAGTGAAAGTGAAATTCTACAATTGTCACACTGGAATAACTGAAATAAACTGGGAATGCACTGTACAAAGCAGGACAGAAAATCATTCTACCCAGCATGAAACCAGAAGAGGTTCATTTAAATAAGGGACTGTTATCAGAGGTGTTTATAAGGTTAAGAGGAGCCTATGAAGAATGGGGAAGTACCCAACTCTCATAACAGTAAGAGAGTGCTGCCACCCTTAAAACTAAAAGAGTGAAGACAAGTAGAGTTTCCAGAATTGGGTGAAACCTATAGATATGAGAGAAGACTGCCAACTGAAACTTGTGCAAGGGGGTGCAGTCACTTCTAACCCACTACCAAGTATAGAGGAAGCAGGAGGAAAATAACCCCAATTTCTCTTTCTACCCACTCTCTGGCCTCCAAATCGTGCCTTCCATTGGCAAAACAAACAAACAAACAAACAAAAAACACTCAGAAACCAAAGTATAAGGAACTTAATGATGCAATCCATGAAAGCCAGTCTCCCTATGTGTAGAGCAAGGTTGAAAAGGGTGGAAATAGATCTTCTTTGAGGGGAGGGGTGAGCGGAGGAAGAATAACTAATGAACACATAATTTAATGGGCTAAAGAGTCTACTGTATTCTTATGATGATAAGAAAGGCTTGAAGTTTTCAGACACAGTGGCCTCTGCCTCCAATGCAACAAGGAAAACACCTCAGTTTCCCTTTTCAATGTACTTCTTGTCGTGCCTGCACCATCCACTGATGACTGTTGGTGGTATAACCCTAGTCTGCTAACCCTCTCGACTTGTTTCAAATTGAATGGCAAGCTGGCATCACTTCAATCCTCGGTGGTTACTGGCTGATCCCAGGGTCTCTGCCAAGTGCTCCATCCTGTCTAATGGTCCAGTTCCACCCCAAGACACAGTAGAAGGGTCCCTCATCATGCCAGGGGGAGTTCCTATGAAAAGTCATTGGATATTCAACATTAAGTATATGGCACATAGGAGTTGAGAGCTGGCAATGCCAGAGAGTTAAACCTAGTGTATTTCTCTGTCCAGTCACACTTGGCCTCATTCACTCTGTGTTACCTTAATTTCTCTAAATCACCTCCTCATTTCTTCACTTAAGCCTGGAAAGAAAAAAATCGAGGACCCAAAACTACTTGGTTTGTCTCCTTTTTCTTTTTCTTTCTCTCTCTTTCCCACTTTCCCACTAGGAGAAAAAGGGGCTCGGCTATCTCTTACTTTCCCTGAGTCATATGCTCCAGCTAGCACTGAACAGCAGAACTCATAGCTTTGCTTTGTGGATTCAGCATGTTTCTGTTCTACTCTAGGTCCTTAAGGTTAGATATACTAAGGTGCAAAAGGAAATGAAGAAGAGTGGTCTACTTTAAAAATTGAGCAAATCTTTGCTGAAGACCATAGCTGAACTTAGAAGGCTGTTGTCCTCCTGCACAATAGTATTTGTGAACATGATTATGGTTTTTCTCTATTTCTCCTTTAACATTTCTTATCACTGGTGCATTCATGCATGTCCATGCACACACACATACACTTACAACCTCAAAAAGTGTCTAGGCTGTTGAGTATCCTGGGCCAAATAGGGTAAGATCACATGTTCAGGAAGGTGGAATAGAAAATTATACCAATATTTTTAAAATATTAATCTCCCTTAAAATTCTGCTTTTCTGTTCCAACTACTTTCTGGAAACCTGAACTTTAAAGTGAAGAACGTTCATACCTACACTAAGGCAGCAGTACATAAAGCATTGCATGAACCTGGATGGGAACACTATCTCTGCTCTTTATTAGCCACATAACCCTGAGCAAATCACTTCACCTCTCTTAGGTTCACTTTTATCCTGTGTGAAATAAGGATGTTAATGAGGGTTGTGTCCATCAAGAAATGAATGGATAAGGAAGAGATGGTTCATATAAACAATGGTATATTACTCAGCCATAATATAAATAAATAATTAAGTAAATAAAAGAATGCAATCTTTACATCTGCAACAACATGGATGAAAATAGAGAGAATTGTGCTGAGCGATATAAGTTAGAGAAAGACAAATGCCATATGATTTCACTTCATGTAGAATCTATAGAATGAAATAAATAATACAGAAAGAAACTAATACAGAAAATATATTGAGGGCTACTGGATGGGAGGGGAGTTAGGGGTAGGAAAAAAGGGGGAAGCAATTAAGAACTACAAATTGATCATTACAAAATAATCATGGAGGTGTAAAATATGGCATAAGGAATATAGTCAATAATATAGTAATAACTTTGTACAGTGTCAGATGGATACTAGATTTATCAGGGGGATCACTTTGTGAGTTTTATAGACGTCTAATCACTATGTTGTATACCTGAAACTAATATAATATTGTATATCAACTATAATTGAAAATTTTAAAAATATATTATAAAATAAAAAGAAACAGAAACACATGGTTAACCACCCACATGGTAGCCACACCATACCACATGTTGCTGCCTAGTGTTCATGGATCAGGGACAGTCTAAGAAAGCATGTTTTCTTACTGTTTCCACCAATGTTAAGGCTATTTGTTTCTATTTTTAAATGCTTAATCAATCCTGGAAAGTATGTGGACAAACACTCTTAATGCAATTATACAATCCTTATTGTCAGAATAAAATAATTGTTTCTCCTTTCTGCAGTAATTGCTAATTATAAACTAGCTGATATAGTTCTCCAATGACTTTAATTTTCTCTAACAGCCTCCATCTTTTCTTAACCCTGCAAGAGTGGTTCTCAGGGATCTCAGCTGACATTCCTTTTTTTTAACCCAGGGATTTTCCATGATTACTATCAAAAACGTTGAGAAAACATGTATTTCCCTTCAAGAACAGATGTTTCTCCATTGTGTAGCACTCACTTCTTCCACCCCACCCATGTTTTCTGTTCACTTCTCATCTAAACTCTCTAATTCATCTCTACAAATATTTGAATAAGTTATGTACAAGACACTGAAGTAAATACATTGAGGGTCCTAAGGAGGTATAAGACAGACTTTGTAAACTCCTTAAAGGTAAATATCCTCAAGAAATAAAATATGTATGAAATAATGCATCATAACACATGACAAAGTGTGGTGCTTGCTCTAAGAACAAAAGTGTCATATGACAGTGGAAATAGTTCATTTTCTGGCAAGAAGAATCCAGGGAGACTATGGTGGAAGAAGCATCTGAGTTGAAAATTAAAGTATAAATGGATGGGATTATATGAAATGTTTTAACATGAGTGGATAATCATATGATCACATATTCATTATCTCTCCATGTTTTTCTGGAGAGTTCAGGCAAATGAGCACTCAACTGGATCATGAGGTAAACAGTTATTCCTTACCAATATTTGCTGCTGGTCCATATGGAAAGATTATACTTCTCCATTCTGTTGAACTTTGATCAATGAGTAAAAATGTCAGTTCTGGGCTGAAGCTGTAAAGATCAGCATCTTACCAGGTTCTCTTATCCATCTACCTCAACTACTTCCAATGCTTCAGATCTGGGCTGCTCTGCAACCCAGGATCCCAGAGAGAAGGTGAAGTGGAGCAGAACCACAGTCAATATACAGTAGATATATAGCATATGGAGGAAATCAAACTGTCTTGTAAGACACTGAGGTTTTAGGGTTGCTTTTTATGACAACATACACACACCAAACTTTCCCCAGTTTACTCAGTGCTTGAAAAGTAACACAAGGCTCAGAAACTGGGTACAAGATATTATCTGACTGCTCACTAATGTTCCAGGAATTTTATGAGGCACTGTACATACTTAATTTCACTTAATTCTCACAACTTTAGAATGCATAAATCATTACTCACTTTGTGCAGATGTGGAAGCTCAGAGAAGTTAAGAAACTTACCCAAGATCACAGCAGGTAAGAATCATTGCTGGGACTCTCATCTCATGTTATGTAACAGGGCATCTGCCTGTTTCGTGGTGGTATACTGCCTACCAAGTCACGAAGGTATTACATCTTTAACTTCTCTAGCAAACTACGTTCCTTATTCTGAACATGATGATCATGTTACCTAAGCCTGGACTTTGAAAATAAATGGATGAGACCCTTGATACCAGATCCATTACTTGATATGTGTTGGAAACATGGACGCTTAACCAAAAATAAATAACTTCATTTAAATCAAGATAAAGAAATTAACCTCAGAAACTAGTTAAATCCATTGGGCTCCATCAAAAGCTCCAGTTATTCATCTTAGATTGTAGGTGTTTTTCTTTTTCTGTAATCACTGATAAAATGATAAGGTTGGGTATCTTTTGGGTATCCTTTCAATAATTTCAATTAAAAGACTTCTTAGCACCTTTGAAAATTTGAGAATCTTTGTCTTCAGCAAGACATTTTATAAAGCTTATTATTAAATATCATTTTTTATTTTTTATTTTACTTTACTAAATTTTTAATTTTAACTGCTTAAGACACACCAAAAGCCTGAAAAATACCATAATAGAATCCTAGTTTTCTTCACCCCTTAGCCTGCTCTGTAAAATCTTCCTTGCCTCTTAACAGGAAAACTATGGTAGGACCCATACCTTTTCTTTTCACTCATAGATAGACTGGAAAAAAAAAACCTCCAATTCCCCAAACAACTTCACTTCAATTTCACTCTGGAATATTTAAAACTTCAAACTCTCCCCAAAGACAGAGCTTCTCCATTCTCCCCTCTGAGTTCTTACTCAAGGGGAAAACTTACACTGAGAGACAAGGTTTGCTTCTCTTCTACCACCTTGAACATTTGCCCCTTTCCCTCAAGCTTGCTAACTATAGCTTCTGGCTACTCTGGAGTCAAATTTGGGGGAACAAGAAGGAAAAGTAAGGAGAACAAACAAGGCCTCACTTGAGTGGTAACATTGAGTATTGGTTTTCTCTATCTATGGAGAATATTTAATTTTCTCTCTCTTGTGAGATACTGTGTGGGTTCTTTTGCAGAACTCATCCATACGTATCACTGAAGATATTCCACCTGTTGGTCCCTGACGTGGATAATACATTCTTCACCTTCCTTTTTGTGAATATACCCTTGATCCACCATTTCTTGTTATTCTTCCTCCACGTATACTTTTTCTCATTACCCCTATAGAGGCCCACTTGGACAAAGTCTCTTTAAGTAGTTTCAGGCTCAACTACTCGTTCCCCCCATATTTAGTCCATCAGGAACTTATTCCTTTGACAAGTCCTCAATAGGTATCACTTACCCCCAGCCACAACCACAAGTTGCTTCAGCCAGACCCTGGAAATTTTAGATTCATTAGAAGTATAGCATGTATCAGTCTACTGTCTCTCCAAATTTCCAGAGGACTTACTAAAATTTCAAAGTGGTAACATTAATAGCCTTTTCAAAAGAGACTTGAAGTGATGGGCAAGAGCCTCTACCCCTTTCCTGTGATGACAAGGCATTTACAGTGCACAAAAACATTTTTTAAAGAAACATCTCTCTCATCTTTAAAATTTTTATAGGCTGGAGGTGTTTGGGTCGTCTAGCTCTTCACTTCGCCTACTGTTTTAGAATCTCATTCAGAATTGAAATCATCTCATTTCAACATCTTGTTCCTTACATATATTCTTATATGTTTATACTGTGTTATACCTTGTGTTTGTTTATGATTTAGTTCAAATATGATGAATAATTGGTGAAAACATGTCAATATTATATGGAAGTTGTTTTTGCTTATATGTAATTTTTCTTAGCATGCTAACATTTTACAAAGATCCGGAGCAAAATTTGTCATAATTAAAGAGAACACCCCAGCTATATATAAAGATAGCCTTAGTCAATTCAGAATACTATAAGAAATTACTACATACAGACTGAGTGGCTTAAAAAACAGAAAATTATTTCTAACAGTTTCAAAGGCTGGAAGTCCAAGATCAGGGTGTCAGTATGGTTGGGTTCTGGTAAGAGTCTTCTTCTGGCTTGCAGACTATGGACTTCTCTTTATATCCTTTTATGGTAGAAAGAGAGGGCAAAGGAGCTTTCTAGGATCCCTTTTATAGAGATACTAATCTCATCTATAAGAGCTACATCTTCATGACCTATAATTACCTCCTAAAGGTCCCACCTCCAAATACTATAACATTGGAGGTTAGGATCTTAACTTTTAAATTTTGGGGAGACACAAACATTCAGTCCATTGCAAGGACCATTAAGAATAAATGTGAAAAATTTATCCAAAATGCCTTCTTTTAGTGCAAGTAATAGCTAGTTTAATGGATTCAAAATCCACCATGATTTCTATTATGTTAAACTACCTTTCTCCTTAGGAAGGAAGGAAGGAAGGAAGGAAGGAAGGAAGGAAGGAAGGAAGGAAGGAATTAATGGAGGGAGGAAGGGACAGTGGGAAGGAGGGAAGAAAGACCTTAATTAAAAGTGTCTACATCCTAGATCCGATTTTTCTGATGAAACTCTTCTCATTAGAATTAAATCCCCCTTCCCGCCCAATATGTTACATCTCAAAGTTCAAAGCCTGAGTCTCCGATAAAGAGTAGCCAAGGATCAGCTGATTGTGAGGCTGGGTATAGATATCAATGGAAATTGAACTATACCAGTATTTTTTTTTATTAGAATTGCTATGGTTTTTGTTAGTAGTCTAGTTAGAAACTTACATGTTTTGAATAGACTGTCTCAGCTACATTTTTCTTATATGCTAGTTATTTATAGTGTGTGATTTTGCAACATGAGATTTTTCAGAAATGCATATTTAGTGTTATAGCAGGAGCCTGAATGTATACATAGATATGAAAGTTCAATATTGTGTAATAAGGAAAACTCAAAACTTGATTTAAAGTTAAAATTTTCCACCCAGCCGGACCTTTCATAGATGATGAGACTGTATTTTGGGAGCAGCGCATGGTCCTTCCATTTTCTCTCAAATGAATACCTCCAAATTCCTGCCCAAATCTTCTTTGCCTCTTTTCTGACTCTAGCAGAGTCAAGGGGTGAGGAGGGAATGAAATATGACTTTACACTCACTGGGACTGGCAAACACTTGAAGCTGACTCTCAGGTTTTACAGAGGCATCTCCCTGAAGCATTGCGTAAACTTCCTGAGAGCCTGGCAGGTACTGCTCCCTTCTTATGACTGGCTGTTTCTCTCTTGTCTCTTTTTTTCTTGGTGCTCACTCCTCTCATTTGTTATCCCTTTGCCTCTAGGTTGTTAGTGACAGAGCTGTGTAAAGCTCCAGGTTAGTTCTCCCTTATGCATGCAATGTGGTCCCACCTCATCCACAAAACACTCTCACATCTTTGTCCCCAGCACACTCTAGAAATAGAGGCCACTCACAGTGCAGGAATAACCACAACCTTGCTCCACCATCAAAGCAAGTCCCCCAACTCTTCATACATCCTCTAGGCTTCCTGGAAGGGACAAAACATCAGTTTTCTGAGTCCGACTAACTGTGGAAACTACATTTCAACTTCTCCCAGACATCTCTTCTTGGAAATTATTCAAAGAAATTGAAGAAGACACAAAAAAATGAAAAGACAGTCCATGTTCATGGATTGGAAGAATCATGATTAAAATGGCCAAAGCAATATACAGATTTAATTCAATGCTCATCAAAATTACAATGGTATTTTTTAAATAAAAATAACCAAAGTATCACCAGATTAGTATGGAATCACAAAAGATCCCAAATAGCCAAAGCAATACTGAGGGAAAAAAAGAACAAGTCCAGAGGAATCACACTGCCTGACTTTAAATTATATGAAAGTGACAAAAATCAAAACAGCATGGTACTGGCATAAAAACAGATACACAAACTAAAGGAAAAGAATTGAGTGCCCAAAAATAAACCCATGTATATATGGGAAAATAATTTTTGGCAAAGGAGCCAAAAGCATACAATGGAGAAAAGAAAACCTCTTCGATAAAGGATCCTGAGGAAAATGGAAAGCCATGTGCAAAAGAAAGAAATGAGATTGCTGTCTGTCACTATACACCAAAATTAACCCAAAGCAGATCAAAGTCCTAAATATAATACATGAAACAATAAATTGCATAGAAGAACACATACATACTGAAATTATGGACCTTGGTTTTAGAGAGGATTTTATGAATTTGATGTCAAAGGCAAGGGAAATAAAAGCAAAAATAAATGAATAGCAATATCAAACCAAAAAGTTCTTGCACAGCAAAAGAAACCATCAACAAAATAAAGAGGTAACTTTCTCAATGGGAGAAGATATTTGCAAACAACATCTCTAATAAGGGGCTAATATCTGAATTGTATGATGGAAGGAAATTTAACTTTGTGCGGTGACTACATGAGGTTACCACTGGGAGCAATGTGAGCTCAATCTCACTGAAAGCTCTGGGAAATAATGAAGAATGCACACCTCAGTGTTATACCAAGGAGCAAATCGGCTGAGATATTTACTCAGCCATTCCAATCAGCCACTGATTAAAGGCTACTCCCTAGTAGCATTAATTTCCTGGTACTTCAAGCCTGTCATAAGCAAGGATAGAGTTAACACAAGTCACCAAAGACCTCAGATGGGATTTATGGCATTTGAAATTGGGCTGGCATGTAATTAAATAGTTAATACGGAGGAGATATGGGTGGGGTCCAGATAACAACTGCTAACTCAACCAGTCAGGGATATTTTGTAACTCTGTATATCTAGGTAGAAGCTCTTCCAACATTCTTCACAAAAGAAGAGAAACTTTGACCCAAATACACAAAGTTCTGCCTATTCTAACTACACCCGTCATTCCAGGCCAAGACACCAAATGCTAATATTCATTCTACTATACCAATTTTTTGACTTCACATTGGCAACCTTTGTAGTCTGTAGTAAAGATTAAATTCAGAGTGGAAGTGTTCAGCATTCAAGTATACCTCTTTTTCCAGAAAAAAAAAAATCTATTTAGACCCCAGTCAAGAAGGCATAGAAGAAAGACTTTGTGCTTCCTCCTCTCACAAGCACATTAAAATTATAACGAAAGTACAGAAGAACCATCACTGGGAATCACCTGAGGCCTGGCTGAGCAGAAGTCTTACAGCTGAAATCATACATAAGAGATCACCACAAGAGTGGTAGGGGTAGCAGAAATGCAATGCAGGCTGGTACCACAACTGCATGTAGTGGTCGAGAATCACAAGGGTTATCTTGGTTTCAGAACCCCACTAGAGGATCAAGGGGTTCCAACTCCACACTTGGCTCCCCACCCCAGGGTTGTAGTACTGGGAGAAGAATTCCCCACAACCTCTGGCTGGAAATACCATCACAGACTGTGGCTGAGACAGAAGGCTGCAGAAGTCACAGATGTTCTGCTTAAAGGGTCTGAGCATGGACCTACTTGGTAATTGACTCACTCACTCTGAGTTTGATGCTTGAGGAATGCTGAGGACACATGGGGAAAAACTGAGTTACCTGGCTTCAGGGCAAGGGCTAGAGGGGTGGCTTTCTCCTAGACAGATGTGCTGGCAGAATTCATTGTTCCTTTTGTTGAGTCCTCCCTGCTCTCTGCGTGCAGATGCAGGGGACTGCCATATCAGAATCTCCATCAACGTTGCTAATATAGGTCACCCTGTCCAGGTGATTCCCTGAGACCCAATCTCTCCCAAGTTTCAGGCCTACCCAAGTTGCCTCCAGTGTTTTTTTATTTTTCATTCAAATGGCTTATCTTGGTTCATGCTGCAGACTTTCCTAAAATCTCTCAAAAGCTCACAAGACACAAAAATGCAGCATCTTGCCTCAGTATGCCCCATATCTCTTGCTGAGCAGCTCTAAGCCTAGCATTAGTGGTAGGCATCTGAAGATTACTTGTAAACTCTTACCAGGTGGCCCCAGGCTGTGTACACAGGCTGTGGCTGAACCTAACCTGCAGGTGGGCCCCCCCTCAGGAGGCAGTTGGGCTGGCGCACCTGGTGACCTGCTTCAACTGGAGCAAAAGCTGGAGCACCACCCATGGCTGCATATGAGAAGGACATACCTGAAGGGTACAGTGGGCAGGGACCAGAACGCTGCTAAGGTGAATCTTGTTTTATAGAATCAGTTCCTCACAGGTCAATCCTCATAACCAATTAGCCCATGGATCAATCCCTCCTATTGATGTCCAAACAGCAACCAAAACTCAACCACAATAGAAGGACACACACAGCTCACACAAGAGACACACCTTGAGCACCTGGCTCAGGTGACAAGTGAAGAGTGTGCCACTGGGGCCCTCAAGACATCTACTATATAAAGCCACTCTACTAAGATCAGGAGACTTAATTACCATATAATAGAAACAAACACAGGAAGAAAGGGAAACTGGGGAGACAAAGAAATATGTTCTGTATGAAAGAACAGAACAAAGTTCCAGAAAAGGAACTAATTAAAATGGAGACAAGCAATCTACTAGATGCAAAGTTCAAAACACTGGTTATAAAGATCTCAATAAACTTAAGGAAGAATAGGTAAACTCAATGAGAACTTTAACAAAGAGCTAGAAAACATAAAAAGTGAGATGGAAAACATAAAAGAAAACCAGTCAGAAATGAAGAATACAATATTTGACAAGAATATGAGGGGAATCAACAGATTAGATAAAATGGAAGATTGAATCAGCCATTTAGAGGACGGGGTAGTGGAGGACATCCAATCAGAACAGCAACAAGAAAAGAAAGTATAAAATTATAAGAATAGTTTAAGGGGCCTCTGGGACAACATTGAGCATAACATTTGCATCATAGGGGTACTAGAAAGAGAAGAGAACAAGAAAACAATTGCAAAACCTATTTGAAGAAATAATGATGAAAATCTTCCCTTACTTCATGAAGGAAATAAACACATAAGCCCAGGAAGCACAGAGAATCCCAAACAAGATGAACCCAAAGAGGCCCACACCAAGACACATCATAATTAAAATGCCAAACATTAAAGACAGAGAGAATCTTAAAAGCAGCAGACAAAAAAAAAAAAAAAAAAAAACCTTATTTAACTTCAAAGGAGCTCCCATAAGACTGTAAGCTGATATCTCAAACAGAAATTTTACAGGCCAGAAGGGATTGGCACAAAATATTAAAAGTGATGAAAATCAAGGGTCTACAACCAAGATTATTTTATCCAGCAAAGCTGTAATTTAAATGAAAAGACAAAAAAAAAAATAGCTTCCCAGACAACAAAAAGCTAAAGGAGCTAGTCACCACCAAGCCAGAACTACAGGAAATGTTGGAGGGACTTCTTTATGAAGAAGAAAAAAGAAAAAATATATATATGAATAATAAAATGGCAATAACTACATATTGATCTACAAATACTTCAAATGAAAATGAAATGCCCCAATCAAAAGATAGAATGGCTCAATGAATAAGAAAATAAGACCCTTACATATGCTGCCTATAAGATACTCACTTCAGACTGAATCCTAAATTTGAAGGGACATATATGCATCCACATGTTCATTGCAGCATTATTTACAATAGCCAAGATATGAAGGAAATCTGGATGGATGGATAAAGAAAAGGTGGTATATATATACAATGGAAATTACTCAGCCATAAAGTGAATGAATGAATGAATGAATAGTAGATAAATATCTAAACTAAATAATAAATATGTAAATGAAAGAATGAAATCTTGTCATCCACAACAATATGGATGGACCTAGAGTGTATTGTGTGAAGTGGAGTAAGTCAAACAGAGAAAGACAAATGCCATATAATTTCACTCACATGTAAAATCTAAAGAATAATACAAACAAATAAGCAAACTTATAGATACAGAGAATATTTTGAGGATGCCAAATGTGAGAAGTGTTGGGGAGTAAGTGAAAAAGGGGAAGTGATTATAAAGTACAAATTGGCAGTTTAAAATAGTCACAGGGATGTAAATTATAGCACTAGGAATATAGTCAATAATATAGTAATAACTGTACAGTGTCAGATGGGTACTAGATTTATCGGGGTGATCACTTTGTAAGTCATGTAAATGTTTAATCAAAATGTTTTACACCTAAAACTAATATTGTATGCCAACTATAATTGAAAAATAAAGAATACTTTTAAAAGTATTTATGGGTAATTATTAAAGCTAGGTGAATAGTTTTGTGTTTGCAAACAATCTTATTTTAGGAATAAGAGAGCTATAAACTCTAAGGTAATTAAGCAGCAAAGTAATAGGAAGGTATTATCTTACCTTAAAATCTTTTGTAATATCAAATAAGTCATTACTGACTGAGCCAAGAGGTAATTTCAATATTATAAACCGATCAGTATAACAAGTTTTCAGAAATGAAATCAGACTAAATCTAAAAATCTATTCTCCACTAACTCAATAACTCTCCAATAACTCAAGATGACTTTTCCTTTTTGGTAGGAGATTGAATTCCAACTATCAAATTTTCTAAAGTCTTAAGTGTATCTCTTGGAGTCTTGGGTCCCACTTTACCCAAGTTTTCATGGCTAGGGGCAGGGAAATTGAATTTGGCACTTGTACAAGATTAAAAATGGATAGCACATAGTGGATTCTAAATAATGGTGGAAGAGTGGTTAAGCAAGAAGTCTTTGTCAAAACACTGAGAGAAATTATGTCAGAATTCCAATAGCAGCATTCTAGAAGTAAAAATTTTTGTTTACATTAGAGTTCTACTGCAAGAAAATAAACCTCCTTTGTTTTGTCCTGAATTATTTTTTGAGTGCTTTTCCATAAAATTCTGATGGAATCTCTGAAAAGTTCCATAGGATAAAACCAAGCATAATATTGCCATTTTATAGATAAATAAACTGAGGCATGGAAAGTTTCAAATACCTTCAGTGAGCTATCACTATAGCAACAGAATATGACTGTCACCTCTCCTAGCCACTGTCTAAGGCTCCTCCTGGAAAAAAAAGATAAAACCTAAGTTTGAAACTCAAGCACAGAAATACTCTAAAATCAACAACCGGCTGGCATCTTTCACAATATAATCTCCAGACAGTGATTCTTCAGTAATAAAGATAGCTTAAGAACAGCAGAGATAGGAAGCACACAAAACACTGCTAAAAATGATCTTCAGTAAATGCTAAATCTAGAGTTGTACAAATATTTTCAGACTGTTTATTAGTCCTTGACAATTTCCTTTAATTGTCATGATTGGTGGAAATAAATATATGCTATCCCTGAAGTTCAACCCTCAAAGGAAATACCTAGTTCTAATAAACAGATTTTATAAGTTCATGTGCTCTCTGAAAAGTAATGACTCGGAAACTTTAGAACATTCCAAGAGCAAGTTTAGGAAATGGCAATTTATTTAGTGACTTTAATAAAACATAAAAGTTCCTAAAGCAAGCAAGTATAATATGGTGAGAAATTTTCATAGATAAGACCCATTTGCCATTGTCATCTGATTTAAGTAGAACTGACAACACCAAATTTGTCATTGATTTGGTTGTGTGAGCTATTCCTCTATTTTGGAAACACTGGAATGCTTAACAAACTAATTGTCTTCCCAAGTGTTTATTACAGACAAAGTTAACACTGCTTTTACTTATTTGTGTCTTTCTGAAAGAATCTCAAAGTCGTTATTCAATGATACACTGTTTTATACATGGCTGTAAATACCCAATAATTTCTGCTCATCTATTCAATATATTTGTAGAATGCTTACTGTGTGCAGACACTGCTGGCTATTTTAACTGCTGCATTGTAACAAGGGAATGGGTTAGCACATCAAGTGTTTGAAATGATGTGAACACAAAATGATATTGAGTGATGACTTAGCTGGAAGGAGAATGTGAAATAAGACCAAAACCAACCATGTACCAAAAATAACTTTAATAAAAATTTTTTTTAAACAGCACGCATTCTTAGTTTATATTCCAGCTAAGATTGCTTTTCTAATAATAAAGCATCTTTTATCTAACTTCTATTCTTAACTCTTTTTTTCTTTGTTTATCCACCTCCTCCTACCTTGCCAATCCCCAGCACTGAATTAATCCCACAACTCTTTCCTCTTCTACTACTAATCTACTAGTAAAATTAATCAAAACAAAGAAATAAAGGCCATTTCAAACAATGGCCTTCTGTCCCCCAATACAGGTATTCATTGCTAATACCTGCTACTTCTTAGTTACCACTGGCAAAACTCACCAGTGTCCTCCATCACACCATCTAAGTCACATTATTGTTAGGAAATAATCTTGCCTTTGCTCCACAGACAAAAGTGCAGCCTTCAATTATCCACCCTCCAGCATGAAATTTGGTCTAACACCCCCGCTCAT
Source organism: Cynopterus sphinx (assembly GCA_030015415.1). Lineage (NCBI taxonomy): Eukaryota > Metazoa > Chordata > Mammalia > Chiroptera > Pteropodidae > Cynopterus > Cynopterus sphinx. The sequence goes on along the minus strand of CM057388.1, from coordinate 27,615,504 downwards.
TTTAACTTTATTACTTCTGTTCTCAGGAAAAAGGGTGCCCCTTCTCATGTTCAAGGCTTATTTTATAACCTGGGCTCCTGCCCCTCCTCTTTCATTCTGCCAAGTTTATTTATTCCTTAACCCAATATTTTCTAACTCTATTAACAATTTGACACAGAAACAGCTCTAGAACCTTTTGGTAGTCTTAATTATCCAATATATAAGTTTAAAAACTCTTGAGCCTTCTTTAAAATTTTTTTCCTTTGGTTTCCATAAGGCACCCTCTTCTGACCTACCATTCTGCCACTCACCCTCAGTCACTATCATTAAGTTTTCCTCATGATTTTTCTGCTCATAAAAGTAACACATAGATGTTGCAGAAAATTTTGAAAATACATTTCAAAAGGAGTAAAAGTAAATTTGCTAACTATAAATAATCTGAGCATTATGGAGCAATTCTTTATAGCCCATATGTATTCATAATTAAATCCCAATCATGCTTTGTTCATTATCTTCGTTGTACTGATGGTTTTTCAGGTTTATAAATATGTCAAAGCTTTTCAAATTGCACACATTAATACATGCAGTTTATTGTATTATACCTCAATTAAGCTGTTTCTAAAATGTAAACAATATAAGAAGATATGTGTATTATTTAGAAATATAATTAAGGAAGTAGAAATCGAATATTTGAATCCACTACAATTTTTAAAGCCTTTTTTTGGCAAAAGATGCATTGAAAAAGAGAGTGAATAGAGTGAGAATGACTGCTGTAACTAGAATTTCGGACTAAATGCCTTATATTTCCTTTGTAAGCTGAAACTCTCATTTCCTGGGAAGGTTGTATCTATCTATATGGAAAAGCACAATCTAAGAAACAAGAACTATAGTGATCAGAGCTATGTTTGTGAAATTAAAAAAAAAATCAGTCTTGCTATAGCTTTGCATTTAGATTTTTTTTCACATAAACACTTTGCCATGCTAATTAAGATTCTACAATACATGAAATATTTAAGACAGCTCATGGATACTAAATCAATGATGAAAACATTATAATTTATTTACCTGAATACTCGATAATAAGATAATGGTTTATTTCTAACTTTTTATGACTGATGTGTGTGTGTGTGTGTGTGTGTGTGTGTGTATAATTAATATTCTTGTGCACAAATTGTTTTCTGTATCCAGATGATCCCTTGGGATAGATTCTTAAGAGTGAATTATCTGAGTGGAAAGAACCGGCAATGTTAAGGTGCTTTTTTACATTATACCCAGCTGTTTTCTCAAAATGTTAGGTCAGTTCATTCTTTCATCACCTGTGGCTCACCTCATTGTACTGCCAACATCTTCATACATTTTTAAAACCTCTTTTTATTTTATAGGTGAGAAACAACTTTGTTGTTTGAGTTTGCATTTTGTATTATTAGAGAAGTCAAGTATGTTTTAATATAATTTGGAGACAAAAGTACATCTTTCTTTTCTGTTTATGTCTTAGCCTAAATGGAGACACTAGTACCTTGGTTACTGATTATTTATGTATTAAATATACTAAACTTTCATCTGTCCTATAATACCAGATTTTATGGAAACTATTTCACTCACCACTGTTTTTATGGAAATTCAATATACCTATAAAATATTTGCATGTTTGCTTATTTAATACAAAGCAATTATTAATTTTTCCTTTGTGACTTCTTCCAATGCTTATAGGCTGGGAAATATTTTCTTCAATTCAAGGTTGGTCTAATACTACCTATTTTATCTCTTAGGGTTTTTGTGATTATATTTTAACTCTAAATCCATCTGAAATTTATTTTGGTTTATGCAATAAAATGATAATGCAACATACTTTGCACCAAATATTTTTTCAATACTTTTTTTGAGTATGTGATCCCTTCTCATTAGTCTGTGATATTTATTTCAACATATATTAAGTTTGTCCATATGTTAGGATCTATTTGAGGGCTATCTGTTCTCTTATGTTGATAATTCAATATTCCTGATCATAATGTTCCTGTAGCTTTGTAATATGTTTGATATCTAGTAAAGCAAGTCATTTCAACTGTCCACATTTTCACATTCCATAATGTTATTCATCAGGGTATTTTCATAAAGAACTTCCTATAATATTAAATTTAAAAATTTCTACTGAGATTTTAAAAATTACATTATCCCCAATTTATAAGAGGAGCCAAAGAAAGGAGAAAGGAAGATATTACTAAAGTCCTGTGCCACTGAAGAAGTGAGGAGGGCCATAGAGTTCCCTTCTCTTCCCTCACCAACCCAAAATGTTCAGAAACTTCTTCCCCCAAAGTCAAACAAAACACAATAAAAATCAAGCCAGGGGAGACTCCAAGGGAGCCACTAGTAGAGATATTAGGATTTATTGAAATAGGTAGAACCTGGCTCCTGTCTTGAAATCTAATTAGAATGAGGCCTTGCTGATCCTCTCCTGGGCCTTTCTGAGTAGGCAAAAAGAGCAGCAGAGGAGACAACAGGGTTAGTTAGCCACGAAGCAATTTCCATGCCCCATGGTTTATTAATATTAATTCTTGAATTTCACATGGATTACATGAATAGCTGGGTTGGAAGGCAGCCAAACTTGTGTAAGTTTGCAGGCACCACCATCCTGAGGAGGGCTGTGTTGGCAATGGGAGGCTGGTAGTTGAGCAGGGCTGGAGAGGAGATGAAGTTTGAAAGGGATCAAAGGGTCACATGGTAGGGGTTGGCTCCATAATGTATGTCTGTTTTACAAGCAGAAGGTCCTGGATTCACACCCCGGGGGGAGTCACAGACCATACCCCAGGTGTGCAATACCCCTGGTGCACATAGGGGAGCCTTCAGAGATCCAGTTCTTAAGGAGAAATAGCAACATCTATAGGTCAAGGGTGCAAGTGGGGGAGTTAATTAAAGAGGAGGAAATAAGGGGTCACAAGGTAAATATCTCATTGCCCTTCTCATGAGAGAGCTGATGTTTAGACCCCATCACACAGAGGGCATCCAACACCGTCAGAGAAGCAGAAAAAACTAAGAGCAGATTGCAAGGTAGCCCAGCTAAGTCATTTGTCTTTTCCCTAATCCCACCTCTTTTCCCTGCAACACAACAGCGTGGCAAGAAGAGTGAAAGAGAAGGGGCATCCTGGAGGAATCAGACACACACCACATTCCCTCCAGGCCCTTTGACTCACAAATCTGACAGGCCCTGGGAAAAGAGAAAAGCTCTGAGGGGTGAAAGAAATTGGCAGATTTTTAATATCCAAAAACGAAGTCAAGAAATCATGCCAAAATGTATTATATGGGTCTGTGACCCAGCAAGGGAAGAACTTTATATGATGCAGTTCTGGGAGCGAGGTCTGAGAATGGAGAAAAGTAAAACCATTTTCTCTTTGTACCCCACAGAGATGAGACAGTTAAATAAAATGCTTACATATGAATAAGCAAAAAGAAGAAAACAAAAATCATCTTACCCCACAAGGCAGCTATAACTAATATTAACCGACATTGCCAAAGATTTTTATGTGAACTTCTTTTTGAAAATGCAATTACAATGTATTCACTGTTTTTAACTTATTTTTTACTTTCAGGAAAATTTCTGGACTTTTGCACCTTTTAAAAAGTGTATAACTCAATTTTTAATAGCTTAGAATATTTTATCTTATCAGTCCATGATAATTTACTCTAACAATGCCATATCATTTTGTTTTTAAAATTGCTTCCAATGTTTTACCATTATGTATAATCCTACAATGGACTCCTTAGAACTAAATTTCTGTACCTCTTTTTAATTATTTCTTTAGGGCAAATTCTACCAGTGGAGTTGCTTTATCAAAGAGTATATACATTTTAAAGCTTTTTCTATATGCTGCCAATTACCCTTTAGTCTACACACCAACCAATAGCCAATTAAAATCTGTTTTTCAACATTTTAGCCCATCTTGAGTATATTCCTTCTTTTGGGTTGCCTAATATCTATTTGTGGTACAGTATTTTTAAATGCATTTTTTGAATACTAGCTATAGCTGACATTTTTTTCACTGACTTATTGGCTATTGGTAATATCTGTGCTGTGCTCATTTTTTTACTAGTGTACAATTTTTCTTATTATTTTGTAAAAACTTTATATATCTATCATATATTACCAATATTCTTTCCAGTTCTATACTGTTTATGATCTTATTTTCCATACCAAAGTTAAACTTTTTAGATTTGACCACATAAAATTATTTCATAATTTGTGCCAGGAATCAACAAAGTTTTGTAAAGGGCCAGAGAATAAATATTTTAGGCTTTACCAGCCAAATTGTTTTTGTTGCAGCTCTGTAGAGTAAAAGCAGCCATATAGGATATGTCATTGAATAGGCATGTCATCATTCTAAATTTCTCAAATTCTGGTTTAAGCTATCAGTGTCATGTTTTGAAAGGGTTCTCCACCACAGGATATATTTTCTATTTTCTATTCTTACTTTTATGGCTTCACATATTTTTTGTGGCCAGTTCTTTCTAATTTCTTTTTTTTTTCATTATTTTTCAGTTACAGTTGACATAATATTATATTAGTTTCAGGTGTACAACATAGTGATTAGACATTTACATAACATACTAAGTGATCACCCTATTAAGTATATGTGGAATTTAAAAACAAAATATATTAACAAACAAACAAAAAAGAAACTTATGGCTACACTTTTAAAATTTCTATCTTTAATACAATTATAATTAATTTTGTTGACTTAATTTTTCTCAAATCAGTTAGTTATCTGGTCTAAAATCATTTATTGAATAATCTATACTTTTCCAACTGAGTTGATTTGCAAACATTTTTAAATTAAAATAATATGAACACCTGAACACATACTTGGATTTTTTTAATGTTATTTAAATAATTCTGGGGCTAATATCATGCCTTTAATTATTAGAGTCTTTTCAATGCATTTTAGTATCTTGTACAGCAACTTCACACACCTCATACTCTTCATTTTAGGTCTTCTTGTTGGATTTCTCTTCTTTTTTTCCAATATGTTCTTTACAATCATTTTGTCAAGTTCTAATAAAAATTCCATTGTATATTGATTGAAATTGTATTAATCTATAGAGGAACTACCAGGGAAACTGGCAGTCCAAGACAATGACATGAACACAGTAATGGCTATTTTCTCAATAATTGACTTTATAATCAACAAAAGCAACTAAAAAAGCACACTTTGGGAATTTTGTATTAAATGTAGTATTTTATTTGAAAATAAGATTCAAGTCATTAAAATTTTGAAACTCACGGGTTTAACTTAATGACCTTTATTGTTATTACTAATTTGATGTCTGTCATCTTATTCTATACCTTCATATTTTTAATTCTTCCTCTGGCTTTCTTTGTTTTCTGTTCTCTGACAAGAACTGACTTCAATTCTGCTAGAATTTAGAAGTTATTTTTAAGTTATTTTAAAAAATAATTTACACTTGTGTGTGTGTGTGTATATGTATGTATGTATGTATGTATGTATGTATGTATGTATGTATATATATATATATATATATATATATATATATATGCCTTACTGTTGAATTGTATGCCTGAAACTTACTGGATTTCATGAACCAGTGTCACCACAATAAAAAATAAATTAATAAATAAGAAATAAAAATAAAATCATTTCTGAATAAGAAAAAAAGATATGAATGAACTATATGAATCTGTAGCCCACTGTACTGTATACCTGAAACTAATATAAAATAATTTATTTTAAAAAGAAGAAAAATAATTTACACTCTATATAATCTGTATGAATGAGGCATGAAATTATAACATTTGAGTATCTATTGTTTGAGACAAAGGATATATAATACAATCTTACTTTTCTGACCCTGATTACCTGGCCCCATCAACCCTTTAATTTTTTTTTAATACCATGATAAAGAATTTTAGATTTTAGTATTTTTTTGTTAGATATTGAGAGAGGTTTCCCTGGGGACTATAAGCTGATGCCACTTCAAATAACAAAAACAGCAGCAGCTAATATTTATTGAGCACTTATCATGTACCATACATCCATTTTCTCATTTAATTACCACAACAACCCTCATTTAACCTCTTTAAGACTAATTTACCCAAGGACACTCACTGTTAAGAACATGTACTGCCATGTTCATGTAGTTAAAATCATTTGCAAACTCATAGGCTGTCTGGAATTCAAACAAATATAGTATGACATCTTTTTTATGCCTTTTTAAGCTTCTTAATCTTTGTGACCCTGACTTAGCTCCTCAAAGGCCAGTATTTCCTTCTACTTCTTTTGCATATTGGTATGTTACATAACTTCATTAGCAAACTCTTTGATTAATCTCTTACATGATATACATCTCACATCTTTTATACCTAATTAATGGACATTTAGTAATCAAAGGTTCTTTAAAGTTGGAGAAGTTGCATGTTCCAGATACTTGCATAAATATTTTACTGCTTTGATTTTTTAAATTTCATAGAAGAAAGGTATTTTGTAAACAGTACATGGACTGTATACCCTTTCAGATAGATATAGGACATAAAATGTTAACAGTTGTATAGAACTGCTTCATATGAGCATCAGATTCACTAAATAGGTGGTGACAAGAATGTTAAAAAGGCAAAAAACCTATACAAAATTGTTATACGTTAGATTTTCTGTCAAGCAAACTGAGATGGAGTTAAACATGCACAATATTTGTTAGAGAGTAATCTTGGGATCAGCACTTATGGAAAGAAGGAAGCAGGAATAAATAGAGGGGAAGTTGAGTTGTAGTACAGAATCAACAGCCTCAGCTAACCTTCTCAAAGAGGTCAGAGCCTTCTCCCAAGTCAGGCCAACATAGTCAGATTGTTATCATCCCTCATAATCAGCAAATGAAGTGGGCCACCTGGGAAGATAGTGGCCTTGGTAATGCTACCCTCTATAGACTGAGGTAATCTCTGAAGGTGCTGATATTGAAGGCTTATTGAAGGCAGCAACTTATCCTTCATTGAAGGAGATCCAGGAAGAAGATTATCAAAGGATCTACCACAACTATCCTCTCTGAAAAGTCAGTCATTTCAATGATGGCCAAACTGCTTCAGTACATTTAAGACTTGCTGTAATTTTTTACTTTTTAAAGTCCTAAAAAATGAAGATGCTAAATGAATAATTACTTTCAATGGGACTTGGTTAGTAATTATAAAATACAAGCACATTTAGGAAGGAAAGAGAACTAACATTCAGTGAGGAATCTCTGGCCCAGGCCTTTAGCGTACACAGTTTCATTTTATCAGCCCAAAAGTGTTTTAAGTCTGCAGACAAGAATATGGAGACAGAAAACTTAACCACAGCTGGTCAATTGTATACTTCAAACTAGAATACCACAAAACTTTTGATGTGCAATGATGGTTCATCTTGACAAATGGTTGTGATGTAAGAGACATCTCATTCCTGGATTTTGAAATATTTTGACAAATGGTGGTAGAGCCTATAACCAGGGAGCCTGGGTGAGAGCAGATGGTCTGGATGGTGCCCAAAACTACCCCAGGAGAGAACAAAAAAAATGCCTCTCTGGACAAATATATTAGGCACAGGCTTCCTGAAAACCTCCAATGCAAAAGAATTTTTTAAATATGTCCCCTCACAATGGCCTCCAATGATCCCAGAATGTTGATGGGTCTTTCATGCCTTGAAAGAATCTGACAGAAATCATCAATCCACTAATATATTGCTACATTTTTGGGCAGCAGAGGAGACACAAAGATATTTAAGAACAACATGTTGTAGTCAAAAAAGTACTGCCTTCCCACTTCACTTAGAATAAAATCCAAATTCTTTGCCATGGTTTATAATTATTACCTGTATTTCTCTCCTGTCTGTTTCTCAGAGCTTACCCTCCCCTGATCACTTTGCTCTAGCCACACTGTTATTTCTTTTGTTTTTTGTTTGTTTGTTTGTTTGTTTCATTTATTTTGTTTGTTTTTTTGTTTTTTACTGGCTATTCCATTTGCCTGGCATAGTCTCCTCCAAATTTCTGTGTAATAGATTCATTCTCTTCCTTCAGATTTCAGCTCATATTTTTTCTGTCTCACAGTGGTTTTCTATGATTCCCATAGCTAAAATAGTCCTCTATTTAGCATTACTTTATTATCTTTATGGCACTTATCACTTTCTGAATTTATCTTTTTTGCTCATTTACTTGTTCATCATCTGTTTCTTCAAAAAATGTAAGCTACATGGGAATCAGGACCTTCTCTGTACTTAGAACAGTGTTTGACACATATTAGGGACTCAAATATTTATTGAATGAATAAAGCGAGCATGAGGCCAAGGTTCTATTTCTAGGTCTACAAAATGTGTAAAATTAGGAAGATCATTTAAGCACTTTGAATGGAAGTTTATTCATTTAAAACAAAATTTGGCACACTGTGGCTCACAGACCAAATATAGCTAGTCACTTAATTTTATAAATAGAGTTCTATCAGAACACATGCATGCTAATTTACATATTGTCTCTAGCTGCTTTTGTACTATAAGAGCAGAATTTAGTAGTTGACACAGACACCCTATGGCTCACAAACCTTAAAATATATACTATATAATCCTTTAAGAAGTAGGATCGCTGACCCTTAGTGATCATATTTCTGTTCTACATTCACTACAGCATTTTTGTAAGGAATAAATGAGAAATTGCATGTAAAAGACTTTTATGAATGCAAAATACTACTCATTTAAGCTTTAACTTTATTAGCTAGAAATATAATTGTCATGAAGCCACAGCAATTAATCCATCAGTGATTGTGTAAAATAAAGGCACTGAATTATATGACTCAGAATATTTCAAGAAGATTTTGGAGAAGTATAAAATCATCCTTTTGAGCATGGGCTAGCTGGTCCTTTTCTGAATATTAGCTCATCCTTTGGGTGACAATCACCTCAACAAAGTAGAGGTAAAGAAGAAAAAGACACATCTGGGATCAAATTTCCACTCTACCACTTTTCATCTATGAGCCTTTGGAGCCTCATCAATTCTACCTGTCAGGTTTCTTATTTGTAAAATGAGGATAGTATAACTACCTATTCCATAGCATTCTTGTGAGGATGAAATGATATGATGCATAGAAAGGGACAGCATCAGTCTCATCGTTAACATCAATAATGATTGTTATCAACTTTGTCATCTTCTTCTTCATCACCTAGCTACTATTACCTCATTCAGAACTAATTCTGTGGCTAAAGAAAAAAAATTGTGTACCTGTTTATTTATATCTTTAAGAGGTCTGAACAGGATGCCAGAGCTCTAATTTCCCTCCTGATTCTTTTGTAATCATCTACTCTCTCCACAGCTATACTACTCTTTTGTCCCATACTACCTACAATGAATAGATGGCCACTTTTCACCTCTTGGAACTAATCTCTAGTAACTGTGCTCTGGGCTACATCCTTACAGTCATGTCATTATTTCTCAGGCTCACCAGGTCCTGTCTCACTCTTAAGACAGTCTTTCAGGTAGGCATCTGGCTCTAGGAAACTCCAGCTCCAGCCCATCCTCTGCACAATATCAGCTTCATTTTCTACAATGAAATCTTGTGACTTCTTTACTTTAAAACTTCTGGGATAACATCAGAAACATGGCAGAATGAGAGATATCCCCAGATCTCTCCCCTAGAAACAACAATAAGCTTAACATCTAGAATTCAACAAAAAATATCCAACCTGCACACAAGCATGCCTGAGCATGGGATATAAGCATAAGAGCTACCACAGGTCAGAATCCCAGTGTCAGGCAGTGGAGTAGGAGAAACAAAGAACTTGTCCCTCATAACTGGAGCTCTCTGTAGAAGGAAGAAGGAGGGAAGAACATGCAGTGAGTTCCCTGAACAGCCCTGCCGGGGAGAGTTAGAAACTCCACATGGCTAGAGGCAGTACCCAGTCATCAGAGAAGAAAGCAGCAAAGCAGGGATGGCAGAAAAATGGGGGTGGCAGAGAAATAACAGTTGCTTTTTAACAGACATGGTTGCAAAACCAATAATGAGCAGCAGTCCGCATCCCCCAACCCAGAAGGCCCGTCCTTCTATTTCCTCCAAGTACAAACACTGCAGAGCCCTGAGGGAATCTGAAAAAAAGCTACTGAGACTGTCGCTAACATTGGCAGGGACTGAAACTGAGGGTACCTGAACTGACTAAATATCTACAGGAAATAAAAAGGCATTATTAATGCTTTATATAAAGCAGAGATCCAAGAGGCTTAGATGCCACCTACTGGAAATCAAGAGAAAAGTGCCTTCCTTGCAATAGGCTAAAGAGAGACATTTATATAATAAATCTTTCTGGGGAAAAAAAAAAGTAGAATAAACTTCCTCTGATGCCTAGGTGAAAAAGAATAGTCCATTAAACACCATAAACAACCAAGGTGACCAGGCATATCAGAAAGAAAGAGAAAAATATCCATAAAATAAGGTGACAGGCATAGAAATATGCATCTTAAATAGCAGAGAATTCAGGATGGTACTTCAGAAAAACTCAGTGAAATCCAAAAAGATTCATATCAACAATTTCAGGAATTGTAAAAACAACTAGATGAGCAGAATGAGTTTTTTCCAAGAAGATGGAAACCTTTCAAAAGAACCAATAGAAGCTCTGGAGATGAAGAACACACTGAAAGAGTTGAAAAATGAAATAGCAGGCTTGGAAAATAGAGCTGACTAAATGGAGGAAGAATCAGTGATATCAAAGACTGAAACTTGGTAATACATCAGAAGGGAGAAGAGAAAAACTGAAGAATGAAAAATAATTAAAGAGAAATACAAGACAGGAAGTAGAATAATGGGCATCCTTGAAGGTAAGGAAAAGGAGCAGGGAGTAGAAAACATTATCAGACAAATAATTGATGAGAATTTCCCAAATCTAAGGAATGAGCTGGAGCTTGGAATTCAAGGAGTGAACAGAACGTCCAATTATCTCAATTCAAAAAGGGCTTCACCAAGACATATTGTATTAAGATTTTCAAAAATCAATGACAAAGGCAGAGTTTTCAGGGCAGTCACGGAAAAGAAGATGGTAACCTAAAAAGGAAAACCCATTAGATTATCATTGGACTTCTCAGCACAAACCTTACAAGCCAGAAAGGAGTGGAATCAAATATTCATACTATCAAATGAAAGGAACTAAAAGCCAAGAATACTGTAGCCAGCAAATCTCTTCTTTAGATATGAAGGAGAAATAAAGACTTTCCTAGACATACAAAAAATTGAAGGAATTCTCCACTATGAGGCCTATATTACAAGAAATACTGAAAAGTGTCATCGCACCTAAAAAAAAATAACAACAACAACAACAACAACAACAACAAAACATACTTAGGAGTAAGGTGACTAGTAGGCAAATAGAATCAGAGAAGTGCAACCATTGCAAAGAACAGGACATTAAAAGCCTAAATAATAAGAAAAAGATTTGCTATAGCAAGATAGTAATGAATGTTGAGCATACATAAGGACAAAATGAAACTTCATTGACTGAAAAGGAGAGGATTCAAAGATCCAGATTCGCAAAAAATAATGGAGATAAGGCATGCACAGAAGAAAAAGGATGATTGTATGTTTATTAGTACACTTTATATATTCATAATGGTAACCACAAAACAAAGATTCAGAACTGAAGTAAAAAACATAAAACAAGGACCAGAGGAAAAACATACAAAATCCAAACAAATGGAAGAAAACAGAAATACAAGGGTAAAAGAGCAATGTAAACACCATGCCAAGAGAAAACAAAAGATAAAATGGCTATAAGAACCTCATATTTCCATAATCACCCTAAATGTAAAATGATGAAATGACCAATAAAAAGGCACAAAGTTGCAGATTGGATCTACAAATAAAATCCAACTGCATGCTGCTTCCAAAAGACACATCCCAGTTACAAAGAGAAATATAGACTCCAATTGAAAGGGTGGAAAATGATTATTCAAGCAAATGGCATTCAGAGAAAAGTGGGAGTAGTGGTACTAATGTCAGATGAAATCGACTTCAAAATAAAAAAGCTAAAGAAAGATACTGAGGGACACTTCATAATGATAAAGGGAATCATGCACCAAGAAAACGTAACACCTATTAATATCTATGTTCCCAAACAGAGAGTCCCAAAATATGTAAAGCAATTACTAACAGAACTAAAGGGAGAAACAGACCAAAACACTATTTTACTATACTAGTGAACTTAAATACCTCATTGTTGGATATGGACAGATCATCCAAATAGAAAACCAATAAGAAAATAACATCCTGAAATAACCCATTAGACCAACTGGACACAGTTGGCATTTACAGAGCCTTTCATCCCAAAACAGCTGCTTATACATTCGTATTCAGTGCATATAGAACATTATTAAGGACTGACCACATGTTGGGACACAGAGATAACCTCAACAAATACAAGAGGGTTGAAATCATACCAACCATATTCTCTGATCATAATGCTTTGAAACTAGAGATCAATTGCAAAAGAAAGTGGTAAGAACCACAAATATATGGAGATTAAACAACATGCTACTTAAAGAAGAAGAAATAAAATAAGAGATCAAGAGACACATATAAATGAATGATAATGACAGTATAACATATCAAAACTTTTGGGACATGGCAAAAGAGGAAAGTTCATATCATTACAGGCCTATCGCCCAAAACAAGAACAAGCCAAAATAAACAACCTAACACTACATCTTTAAAAAGTAGAAAAGAAGAACAAATGAGCCTAAAGGCAGCAGAAGGAAAGAAATAATCAAAATTAGAGCAGAAATAAATGAAATTAAAAAGAAAAAAGACAATGGAAAAAATAAATACAACAAAGAGCTGTTTCTTTGAGAAGGTTAATAAAATTGACAAACCCCTAGCTAGACTCACTAAAGAAAAAAGATAAAGGACACAAATAAAAAAAATTAGGGGTGAAAGAGGGAAAATTGCTATAGACACTGCAGAAATACAAAGGATCATACAAGAATACTATAATAAAGGATATTGCACCAAATTTAATCACCTAATATAAATGATGCAGTACTTAGAAAAATACAAACTTCCTACACTGAATCAAGAAAAAATTAAAAATCTAAATGGGCCATCATCAGTATTGAAATTGAAACAATCATAAAAACTTACCAAAAAGTGAAAGTCCAGGACCAGATGGCTTCACCAGTGAATTCTACAAACATTCAAAGATTTAATACCTATTCTCCTCAAACCTTTCCAAAGTTTTGAAGAGGAAACAATACTTTCTAGCTCATTTTATCAGGCCAGTATTACTCTGGATCCAAACCCGATAAGGATAACAAAAATAAAACTACAGACCAATATCTGTCATGAACATAGATGCAAAAATCCTATATACTATATTAGCGAACAAAATATAGCAACTTATTAAAAACATACACAACAATGAAGTGGACTTCATCTCAGGGCCACGGGGATGGTTCAACATATGCAAATTGATTAATGTGATACACCACATAAACAAAATTAAAAATATGAAACATATGATTATATTGATAGATTCAGAAAAAGCTTTCAATCAGATACAGCACCTATTTATGATCAAAACACTAAAAATCAGTAATGAAGGAAAGTACCTTAATATAATAAAGGCCATACATGACAGACCCTCAGCCAACACTATACTTAATGATGAAAAACTAAAAACCTTCCTTCTAAGAGCAAGGATAAGACAAGGCTGTCCACTATTGCCACTGTTATTCAGTATAACACTGGAGCTCCTAGAGAATGCAATCAAGCAAGAGAAAGATATAAAAAGCATCCAAATAAGAAATGAAGAAGTCAAACTATCACTATTTGTGGATGACATGATTCTTTATAGAAAACCCTACAGACTCCACAAAAACACTACTAGAAACAATGAACAAATACAGTAAAGTTTCTAGATACAAAATCAATGTTCAAAATTCCATAGAATTCCCACACTCTAATAATGAAGTATCAGAAATAGAAGTGAAAAAATAATTCCTTTTGCAACTGCATAAATAAATAAATAAATAGATAGATAGATGATAGATAGATAGATGATAGATGATTGATAGATGATAGATGATAGATAGATAGATAGATAGATAGATAGATAGATAGATAGATAGATAGATAGAAATAGGAATAAAATACATAGGAATAAATCTAATGAAAAATGTGAAGGACCTATATAATGAAAACTACAACCCTATTAAAAAAATCAAAGAAGATACAAAGAAATGGAAAGATATTCCATGTTCTTGGATTGGAAGAATCAACATAGTTAAAATGACCATATTACTTGAAACATTATACATATTTAATGCAATCCCCATTAAAAACTCATTGGCATTTTTAAAAGAAATCTAACAAAAAAATCATAGGATTTGTAAGGAATAACAAAAGACCTCACATTGCCAAAGACATTCTGAGAAATAAAGAATGAGGCTGGAGACATCACCCTCCCTGATTCAAATAATACTACAAAGCGACAGTAATCAAAAAGGCATGATATTGGCAGAAAAAGAGACACATGGACCAGTGGAACAGAATCAAGAGTCCAGAAGTAAACCCATATTTATATGGGCGAATAATTTTTGTCAAAATAGTCAAAAACATATAGTGGAAAAATGAAAGCCTCTTCAACAAATGGTCCTGGGAAACCTGGCAAGCCACCTGCAAAAAAAATGAAACTAGACTGTTGTTTATGATCACACACCCAAATTAGCTCAAAATGGACTAAAGACCTGAAAATAAGACCTGAAACTATAAAGTGCATAGAAGAAAACATAGGAACAAAACTCAAGGACCTTGGACTTAAAGAGGGTTTTTATGAATTTGACCTCAAAAGTAAGGGAAGTAAAAGCAAAAATAAATGAATGAGACTACATCAAACTAAAAAGCTTCTGCTCAGCAAAATAAACCATTAACAAGGTAAAGAAATTACCATCCAAATGGTAAAATATATTTGCAAGCAATGCCTACCTTTAGGGCCTATAATCCAAAATATTCAAAGAACTCATGCAACTCAATAACAACAACAACAACAACAACAAATGATCCAATCAAAAGATGGGCATAGGACCTGGACCTGAATAGACACTTCTCTCTAGAGGACATACAAATGGCCAACATATATATGAAAAGATGTTCAGCATCACTAGCTATCAGGGAAATGCAAATAAAAACCACAATGAGATACCATCTCACACCTATTGGAATAGCTATAATCAACAGGATAAGTAAAAACAAATGTTAGAGAGGGTGTGGAGAAAAAGGAACCCTCATACACTGCCAGTCAGATGGCAAATTCATACAGCCACTATGGAAAACAGTATGAAAGTTCCTCAAAAAACTAACAATTGATCTACCATATGATCCAGCCATCCCTCTATTGCGTATCTACCTCAAAGACTTGAAAACTTGTATCTGAAAGGATATCTGCACACCGATGTTTATAGTAGCATTTTTCACAGTGGCCAGGACATTGAAGCAACTGAAGTTTCCTATGATAGATGACTGGCTAAAGAAGTGTGATACATATATACAGTGGAATATTACTCAGGCATACGAAAAAATGAAATACTGCCATTTTTGACAGCATGGATGAACCTCAAGATAATTATGCTAAGTGAAATAAGCCAGACAGAAAAAGTTGAAGACCATATGATGTTACTTTTATTTGGGATTAAACCTAAAAGCAACAAATGAACAGGACAAACAAACAGAGACTCATGGACATGGGCAATAGACTAGTGGTTACCAGAGGGTAAGGGGTAGGATGAAGACGGAAAGTAGACAGGGTAATTGGGGTCAAATACATTGTGACAGAAAGAAAGTTAACTATTCGAGATAAACACACACAGTGTGTGTGTGTGTGTGTGTGTGTGTGTGTGTGTGTGTGTGTGTACACACACCTTATTGTAAATTTATTGGATTTCATTAACCAATGTCACCATAAAAACAAATAAATAAATATATCTAACAAAAAATAGCTCTGGGATTCCCCATTATCTGTTTGTTGCATGAGGCTCTTCTAAATCTGTCACCTGCCTACTCTGAACCACATCTTGCACCTCTTTCTTGCTGTTACCCTCCCATGTCTGTGTTTTAATCATATGCACCTACTTGCTGCTCCATAGCCAATCTACAGAGCCAAAAGTATGAAAAATGTTTTTCTGAACAACTGAGATTTGGGGGGGGGTTCTTTTTATACAGTACTATCTCAGCTAAAATCCGAGTAATATTTGATAGAAATTATAATTAAATAACTAGGTATTAAGCTGAAGCTTTTCCCTCCCTAATACAATATCTGTAGCATAATCTCATGCTAAAATAGTCATGGATTTTTAAAAATCACAAATATATATATAGAGAGAGAAATCATATATATACTGTCTTTGGGAAACATTTGCTAAATGAGTGTCTTATATAGACACAAATTAATCTCTATTAGCAGGGGCAATTTTTAAAAAATACTCTAGTAAAGTTCTAAAGGATGAAAAGTATAATTGAAGAAAAATCAGAAGCCAAAAAATGTGGGGGAAATGGCACTCAATAAAACTCCTGAGAAGAGGTAACACAAAAAAGGGACAATTTAGGTTGGTTGAATGATCAGCATGTGAGAAAGGAAGCTCAGCAAAGACAGGAGTGTATTAATAAGAGGTCCCCAAAAGGGAAGGAGGACTAAGAGTAGCAAAAAGCTGAGCAGTGCCTTGGATGTGAATCTGAGCCAGATGAGTCACCTAAGAGAAGCTAGCGCTGTCTGATTAAGAAGGCCCAGGTCAAGGGAGAACAGTGCTCCTAAGTAGAGGTAGCCACTGAATTAATTCCCTTGGATATTTATCTGAGAACCTTAATGGATGTTTAAAGATCATTTTGCCCATATTAGCTACTAAGGAGATTTGACCTTCAATGAGAGGTACTATCAGGGATATTTATCGCTCAGCTAATGGCCTGACCTCTTTGATAATGTCACATATACATTTTTTTTCTTCTGACTGACTTAGAAGTGCCCCCACTCCCACAATAATTGTGTATTGTTTTTCTCACCTTGTTTCTTGGAAGGAAGGAAAGGAGGAAAAAAGGGGTAAAGTAATTGGGGGTGCAAACAGCAAGCTATATTCAATTTTGATAACTACTAAAGTCCATATAAGGCAATAGTGGTTTCCTGGGAATTACCCAGCAAGGTAGAGACATATTTTTTTTTTACTTTCAAGGGACATTCATAATTTAGTTTTGAATGACCTTTATCTCCAGTCTGAATGAGGGGACTTGAAATCATGTAGGAGTTGGAACCCGTATCTAATTTGTAGCAAAGATTCCTTGGATCCTTGATGTAAATACATGGGGAAAGAGGGATAACTATCATTAGTTACCAAAGGAAAAAAAATATTTCATCCAGCCTTTCTAGATAATTAACATGACATTATATATAAAAGCCCATGGTGTGAAATGGGTATTAAGTAACATGGGAAGCTGATCTCAGCTCTTTATATACTTAGCTTCAACATAAATTTTGATAAACAGAAAAAAATAAAGCAAATAAAGTATCTTTTTATTTGAATATTTTTAAACTTTCCATCTGAAAATTATTTCTGAGAGTAATAGAATACTAATGTCTGCTGAAAAAGATCTTGTTTGAAAAGCCCTTTGTATCTAGAACATATTAGAATGAATGAATGAATCTCTCATTCCAACAGAAAGTTTCCTGGGTATTTTGGAAATGAGTCTTCTAGTCTAGGACACAGACGTCATATAAGGTCAACTAGTATGGAATAAGCTATACCGTGCAGTGGCCCACTTTAGGAAAGAGATTCTTTATTATTTGTACTAAAAAAAATGTGTAGTGGTAAAAATATAATAAAAAATACCCTAAAATTCCAAAAATTCCTAATATAATGGAGTAAGTAAATGAAACAAATTTGGAAAGTGACAAAATAATTTTCTCCTAAAGACCTAAGTTCCTCATATTAAAAATGAAAGACATGGACCAGTAAATTTCTAACCTCCTTCTCAGAGGCAGAGACAGACCTCCAAGTTCATATGTGAACATCAATTGAGTGTAAGCCCTCCTGCCTGAAACCAAGCTTCCTCTGATCCCAACACTCCATCTTCACCCACTATCTCACTCCATTTTGTCTTAACTCATACACATAACCAGGAACCCTTCTATTTTACCAAACCAATATTCTCATTGGTATATTCATGAAAAGGCCAAGCTCCAATCAATTTCTGAACCTTGGCCAGGCTCCTTTCCTCATTTAGAATGTCACCCCTAGATTACCCAAATTTCACTTTTTTTTTCAACATACAGCTCACTGTTCACTTTTTCTGTACAATTTTTTCCTGACTAGATCAGCTTTGGCTCTTTCATTTCTCTGAGCTATGTTTATATCAGTGCTCCCCAACCTTTTGGGCACCATGGATCAGTTTCATGGAAGACAATTTTTTCATGGACTAGGGGATGGTTTTTGGAGGATTCAAGCCTATTACATTTATTGTGTACTTTATTTCTATTGTTATTACACTGTAATGTATAATGAAACAATTATACAACTCACCATAATGTAGAATCAGTGGGAGATCTGAGCCAACTTGAACACAGTTGTTCTCCCCTGAAGTGATAGATCTAGTTGGTTAAGCAAGTTGAATATGTCACACAAGTAACCAAGGGTCACAACCAATTCTGTGTCACTGAAAAGTGCTGCCAGTGGTGACTGTTTTTTCTAAAGGAAATCTCTGGAGCGACTCTTGTAACTTAAAAACTCTGGCCAATGATCTACCTTTAGAAAGCCAGCTCACTTCTGTGTATGAGAAGATGTGTGTTCTGAGTCCAACTCCCCACAGAGCTTATGAATAGATGTGAGTTAAGGGCATGTACATTAATGTGGTTGATAATTCTCTATGGATGACATGATACATAGATGCACATTCAGAAGGAACCTCTTTGATCCAAGTAGTGAGTCCAGAAAGCTATCCAGTCATGGCAGCCTCTCTGCCTGTGCATATACTGACACAGAATGAAAAATCCAATTTTCCAAACATGTAATCATTCAAATGCTTGAATAGTTCTGCAGCTGTGGTGATGGCTGGCAACAAAAGTGCACACAACATATCCTCACACACATCCTGAAAAATATATCACACAAAACAAGCATTTGAGGCTTGTTGTCAACATTGGTAGACTCATAAACCTGGATTGCATACCGTGGTAACTCATTAATCCCCTCTAATAATTGTACCTCAATATCCTCTTCTATTTCATCAACTTGTCTAGTTATGGTGCTAGCCAAAAGAAAAACATGTGCTACTTTTTGAACTGCAGCCTCTCCTAAAAGTTCACAGCAAGTGTCCTTAGCAGCAGGCAGGATCAACTCTTCACCAATAGTAAAGGGTTTCTTAGTTTTAGCAATGTGGTTAGCCACTACCAATGATGCTCTCAGTGCAGACACATTTGATGAATAGGTGGCCTTCAATAATTGCTTCTGTTCTTCACATTCACATTTTTTTTCTTTAGAAAAACTCCAAAGCCTTGTTTTTTTAATGCAGAGTGCTTGGTCTCCATGTGGCAAAGCAGTTTTGAAGGTTTCACCCCTTTATTGGATAGCTGGTCACCGCATATTAAACAAAGCAGGCTCGGAGAATGTGAATCACCTGTTGCAATGAACCTGTACTTCAACAAGACACTTGGTATTTTCTTTTAAATACAGCTTTCTAGGCACCAATGGAAATGGTGAATAAAATAATTGGTTGGCTATGCATGCACTAAAATAAGCATTGGATTTTCATTTAAACCTGCCACTAGATGCAACTTAATTGCCACTTGCCACTCACTGATAGGGTTTTGATATGAGTCTGCAAACAATTGATTTATGGTCTCTGTGCACTCAAACCTCTCTGCTAATGTTAATCTGTATTTGCAGCCACTTTCTAGCACTAGTATTATTGTATCAGCTCCACCTCAAATCATCAGGCATTAGATTCTCATAATGAGCATACAACCTATACTCCTCACATGTACAGATTTCTCTTTAGAGCAAATGCTAATCAGCCTGAAGACTGGAGATGTGTGGATATCTGCTAATAGATGCAAGAATTAATTGAGCATAGTAGTGGAGGTGCTGTGAGGCTGCAAGGATCAGAATCCCCAGAGTCACCAAGTTGCCAGATTAAGCTGACAATGAGCACCCAAGCCCCACTCTCACAGCCACTTACCAGCCTGTCTGTCATGCTCAGCATGGAGCTCAGTTGTCCAGACCCCTAATTGCTTACCAGCTGCTTAATTTTCTTCATTGTTCACAGAGATATTTGAAGCAGAATGAAATTTACCTTCCAATTACATAATAAACCTAAATTGTTCCCCACAATTCTTGAATTTACTCAGGCATTTACTGAGCACCTAACAGGAAAAAATATATATCTAAAAGAGTCCTTGGCATTACATTGAGCAAGGTGGTTAGGAGTATGAAATATGGATTCTAAAAGGGCTTTTAATCTTGAAACTTCCAGCTCTTTGACCTTGGGCAAGTTATTAAAAATTCCTGAGTCCTAGTTTTCCTCATCTGTAAAAAGAGATTGAAATTCTGATGAGACCAATAAACAATCTATTTACTCATTTTTTTTTTCACCTGGAGTTCTCAAGTCTCTACCTCCTCGCTATTCATCTGGCCTTACCCACTTTGTTAAGGTCTTTGAATTGTTCTCCTCATCAAAAAGATTCAAGTTTGGAAAAAGATGTCAATTTTGGCTTAAATTCTGTTCTTTCTGGATTCAGCATTCAGGTAAATCAGAAAGTCTGCTAGCATCTGTTTAAGGGTAGGCCAAGGAGCTAGCACAGAAAACCATCTCCCAATAGAAAGTATAACCAATTTGATTCAAGACAAGGGGGGCAGTAGATTTATCACCAAAAATCTGGCCACAGATATTTTAGCTATGTTTTAGAATATTCAGTGATGGAAAGTGTGCACTATCATAACATTTGCAAATTTGGAGAATTATGGGGGATTAGAGAGGAATCCCTCTCAAATATCAAAGGCTTAATGTATTATATTGTAGACCCTCTCAAGTCTTTTAAACAATATTTAAGATGGTTCCAAAACTTGTGGATAGCAGGAGGCTTATGTAAACTCCTGAAGGTAACTGAAATCTATAGCAAACAACGAGTTATTTGCTTAGATTTTCTGGGCAAGGGATGTTTCCATCAGTTTATATTAGAAGAGCATCTACCTGAGCAGGACAATTTCTTTATGTATTTATGGAGGGCTCCCATGAATATAAGTGCTAAATAGACAATGCACTTAGGCAAGGGATCACAAAGGCAGCAAGACATGAGCCCTGTTTTCACATTATTTGTACTTTAGTTTGACTAAAAAAAGTAATAATTATACTCCCATGACATTTTACAACTTTCAAAAAAAATTTTTTTTACTTATTTTCATTTCATTCTCAAAAATACATATAAGATAAATATGATCAACTCCATTTTAAAGATGAGGAAACCAAACTCCTAAGAAGTTAAGACATTTTTCTATGGTCAGGAAGTTAGTACATAATCAGTTAAGACCCAGGTTTTCTGACCCTTGGTTTAATGTTCTCATTTACTATAGCTACATCTTAGAAAAAAAAAAAACTCTCCACTTTTACTAAATCAAGGTGGGAAGGAAGGAGCAGAAAAAGTTTTTGATTGATTTTCCTAATCCATCAGGTCCCAATCAAGGCCCTATAGTCCATCTGTCCCTGGCAAAAATGTCATGGACAAATGAGTAGAAAACTGGATGTTAATGAAATTGGACAAATAAGGAGTGATAAAATTTTTAAACTAGGATCAATAGGATGGTAACACGCTTTTGCAATGAGATAGCCCTTGTCCTTATAGAGCTCATAGTGCCTGCCACAGGATCTGGGACATAATAAATAGAGATGCCCAATAAAAATGTGATAAAAGATCAATGGGAGCAAATAGATAACCATGAAACACACCTTAGTATATATTGTGACTTCAAATGTGATAAAGAAGGAACGACAAAGCAATACTAATTAGATGTTTATTTAACACAAGGGTTTGGAAATTAACTATTTGGGAAAAATCAAGTAAGTGTTCTTTTTATTTCATAACATGATCTCATAACATAAAGCAAATTCCAGATGAATGAAAGAGTCAATTGTTAAGAACAAGACTATTTTTTAAAAGGCAAATTTTAACTATAAATTATAATTTCACTAATTTCTGACTGGCAATAGATGTCTAAGTATAAATATAATGTAACAAATTATACTGTAAGCAGCTAAAACATGATTACATAAAAAGATTTGGATCTTGGCTTAAAATTTTTAAATTTCTATATGTCCAAGGACACCATGAATATCATAAGATGGACTAGGAACTATGTATACAATAAATAAGGAAATGATTAATCAATCACTTAACATATTAAAAATATAAAAAGCATACAAAAAAACATCACTTGAACTATAAAAAGTTAACAACTCAATAAGAACAACATAAATATAGTAAGAAAAATGGTCAAAGGATATAAAATCTAATTTATACAACTCAGTCATAAGAAAAAATAAAGTACTGCCATTTGGGACAACATGGAAGGATTTTGAAAATATCATCCAAAGCAAAATAAGTCAGACAGAAAAAGTCAAGAACCATATGATTTCACTCATGTGTGGGATATAAAACTGAAAGCAACAAATGAACAAACAAGCAAACAAAAAGTCATAAACATATATGACAGTTTAATGATTACAAGAGGGAAAGTTGGGAGGGAGAATGGAAAGAAGACAGAAAATAGTAAATGGGGCCAAATATATGGTGACAAAGAAGATTCGACTTTGGATGGTGAACACATAATGCAATATATAAATGATATATTATAGAATTGTATACTTGAAACCTATATAATTTTATTAATCAATGTCACTCCAATAAATTTAATAATATTTTAATATTTAAAAGAAATAAAATAAAAACTAATTGAAAAATGTCCAACCTCACTATTAATTAAAGAAAAATAAAAAAACACTGAAATATTTTTACGTATTATTTTTGTAGAAATTAAAATTATAATGCTCAATACTGCTGAAAACATGATGAAATGGCCTTCCAATAATTGATAAAAATTAAAATGATGCAAACTTTATAGAAGGCAATTGGGCAATCATTATAAACATTTTTTTTTAAATGTGCACAGACTGAATTTGTAATTCTGTCTCTATAAAATTACCCTAAGCAAATTATCTGAGTTGTAAAAAGAAACCCTTACAAGGAATTTCTTCATGGCCTTTTGATAACCGTGAGAAATGTAAATTAAAACTGAATACTAGGATATTGTTAAGTTAATGATTCAAAGGATAAAATGCTGTGTAGTTATTAAAAATTAAGTTTTAGATGAATATTTGTTGAAATATGAAATATTTGATTTATATTAAAAGGTGAAAATAGACTACAAAGGGGTATTATGATACCATTATTTTTAGGGAGAAGAAAAGAAAGAATGAAGAAAAGAAATAAGGAGAAGAAAAAGGAAAAAATAAATAATGGAATAGTAACCTCTGTTGATATTTTGTTGTATATTCTCAGATGATTACATCACAAGGGATTTCTTATTTGTTGTCCTGCTTTTGCTTTTCTATGTTTAAAAAAGAAATCCACATTTTTGTCTTTGAAAATTTGGGTTGTTTTTTTTTTTACTTAAAACTGCAAAGGATACCCAGAAATCTCAGTGCAATAAAATTGCACATATTTTTTATTTTCTTTTTGCTATCTCTACATATTTTTTAATACTTTTACAGAAAGTATGCATTATTTTTGTTGAAAGGAAAAAGTTTCTCTTGTACACCAAGACGATATGGGTATCTCTTTCACATGGAACTTTTTTTCATTGTGAAATTTGTATAATTCTATGAAATAGATTTTTAATAATAAAGATCTCATCTGAATAATCTAAAATAGATGAAGAGTTCAGAATGGATATAAATTTGCCAATGAGTACCAGGTATCAAATATCTTTTCAATTCTTTACACAAGGAAACTGTAACAGAAATGAAAGTTTATTCTCCTTAATTTGGGTTTAACTTCCATGTTAACCTGTGGGGTGGAGAAGGCTTAGCTGCAGACATGTCTACACGTACTCAGAATTTAAGCAAGTGAGGAACAATAACTGGGCTGTGGCTGAAAAGAGAGGTGTTAAAAATAGTACTTTTAGAGTCTAAACATATATTTTCAGCACCCTACAAGTTTATAAAAAAGGTTGCTGTAAACTATTTCACCTTTGTTCAAAGTTTAAATGCTACTGAGTAACTTTTTAATAAATAATATTAATAAATAGAAATGGCTGATATTTATTGAGTGCTTGCTTTATGCCAATAACTGTATTAAAATTTGGTTGTACATTATTTCTTTTGATCGGAACAGCAGCCTTATGAGGCAAGGACTATTCGAATTCATATGTGACAAATTTTAAAAATCAAGCTCAGAGAGGTTAAGTAACTTGTCCAACTTTCTGTAGTAGAGCTGAAATTTAAAAACAGGTTTATCTGAATTTAGAGTCCATGTACTTTATAATAACATATCTACTAAAGGGAAATGACACAACAAAAAATGCATTCCAATGGTCACCAAAAAATACATATTAACTAGAAAGTTAAATACCAGCACTGTTCTTAAAAACTCCAAACTGGAAACTATCCAAATGCACATCAGCAGTTGTACAAATTATGGTATATTTACACAATGGAATGTTATACAGCAATGAGAATAAGTTATCTATAACTACATGCAAGAAAAGGATGAACATCACAAAAATAATGTTGAGCAAAAGAAGTCGGGTCCAAAAGAGCACATAATGTATGATTCAATTTACTTTAAAAAAAATTAAAAATGCCAAAACAACCAAAATGAATCTATGGTTTCAAAATCAGATAATGATTACTCCTTGAAATTGAGGTATGGTAGTGGGCAAAGTCTGAATGGTGGCATAAGAGGGGTTTTCTGGAATGCTGACAATGTTCTATTTCTTGATGTAGGTTCTAGTTATAAGAATGTATTCACCTCACGAAAATGAATTGAGCTGTATACCTGCCATGTGTGTACATTTCTCTACAGCTAGTGACTCCAGAAGTAGAAAGTCATTGGTGACAAGCATCTAGTTTAGTTTCTACTATGGGAAACCTAAAACAAACACATGCCACACACAGGAAAAGAGTACAAGGTGATAAAGGAGGATCATGAAAATACTGGTCTGTTAAAGATCAGCTTTATGAAATATAAAGAATTTACCATGGGAAATGACAAATAATATGCCACAGCAAGTTCACTTTGTTACCTTTCTATCAGAATTCAGAACAGCAGTATGTCTGTTTGAACAGCAGAAAAGTGTCTGCTTTAATATCACCACCTGCAGAATGAAATTCAACAAATTAAGTTAGAAAATTTTCATTTGCAAATGAATATTTATTTAGATGGTTTCTGTCTTCATAGCTCTATAGGTAGCCATTTGAGGATAAGGCCTTAAAACTGCCAGAGGGTGTGGTGTTGGAGTTGGTCTATTTTAACTTAATGATCTGGAAGAGGAAATAACCAACATGGTAATGAGATTGCAAATGATGCTAAATTGAGAGTGTTACAAGTGATAATAAAGGAAGAGGAACAAAATGAGAAGATTTTGCTGATAAAATCTTGGCTTTAGAGAGTAATACCTGTGCACTGAATTCCCAATTCTCTTCCCTAGCAATAGATTCCTGAGCATAGTCCTTTGTGCTCAAAAATAAAGTTACAATATCTTTTAAAAATGTGTATTCTATTTCAGCACTGCAATTTTAAATAAACTGTTTAAAATTTCTGAATAGTGTTAAATTTATAGAAAAATTGCAAAAATAGCAGAGAGTTCTCATAGACCCCACATTCAGTTTTCCTTACTGCTAACAAGTTGCATTAGTATGGTACAGTTCTCACAATTAATGAACCAATCTTGATATATTATTATTTATTGAAGTCCATAATTTTGACATATTTTCTTAATTTTTTCTTACCTAGTGTCCCTTTTCTCTTCCAGGATCCCATCCAGATACCACATTTCACTTATTCATTATATCTCCTTAGGCTCCTCTTGGCTGTGACAATTTCTCAGGCTTTCTTTTGATGACCTTGACAGTTTTGAAGTGTACTGGTCAGATATTTTGTACAATATCCCTCAAATGGGACTTCTACAATGTATTTCTCATTATTAGACTGGTATGAGTTTTGGAGAAGACTACAGAGATAAAGTACCTTCTCATCACATCATGTCCAGGGTACATATTTCAATATGACTTATCACTTGATGCTGAACTTGATCACCTGGCTGAGATAGTGTTTGTCAGGTTTCTCTACTCTACTTACTCTTCACCCTCCTCCCTTTCCATAACTGCACTCTTTGGAATGAAGTCACTAAGTGCAGCCTGCACTTAGGGAATGAAAATTATGTCTACCTTCTTGAAGGCACAGTATTTACACAAATTGTTTAGAATTCTGCATGGGATATTTGTTTATTCTTCCCTCTTTTGTTTATTTAATCATTTATTTATACCAATATGAACTCATGAATAATTATTTTATATTTTGGTTTATAATTCAATACTACTTTGTTCCTCAAATTATTACAACTTTTGCCATTCACAAAGCTCTGTCAGTTGGCTCCTGTGTCTCTTTGACATATCACCACCATTTTGAATCTTCTTGAACACTTATTTTCTAGCAGAAAAAGATGCTTCAGAGTCATCTGTGTATTTATAGTCCTAGAATTAGCCATTTCTCCAAGGAGCAATGGTTGCTTTTATGGGAAAATGGTATTAGAAACCAAGACCTGTGTTCTAAGTGTGATCATTGCTACTGAGGTATTTTTGCTTCTAGGCCTTCTAAGCTAACGGTGCAAGGAAATATACATTTATATACTAACTCACATGTGAATGCATACCTAAGTGTGTGTGTGTGTGTGTGTGTGTGTGTGTGTGTGTGTGTGTATCCATCTGTGTCTATATTAAGCTAGTACTTAGATACCCAAAGGAAGTAAAGGAGTGCCCCTATAGGTTATTTGAAGGAGAAGTATTTAGGAAACATAAAGAAAGCCAGTGAAGCTAGAGTAATCAGAGACAGAGTCACTGGAGAGGAAGCAGTGGGAAACCTCATCACATGGTGGCTTGTCAGCTATAGTAAAAATTTGGGCTTTCATTCTGAGTAAGATTTAAAACCACTGGAGAATTTTCAAACAGAAAAAAAATGACATAAGTTGACATATTTTAAAAAGATTGTTCTGACTGATACATTGATAACAGACTGCTGGGGATGCGGAAGACAAGATGGAAGCTACAGAGACTACAATAGTTTCTCGGTATATCTGGAGGGTATTTTCCAAGACCCTCAGTGGATAGTACCTGACCCTGACTATACTGTTTTTCCCGTATACATACTTTTTCATTTAAAGGAAGAATTTGTGGTTTCTATTTTGCATATCCAAATTGCCAGAATCACTGCTTTTGCTCTTTGGGGCCATTACTAAGTAAAATAAAGATTCATTGAACACAAGCACTAAGATACTGAGACAGTTGATCCGATAAACTAGGGAACTACTAAGTAACTAGCAGAGCATATACAGCATGGATGCACTGGACAAAGGAATGATTCATATCTCAAGTTGGTTGGAGTAAGATGGCTTGAGATTTCATTATGTTACTCAGAACAGTGTGCAATTTAAAACTTATGAATTGTCTGCTTCTAGAATTTTCATTTAATATTTTTGGACCATGTTCGACTACAGGTAACTGAAGCTATGGAAAGTAAAACTGTGAATAAGGGGAGACTATTGTATTTAGGATGCCAGAAATAATTCAGGCAAGAGATGATGGCGGCTTTGAGGAAATGAGATGTCATCAGATTTTGGAATTGATTTTTAGATAGAGCCTACAGGATTACTGAAAGATTAGTTGTACTATTAAACCTTCATAACAACCTATAGTAAAATAAGAGTAATAAATTTTATTTTAAAATGATGAAACTAACCCTCAAAGAGATCTTACCTAGGTCTCTGAGGTAACAAATGACAAATCAAAATTCAAAGCCAAATCTGTCAGGCTCCACACTCTTAACACTGAACCTTCCACTCACAGCCTGTTAGAGTTATGAAGGATCTTTGAGTTTGGACAAAATTTTATTTCACAGAACTAAATACTGAAGAGGATAAGAAACATTCTCTAGGTTCTAAAACTAGCCTGGGGCAGAACTAAGACAAAAAGTCCTATCTGGTGACAATTGAATTGATCACATTCTATCCTTCCTTAGTGCCTTTTCATCTGATAAGTGGGAATAAACAACCAAAGTGATTGTCAGGTGATTGTCAATTAAACCTAAGTTCACAATAGAATAGCTCTATTACACAATCCACTGCAATGGGTCATCTTTGAGAAGGCATCACAAGGCAGAGGGAAATATTTATCACACTTCTCCCTGAACACTGCCTATATTTTTAATCATTAACAAAATGACTCAATGTTTACAAGAAGACTTTAGGGAATAAAGATGAAAGAAACAAATAAGCAAACAATATTCATGGAATCAACGAGTCCTAGCTACCTAAAAAAAATCATGCTAGGGGTGGTAAAATGGTTGACTTTCACGTGTTTTTGTAGAATTCTTTGGTATTTCTGTTCCAACTGTATTGCACTTACACTGTGGCACTGCCTAGTATAAGAAGCAGCATTATTCTATTCATCTTAATTGGATATTTTTTTTTTCCTACAAAAGATATTCTTGGGGAAAAAAAAAGAATTACAATGCCTGGAAATAAATTGCAGCCCTTTGGATTCATAAAATACTTTTTCTACCTAGTCCTTCAAATTCAATGCAATCTACTATTTCTTAAGCCCTCTCCATGTGCCAGAAATTGGGATAAGGGATTTATGCATTGTTTATTGAAATCTAAGACAACCTTATGAAGTGGGTATTATTATCTCCATTTTTCAAATAAAGTGATGATTGTTACTGAGTTTTATGCCTTCTGTTGGCTCACAAAGAATCCTGGGTTTGCTTCTATACCTTCACTTTCCCAAGTAAATCAAGGATTGCAGTGCTAAATGATGTCTCTCTTCCACTGTTTTGAATAACTTGATAAAGCAAAATTAGATATGCAGAAACCCTTTTTTCTCTTATCTTTAGCATTTTAACATACCCTGAGAAGTAACACAGATCTTTTTCCTAAGTATTTCACTTAATCCTATGTATTCCTGACAATAGCCCTCTGAGATATTCTTTTAATTGCCACCTGTTCACCCCATTAGTGAGGGAGGGATTTTTACACCAGGGTAACATGGAGACCTGAGAATATGACACTCAACACTGGACAGATGAGATTGACAGGTAGTAAACTGTTTACTAGCCACACATACTCTTAACCCAGAGAAAGAGGACATCTCACTATGCAGGGACACATGGGTGTTGTACTTTGGAAGAGTTAACCATCAGGTGCTATAGGAAACAAGCTTTGTGGTATCGAAGAGTGAAATGTCCCCAGGATTCTACAGCAGAATGTGATTGGCTTGTTTGTTTAATTTCATAGACTGTCAGGGAACTGAAACCCACTATTCCGGGATATGCAGGAACTCTGCCTGGTCCTTATGATAAGGAGGATATGTTTGCCTAAGAGATCTTATCCACTAGAGCAAAGTAGGAGGGTTATAGTTGAGTTATTAAAAGTCCTCCCAATTTTACTAGATGTCAAGGCAACACATTATATTGAGTCTTAATTTTAGGCCTTATACCACAGATATGCATCATTATTTCCATTCTATAAATGAGGAAATGGAAATCAAGATACTCATATCATGGAAGAAGTCACACAGCCACTGAGAAACTGAGATTAAACTAGTCTCTCTGACCTCAAAGTCATATTTAGTTTACACATGGTAATGGAACATCTTCCGTTTCTAACCAGCATTTCAATGTGATTGCTGATAATTATGAGAATGGAAAAGAAAGAATATACCATTTTCTGTCAATGTACAACAGAATATTTCTTCCCCAATGCCCAAGTCACCAGCATTTGGCTGGAAGGAGTCACTACTAATGCTTAGAATCTCAGAGTGGAGAGAACCATTGTTGGTTCATGTCAAGGCCTCCTCATCCGGCCTGGTTGTATTTTAGCCCAATCTCAGAAAAAGTATAGGTATGGCTTAGATGAATTAACATGAATATTTTACTATGCATATTTGTGTTCTTAAATGTTTAGACTGTCAGTTATCCATAACTTTTTCCTTTAGCTTTGAGTATTTTAATAGTTGTTCTCCTTATATTCTTGTTTTTTTACATCTCAAGTTCTCCAAGCATCTGCTTTAAGCCTGAAAGTGTTTTCCTATCAATAGTGAATGTAATTTCTAAAATATACACAAGAGGATTTTTGTGAGGAAGGTGGCAGACTAGGTTACATAAAACTACTCATGACAATTGACAGACATTAAGTAGTTTGGCAACTATATGTTGCACAGAATTATTTGCTTTATATTTTCATTAATTATTTTGGAATATAGTTAAGGCATATTTTTGACAATGTATACTGAACTACATACTTTCTTAAAAATCTTTCTTAAACTACATTGGATAGCTGTCCTGTCACTTAGTTGAATGAGAAGAGAAAGACAAAGGAACTGATTCTATCAGAACTGGCTGCAAAATCATTTTTGGAGATGGTCATGATACAAATAGATGACAAAAGAAAGAGAAAGAGATGATAGACATGTTAATGTCTAAATAATCTGAGCTTCTGTGCATTATGTATTTTGTTTTAAATTATAATATATACAAAGGCATTGTATCTTCTCTCCTACTTTAATGTTTTATTAGATTAACGTAGTGCTATTTTTACCCTTATTGATTTTTAATAAAAATTCAAAATGAAAGTTAAATACACACACACAAACACACACACATGCACATTAGAGTGCCTTCTTTTTTCCCTAAATTTGCTGAATCATTCAATTGCAATGAAGCCTTTTGAGGAAGAATAACTGTTGTTCTTGCAAATTTCCTGGGAGCAATTATCTTAATTGTATTACATTGAATGAGGTGATAGTGAATAGGGGTCCCACTATTCACTATTCACAGGACTTCTTTTTGTATATTTTGAAATATAAACACCAATTTTTAGGCATAAAATGTTTAGGAAATTTCTAACCAATTGGATAACATGTGTAATTTAACAATGCTAATAAACTGCATTATAAGTGAGTTGTCTTTTTGATTGTGTAGTCTTCATAACCTAGTGACCATGAAGAACAAAGACCTTAAGATTTTAAAGCTAATCATCTATCTCAGTGAAAGGAAATCACAAGAGAAAAAGGAAAGCTGGTGACATGAAAAGCAGCAAGTTAGCAATTGATATCATTCCCCCATAAAGCAACACAAGAGTTGAGATTAAGGCAAAATATATTATCAAAATACCAGAATCTCCTAATGATAGAGCAAAATTAAATATGCAGTAATTGACTCAGAAACCCCGCATCTCAGAATCTATACCAAAAAAAAAAAAAAAAAAAAAAAAAAACAACCCACTGGTAGAATATGCTATTTGTATTAGCTAGCAATTAGAAACAACACAAATATTTATCACCAAGAGAAATAATGAATAAAATATGGTACATCAACCCAATGGAGTCCTTTGCAGCTATAAAAATGAAGTAGAAATATTTCTATATACCACTAGAAAGAGAAAAGTGTACTAAGAAATGGCAAAAGAACTATCAGAGAAGAGACTTCAGAAACATATTATCCGAATGTAATGTATGAACCTTTTTTGGATTCTGATTTTTATGCACTGTAAGAAAATATTTTTGAAACAACCATGGAGAATTAAACAAAAAAAAAAATACACATCAGATAATAAAAATAATAATAATTTGGTCATTTTTTTAAAACATGAGAGAAATACTAACATATTATTTTGGAATAAATGATCTGAAGTCTGGCATTTACTTTAAAATACTCCAATAAACAAAAAAAAATGTAGAGCATGGAGAAGAGTTCAAACTAAAACAACAAAATGTTGATAAATGTTGAAGTGAAATAGGAAATACTATTTTTTTTCTATTTTGTGTAAGTTTGAAAAATTCCATAATGAAAAATTTTAAATGAATATTCTATATACATATATACATAAATATGTTGTGTGTGTATATATATATATATATATATATATATATATATATATATATATATATATATATATATATATATATATAGAGAGAGAGAGAGAGAGAGAGAGAGAGAGAGAGAGAGAGAGAGAGAGGCCTTGGCCTCACCCAGAAGATCCTGACTGTGACTGTGTGGGTCTGGTGCAGGACCTGGCTATCTGAATTTTATTTTATAGGTTCTAAGTTTTTTGGCATTCTCATTAATTAAGCAACAAAATATGGCATTTGGAGGATTAAAATTTCTTAAAGATTATGATGATTATAAATCCATACTGACTTTTAAAACCATGATGAATACAATCAATTTTTTTTCTCAGATAATTCTCAAAACCCTTTAAGGTTCTTAGGTGACTTAACTTTACATGAATAACATGGATTTTTATCCAGCCTACTTAGATGTTCAGATTGCCGGTTAATAGCGAGTCCTGGTTGACAGAATGCCAGATACAAATATAATATGCTTAAGTCAACTTGAGGACAAGGGCAACATCAGCTCTATCTTTTATAAATGTCCACAGTCTCTTCCACTTCAAAGGATTATAGAAGGGATAACAAGTATATCTCTGTAAGTGATTCAGAGTCTTAAAAAGACCTTCAATAAAATCTAAGGTATTAGCAGTATTAATAAGGAAAGCTACTCATCCAGTGGGCTCACCTTTGTCATCAGCTGAGGAAGAAGAGTTAAGATTGGTGAGTGGCCTCCCTGCCCAAGAACAGACAGAATGAGAGGCAGTCCAGAGAATGAAGGGAAGACTTCTTGGGGCAGATCAGCCCAGTCACTTTCTCAATGTTTGAAAGCAGAAAGACATAGGGCCCAGCAGTATTCCACCCTGCATCTTGCTTTCAGATACAAAAGGCAGGATCTGAACTGAGAGTTTGATCCAGCAACAAACATGAAGATGTACTTCAGACTAACTCCTGAACAAAAGAAAAAGTACACAAGTGTATTTCCATTTTTATTTTTCTTTATATTTAAAAATCCATTTTAAATTAACTTTTAAGCAATACTGAACCAGGAGCAAAGTATCTCTAAAACATTTTATCAAATTGCTTAATTAAAAAAAACTGTAGAAATAAGAAACTTTTCTTGAAGAAAGCTTTTTTTGGTAAAATTCAGAACATAGTTGGTTCTCACAAGGCATTTTAGTAATTTTTCCACTCTCTAGGGGTGTTTCTCAGGAAACCTAGACTTCTTAGAGTCTGAGATGATTATATGCTGGATGCTTTCTCCAACTAAGAAAGCTCATTAGAGACTTATGTGTAAATTCATGGTGCATATTAATTAATTTGCAATGAGTGATAAAACTTCTAGATGGGTTGAAAAGTCACATTAGTAGAACCAACATTCATTCAACAAATATTTATTAAATGCTGTAATAGGCTGAATAATGGTACCTGAAAATAACAGATGTTAATCCTGAAACCTGTAAATATTTCTTAATTTGTAAAAGAGTCTTTTCAGATATAGTTAAGATAAAGATCTTGAAATGAATAGATTACCCTGGATTTATCTGGGTAGGCTCTAAATGCAATCATAAGTATCTTTAGAGAGAGCCAGAGGGAGATTTGACTACATATCTACAGAGGTGAGGCTATGTGAAGATGGAGCAGAGAGAGATTTGAAGATGGCAGCCTTTGAGATTGGAGTAATGCAGGCACAACCCAAGGAATGCAGGCAGCCATCAGAAACTGGAAGAGGCAAGGAATTGATTGGCTCCAGAAAACGTGAAGTCTTTTTATCTTGATTTCAGCCCATTGATACCAATATCAGACTTCTGACAACCAGAACTGTGAGATAATAAACTTCTGTTGTTTTAAGATACCAAGTTTGTAACAATGTGCTGCAGCAGGTATAGGAAACTAATTCAAGCACAAACTGTGAGAACTGTGTATATAAGGACTACAACCTAAACTACATGGTTTCCACCTCCATGGAGCATAAAAGAAGGTGATGGGAAGGTATATGATTTGATGGCATCAGACCTTGATAACCTTCTGTATTCCTGCCACAGTGGGAATATATAACCTGCAGGCAGATTGATGTTCTTGTCAGATGAAAGTATACTTTTTTCCTTCCAGACAATTCTACAGGACTTTTTTGATGTTCTGAGCTAATCATCTCTCCTTTTTCATCTCCACCAAATATAAATGCAAATATAAATATGATTTTACTTATTTAACTTTGACAGAGCACCTGGTTTTATACAATCTTACCAAGTTCTTGAGGTATCACCTCACATAGCTAGATCTTTCACATAGTACTTAACATTTCAATGTTTTCAATGAATAAAATCACAGATGTTAGGCATTTGAACAAAAATTATTTTGACATTTTATGACACTTTCAGCTGAGATCTCCCATTTGGCAAAAGGACAAATGTTCCGGACATTCTGCAAATCACTGTCTACAGTATCCCTCTGACCATACAACAAACTATTAGGTATGACATGCTGCCTTGCAAATGCCATAATCTTCTGTATGCTGATTTTAAAGATTCCTTGTTAGTTAACATATTTTAGATGAACTGTCTATGTTACAGTTAACAAGTAGAATGTTTTGCTTATGACATAGATCTATTGATAAAGTCTTAGTGCTCAGGTCTAAGAAATTCCACCCTCTGTTGCCTCTGATTAGTTTCAAGAATTTAATACAGATCAGGCCATCTTCCCAAATGTGAGTACAAGCTAGTTTGTCACCCAGCTTCACAAACAGAAAAAAAAATAACCCAGGGTTTATCCTTCAGTGTTACTATCCAACTTTGGAGCTTTGAGGAAAAAAGAGAATAGACAGCTGTTACAACAGTGCTTTCTGCAAGCCCACAGACAGCTAACATCGCTACGAGTCTAGGAAAGGGAAAGATATTTTTTTCATCAGGCTTCCTGCTGCCTACAGTTTCTATCTTCTACCGCCAGTCCATTTTTCTATTTAGAAACAAGGTTAATTTACTTATATCTTTAACTGCAAGATTTATGAGGTTTTCCATGGGTTTCAGATATTTCTGTTGGGGTCAGTAGACTTAGAGAGAGAAAATTGTCTTGAGTGCCAAGGCAACAAGAACAGAGTTTGCTTGTTTGACTTTTCTGTTTTAATAGGCTTTGAAAGGCATGAACTGAGAATGGCAGAATTCTCTTTGTTTGTGAATTTATAAAATTTTTAAATATATTTTATGAATATAAAGCATATAATGCATACAATTTAGAATATAAACAAAAGAAAATATAATGAACTGAAAAAGACCACCTGAGAAACCTATCATTCCAAAATAACTAGTATTGGCTTTGAACAAGTATACATTTCTTAATGAATTTATATCATTCTCTGTATGCAGTTTAGCATCTTGCTTTTTTCACTTTATATAAAATCATATTTTTCATTTTATTATATATTTATTACAAACATAACTTTTCAAGGCTGTAAATATTCTATCATAATATGTTTGACCATTTCCCTATTGTTTGACACATCTATAATTTCCAATTTCTCACTGTTAAAAGTAACACTTTGAATGAAGTCTTGCATTCACATTTTTTGTGGACATCTATAATTAATTCACCAGGATAAAGCACTAACTGTGAAGTTACTAGATTAAAGAGTATGCAGATTTTAAATATTCTTATTAAAATATAACACACCTAGAACATAAACAAATTATAAGTATATCATATGCTGAATTTTTATCAAATAAACTCATCCATGGAACAAATAGCCAGATCAAAAAACATTATCAGCATCCCAGAAGCCACCCTCCAAGTTCCTAAAAACCCTAAACATAACCATTATACTGACCTTTCACACAACAAGAGTCTTACCAGTTTTCTTAATTTTATATAAATAGAATTATTTATATGGTATCTACTCTTTTTTATCCAGCTCCTTTCACTAAAAAGAATGTCAGTGCAATTCATCTATGTAGTTAAGTATGGGATTCATTTGTTTATTTTTATTGCTGGATGATATCCAATTGTACACAGACATTATTCATTCTAATGTTGATTGACATTTGAGTACATTTCAATTTATGGCTATTTTGATACCTAAGAGTGGAATTGCTAAGTCCTAAAGATGGCATATGTTCAGCTTAAATACACACTGTCAGTCTTTCCAAAGTAGTTGTAGAATATGCACATTATAAGTCTCTTGATACAAACTACCATTCACAAAAATTCTCTCCTATTACAACCTCCAAGCAGCATCTGAGACACCATGTGGAACCCTTTCCAATAGTAGGTATTATACATTTTTAAAAAACTTTTGCCACTTAGATGGGCCAAAAAGTGGTTTCTTGCTATTGTTTTAATTTGTATTTCCTTGATTGTTATTGATAGTCAGTAAACATTCCACACACACACACTCACAAAAAAAACACAAATATCTGATAAACATGAAAAAATGTTCACATCATTTTCAATTTATCTATTGAAATACTTGTCTTTCATGTTTTGAAAGGCTTTGCTTTATATTAACTAAATCACAAAAGATTATTAAATGATAACTTTGCATACACATGTGTACTCAAGTTAACAGAAGAGTGCATTTTGGGACTCATTCCTTCGTTTTAAACCTTTTATTCACTAGACCAATTTATTGTGTATACATTGGACACAAAATTGCTCAAGGTGTATAGATCTGACCTCAAGTGGTTTATAGTTATCTGCTGCACAAAACTCCAAAGTGAATATCTACAGTGTTGAGCAGCAAGCTATGTAAGCCACATAAGATGATAAGAAAGCAAGGGCCTTAGGAGGAAAGACAAAGAACCTTTGGTTGGAGAATAGATGGCATTGAGGGTCCAGCCTCAAAGCTGAAACTTGAAAGATGAGAGGACATTCTTCACTAGTTGAAGCAGAAGATGAAGCACAGGCCAAGCTTGCAGTAAAGCCAGAAGGAGGCCCAGGGGCACATTTCAGCTACCAGAAGAAGAAATCAAGAAGCTCAAGCTGATTCTCATCCAAAATTTAAACAGAATATTGAGTTCAAAATAAGATGGGGAGGCTATTTGAAGTCAAAGAGTTACAGTTTCATTTTTGGCCTCATACCTCCTCTAGTAGAAATCTGCCTGTTGGGCACTGAATGCCAGGCAAGGCTGTGTGGATTTAATGTATACAAAGCTAGGAAAACTTTGCATTGAGGCTGGCATAGGGGTCTGAAATGAGTCACCCAAAGGTGTGTCTCTGGTATGCAGATTGTTCTTAGCTATAGGGAACTTAACCACAGACTCAAGAGAAACTTTGTGCTCCCTCTCACACTTAACTACTTAGAAGAATTTGAATTAGAGGCCTTGCCTATAAGAGATTATCAGAGGTAACTTCTTTTGACCTATCTATAGGACAGAGAACACTTCTATTGACTGCAGTTCTGCTCTTCCTATTATCTTGCAATGATCCTTCAAAGCCCGCAGGGTACATTACCTCAATTCTAGCTCAAGATTATATACTTCGATACCCCTTTCCATCTTTGAACCTATCATGCATATGGGGACTCTGACTTTCTCATGTATGTGGGGTTCCTATACACATGTATGTATTAAATTTGGTTATTTTCTCTTGCTAACCTGTCTCATTTCTATTTAATAAGACTAGCCAGAAGAATCTTGAGTGCAGAGGAAAATTTCTTCCTCCCCTACACAGGTCAAAATGTAAGCTGGAGGTAGACTGAGTCCCAGATGTTCTGTTTCAAAAGTGAAGGAAAATAAAAACAAGGGCAAATCAAAGAGAATTGTGGCTTTGATTAGAGAATCTGAAGAAAGTTTATTTTGAGTTGCTTTTTGTAACTGAGAGAAAAACAATTGAGAATGGAAGTAAGAAGCAGAGAGACAGTGTCTGAGGAGAATCATGTGAAATTGCAAGTATATTGGAAAAAAAAACAAGATGCTGATTACACTTTATCTTAAGAGTATTGTGGAATATTCAGGGTTTTCTTTCTACTAGGCATATGAACATTGTATACAAAAATTCATCTTCCTGTGTTTTCTGCACTTCACCCAACATCTGCCCTCCTTCCCTACAACCCCTTTAACACACACACACACACACACACACAGAGAGAGAGAGAGAGAGAGAGAGAGAGAGAGAGAGAGAGAGAGAGAGAGTTCCCTTTAAGCCCAGGAAGGTCCATAAACCTGTTCCCTGGCTTAAAGCCCAGCAAAAGAAAGTAAGGGGCTAGCTGTAAGCAAGAATCATTGTGTTGTTTCACAGGCTCATTTTCCTAATGCCATTCAAGGGTACTAAATAGATTACCAAAATTACTCATGAAAGAGTGAGAGTAACATTTCTTCCCGGAAATTGATGTACCCCGGTGAGGCAGAGGAAACTGTCAATTCCAGGTGCAGACAATAAAGGGGTACATTGCTAGAAATTATTTTAAAACAATAATAACAATAGCTGGTGAGTCTACTTCGTTTTCACCAGGGGTTGGCAATTCTAAACAAGTCAATGATAAAACACTTCTCCAAAAGAAATCTTTTGTAAGGTGAAAAGATTAAGAAATACAAATTGGCATTTACAAAATAGTCAAAGGGGAGTAAAATTCAGCATAGGGAACATAGTCAATAACATTGTAATAACTATAACTATGTATGGTGTCAGGTGGGTGCTACACTTATCAGGGGGACTATTTCATAAGTTATATAAATGTCTAACTACTGTGCTATACACCTGAAACTAATACAATATTGTCTCAAGTATAATTGAAAAAAATTAAAAGTTAAAATAAAAATCTTTTGTTGCTGTTGTTACTTTTAAGTTTTAATACTATAACATATGTAAATTTTAACATAGTATTTTTTCATGATTAACCTCCAATCAACATGATATTCTACAAGAAAATGAATTCAGAGAACTCCTAGTTCCAAATCCAGCCCTGAAACATACAGACTCAGTTACATGTGTTCATTTCAAGAGAAGATCCAGTTCCAAATCACTCAAGGTCACTTTGAATACAGTTTCTGTCTCTGATCTCTGTGGTACTGCACATCCTCACAATAGTTAACTCAAAATAAACAATGAGAGCCAAATTATTTAAAGACAAAAATACAGAAATCGAGTGACTTTAATTTTGTCATTTCATGAATAAAATCTCTGAACCTGATGACAAGCACCCTTTCAGAAATGTTTCTTCATGTATTTCCTCTTTTTTTGTTTTGTGTTTGTTTGTTGTTTTTCAAAAATTACAGTAATGTAATTAAAAACTACTAATCTCTACATTTAGTCTATTTTTGTACTGTAATATTTATTTTTTTTATTTTATTGGAATAATATAAAGTTGAATAAACAAGTCATACATATATACAGTTGAATATTACTCATCCATTAAAAAAAAGAATGAAATCTTAACCATTTGCAACAATATCGATGGACCTAGAGGATACTATACAATAGGACTTTTCGATGTAGATATTCACATTTCTATTCAGTTTTGGAATTGTTTTTCCTTTTTGTTGTTGGTTTGATAACTTCCCACTCTAATTTCCTATGATCTCTCCTTCTAGAACTCCTATTCAGAGAGACATTAGACCTCTTGAATGAATCTGCTTATTTTTTTTCCTGTTGTTTTCCTCTGTCATAACAAATTTTATGTATCAAATTGGCTAAGCTACAGTATCCAGTTACTCAATTAAATGCTAATCTGGATGCTACTGTGAAGGTATCTTGTAAGTGTTCACATTTACAATTAGTTGACTTAAGTAAAAAAGGTATCCTCTTTAATCTGGATGAGTCTGACCCAATCAGTTGAAAGACCTCAAGAGCAAAATTAGGATTTTCCTACAGAAGAAATTTGCTGGTGGATGGCAGCATCAGCTCTTTTCTAAGATTTGCAGCTTGCCCTTTCTAATGATTTTGGATTTGCCTAATCAGCCACCACAAATCACATAAACATGTATATATAATTTCTAAGTGTTCTTTCTCGTTCTCAGATTTTTCCCTGTTCATAGTATCCTGTACTTGTTTTATTAATACAGCATTTAGTTTATTTGTTCTGAATTCAAACTCTCTTTTCTTGCTCCAAGTACTTCTTGTCGGTGAAATTCATTTTATTTTATATTCATATATCCAAGACCTTTTTTTTTTTCATACCAGAGTTTTCCTTAAATGCCCACCGAAGTTAGGGGGAGGGATAAAAGGTGGGAGTTCTGCATATTTAGATATTGTTGACCTGTAACCTCTGCCACTACACTGTGTAGCTGTTAAATGCCAAAACATAGAAAAATTTTTATCTAGGAACATTCAATTTATTTTAAGAAGTATATCATTCTCTTCATTGCCATGAGTTTACATATTTTTATTCCTTCTCTATCATTTTGGGTTTGAGAGGAAGAAGAGGTAAATACATGTGGTCAATTCATTAAATTTAAGTGAGAATTTAGCTGTTGGATATTTTTTTACAATTTGAGTATCAAATATTGATTGAAGGTTGTGATAGTGATGGTGACAAGAATGATAACTAGAAAACACACATCTTGTAAAGCAGGATGAAGATACCTACATTTGTAAAATATCACAGTCCTCTCTTTAAGAGTCCTGGATGGTTCCTCATCGATCATGAAATCAAAGTTAGATGGATCCCTTAAGACCCCCACTAACTGGTCTAATTGTAAAAGCAGATTAATAGATTAGCCCATATAATAAATCATTAGTTGTTTTCCACAGGACTAGAATGGAATGAAGAGGTCTCAGGTCATAACAAATGGAAAATTGAGTAACCCCCCCCCCTACTTCTTGAAAGGGGAGCCATGAGATTCTACTTGTCTAAACAAGTCTGCAGAGGCTGCAAAAAAAAAAATCTTGCCCTAAAGAAGACCTTTTGACATCACAAGATAAAAATCCCCTGCAAACTACATGTTAACTCCCCCAGAATTTGTATATCCAATCCATGG
The DNA here is from genome assembly GCA_030015415.1 of Cynopterus sphinx. Taxonomy (NCBI): domain Eukaryota; kingdom Metazoa; phylum Chordata; class Mammalia; order Chiroptera; family Pteropodidae; genus Cynopterus; species Cynopterus sphinx. The sequence continues at coordinate 27,574,437 of CM057388.1, read as the reverse complement.
AGTTGTATAAACTGCCCCTGCCTGCACACTTCATTATACCACGTGATGTAACTCTAATAAATTTGCATAATTTCCCTACTCTTAACCATTTAAATATCACCCTAAAACCCTAATCTGAGAGATATAATTGAGTGTTGTTTTCTGTCTCTTTGATGGTTGGCCTCTAGGTGAAAGCTTTTTCCTTTCTCAAAAGACTTTACCATAGCATTGGCTTCTATGTGTGTTGGGCAGTGAGCCCTTGTTCAGTAACATGAACATGAACTCACCTTTAGAACCTTCTCTTTCTTTAGTTACTAACTCAGAGCTTGTTCCGTAAGGCTTCCTTATTTTCTAGTCTCAAACTCCAGCCTTTCTATCTATACCCCTACAGCTACTTCTACCCATGATACTGTTCTCTACCATTTCAATTTTTTCACTTCCATCTATGCCCATCTCAAAGCCCATGATGCCTTTCTAAATCAAACCCAACTTTATGTTCTCTTTTCCCCTGCAATCCTCATATACTTACATTCATTTACCTATTACCTCAGTACATTTATTCATTTATACCATAAGCATGTAATGAGCATCAACTATTTACCAGACACTCTGCTAAGCACTAGTGATGTTGAGATGAATAAATCAGAGGAGGCCTCTGCTTTTTCAACAGCATGTTTTCATTCCACATCACACACATTCAACTTTTCTCCCCAGACTCTATCATCTACTTTCTGATACTAGTCTTGCAGTTACTAACCTCGTAGGTGCCTACACAGATTATTGAGTTAGCTTTCTCCTATACCTCCTTGATCTTTAATATTTTTAGAAGGACTTCTTTCCCTTAGCTCTTTTCTCCATTCCATTTAGAAATACTTCATCCTCTTTAATAAGCCAGAAGGTTAATAGGTGTTTCCCATTGCCATCTGTCAAGGACATCAGAATGCATGTGCAATACTCAAATATGATAAATACACCAGCCAAAATAGCTTTTGGGTTTTTAGAGTCTCTCTGCTTGCAAACAGGTACAGACACTACTCCAAAAAAATTTCTGTATGAAAACCCATCCCTACCTCCATATCTATCTGCTAGTCATCATTCCACTGTGGGAAGGAAGTCATCAGCAATACTCACCCACTGTGCCAATACACATAGCTTTACACATACCCACATTCAAAATACAGGCACTCACCAAGAACACAAAGGAATAAAAAATACTTTTTTCACCTACTCCTGTGACTATTTTGCTTTACATGATCCCCAAGCCTTCTATATGAGGTTCATAATAATCAGTCATTTCTCATGTTCCTTTCCTACCTAGTTCTGAGTTTAAGAGGGTTAATTTCACAGTATGGGTTTCTGGAAAACAGAAATTGAAACTAATAAGCATGTCAAGACATTTATTACAGAGTATTTTAAGGGTTTATTTTTGTGAAAGGAAGGAGAAGGAAGCTATAATATACAGAAGAAGAATGTGGGCTGTGCTGCAGGCCCATCAAAGGTTCTGCCAACTCCACAGGTTTCTATAGAGCTGGGATGTAGTTAGTGGTGTCTCAAGCTAGGACAAGTGTTCAAACCTTCATATTTGTGTATTGATTAGTCAGTCATTGGATGTAGACTACCCCTGGAAGGAGACAAAATCTTGGGTGAGGGATTTTCTTCAATGGAGGCAATCTCCAAAGAAACTAATAGCTGAAGACCATCCTCAGCAACTGGGGGAGTAAGTGTTTCATTCCTAAAGGAGATCAGCACATCATAGCATCCACAACAGTTGAGTTTCCCAAAAGCCTGCCTTCTAGAGAACTGTGTAGGTGCGGACACATCAAAATCAATTTAAATGCTTCCTGGATTAAAGTTCTTTTTTCTCATTCAGTTATTCCTCAGGCCTTAGGGGAATGTTGTCATTGAGGAAGCTCCCACCACTCTTCACTCTGCAAAAGTTCTAAGAATTTCTTTACCACATAAATAGCAATAGGATAAAGAGGAATGTCACAAGCCATCAAGTCACTAGCATATCTTTACAGATCAATTAAAAAAAAAAGAATCTGCATAAGACAAAGGCAGGGAGAAATAAGAATCCATGTTCACCCCTTTACTTGTAATGCCATTTGTCCCTTTTGTTCTTATCCTTCTGCTATCATCATTTACATGAGGCCTGGATAATCTTTTGTGCACACTGTAGGTGCTCAATAAATATTTACTTAAAGAATAAATAAAGCAATTTCACAAAAATCACTTCCCAATTCAATCACTGTGAAGAAAATAATAGTGTGGGAGCATTAGTAGAAAAAGTATATTTTATTACTTTACTGTTTATCTTGGCTTATTATGTTAAATGTTTTAGATAGCGATTTTTTTTTTTTTGCTTGACCACTAAGAAGATAAATGTGGTTAAATTAAGGAATAATCACATGTACTCATACTTCTTAAGGCATCCATTTCAGTTTGTGCTTCAGAAATAATAACTTAAAATACTGCTTAAAATTGAGCCCTTGCTCACTTTACCGCCTACTTTTCCTGTGGGTTGCCAAGAACCAGTGGTGAAGGTCAAGGCGTATGTCTCTTGTTGGGAGCCAAAAGGCCTTCATCCTGACCGCCCAGCCCCCCAGCTTAGAACCTGGCTGTTAACAAACCTGTATGCTATCTAAAGAATGCAGGAGCAGATAATGCTCCAGGGAATAGTTAACCACAGAATGTACTAACATACCCGCCGGATAAGGAAGGACCTACTGAATGGCTGTTGACCTGCCCAAGGAGCCCCTCTCCTCCTTGTTCCTCTTTTCACTTCTAACCTTTGTACCCCCTAACCCCATCAACCAAGGACCAATGAAATTGTAACAAGTATCCCCCTGCCTAGTCAGTCCTGCCCCTCTTTGTTCTTCTGTCTAAATATACCCGCTCTGAAATAAAAAATTTGAGGCTTGATCAGAATACTGTCTTGCCTCCGCTCCTTTTTCTCGGTCCGTTTCTCTTTCAGGCTGGACCCTCTTCGAGCCCGCGAATAACTAGGTCCCGCGGGTCGGGGCAGTCTCTGACATGTATAATATTTTCAAAGCTCATTATTTTAACAATGAAAACAAATAAGAAAAGACAGAAAATAAAATGTCCACTGAAAGCATAGTATATAAATACAGTCAGTGTTATTTGCTAGACAGCAGGTGAGTCCTGTGAACAAGAAATTTCTAAACTGAAAGTTTCCCCATGGAATACTCAAAGAAGTTTGTCTTTCTATTTAAAATGTTTAATCATCCTGCCCCAGTACCTACTTAACTATTGTAAGCCAGTGGAGTCACATTCTCTTCACACTCTAGGCCCTTCTTAGTCCTCTGGACTTGACACTGAGCAAAATGACAAGAGCATGATGTCCTTTAGAAACACAAAGTGAAAATGGGCCAAACTGGAAAGAAAGGGAGACCACACCTTGAAACCTGTGTCTCAAGCACTCTCCTAAGGTCCTCATCAACATTTACATCTCAAACTCACCAAAACTTTTACCCAATGGTCATTACCCATTTGCTCACACACATATAGAGATGGGTTCTTCCTTCAAGATATCGCTGAGCATTGTATAAGCATTCTTCTTTCCTTCCTACAGTCACTGTTCTCACTGCTGGAAAATCCTCTATCTATTTTTGTGGCTAGGCTGTACTCATGGTACACAGTCATGAGAACAAACTATAATCTGTCCATTAATTGGTAACAACATCCCACACTAAGGAAGTAACTGTAATCCAAAATGGGAGCCTGCCTTCTCAGTTCAGGGAACAGGGTGTCAATAATAGCTCCAGACACTCAAGCTGGTCTCCAGAAGAGATAATAAAATACAAGATAATTTGACTTTTCACAAATTAGAAGGATATTTGCAATATACACTAAATGTTCAAACTTATAACCAAAAATATTTGGCTTTAAATTACTAGAAGCTATTAATGTCTAGAGTCTTTAGTTCCAGAAATTTTCAAAATTCTGGTGTTTTGTTATTTAAGATCCAAATGCTAAGTCAAGTTTAGTTAATGTAGTAGTACAGAGAAATTGTTTAAACCAGTGAAAAGGAATTTATTTTTCAATCATAGAGAAAAGAGAATAAGAAAAGATATTGGAAAACAGAAAATGAAGATGCAGGAGAGATTTTTTAAAACATCAATCTATCCCAAAATTAACCCAATTTTTTGAGAACTGCTTTCTTCATCCACAGATGTTTTTATCCTGTCAACCATGTTTGTTTCACATGACCTTGAGCTTCAGATCACAGCTAATTGTACCCAAGATAGATTCTGTCTCCAAGCTGAACCAATCACAGTCTTTCTCCTTGTACAGTTTAGATTCTGAATAGCTGATTAGTCTCCTCCTATGGCTGGAAGAGAAGACGGGTAAAGATGGGAACAACAGGCCAGTCACTACTTACCATGCATGGGGGAAAAACAACCCAAAGATAATAACAAGTGAAGAAGCCCATTAGGAGAAAGTGAGCAGTGTGACAGACATACAACCTTAACCTACTGTCACAACTTTCTACTCATGGCTCCAATTCTCAAAGAGGCTTGGCTCCACTTCCTACCCTTGAGTTCTGTGATAATTCCTGTATTTTCATAAAAATTCCTCCTGTCAGCAATAAACAATTTTGAGTGGGTTTTTATTTCTTACAACTAAAAGAATTTTGACTAAGACAGTAGAATTCTTATTTTGTTAACATCACTGAGTATTCACTATGATTCACACTCTATCATATCTTGTTTGTAGAATCTCCAGAATGTTAGCTATAGTCTGAATACTGTAAAACCACTACATTTACCATCTGGATCAGGCATGAAATCAAACAGACTGAGAAGAGAATGGAAAACATACGTGACACCAGAGTACAGTGATTAGAACTCTCCCTCACCCATGCACTCATGCACTCAAGTTTCAGCAACAAAAATATTGTTACACTTTCCTGAGATGAAGAGCATGATTTAGTATTCTAAATTATGAGGGTTGGAAAGGAGAGAAAAAAAGAGAAGATTCAAGAACCCTGGAATGGGCACTAATGTATTAGGTACAATAAATGGAATGAATGTGGAAACTTAGAATTAATTGAAGTGTTCAGTTTCTCTCTGTTCAACTAAATAATTTTGCACAAGAGATCAAAGAAGCAGCCTCTTGTAAGGAAAATAGTCTTTCTAGCTCTAAATGTAGTGCTGAGTTACGTTGGATAAGAGAACAAGAAGAAAGGATAATAATAATGATAACCACTATCATGGTAACAGTTAACATTTAGTAAGTCCTTATTGAGCTCTTGTGAGCATTTCACTTATATTGACCCATTTAATCTTCACAACAGCCTCAATGAGGTAGGGACTACTATAATTTCTATTTTAAGCTCAACATTGCAAGGTAAATTTCCAGAGATGTACACTAGCCATCGTAGAAGTGATATTTTAATCCAAGCAATCTGAATCCAAGGTTAGAATCTTAACTTCTAGATTGTGTCCCAAAATAGAAAAATGAAAGAATTAACCATTTTAAGTTAAATAATAGATGTTGAAACCTCTTTACCCAATGACTTCTTAATCTTTTTTGCTGGGCTTTTAATTTGTGCATTTTCCTCCAGTCTTATTTGGGTCAGGATCCTGGCAGGAATTAGAATGTACTCTCAAACAGCATGATTTAAAAGAGTCTAATTAAAGGACTATTTACAAGATATGGGCAGAAGTAAAAAGAAAGCAACAAGTAATTATGAAACAGACCAGGGTTATCAAAAGCGGTGAGCTACTACTGATATGAGAAATCTAAAGAAATCCAAGATGGCTACCCTGTCCCAGAGGGATTTTTCCAACCTTTCCCTGGAACACTACCTTTCCCATGCATGCAAAACAAAAGACCTCCAAGTATGCGGAAGTAATCAATGTATAAATCTACCTGCCTGCCTTTGTTCAGGGCTCAAACTCTGGAGAGTGACTCTTCTGAGCCCGCCAGCATAAATAAACATCCTTTGATTCTTAGTTCGCTGAGTGCCACTTGGTTCTTCTGGATACACAGGCTAAAATCAGCAACATTTTGGTTCCCTGACCAGGAAACCCAACCGTGCTGTCCCTTTGAAGACACTGGTTTTGGCACGACACCGAGACACTGGTCAGCCGAGGCAACTGAGGAACTAGAAAGTACACCCCACCCCAGTTGGGCCGCCTTGGGCCCGGCTGTGCTCTGTTGTTTCCCCCCCGACTCTGAGCAGCAAGAACAAGGAGATTCCACAGATCCACATAAGACATGGTAAGGCTGAGGCCATATGGACCCAGACAGGCCCACCTTCAGGGTAGAAGGAAAGACTGATCACCTCCCAGGGGGAAGTGCCCCTCAGGCAGGGACCACCAGGGAGGGAATGTTTTAACTTCTGAGAGTGTGTGTGCATCTGTGTGGATCTCAGAGACCTGTCTCTGATTTTCCAGTCTGTGGCCCCACGGTGAAGAACTATGGGGTCTGAGAGGGCCCCAACCTGCAGTTCTGTAACAACTACTTAAGGCATAATGGCGATTCATCTCTCCCAGGAATCACCAGGCCCTAAGGTTATATGGTACACTTTAGCCTAGACGTGCCAAAAATCAAGAGAGGGACACGGCCAAGTGGGCATCTGAATGGTCTCTGAAAAGGGACACCCCACCTTTTGTCTGTTTTTATGGTATTGACCCAGTAGGAAATATGGAGTCAGGTCAGAGGAAGGCAACAGTCCTTGAGAATATATTAAAGAATTTCAAGAAAGATATTTGCTTCAGAGGTGTTTATTACTGAACCAGTAAAAAGAGGCAAACTGAAGGAATAAAGAAAGTGTGAAAGAAGGTTTGTGGAAGTAGTAGAAGGTCTGTGAAGAGAAATCTTGAGAGGAAATTCTGTGAGGAGAAGGTGCAGGAGAAGGTATGTGAAGAAATTCCGGTTGGGAAACTTTATATAATAAAGTGAAACAAGGTTAGAAATGTAAATGCCGAGAGCAAGCTGATGCAAAAAAAAAATAAAAAAAAATAAAAAAAAGAAAGAAAAACTGGAATTGTTCTTAATGAGTTTTAGACTATTGGCCTGATGCAAATGTTTTGAAAAAGTTTTCTGGGAAGAAAACTAGGATTCTGTATTTCTTCAAAATAATTTTAGTGTTTTGTGTTGCTTTTCCTAGGTTTCTAGGATTTAGAGAACATATTAACACTGACCTCTGTGACTACTTCTCAAAAGAAGCTCCCTGCAAATATGGGGGGAGTTCCACTAAGCCACTATCTTCGATTGTATGTTGGGAAATTTTAAGGAGGGTTTCTCTGAGGAGTATAGGGTCATGCTGACCTTGGAAAAACTTCTTATTCTTTGTGAGCTCGAATGGCCCTCAGAAGGGACCTTAGACCTCTCCACAGTGAGGGCAGTGTATTGGGTAGTGACAGGGACCTCAGAATAGCTAGACCAATTTCTGTACATAGACACATGGCTGCAGACCACTACTATAGTGCTCCCTTGGGTTCGGTTTGGCACAAATAGGCTGGGACAGAATAGGGCATTTGTAGCCCACTTGTCTAGGCAAAAGAACAAGGAGGTGCCAACAAAATCAATTCACCCAGGGGCCCTAAGGACAATTCTATCTTCCAACTGTTGTATACTCCAGTAGCTACACCAATCCCCATGAGGCCACTTTACTATCAATTGCCAGACAGGTCTCTACCATCAGTGCCTTTACTGCCCCCTACCCTCACCCCCAGAACCCCAGCTCGACACTATGCTTCCCATCACATTCAAGTTCTACTTGATAATAGAAAACCCAAAGAACAGTGGTGGAGTGTCCAGCAACAAGATGGCCAGGTTAGAATGATTCCTGTTCCTTTTGTTAGAAAGCTCATGAGACCCCACTACAGGGAAAATACCATGAAAAGTCTAAATTAGAGGTAAATACTGAGGCAAAAAAGTCAACAAATGTGTCAAAAACAGCAGAGATACACCAGAAAGTGTCCTTGTGGGCGGCTGCATTAGGGAACCCAGGTCTAGTGCAACAGATGGCTACTCCCACATGTCAGAAAGAAACCAAAAGGAAATTACGCTGTAACCAATGTGCCTTCTGTAGAGAGAACAGCCATTGGAAAAATAAGTGCCCTCATCACCGGGAAACTGTAAGTCCAAAAGGGCCAGAGAATTTAAGACATCAACCTGAACCAGTTGTCAAAGAAGACTGGGCCACAGGGCAATGAGACTAGGAACAGTTGCAATAGAAGTGGGGGGGGGGGCAATCAATGATTTGTAAAGTGGACACTCAATGCCTAAGACACAGCCAAACATCAAAAAGGAGTCAGTAAGTTTCGAGAGGCAGCTGAATTCTGCCAGTTTGGAGTACTAAGTTTAAATGTAAAGGTTCCCCATCCCTTAATTACATTAATGAATAGTCAAGAATGTAAGCAGCTGACCAATGCCAGAATAACTTATCAAGGACTGCTGTGTGAAAACCATGAGTCCATCTCAAAACTGTAAGTACATTATACCCTGAAGACTGCCTTGGTGCCAGAGGTCTTTAAGGTGCCCAGTAACTTGGACTGGGCAGAGAAGGAAGCAAAGTACAAAGTCCCTGTATTTAGCTGCCATAATACAGGGACAATCTTGAGGTGACCTTAAGTGGTAAAAAACTTGCAGACCTAGAGGGCATTGATCTTGGTTGGCCATGAGTGGCATTATTTGAACTGAGACATAATCAGTGTCCAAACTGCAAAAGGAAGGGCACTGAAAAGATGAGTGTCCATCCAGCCTTGGGAAGCCAGGAAGGGGTGGACCTCATAAGCCCTCCCCCCACATAGCAAGCCTCTTGCAAAAGAATTAGTCTCTCCTCCAGCAATGGAGGTTTAAGCACTTGTAACCTCCAGTCCAAGAAAAATCTGCCAAGATTACAACAGTAGAACCTCAGATCACCCACGACATGGCAAAAAGGAAAAACTGAATTTTTACTAGATACTAGAGCCGCCTACTCTGTCCTGACCCTTCCCATTGGTTTCTCTCTCCAATGCTAACTGCACAGTGACAGGAATAAACAGTCAGCCTAATCTAAATTTCCTTTCCCATCATGAGACCAGAATTAGCAATGAAGTTCTCTGTCACACATCAGGACCAGGGTCCTGTGTGGAAAGCACCAGAAACTAGGACACAGACTAAAAGGGGGGCAGCCCCTTGTCCACCACACAATGCACTTTTGTGCAGAACCAAAGTCTAAAACCATTGTAGACAACCCGCCTCCATGTCAGGGTTTTCTACTAGCAGGCCAACTACCTTCCAGCAATCTGTTAAAAGTCAGCCCTTGAGTCAAACAGAAAGGGCCTCACCCAAAACTCAAGAAGGATACTACTATAACATCAGCAGAAAATGTATAACATTTACTAAGCGTGCTAACTAATGTTTTAACATCTAAGGAAATATGACATTGAACTATGTCTCCACTACTTTTGTAAGTTAATTAAATTATTCGCTAGTTTCTTATTTATGGAAAAACTATTTATTTTTATGTTAAAACCAAAATCAAGGCAAGAATTTTCTTACAGCAACAAAGCAATCAACTTCATCTTAAGCTAGTCTCAGATATGAGACCCATCAAAAGAGAGAAGAAATGAAATGGGACATCTCTTTCAGAGTTAATCTTTTTAGCAAACTTAGTTTAGTTTTCTTCCCTCCTCTCTTTAGAAAAAAAGGTCCTCTCCCTCAAATCCTGATAATTGCTGGAAACTGGTAACTCAGATCCTCTGGCTATTAATAAGGGTCATCAGCCCATTGTTAAACAGAAATGGTGTTAAGACAGGCAGGGACCTTAAAGTCTGAGTGGGAGGGGGCTTTAGACCCAAGGTCTTTTTACTCTTTAAGAAATATATTAACCAAGCCTGTTTTCCTTTACTCACTTAATAGGAAAATTAATAGATATATGATTTAAATAATCAGTTTGAATATTTTTTCCTTGTCTAGGGACCAAGGCTGCACCTCAGCAGGAAACCCAAGACTCCACCCTGACTGAGGCAGAAAGGGAACGAGCTGGACATGGCAGGACTTACCACTTGCTGGATGTGGCAAGTGGCCCTTGAACAAAGACCTGAATATGGGAAAATGTGTAAATGAGGTAAGGTGAGTAGACACAAAAGAGTAGGAGGAAGAAAATACAGATCACAGCCTGGTAGAATTCAAGAAAGCATACATGTTAAATAAATTTAAGGAATAGGCTGTCATAACCAGGAGTAAAACATAGAACAACATGAGTCAAAGAACTGCAATGTTTTCATACAGAGCTTAAAGCTGTACCTAGGGGTAGGGAATATGGTGTGCACAATCACCAGATTCAGCAATTTTAGACCTCATATAGGAAACTTGCTCTTGGATGCCAGAGGAAGGAACTGTAAATAGTTAAAGCTGGGAAAAGATTGGGGAAGCTACTGAAGTGATCCCACCCAGGCAACATCCGAAACTGGGTGACCCCACATAGGCTTTACTAGATTTGCAGAAACAAGGCCTACAATCACCTCCTCAAAATTGAGGAGGAAGCTGTATAATTGGCATGATAAAGCCTTCCTCCTACCTCTGAGAACAGTAGAATTGCTTGGTTACCTGGTCTTAAAAGCCTATGCTAAGCATGGTGGCACGTGACTGTAGTCCCAGCTACTCAGGAGGCTGAGGCAGGAGGATTGCTTGAGCCCAGGAGTTCTGGGCTGTAGTCTATTATGCTGATCATCTGTCTACACTAAGTTTGGCATCAATATGGTGACCTCCTGGGAGCAGGGGACCAACGCCCAGGCTGATCAGTAGTCAGATCATGCCCAAAGTCACAGCATTCCCGACCTGGGAAACATAGTGATATTCTGTCTCTATTACAGCTGGTAAAAAGAGAACTTCAAATAGGGGACTGAAAGGATGATGAGTGGCCCCTGGAACAAATAATCCAATACTGTGGGCCTATCCCTTGGGCAAAAGATGGATCTTGGGGATACTGTACCCCTATTTACATGTTGAACTGAATTACATTAGTACAGGCAATTTTAGAGATCATTACTAATGAAACTGGGAGAGCCCTGACACTCATGGCACATCAAGAAACTCAGATGAGGAATGCCATCTACCAGAACAGGTTGGCACTAGATTACCTATTAGCAGCAAAAGAAGGTGTGTTTGGGAAATTCAATATCACCAACTGTTGTGTGCAAAGAGAACACCAGGACCAGGCAGTTGAAGATTTTGTCAAACAGATGATGGGACTGGCACATGTGCTTGTACAAACATGGCATGGATGGGACCCCAATAACTTCTTTAGAGGTTGATTCTCCACTTTTGGAGACTTTATGACCTTAATTAGAGTAATACTCCTCCTTGGTATCTGCCTACTTCTGCCTTACTTGTTGCCTCTTGTTTGGACAATTACCTCCTTTATAGAAGCTACAGTGGAGAGAAAAACTACAGCAACGATATTTATGCAATAGAATTATTGGTCCCTGGTCCAGGGAAACCAAGAGGGAGATCAGGAAGATAGTCAAAAAGGTGATGCCCTATAAAAAATTTAGATGGACATCAAAGGGGGAGGGATGATATGGGAAATGTAAAAGAAATCCAAGATGGCTACCCTGTCATGGAGAAACTTTTCCAACCTCTCCCTGAAATACTACCTTTCCCATGCACATGAAACAAAAGACCTCCAAGTATGCAGAAGTAATTAATGTATAAACCTACCTGCCTGCCTTTGTTCAGGGCTCAGACTCTGGAGAGTGACTCCTCTGAGCCTGCTGGCATAAATAAACCTCCTTTGATTCTTAGTTCATTAAGTGCCATTTGGTTCTTCCAGATACAAAGACCAAATCTGCAACACTACCATCCCTAGAGCTGAAGAAACAAAAGGAAACAGTTCCCAGAAACTGGTAAGAGCTATGGCTATAAGAGAAGAATCACAGTGTAGGAGCTATGACCACAAGTAGAGAAATGTAGCCCTTAACAGTTTTGGCCTACCATGGTGGAAAGTATGGCAATAACTCTCTTAACCTCTCTCTTTCTCGTCCTGCCCTCTGTTCTCTTGCCAGTGTCTTCTGTTAGCCAAATTCAACCAGAACAGAGGCAAAGAGGCCCCCTGATGCAGTCCATACAGCTCAGCTCCTGAGGCAGAAAGCAGAGCAGAGTTTAGCAAAGCATGGATCTGAAGAGGCAAGAGAAGAATATCCACCACATCTCCCTTCCAAGGCCACAAAAACAAAAAAAGTATATTTTTTAACATAAGAAATGAAATTATAATACAAAAAAAATAAATCAAGACAAGAAATTGGAAGTGAACAAAAATTTTCAAAACACTGGAAGAAAGTTGGTAGAATAGTCTATTTTAAAAAAGAGCTGGAAACCAGAACTTTAAAGTATTAGAGCAACCGTCTCAAAGTGTTCAAAATTAGAGCCAACTAATTTAGAGTGGAGAGGCTCTGGATATTTCATTAAAAAATTGTCTGAGGTACACACCTTCATCCCCCATTGTCATACAAAGCATATGCAGTGGATATAGTGTCTGGTTAAATGTTAACTGCTCCAAGAATCACAAGAAATTTGAGGAAAAAATAATCTTGAAAAAAATATATAAAAGATCAATAAATGGAATTGGACTAAAAGGAAATGGGGATAATTCAAGGAAAATAACTTTTTTTGAAAAATCAAGTTAGTGTTCACATTCTTCTCTCCATACAGACCTATCTCTGAGAATCAAATTCGTTTTCTAATGCCAGCTGGACACATAGCAAAGCAAAATCACTCTATCACTTCAGATTTACCATGTCTCCAAATAACTGGCTTCTCTTCCATCCCCAAACATTTTATCATTCCTGAATTCTTAATCTCCATCTATATATAGCATAACCATCCAGATGATATCCAGTATACATTTCACCTTAACTTTTTTCTATTTCTCACTCTTATTTTAAACCTCATCTCTGACTCTCATTGATTCTAACTCAGAAACATCTCTCAAATACAATTCCCATTTCAGTTTCCACCATCCAGATAAGTTTTCATTATTTTCAATCTGAACTTTGTCAATGACCCTTGTGTCAGTCAAGGTTCTGCCAGAGAAACAGAATAAGATATGATGATGATGATGATGGTGATTATGATGATGATAACGAGAGATAGATTAGATAGAAGATAGATAGAGACAGAGAGAGAGAGAGACGGAGAGACAGAGAGACAGAGACTAAGAGATTTATTCAAAGGAATTGGCTTTGTTTGTGGGGACTGACAAATCTAAAATCCATATGGCAAGTGAATAGACTGGAAATCTTCAGTTGATAGCTGCTGCTGCGGATGATGCTGCCATCAATGAGCAGAATTTCCTCTTCAGGGAAACCTCAGTTTTGCTCTTAAGACATTTCAACCCTTTGGATTAGGTCTATCCAAATTACCTGGAATAGCCTCTTTTACCTAAAGTTAACTGATTGTAGATGGCAATCAAGTCTACAAAATATCTTTACAGTAACACCTAGATTAGCAGTAGATTAAAGAACTGGGGATTATAGCCTAGCCAAATTGACAAATAAAACTGATCATCACAGCTCCTCACTAGTATCTCCCTCTCAATGGCTTCCCCTCCCACTCATCCTGTGTGTCAATGGATCTCAAGGCAGGAGCCATATCAGAGTCACCTGGAAGGCTTTAAACACACACACTACTATTTCCATTATACTGCTATGGGGTTATCTATCTCCAATGACTACCTGATCATACTACTTAAAAACTTGTACTTCATCATTAATAAATGGCACAGCCTAAATTCCTTAACAAGATTTCTAAAGCCTCATGATTTGGCCCCAACCTTTTATCTTAATGTCAACTCTGCCACTCATACCAATAGTCATGACAATTACTTCTGGCTCCCCCAAACTTTATCCATTATCAGACTTTTCCATACTTTTATTATTCCAGGGATCGTAAAGTAAATGACTACAAAGTGTAAACAGCAAATTAATATATATGAGTTTACATATGTGGATTTTGCGGTGCAAGAAGATAAGAAATGTTGCTGGATGGAGCTGAGCTGATTGAAATGAGATTTGCGAGGCAAGGTGAGAGGGCATAATGTTGGGGTGAGAAATGGGATTAAACAGAGACAAAGGAAACAGACTATAGGTGTTACAGCCATTTTGGCTCCCCATCCATATTCCTTTGACCCATTCAGGAAGTCATCTGCATCTTCAGTGGACAGTTTATTGTTCCTGCATACATACAGTGATTTTCTATGGTAAGCACCTGTAACTACTTGAGGGATTTCTCTGGCTACAAGAGAATGCAATTCTATCTGCAGGTCAGGCTGGAAGTGTCCAGAAATTAACATCCCTGGAAGAAGCCATTGACCAAAGAGCTTGGAGTTGACAGATAAATACCCTTATTTCTTGCCTCTAAATTCTGATGCATGTTTTACACAGTCTTTTAGAGGCTCCTCAGTGAGAGTGTGCCCCAGTTGTTCATGGCTCGCTCTCTCTCTCTCTCTCTCTCTCTCTCTCTCTCTCTCCTTCCTTGAATAACTTTCCAAATAAGCCATTCATTCATAAATTCCCATCTTATAGTCTGCTTTTGGGAGTGGTGAAGGGTGATCTAAGCCAAAGCAGTAGGCTAGACATACAAATAGTGGCAAGAGGGAGGAGATATCTAAAATAGAAAACCTCCCATAATATAAAGAGGTTGGAGAGTCAACACAGCCCTGTTTCCCAGAGTCTAAAGAAAAGGAGAGAGGGCTTATGCACCATCCTCTGAGTATGTTTGGCCCTGCTGCACCCAAAACCTCAACAGAGTATACTATATAGATAATTTTACTGAAGTATTTACCTTACTCAACTTTCACTTAATTTATATTTCCACTTTAGAAAATTTAGATGAAATTTAGGTCAACTTCTGAAAAATTCATGTTAAACAGACAAAACCTAGCCCGATCAAGTTGAGCCCTTAAAATATTGTTTCTTCAAGTAAACAGCAACGTTTCCTTTCCCATTTGAAGTTGCATGGAGAGGAAATAAATTAGAAGGTAGCAAGTGTTCTGCATCCCAACCATTGTTTATGACTCTCTTTGCTTAACTATTCTAAATCATACATTGCCTCTAAGGGTCATAAAGATATCCCCTTCTCCACTCAGCAAAAGAAATGAGAGGTAAAGAAGGAGAATGTTATTTTGCAAGAAGAGAAACAGAGCTCTGGAGATTTATCTGGGCCTGCATCAGAATAACTGACTGAACGGGGAACTTGCACTCAGACTATCAGAATTTCAGCCATTTGCTTAACCTATCGGGCTAGAAATGGATGAGATGCCAGGCCTTCTGGAAACACTGTTAAAGACAGATCACTAGTATCCTTCAATTTAGTGATATTACCCAACTTTCCTCAACTGAGAAATTTTTAGATATGTAACAGCAAACAATTCCTAACCAGGAGTTTTCTGAGACACTGATATTAATAAGAATTCTATTAAAGCCACGGACACATTTAAACCACATCTACTATATGTATGTGTTCTAATAATAGAAGGCGTGAGATATCTATGGAGGTAAAAAATAAAAGGCTACTGGCTTTCGGTGAGGAACTGCTTACCTCTTCTCCCCACTTAGTGCATCAAGATCTTGGCAGCATTTACCACTCTGGAACATTCTGTCTGAATTAACTTTTTAATTAGACCTTGAGGGATTCATTAACAGAGGACTTTATGAAGAAAACCAAAAGGTTCACTGAAAATGTTGTAACTGAATCCAACTCTTGTAGTAATTAAATATATGTTCCTCTGTATATTCATGTGATGGTATCATAAAAATTCTAGGGATGCACATGCTGTATATATTTATAATATATACATCTAAAACTCAGAACCAGCATACCTTAATCATTTTGAATGGGTAAATCAATGTGCTAAATATTTTCTATTTATTAACTCATTTGTTACTAAAAAATACCTATGCAGTAGTTATTGTTACCATTATTTTGAAATAAGGACAATGAGGCTCATAGAGATAAATCAACTTGCTCAATGATACTCAAATGAAAGTGAAGGTAAGGTCTGAACCCATGAGCAATGATTCGAAAGCCCATGCTCTTATTGCTTCATTAAAAATATTAATATTCAAACTCTCCTCATGTTGTTTAGCTAGATACACAGACTTGGGATTAGAGATTTACTAAATCTTTGAAATGATATTATAAGACCCTCAAGTGAAGATATTCATTCTTTCTTTTCTAATTAATTAACAGACATTATTGAACTTTTGTTAGATATAGAGAACACTATACCACATACCTAGAAAACAAAGATAAATATGACTGAAATTTTTTTACAGTGAATTTTATTTATATCTATCAATATGTATGTTTGTGTCTACACCTACTCCTATATCTATACCCATGTTTTCAACCAGAGAAACTGGCATAACTAACATAGAGTGGGCATGAAATGGTCAAGGGAGAAAACTCAAGCTCCCAGGACCAAGAAGAATGTTTTTTTTTCTCCCTCTTCTTTATTGAAATATGATAGACAATTAGATGTTTGTATTTGCATTGCACAATTCAATGATTTTTTCCTCAGTTTTAGTTGGCATACAATATACTAGTTTCATTTGTATAGAATAGTGATCAGACATCTCCATAACTCGTAAAGTGATCACCTCACTAAATCTAGCATCCATCTTCACCCTTACATATTTATTACAACATTATTAACCATTGTCTCCATGCTACACAGTACACCTCCATGTCTATTCTGAAACTATCCAATTGTATTCCTTAATCCCTTTGTTTTTTTTTATCCCTCAACACAACTCCCATGTAGTAGCCCTCAAGATATTATCTGTATCTATGAGCTTATTTCTGTTTTTGTTATTGTTGTTGTTGATTTTGTCCTTTAGATTCCACATGTACATAAAATTATGCAATATTTGTCTTTATCTGATCCATTCCATTCAGTGCAATACCCCCTATGACCTTCAAGGCAATGTCTTTTCCATCCCCTAGTTTATGTGTGTCTTTTAATCTGAAGTGAGTCTCTTGTAGGCAGCATAAGTAGGGGTCTTGATTTCTTATCCACTCAACCACTCTATCTTATGGTTGGAGCACTTAATTCTTTTCCATTTGAGTTAGTTGTTGATAGGAATGTAATTATTACCATTCTTTATTACTGCTTTTGATACATGCTTTTCCTTCTTAAAAAAACAAACAAAAAAAAAAAACTCTTTTAGACCTTTCCTGCAATACTGTGTTGGTGGTGATAAATTCCTTTAACTAATTTTTTTTATCTTGGAAGCTCTTTATCTGTCCTTAAACTCTCAATGATAGCTTTGCTGAATAAAGTGTTCTTGACTGTAGATCCTGGAACTTCATCACGTTGAATACTTTGTACCAAGTCCTTCTGTTCTGCATGGTTTCTTTTGAGAAATCAGCTGCAGTCTTATGGGTGCTTTCTTGTAGGTAACCAACTGCTCTTCTCTTGGTGCTTTTAAGATTCTCTCTTTGCCTTTAACCTTTGGCATTTTAATTATGATGTGTCTTGATGTGGGTCTTTTTGGGTTTCTGGTTTTGGGGACTCTTTGAGCTTTCCAGGATTTTATGTCTATTTTCTTCACCAGCTGAGAGAAATTTTCCTTCACTGTTTCTTCAAATAGCTCTTCAAGGTCTTGTTTTCCATCTGGTACCCTTATGACATGAATATTTTTACAGTCACTAATGTCACAAAAGCTCTTTAAATTATTATTATGGTTTTAGCTTCTTTTGTCTTGCCATTCTGATTGAGTATTCTTGGCTTTCCTGTCCTCGATATAGATCATTTGATCCTCTTATTTATTCACTTTGTTTATTCCATTCAAAATACTGCTCATCTCAGATAATGTGTTCTTCATTTCTGACTGCTTCCCTTTTGTAATTTCTTTTTTTTTATGTTTTTGTTATATCTTTGTTGAAGTTCTCACTGAATTTATCTACACTTTTCACAAGTTCATTCAGTATTTTTATAACCAGTGTTTTGAACTCTGCATCTGTTGGATTGCTTGACTCCATTATTTCTAGTGCTGTGTTCTGTTCTCTTATATGGCTTCTGTGTCTTTGTCTTCCAATTTTGGCTGCATTTCTGTGTCTGTTTCTATGTACTAAGCAAAGCTATTAAGTCTCCTGGTCTTATTAATGTGTCTTTGTCAAATAGGTGTCCAGTGGCACAGTCCTGAGAGGGGTCCATCTACAAGCCAATTTTTCCTCTAGCCTGTGCCCCTCTGGGGACACCTGTTAAGATTCAGGAAAGATTCCAGGGATGCTTATAGTTAAGTCAAGAGTCCACTCCATAACCATGGTCAGCTGCCACCAGTATGAGTCTAGGTGCTGCTCAGCAAGGAACACAGGACTCACTGATGACAAACCTGGATATGGCTTGGGTGGGATTATGAGTTGGGGAGGCAGAGTTTCAGGTAATTCTCTGGGTGGAGCAGCCTCTGTTATTCAGCTAGATGAAGTCTCAGCTATGGTGGCACTGAGTCATCACACTGAGAGTAGGGTAGGTTCAAAAGAGGAAAAATGGATACCACTGGCACTTCTGTACAGACTGAGTCTTGCCTTCAGCCCTCACTCTGACAACTCATTGTCCCCCGTAAGTACCCGGTGCCCCCAGCAGCCCACTCAGCACTAGTGATCAGAATGAGCAAATGCATGACCGTGAAAGTCTGGTGCAGACACGGCCCTTTTAAGGGGCATCTTCAGCTGCCGCTGACACTGCTGCAGCCTCTGTCCCACTCAGCCGCTCTGGATCAGGCAACCTCACATCCTCACCCTGTCCTACTTCTTCTTATTGTAGGGTGATTTCTTATTTCCCTCCCTCGTTGTAGGGCTTGTTCATCTAGATCTCAGGTGATTTTCTTTGCTATTTGCTCCTTGTTTCTGTCACAACTTTGATTTGGTCACAAGAGGAATGAACAGAACCTCTATCATCTACACCATTTTTTTCTCCTCCAAAAAAGGATGTTTAATTCTTCCTCAGTATATCATAAAGGGAACACTTTCTGAGTAGTATGGAGATGATTTGATGTTATACTGTAGAGAAAAAGGAGAGTATATTTGTTAAATATAGTGGCTATGGAATTCAAGCCATGGTTTCAGCAATGGGATCTTTACTAACAGTGTGAACTTAGACAAGCCACTTTAACATCTCTGTATTAAAATCCTAGGGCTTCCATAATGAATTACCACAAACTGAGTGGTATAAAATGACACAAATGCATTCTGTCACAGTTCAAGAGGCCAGAAGTTCTAAATCAAGATGTGGGCAGGCAGTTGTCCCCAGGCAGGGTACGGGCTATGGCTGAACTTGGCCTGTGGCAGGGCCCCTCACAGTAGGCCCAGTCTTCATGCCAGGTGGCCAACTTTGGTCTGACACAGAGTATTATTAGGGGCACATCAAAGGATGACACACCCAAACTGCAGACAGGGAAGACACCAGAGCCCTGCAAAAGTGAATCCTGCTCCATAGGGTCAGCCCCTGTACAGCATCTTCTTCACTGTAATCAGAATCCAGTCCTCACAACAAATCTGCCTGAGAGTCAATCTCTCTCAATGAGGAGCAAACAGTAATCAAATCTCAACTACTACAGGAGAGTAAACTCAATACAGACAGTGGGAATACCTGGAGCACCCAGCTCAGGTGACCAGGGAAGACTGCTACTAAGCCCAAAGGACATCTACTACATAAGGTCACTCTAAGACTGGGAGACATGGCAGCACTACCTAATACATGAAAAGAAACACAGGGAGGCAACTAAAATGAGGAGAAAAAGAAACATGTCCCAAAAGAAGGAACAGAACAAGCTCCAGAAAAAGTAACAAAATGGAGACAAGCAGTCTACCACATGCAGAGTTCAAAGCATTGCTCATTGAACATAAGGGAACAGTAGATGAACTCAGTGAGAACTTTGACAAAGATAAAAAACATAAAAATGGAAATAGAAAACATAAAATAGAGTCAGTGATAAACAAAGAATACAGTAATTGAAATGAAGACTACCTTGGGAGGAATCAATAGATTAAATGAAGCAGAAGATTGAATCAGCAATTCAAGAAGTAAGGTAGCAGAAAATATCGAATCAGAAAATCAACAAGGAAAACAATCCCAAAAAATGAAGGTAGTTTAAGGGACCACAAGGACAACGTCAAGCATCCCAACACTCACATCATGGAGATAACAGACACTTCTCCCAAGAAGATGTAGAAATGGCCAACAAACATATGAAAAGATGCTCAACATCACTAGCTATTAGGGAAATGCAAATCAAAATCACAATGAGATACCATCTCACACCTGTTAGAATATCTGTTTTCAACAGAACAAGTGATAACAAATGTTGGAGAGCATGCAGAGAAAAGGGAATCCTCATAAGCTGCTGGGACAGCAAATTGGTACAGCCACTATAGAAAACAGTATGGAGGTTCACCAAAAAACCTAAGAATTGATCTACCATATGATCCAGCAATCCCTTCACTGGGTACTTACCCCCAAAGACTTGAAAACTTGTATCTGAAAAGATATCTGCACATCAATGTTCATAGCAGCATTATTTACTGTCGTCAGTACATGGAAGCAACCGAAGCGTCCTATCATAGATGATTGGTTAAAGAAACTGTGGTACATATATACAATGGAATATTAGTCATAAGGGAAGACGAAATTCTGCTATTTTTGACAACATGGGTGGGGGACCTTGAGATAATCATGCTAAGCAAAATAAGCCAGACAGTGAAGTTGAAAATCACATGATGTCACTTATATGTGGGATAGAAACCTAAAAGTGACAAATGAACAGGACATAAAAACAGAGACTCATGAACTTGGACAATAGGTTAGTGGTTACCAAAGGGGAGAGAGGTTGGGGGAAGGGAGAGGGGGGAGATAAATGGGTAAAAGTGGTCAAATACGTGGTGACAGAAAGAAATCTAACTATGGGAGGTGAACACACAATGTCAATACACACACACACACACAGCTGAAACTTACTGGGTTTTGTTAACCAATGTTATCATAAAATTAATTAATTATCTAACTTAAATAAAATAAAATAAATAAAAAATAAAGAAATAAAAGGAGAGAGCAAGATATTGAAAACTTATTTCAGAAATAGTGACAGAAAACGTCCTGACCCTGGTGAAGAAACAAAACATAGAAACTCTGGAAGCCCGGAGAGTCTCAAACAAGATTAACTTAACCCAAAAAGACCCACACCAAGACACATTATAATTAAAATATCGAAGGTTAAAGACGAAGAGAGAATCTTAACAATAACAAGAGAAAATCAGTTAGTTACCTACAAGGGAGCTCCTATAAGTCTATCAGATGATCTAACAGAAACTTTGCAGGCCAGAAGGAATTTTCATGAATTATTCAAAGTGATGAAAGGCAAGGACCTATAACTAAGATTACTCTATCCAGCAAAGTTATCATATAAAATTGAAGGAGAGATAAATAGCTCCCTAGACAAGAAAAAGCTAAAGAAGTTCATCACCACCAAGCCAGTATTACAGGAAATGTTGGAAGGACTTCTTTAAGAAGAAGAAGAGAAAAGAGAAAATTAAAATATAAATAATAAAATAACAATAATTATGTACCTATCAACAATTACTGTAAATGGTATGTGCTCCACTCAAAAATAGAGTGGCGGAAGGGATAAGAAAATAAGGCCCTTACAATATGCTGCCTGCAAGATCCTCACATCAGTTCAAAAGACACATACAGATTGAAAGTAAAGGAAAGATAAAAGATATTGCATGAAAATGGAAACAAAAAAGTTGGGATAATAATATTAATATCAGAAACAATATACTTTTAAACAAAGCTTGTAGAAGACACAGGGAAAGACCCAGTTATCCCACTTCCAGGTATTTATCCAATGAAACCCAAAATACCACACCAAAGAAACATGAAATTCATGTGTCTATTGCAGCATTATTTACAATAGTCAAGATAAAGAGGCTGGAGAGTGATGTCGGGAACATGGTGGAGTGAGAGATGTCCCCAGTGTCTTCCCTTGAAACAACAATAAGCTGAACATCTAAAACTCAAGAACAACAATAACAACAACAAAACCCAAAATGCACACTAGCATATCTGAGCATGGGATTTGCGCATAAGACTTACCACAGAATACACTTCCAGTAATGCCTAGGCGAAAAAATAGCCCATTAAACACCATGCACAACCGCGGTAACAAGAAAGCTCAGAAGAAAAAAGAGAAACATCTCAGAAAGTTATTTACAGACATAGAAATATGCGACATGAATGACAGATAATTCAGGATGGTACTTCTGAAAAAACTCAATGAGATCCAAAACGAATCATATCAACAATTTCAGGATTGAAAAATAAAACACCTAGATAGCAGGATGAGTTCTTTAGCAAAGAGATTGAAGCCCTCAAAAAGAACTGAATAGAACTTCTAGAGATAAAAAACACACTGCTAGAGTTGAAAAATGAAATAGTAAGCTTGTGAAATAGAGTTGATCAAATGGAGGAAAGGATCGGTGATATCAAAGATGGAAATCTAGAAATAGATCAGAAGGAAGAAGAGAGAAAATGAGAATTAAAAATAAAGAGAAACACAAGAGCAAGTTAATACCATTGGGAGAGGAAACATAAGAATAATGGCCATTCTCAAAGGGGAGGAGAAGGAGCAGGTATTAGAAAAGCATTTTCAGACAAAAAGTTGACGGGAATTTCCCAAATCTAGAGAATAAGCTGGAGCTTGACATTCAAGAGGTCAACAGAACACCCACTTACCTAAAACCAAAAAGCTTTCACTGAGGCACATTGTATTAAAATTATCAAAAATCAATGAAAATGCCAGAATTCTCAGGGCAGCCAGGGGAAAAGAGATGGGAACCTATAAAGAAAAACCCACTAGATTAACACTGGACTTCTCAGCACAAACCTTACAATCCAGAAAGGAGTGGAATCTAATATTCAAACTGTTAAGTGAAAGAAACACCCAGACAAGAAAAATGTATCCAGGTAAGTTCTCCTTTAGATTCAAAGGAGAAATAAAGACTTTTTCAGACATACAATAACTGAAGGAATTGTTTACTATGAGGTTTGCATTACAGGAAATAACGAAAAAGGTCAGCTCACCTAACACAAATGACCAAAAATAAAAAATTATTACGGGTAAAGTGACTATAAGGCTGATAGAAGCAGAGCAATGCAACCCTTACGAAGAACAGGGCATTATAAGCTTAAATGATAAAAAGAGATTTGCTATAGCAAGGTAGTAATAAATGTTCAGCATATATAGGTAAAAATTGAGAGAATGATGACTGAAAAGGGGAGGATTCAAAGATCTAAATTCCAAATTTGCAAAGGGAAATGGAGATAATGCATGCAAGGAAGAAAATGGACAACTATATATATATATATATATATATATATATATATATATATATATATATATATATATATACAAAGAATATATATATATATATATATATATATATATATATATATATTCTTTACATATTCATAAAGGTAATCACACACCAAAGATTCAGAATTGAAATATATAACATAAAACAAAATAATCACAGTCAAAACCCACAAAAGCCAACTAAAATAAAGAAAACAGAAACATAAGGCAAGGAAGCAGTGGAAACACTGAGCTACCAGAAAGCAAAAGATAAAATGGCTATAAGAACTCATGTTTCAATAATCACCCTAAATGGAAATGGACTGAACTCACCAATAAAAAGGCACATATTTGCAGAATGGATCAAAAATTTATATCCAACCATATGCTGCCTCCAGGAGACACATCTCAGCTCCAAAGACAAATATAGACTCCAATTGAAAGGTTGGAAAATGATATTTCAAGAAAATGGCATTCAGGGAAAAGTGGGAGTGTTAGTACTATTGGACAAAATAGACTTCAAATTAAAAAAAAAAAGGTAAGGAAAGTTACTGAGAAACAATTTATAATGATAAAGAAAATCATGCACCAAGAAGACATAATACTTACTAATATCTATGCTCCCAATCAGGGAGCCCCAAAATACAAAGCAATTACTTACAGAACTAAAGGGAGAAACAGACCAAAACACTATCACAGTAGGGTACTTAAAGACTAAACTGATGGATATGGACAGATCACCAAAACAGAAAAATCAATAAGCAAAAAACATCTTTAAGTGACACATTAGATGAACTGGACATAATTGATATTGAGAGAGCCATTCATCCCAAAACAGCTGCTTATACATTCTTCTCTAGTGCACATAGAATATTCTCAAGGATTGACTACATGCTGGTATATAGAGATAGCCTCAACAAATATAAGAAAGTCGAAATCATACCAACCATACTCTCTGATCATAATGCTTTGAAGCTAGAGATCAACTGTAAAAAGACAGTGGAAAGAACCATGAATACATGATGATTAAACAACATGCTACAGAAGGATAACTGAGTCAGAGAAGAAATAAAAAGAGAGGTCAAGATATACATAGAAACGAATGAAAATGATAGTACAACATATCAAAAATTTTGAGGTCAGGGCAAAAGCAGTCATAAGAGGAAAGTTCGTATCATTACAGGTCTATCTCCAAAAATAAGAACGAGCCCAAATAAACAACCTAATGCTTCATCTTTAAAAAAAAAAACCTAGAAAAGAAAGAACACAGGAAGCATAAAGTGAGCAGAAGAAAATAAATCATGAAAATTAGAGCAGAAATAAATGATACTGAAAAAAATAATAGAAAAACAAATGCTATAAAGAGCAGATTCTTTGAAAGGTAAATAAAACTGATGAAACCCTGGCTAGACTCACTAAAAAAGAAAGAGAAAGGATGCAAATATACAAAATCAGGTATGAAAGAGGGGAAATTATGACTGACACTGTAGAAATAGAAAGAATCATACAAGACTACTATGAAAAAGCATATAACACCAAATTTAATAACCTAGAAGAAATGGACCAGTACTTAGAAAGATACAACCTTCCTAGACTGAATCAAGGAGTGAAAAATCTAAATAGACAGATCAGCAGTATGGAAATTGGAACAATCATCAAAAACCTAACAAAGAGTAAAAGTCCAGGACTAGATGGTTTCACCACTGAATTCTACCAGACATTCAAAGAAGATTTAATACCTATTCTCCTCAAATCTTCCAAAAATTCAAAAAGAATTCAATACTCCCCAACTCATTTTGTGAGGCCAGTTTTACCCCAATACCAAAACCTTGTATAGACAACACAAAAATAGAAAATTACAGACCAATATCTCTCATAAACACAAATTTGAAAATCCTAAATAAGAGACTCACAAACCAAATAGACCAACATATTAAAAAGATTGTTCACTACAATAAAGTGGCCTTCATCCCAGGGCTACAGGGATGGTTCGACATATGCAAATTGATTAATGTAATACACCGCATAAACAAATTATGAAATAAGAATCATATGATCATTTCAATGCATGGAGGAAAAACCTTTGCACAAGATACAACATCCATTTATGCTCAAAACACTTCAAAATATCAATAATGAAGTAAAGTACCTTAACATAACAAAGGCTATATATGACAAACCCTCAGCCAACATTATACTTAATGGTAAAAAGCTAAAAACCTTCCTTCTAAGATCAAGAACAAGGCAAGGTTGTCCACTGTGGCCACTCATTCAATATAACATTGGAGGTCCTAGCAAGTGCTATCAGGATAGAGAAAAATATAAAATGTATCCAAATAGGAAATGGAGAAGTCAAACTGTTACTATGTGCAGATGACATGATTCTCTAAATAAAAAATCCTAAAGACTCCACAAGAATACTACTAGAAACAATAAGCAAGTACAGTAAAGTTTTTGGATACAGAATCAATGTTCAAAAATCCAGTGTTCCTATGTTCTAACAATAAAGTGTAAGAAAAAGAATTGGAAAAAATAATTCCCTTTGCAATTGCAACAAAAGAATAAAATACCTAGGAATAAATCTAAGAAAACATGTGAAGGACCTACTTAATGAAAACTACAAGACCTTATTAAAAGAAATCGACAAAGATACAAAGAAATGGAAAGATATTTCAAGTTCTTAGGTTGGAAGAATCAATATAGTTAAAACGATCATAATACCTAAAGCATCATACAGATTTAATCCAATCCCCATCAAATCCCATCAGGAATTCTTAAAGAAACAGAAGAAAAAATCATCAGATTTGTATGGAAGCACAAAAGACCCCACACTGCCAAAGCCATCTTGAGAAAAAAAAGAATGAAGCTGGGGGCATCATTATGCCCAACTTCAAATGATACTACAAAGCAACAATAATCAAAACAGCATGGTATTGGCAGTAAAACAGACACAGGGACCAGTGGAATAGACTCAAGAGTCCAGAAGTAAACTCATGTTTATGTGGGCAAATAATTTTTGACAAAATAATCAAAAACATACAGTGGAGAAAAAAAAGTCTCTTCAATAAATGATGCTAGAAAATCTGGAAATACACCTGCAAAAACAAAAAGAAAGAAAGAAAGAAAGAGAGAGAGAGAGAGAGAGAGAGAGAGAGAGAGAGGGAGGGAGGGAGGGAGGGAGGGAGGGAGGAAGGAAGGAGGGAGGGAGGGAAGGAAAGAGGAAAGGAAGGAGAGAGAGAGAGAGAGAGAGAGAGAGAGAGAGAGAGAGAGAGAGAGAGAGAGAAAGAAAGAAAGAAAGAAAGAAAGAAAGAAAGAAAGAAAGAAAGAAAGAAAGAGAAACTTGATTCTTGTTATCAGCAGCAAAATTAACTCAAAATTGATTAAGGGCCTGAATATAAGACCTGAAACAACAAAATCCATAGAAGAAACATAGGAACGAATTCATGGACCTTGGATTTAAAGAGGATTTTATGAATTCGACCTTAAATGCAAGGGAAATAAAAGCAAAAATAAATGAATGGAACTACATCTAACTGAAAAGCTTCTGCACAGCAAAATTAACCATCAACAAGATAAAGAGACAGCCAATCGAGTGAGAAAATATATTTGCAAGCAATGCCTCTGATAATGGCCTAATATCCAAAATACACAAAGAATTCATACAAGTCAATAACAACAAAAAAACAAATGATTGAATCAAAAAATGGGAAGAAGTCCTGAACAGACACCTCTCCCTAGAGACATGCAAATGGCCAACAAATATTTGAAAAGATGCTCAACATCACTAGCTATTAAGGAAATGCAAATCAAAACCACAATGAAATATCATCTCATACCTGTTAGAATAGCTGTTTTCAAAAGGACAAGTAATAACAAACAATGGAGAGGATGCTGAGAAAAAAGAACCCTCATCCACTGCTAGTGGGACTGCAAATGGGTATAGCCACTATGAAAACCAGTACAGAGGTTCCTCAAAAACCTAAAAATTGATTTTCCATATGATCCAGCAATCTCTCTACTAGATATTTATCCCACAGTCTTGAAAACCCATATTCTCAAAGACATTTGCACACCGATGTTTATAGCAGCATTATTCACAGTAGCCAGGGCATGGAAGCAACCGCAGTATCCTACAATAGATGACTGGCTAAAGAAGCTGTGGCACATATATACAGTGGACTTTACTCAGCCATAAGAAAAAATGTAATACTGTCAGTTGTGACCATATGGATGAACCTTGAGATAATCATGCTAATCGAAATTAGCCAGACAGAAAAAGTTGAAAACCATATAATATCACTTATATTTGGGATATAAAGCTAAAAGCAATAAAGGAACAGAACAAACAAACAGAGGGTCATGGACATGGACAATAGACTACTGTTTACCAAACGGTAGGGGGGAAGGGGGGAGCCAGAAGGCAGACGTGGTAAAGGGGATAATATGTGGAGACAGAAGGAAATCGAACTATGATCGATGAACATAGTGTGTAAATATATACATGCCTTACTGTTAAAATGTACAGGTGAATCTTATTGGATTTCATTAATCAATGTCACCATTGCTGAGTGGAGTAGGACGGAGAAATAGAAATGTCATATGATTTTACTTACATGTGGAATCTAAAGAACAAAATAAACAACCAAAACATAAACATAAATACAGAGAACATTTTGATGGTTGCAGGTAGAAAGGGAGTTGGGGGTGAGTGAAAAAGAGAAAGGGATTATAAAGTACAAACTTATAGTTACAAAATAATTATGGAGATATAAAGTATAGCATAAGGAATATAGTCAATAATATTGCAATAACTATATATGGTGTCAGACAAGTACTAGATTTATCAGGGTGATCACTTTGTAAGTTATATAAATGTCTAATCACAATGTTGTACAGCTGAAATTGATATAATGTCGTATGCCAACTATAATTAAAAATATTTTATTTTTTATAAAAGGACTCAGCAGGGTTGGTTCTTTGTGCAGGCTCTGAGAAATCATTCCCATGCTTCTCTCCTGTCTCCTGGTGGTTGCTGGCAATCCTTGGCATTCCTTGACTTGCAGCTATATCACTCTAGTTTTTGCATCAGTCTTCATATGGATTCTTACTTCTCTATTTCTGTATATAAACTCCTCCTCTTATAATAGCACACATCCTTGGCTTACTGGCCTGTCCTACTCTTGTATGACCTCATTTTAACTAATTACATATGCAAAGATCCTATTTCCAAATGAAGTCACATTTCGAAGTTCTAGGACACAATTTTTTTTGGGGGGGAGAATACTATTCAACCCACTACACTTTCTAAGCTTCAATTTCTTCACCTGTAAAATGTGGATAATAATAGTATTTGCCTTATGGACCTATTGTAAAAAATAAATGGAAGAATACATGTATAGTCCCAGGACATAGTTAAGAGTCAATAAATGTTAACAAACAACAGCTGTAACTATAATAACCAGCCTGAGATATCTCCCTACCATTGAGTAAAGAAGTCTCCATGGCTACTCTGAACAGAGCGGAGGCCTAAGGCAGACAGTTGAATTTTGGATGACAGGTATCTAGAACATTCTCTGATGCTTACTTTATTCAGTGTTTCTTAAGAAGAGTTTCTTCACTGTGTGAGCTAATTGATAAGCAACTTAGAAACAGGTATAACTGAGCAATGTAAGTAAGGCATTGGTCAACTGCATACCAAGCGTGGACACTGAACAACTTCACATAGACCAGCTAGATTCTCTACTAGCTCTTCTACAAGCAAGAGGCCAGTTTGGACTGGCATGGGTTTCAGAGTAGAATAGGACTATGAGAAGAGAATGTAGGTGACCCAGTGTTTCAGTTATCTATTGCTACATAACAATCTACCCCAAAGTAAAGTGGCTTACAACAACCATACCATGTATTCTCTCTCTGAAAGAGATTGTATAAAACTAGTGTTCTTTAAATGTTTGGTATAATTCTGATTATTACAGAGAACAAGGGGAAGAAGGTGGACTGGGTAAAAGAAGAGTTCGTCTCCTTCCAGGTGCGTGTCGTAATTACAACCAAATTATAAAATAATCAACATAGAGAATCCCCTGAAGTCCAGCTGATCATAACACATACATCTGATAGTAGAAAGGAGCCACATCAAAGCCACAGGAACATCCAGGCACAGAAGTTGCAGCAAAACTGAGGCTATATTGGCCAGACAGACCTTGTCTCTCTGAGATCTCGCTTCACTCAACCACGAAGTGCCTGCAGACCATCGACAAGCAGTCTCCTGTGCCCTTCTTGGCTCTGGGGTTGTCCAGTCAGTGCAGGCAACTGACCTTGGCTACCACAGTGAGCGCATTTCGAGGAAAACGTTGTAGACAGATAACCGCTGCCTGTATGAGCTGCAATATCCCTTGAAGAGATTGCAGGGGTCTGTATTGGCATGACAATTCTTGACTCCCTGAGCTCCTGCCCCATCCAATACACTAAGTGCACACTGCACATTGATAGACAGCTGCCCCTGACCTGGGATAGAGCATTTAGGCCCAGGGTGGGCAGCAGCTGATATTGCTATGAGTAGAAACTTCTACAGTGAGCCACAGAGACAGTGTTGGCATGTAAACTGACATTGCAGTGACAGGGGAAGTTTACTCAATAGACTCAGGAGACTCCCAGGGTCCATGCACCACCCAACACACATATCGCCCATTGGCTCATTCAGTTTCAGAGACTTACAGGCAACTGACAAGCAGTGTCAGGAATTGAGGAGCACTGGCCCCCTTGCTAAATTGCCATAGGTCAGGGATGGGGGATAACTGACAGCTGCCTACAGCGATGTCTCTTCAAATTAGCCATAGAACCAGCATAGGCAACAACCATCTGTGGATCACTTTTTAGTTCTCACCAGCCCATTCTGAGAAAGCAAAATCAGCAGCTGACTTTGGCCTATGGGGAAGCCCCTCCCAAGGAGCCACAAAACCAACACATCTGGAGGCTGGCACCAGACCACAGTGGAGCAACTTCTGACTAGTCCCATTAGTGATACATGCAAAGGGTGGTTGCAACAAGTACACAAGCCTGCTAGGGCAAATGTCACTCAGTTGGATCAGCCCCACTCAACAATTACCCTGTGGGTGTAGCCAGTTCTCAAAATTAGTCAGCCTGTGTGTTATTTCCATCCACTGATTACTAACAACAATAAAGTCTTGGCAACAACAGAAAAGAACACAAAACTTACATAAAGATCACAATCAGAGTCATCGGCATAAGGGATCAAGGAGAGTGTGCCACTGGGTTACACAGGACACCTTCCACATTAGTCTATCTGACCAAGGCTAAGAGATAAAACAAACATTTCTGACACATAGACATGAACACAGAGAGGCTAATAAAATGAGAAAACAAAGAAACATGCCACAAGTGAAACAAGAAGAGAAAACTCCAGAAAATAAGTTAAATGACGTGGAGTCAAGCAACCTGCCAGAGACAGAGTACAAAATAATGGTTATATGCGTGCTTACGGGGAGAATGGATGAGCACACTGAGAACCTCAACAGCTGAAAAAAGGACGCAGAAACAATAAAAATAACCAGACAGAAATGAGGAATACAATAACTAAATTGAAGAATATACTAGAAGGATTCAACAGAAGATTGGATGAAGCAGAAGATCGAATCAGTGAATTGGAAGACAAGGTAGCAAAACACACCCAATCAAACAAAAACAAAAAAAAAGGAAGAAAAAGAATTTTAAAAAATCAGGATAGTTTAAGAGACCTCTGGGACAACATGAAATGTAAAAATATCCGAATCATCAGAGTACCTGAAGAAGAAGAGAGAGAGAGGTTGAGATTCTATTTGAAGAAATAATGACAGAAAACTTCCCTTAGCTGGCAAAGGAATTAGATATACAAATTCAGGAAGCACAAAGAGTCCCAAACAAGAGGAATTCAAACAGACTTACATCAAGACATATCATAATTAAAATCCCAAAGACAAAGAGAGAATCTTAAAAGCTGTGAGACAAAGAAAGCTAGTTACTTACAAGGGTACCCCCATAAAAATGTCTGCTGACTTTTTAATGGAAACTGCAAGCCAGAAGGGAATGGCAAGAAATATTCAAAGTTATGAACAAACAGGAATCGATGGCCATGAATACTCTACCCAGCAAGGCTTTTGATTAAAATGGAAGGTGAGATAAAGAGCTTCCAGAAAGGAAAAGCTTAAGGAATTCATCACCAACAAGCCAGCCTTCCAAAAAATGTTAAAGGGTCTTCTGTAAAATGAAAAGGGTTAAAAAAGAAAATAGAAATAACAAATATGAATAATAAAATAGCAGTAACAAGGTACCTATCAGTAATCACTTTAAATGTAAATGGATTAAATGCTCTAATCAAAAGACATAGGGTACCCGAATGGATATGAAAACAAGACCCATGCATATTCTCTCTACAAGAGACTCACTTCAGATCAAATGACACTCACAGACTGAAAGTAAAACGACTGAAAAAGATATTTTATGCAAACAAACAAAAAAAAAAAAGCCAGGGTAGCAATATTTATATCAGATAAAATAGACTTTAAAACAAAGGCTATAATAAAAGACAAAAAAAAGAGCATTACATAATGATAAAAGGATTGATAAAACAAGAGGACATAACCGTAGTAAACATATATGCACCCAAAATAGGAGCACCTACATACATAAAACAATTATTGACCGACATAAAAAGAGATCAGTAGCAATACACTCATAGCAGGAAAGTTTAACACCCCATTGACACTCATGGACAGATTTTACAGGCAAAGAATCAACAAGGAAACAATGGGCCTAAAAGACATACTAGAACAGATGGAATTAATAAATATTTTCAGAGCTTTTTACCCTAAAACAGAAAAATATACGTTCTTCTCAAGTGCACGTAGAACATTTTCAAGGATAGACCACATATTAGGACACAAACCAAATCTCAAATAATTTAAGAATATTGAAATTATATCAACTGTCTTCTCTGATCACAATGGAATGGAACTAAATATCAAGTCAAGTACAAAAAAGAAACTGGGAAATATACAAACACATGGAGGCTAAATCACATGCTACTAAACAATGAATGGGTTATTAATGAGATCAAGGAACAAATCAAATAATACCTAGAGACAAATGAATATGAAAACACAATGACTCAAAATCAATCTGTGGGACACAGCAAAAGCAATCCCTAAAAGGGAAATTCATAACAATATAGGCCTATGTCAAGAAACAAAAGAAAGCTCAAATAAACAATCTAACCTTACTCCTAAAAGAACTAGAACAAGAAGAGCAAACAAAGCCCAAAGCAAATAGGAGGAAGGAAATAATAAAGATCAGAACGAAAATAAATGAACTAGAGTCTAGAAAAACAACACAAAAGATTAATGAAACCAGGAGCTGGTTCTTTGAAAAGATAAACAAAATTGACAGACATTTAGCCAGACTAGTCAAGGAAAAAAGCGAGAGGGTTCAAATAAATAAAATCAGAAGTGAAAGAGGAGAAATAACCACAGACTCCAGAGAAATGCAATGGATTATAAGAAAATACTATGAGCAATTAAATGCCAACAAATTAGACAATCTGGAAGAAATGGACACATTCTTAGAAACATACAATCTCCCAAGCCTGAATCAAGTAGAAACAGAAAATCTGAACTGACAGATTACCCCCAATGAAATAGAATCGGTAATCAAAAACCTCCCAAAAAAACAAGTCTTAGACCAGATGACTTCATAGGCAAATTTTACCAAACATTCAAAGAAGAATGATCACCTATTCTTCTCAAAGTATTCCACAAAAATTCAAGAAGAGGGGAGGCTCCCTTAATTCCCTTAATGAAACTACAATTACCTTGATTCCAAAACCAGACAAATACATTACAAAAAAAAAAAAAAACCCATAGGTCAATATCTCTTATGAACATTGATGCAAAAATCCTCAACAAAATGTTAGCAAACAGAATTCAGCAATACATTAAAAATATTATACACCATGTTCAAATTGGATATATTCCTGGGATGCAAGTTTGGTTCAATATCTGCAAATCAATTAATGTGATATATCACGTTAACAAATCAAAAGATAAAAACCATATGATCATAACAATAGATGCAGATAAAGCCTTCAGCAAAATCCAGCATGCATTTATGATAAAAACTCTCAGCAAAGTAGGAATAAAGGGAACATACTTCAACATAATAAAGGCCATAGATGGCAAATGTACAGCTACAATCGTATCATACTCAATGGGAAAAGGCTAAAAGTATTTTCCTTAAGATCAGGAACAAGACAAGGATATCCATTTTTACCACTCCTCTTCAACATTGTATTGGAAGTCTTAGTCACAACAATAAGACAAGAAAGAGAAATAAAATGTGTACAAATTGGAAGGGAAGAAGCAAAATTTTCATTATTTGCCAATGATGTGGTACTATATATAGAGAACGCTAAATATTCTACCAAAAAAAAAAAACCTGTTAGAACTGATCAATTAATTCAGTAAAGCAGCAGGTTACAAAATACATATTCAGAAGTCAGTGGCATTTTTATACACCAATGATAAACTTTCAGAAAGAGCAATTAAGAAAACAATCCCACTTGTTACCATTGCATAGAAAATTACAAAATACCCAGGAATCAAATTAACCAAGAAAGTAAAAGACTTGATTTTAGAAAATTCTAAGTCATTGAGAAAAAAAAACGGAAGAAGATACAAATAAATGATAAATGGAAGCATATACCGTGTTCATGGGTAGGAAGAATCAGCATTGTTAAAATGGCCATACTATCCAAAGCAATGTAAAGATTCAATCCCTATCAAAATGCCATTGGCATTTTTCAGAGAGCTAGAATAAATAATCCTAAAATTTAAATGAAGCCATAAAAGACCGCAAATAGCCACAGCAATCTAGAGAAAGAGGAACAAAGTTGGAGGTATCACACTAACAGATATCAAACTATACTACAAGACTACAGTAAACAGCATGGTGCTGGCATAAAAAAAAAAAAACAGATACGTTGATCAATGGAACAGAATAGAGAGTCCAGATATAAATCCACGCCTATACACTCACTTTATTTATGATAAAGAAGGTAAGAATATACAATGAAGTAAAGATAAATGGTGTTGAAAAAATTAGACAGATGCATGCAGAAAAAAAAGAAGCTGGACCACCTTCTTACACTGTATATAAGAATAGACTCAACATGGATTAAAATCTTAAATGTAAGACCCAAAACCATAAAACTTCTAAAAGTAAACACAGGCAATAAACTCTCTGATATTACAAACAGGAATTCCTTTTCATATATATCTCCTTAGGCAAGGGAAATAAAAAAAAATTAACATATGGGACCACATCAAACTAAAAATTTTGTACAGCAAAGGAAACCATCAACAAAACGAAACAAAAAAACTGACTGTATTGGATAAGTTACTTTCTAATACTACATGATAAGGGTTAATATCCAAAATATATAAAGAACTTATACAACTCAACAATAAAAATAACAAAAAACAATCCAGTTAAAAAAATGGGCAGAAGTCCTGAACAGATACTTCTCCAAAAAGGAAATACAGATCACTAACAGACATATGAAAAGATGCTCAAGGTTACTAACCATCAGAGAAATGCAAATTAAAACCACAATGAGATATCACATCACACCTCTCATAATGGCTATCATCAATAAATCAAAAAACAACAAGTGTTGGCGAGGATGAGGAGAAAAAGCAACCCTCATACATTGTTGGTGGGATTGCAAATTGGCACAGCCACTATGGAAAACAGTATGGAGGTTTCTCAAAAAAATTTAAAATGGATACACCTTTTGAACCAGTGAATGCACGTCTGGGTATTTATCCAAAGAAAACCAAAACAATAATTCATAAAAATCTCTGCACTCCAATATTCTTGACAGCACAATTTACAATCGCCAAGATTTGGAAGCAACCTACATGCCCATCAACAGACAATTGGATAAAGAAATTATGGTTCATGTATGCAATGGAATATTACTCAGCCATTAAAAAGGTGAAATCCTACCATTCACAATGACATGGTTGGACCTAGAGGTTATTATGCTGAGTGAAATAAGTCAGATATAGAAAGATAAATACCATATGATTTCACTTATATGTGGAATCTAAGGATCAAAAAGAACAAACTAATCAAAAACAGACTCACAAATAGTGGACAATTTGTTGATGGACAGAGAGGAGGGGATTGGGGGGCTGGGATAATGAGGTGAAGGGTTAGAAAAGTAGCTGATGGATGGTCATGGGGATGGGGAGCATGGCCTAGGTGATGCAGTTAGCATTAATATGATGGCTAGATAGACAGTCAGGGGAGGGAAGGAGCACTGTGGGGATTGTTCTATAAACTATACAGATATCTAACCAATGTACTGTTTACTTAAAACTGATTTAAATAAATTATCTAATTTAATTTAATTTAAAATATTTGGTAGGATTTTCCAATAAAACCATGTAAGCCTGGAGATAGCTTTTTGGGGAAGCTTTCAATTACAGTTTTAATTTCATTACTAGTTATAAATCTATTCATGTTGGTAATTTGTGCTTTTTGAGGATTTGGTTCATTTCATCTGAATTGTAGGTTTCATGAATGTTAAGTTGTTCATCTTATTTCTTTATCATCCTTTCAATGGCTGTCTGTAGGATCTACAGTAATAAGTTTTTCATTCCTGATATTGGTGTTCTGTGTCTTCTCTCTTTTTGTCTTGTCAATCTCATTAAGGCGCATCTATATTATTGAGCTATTTTTAAGAACTGACTTTTTTAATACATTGATTTTCTCTGTTGTTTTACTATTTTTAATTTTATGTATATCTGCTCTTACCTTTAATATTTACTTTTGTGTGTGTTTTCTGCTCTTACCTTTAATATTTACTTTTGTGTGTGTATTTCTGCTCTTACTTTTAATATTTCCTTCCTTCTGCCTGATTTAGATTTATTTTACTCTTATTTTTCTAGTTTCTTGAAATAGAAAGTCAGATTATTGACCTGAGACCTTTCCTTTTTTGTGATGTAACAATTTAGTACTATAAATTTCTCTCTTGGCACTACGTTAGCTGCATCCCACATATTTTGACATGTTTTATTTTCATTTTCATTATGTTCTCAGGTTTTTTTTTCCCCTTGAGACTTCCTCTTTGACCCATGGATGACTTTTAAATGTATTGTTCAATTTCCAAATGTTTTGAAATTTTTCAGTTGTCTTTCTGTTATTGGTTCATAGTCTGATTATGTTGTGATAAGAAAACACACTGCATATGATTTCAATTCTTTTTAAATAATTTTAAACTTTTTCGGTTACAATTGACATAAAATATATTAGTTTCAGATATACAATATAGCAATTAGACATTTACGTAACTTATTAAGCGATCACCCTTATACATCTGTTTATTTCAATTCTTTTAAATTTGTTGAGCTTTGATTAACGGCTTAAGATATAGTCTGTCTTTGGCACTTGAAATATTCCATGGGCTCTTGAAAAATGTGTTTTCTACTGTTGTTGGGTAGAGGGCTCTATATATGTCAATTAAATCTTGGTTGATTATGTTGTTCAGCTCTTCTACATGCTTGCTAATTTTCTTTCTATCAGTTTCATCAGTTTTTGAGAGTGAAATGTTAAGCCCCTAATGATAACGGTGAATTTACCCAAACTTCCCTTCAGCGCTATCAAATTTTGCTTAACATATTTTGAAGCTCTGTTGTTTTGTACATACACATTTAGGATTATTATATTTTTTTAGTGGATTGATATTTTATTGATATATAACATCCCTGTCAGTTCCTGTTAATTTTCTGTGGTTTACTTTATTTGATATTAATATATCTACTTATACTACTAATAAAGTAATGTTCACATGGTATACCTTTACCTATCCTTTTGCTTTCAACATATATATTCTGTTGTATTTAAAGTGAATCTCTGGTAGGCAGTGCATAGTTGGATCATGGTTTTTTCTGTTGTTGTTGTTCACTTTGCCAGCCTCTTAATTGGTGTCTTTAGACTATTACACGAAAGGTCACCATTGATAGGTTAGGTCTTAAGTGTGTCATTTTATCACTTATTTTTTTTACTATTTCCTTTGTTTCTTCTTCCTGTATTTATATTTTCTTGTTATTTTTCTATAGATTACTTAGTATTATTATTTTTTCAGATTGCTCTGCTCACTGTCCCTAAAACATTTCTTGTGCCTTCTGTTCTGTGTATCTAGGTCTGTTCCAATGTTCTCATGAACTTTTCCTCCCTCCTTTCTTCAGTTTTCTCAAATCAATTCACTTTTTAAGTTTCTTTCTTCCTCCATGAAGATTGCTTAGCCCATTCCAGGTCACAGCCATCATCCACAGTGTGTGCAGGCAATGTTGTATTTAAAGTCCCTTGTAATTATTTTTAATTTACTGTGAAATTAATCCTCTGACTCTTGTACTACATTATCAAACTGTAGAACTTATATAATGAGGTTATATGTTGACTTTTTATAGATTTACTTTTTTTCAACAAAGATCTCCCAAGAATTTAAAGTGTAAGTTACACTGGGTATTGGGAACAGAAAGCTGAACAGAGCATAGTCTCTAGATGGAGTTCACAGTCTAGTAGCCATGCAGACACCTTCATAGGCAATCACAATGCAGTCTGATATGTATCATGATAGAGTAAGTCGAGTTCTATTAATACGAACCTATTTTAGGATGGTGAGAAAAATCTTCTCAGAAGGTGTAATAAAAAAGAAAATAGCGAAGACCCAAAAGACAGTAGAGGCTAGCCTGTGGATCAGGCAACAGTTGGGGGAGCATATTCCAGCAGGGGTCACCTAGAAGTGGCGCAGAGTAGAGTACACATGCCGAACACGCTGCTGTTAAGAGAGTGGGAAAAGGGGGAAAGGAGATGGACAATGACAATGAGAAGGAAGGCCAAGGCGATATCATGCAAGACCTTATTAGTCATGCCAAGGGAAGATACATGCTAGATGGGAGGTTATCATGTATGTTACTATTCACACCAAGAAGCTTTTTTTTTACTGTGTGAAGAATAATTAATATAAGATCTACTCTCTTAACAGATTTTTAAGTGTAAAACATAGTACCGTTATCTATAGGCACAATGCTTTACAGTGGATCTCTCTAACTTATTCTTCTTGCTTAACTGAAACTTTATACTTGTTGATTAGCAACTTCCAATTTCCCACTGCCCGCTCAGCCCCAGGTAATCACCATTCTAGTCTTTGCTTCTATGAGTTTGACTACTTTAGACACCTAATATGAGTGAAATCATGCAGTATTTGTCTTTCTATAGGTAACTAACTGCTTTTTCTTACTGCTTTTTAAGATTCTCTTTATATTTAATGTTTGGCATTTTAATTATGATGTGTCTTAGTGCGGGCCTCTCCATGTTCCTCTTAGGACTTTCTGAACTTCTTGGGGTTATGTCTATTTCTTTCACCTGGTTATGGAAACTTTTCATCACCATTTCTTCAAATATATATTCAACTTCTTGTTCTCCCTCTTGTACCCCTATGACACATCTTGTTAGCATTAATTTTTCCCACATACTCCTTAAATTATTATATTCTTTGTTGCTTTTTTCTTGCCATTCTGGTTGGGTGTCCTTGGCTTCTTCATCCTCTATATAGGTCATTTGATCCTCTTCTTTATTCACTCTGTTTATAATGTTAGCTTCTTATATAACCACTTACATTTATCAAAACTGAAAATCAACATGGATATAATACAAATAACTAAATTACTGGTGTTATTAGGATTTCATCAGATATTTCCACAGTAGGCCATAAACATATACATCACCTGCAAAACTTTCCTCTCACCTTTTTGGGTTCATCTTTTCTGGGACCCTTTGACCTTCCTGAGGTTGTATTTCTGTTTCCTTTACTAATTTAGAGAAGTTTTCCATTATTATTTATTCAAATAGCTCTTAAACTTCTTGTTCCCCTTCAGGTACTCCTATGACCTGGATGTTTTTACATTTAATTTTGT
This sequence comes from Cynopterus sphinx, assembly GCA_030015415.1. Classification (NCBI taxonomy): domain Eukaryota; kingdom Metazoa; phylum Chordata; class Mammalia; order Chiroptera; family Pteropodidae; genus Cynopterus; species Cynopterus sphinx. The sequence goes on along the minus strand of CM057388.1, from coordinate 27,535,055 downwards.
CTCATAGGCTCCTTAAATTACTATCATAACCTTGGCTTCTTTTTTCTTGCCATTCTGATTGGGTGTCCTTTGCTTCCCCATCCTCAATATCAGTGTTTCGATCCTCTTCTTCCTCTATTCTTTTGATTCCTTCTAATATACTCTTCATCTCACATAATATATTCTTCATCTGACTGGTTCCCTTTCATAATTTCCATTTTTATTTTTATGTGTTTTTTTATCTCTTTGTTCAAGTTCTCACTGAAATCATCTACACTTCCCCTAAGTTTATTGAGCTTCTTTATAATCAGTATTTTGAACTCTGCATCTGTTAGATTACTTGACTACATTTTTTTCTGAATCTCTGTTCTGTTCTCTCATATGGTTTCTGCTTCTTTGTCTTCTTATTTTCAGTGCCTTTCTGTGTTTGTTTCTATTTACTAAGCAAAGCTCTTAAGTCTCCCAGTCTTATTACCATGGTGTTGTGGGTAGGTGTCCAGTGGTACAGTCCTGATAGAGTTTCAGCTGCAGATCAAACTCAGCCCAAGCCTCTACCCCTCTGGGACCACCTGTTAAGATTCAGCAAGCAATCCACAGGTATTGTGCTTATAGTTGCCTCAAGAGACCACACCAGAAACCGCAGTAAGCTACCACCAGTGTGAGTCTTAAAGTTGGCTCAGTAAGGAGCACTGGACTCACCGAGGATACACTTAGTCATAGTTTGGTTGGGGCTGCAAGTTGGGAGAGGCAGAGTTTCAGGGAATCCTCTGAACAGAGAGACCTCTATTATCCAGTTTGATAATATCTCAGCTATGGCAGCTCTGCATTGACATACTGAGAGGGCGGGAGGGATCAACAGGGGAACAATGGATACCACCTACACTTCTACTCAGGAGAGCTTTGCCTCTAGCCCTTTCTCTGACCATTCAGTGTCTGCTTGTAAGTCCCTGGTACCCCCTGAGCTGCCAACCTGGTGCTGGTACTCAGAGCATGCAGGTCTATCACCACACAAGTTCAGCTGCAGACACAGGCCCTTTGAGAGGCATCTACAGCTGCTACGTGATGCTGCCATGGCCTCTGTCCTACTCAGCTTCTGGGGGCCAGGCAGCCTCACATTTTCATCATGTCCTACCTCCAACTATTGCAGAATGTCTTCTTATTTCTATCCCTAGTTGTAGGGCTTCAGTTCATCTAAATATCCAGACAACCCTGCTTGCTGTTTGCTCCGTGCTTCTGTCTCAATCTTGATGTGGTCACAAGAGGGGATGAATGAAACTTCTATCATCTATGCCATTTTGTCCGGTTGATCTTTTTAATTTATTGCTGAACTTGGTTTGTTAATATTTTGTTGAGGATTTCTACATCAATGTTCATCTGGGATATTGGCTTATGGCTTTCTCTTTTAGTATTGTCTTTGTCTGGTTTAGGAATCAGGGTAATGGTGGCCTGATAAAGAGTTAGAAAGCCTTCTCTCCTAGAATTTTTTTGAAATATTTTGAAAGGAATTGGTGTTAGCTCTTCTTTAAATGTTTTATAAAATTCACCTATAAAGCCTTCTGGTCCAGCACTTTTGTTTTTTTTTTTTGGTTTTGAGGGGTGGGGTTTGAAAGTTTTTAAATTACTAATTTAATTTCATTGATGGTAATTAGTCAGTTCAGATTTTCTGTTTCTTCTTAACTCAGACTTGGAATATCATATGTTTCTAGGAATGTATCCATTTCTTCCAGATTGCACAGTTTGTTGGCATATAATTGCTTGTAATATTTTCTTAAAGTTCTTTGTATTTCTGTGGAATCTGTAGTTATTTCTCTTTCATTTTTTATTTTATTTATTTGGGTTCTCTCTTTTCTTGATGACTCTAGTTAAAGATTGATTAACTTTTTTTTATGTTTTCAAAGAATGAGCTCTTACTTTCATGATCTTTTGTATTGTTTTTCTAGACTCTATTTCATTTATTTCTGCTCTTATCTTTATTATTTCCTTCCTTATACTTACTATGAATTTTGTTTACTGTTCTTTTTCTAGTTCTTTTAAGTGCAAGCTTAGGTCATTTATTTGAGATTTTTCTTGTTTCTTGAGATATGCCTTTATTGCCATAAATTTCTCTTTTAGGATTGCTTTTGTGTGTGTCCCATATATTTTGAGTCATTGTGTTTTCATTTTCATTTTCTTTAGGTATCTTTTGATTTCTTCTTTGATCTCTCGTTAACCCGTTTATTGTTTAGTAGCATGCATTTAGCCTCCAAGTGTTTGTGTATTTTTCAGTTTCTTTTATGTAATTGATCTATAGCTTCATACCATTGTGGTTGGAGAAGTTTGATATGTTTTTAAACTTCTTAAATTTATCAAGAATTGATTTGTGACCTAACAGGTGGTCTATCTTGGAAAATGTACAATTCATACTTGAAAAGAATGTACATTCTGCTACTTTTGGGTAAAATGCTCTGAAAATTTACATTAAATGCATCTGGTCTTGTGTGTCATTTAATGGCAAGGTTCTTTGTTGATTTTCTGTCTGGGAAATCTGTTCATTGGCGTCAATGAGGTGTTAATGTCTTCTACTATGTGTGTATTACTGTCAATCTCTCCCTTTATGTTTGTCAAGAATTGCTTTATGTATGTAAGTGCTTCTATGTTTACTACGGTTATGTCCTCTTTTGTAATGATCTCTTTATCGTTATGTAATGCTCTTCTTTATCTCTCATTATAACCTTTGTTTCAAAGTCTATCTATTTTTCCTGATATAAGTATTGATACCCCAGATATTTTATTTCCATGTTCATGAAATGCCTTTTTCTATCCCTTTACTTTCAGTCTGCGTGTGTCATTTTATTTGAAGTGAGTCTCTTATAGACAGTATATGTATGGGTCTTGTTTTCTTATCCATTCAGCTACCCTATATCTTATGAATGAAGCATTTAATCCATTTACATTTAAAGTAACTATTGATAGGTACACAGTTATTGCCATTTTATTATTTGTATATGGGTTTTATTTTTCCCTTCTTTTACAGAAATCCCCTTAACATTTCTTGTAATTCTGGCATACATTCCTTTGTCTTTCTTCTGTCTGGGAAGGACAGTATCTCATCTTCAATTTCAATTTATACCCTTGCTGTGTAGAGTGGTCTTGGTTGTTGGTTCTTGTTTTTGTCACTTTGAATATTTCTTGTTAAGCCCTACTGGCCTGCAAAGTTTCTGTTGCGAAATCAGCTGGCATTTTTTGGGACCATCCTTGTAAATAATCAGCTGCCTTTCTCTTGTTGCTTTTGACATTCTCACTTCATCTTAAACCTTTGGCATTTTAATAATTATGTGTCTTGGTATGAATCTGTTTGGGTTTCTCTTGTTTGGGACTCTGTGCTTCCTGGACTTGTATGTCTACTTCCTTAACCAGGTTAGGAAAGTTTTCCATCATTATTTCTTCAAATAGATGCTCAATTCCTTACTCTCTTTCTTCTCCTTCTGCTACCCCTCTAATACAGATGATGGCAACTTTGATGTTGTCCCAGAAGTCTCTTAGACCTACCTTATTTTTTAAATTCACTATTCTTTTCTGCTGTCCTATTTGGGTATTTTCTACTACCTTATCTCCCAACTCCATGATTCAGTACTCTATTTCATCTAATCTACTATTGATTTCTTCTAGGGTCTTTTTTATTTCAATTATTTTATTCTTCTTCTTTATGGTTTCTACGTCCTTTTTTATACTTACTATCTCTCTGTTGAAGTCATCACTGAAATTATCTATTCTCCCCCTAAGTTCATTGAGCACCTTTATAACCAGTGATTTGAACTCTGTCTCTGGTAGATTGCCTGTCTCCATTTCACTTAGTATTTTTTTTCTAGTGTTTTCTCCTGTTGTTTCATTTGTGGCATGTTTCAAGGCATGTCTCCCGGCCTTGGCCAGGTGGTCTTACATAGTAGGTGTCCTAAGTGGCTCAGTAGCATAGTCTCTGTGTGTATTTCTTGTGTGGTTGTGTATGTTTTGTCATAGCTAAGCCTTGATTACTGTTAGCACTTCAGTTGGTGGGACTGACTCTTGGGCTAACGAGCTGTGATTAATGGCCATGCCCATAGGATATGAGCTGTTGTATGGGACCTGATCCCTCGGAGTTGGATTCACCCCAGCAGTCTCATGTATCTGTTGAGACCACACTTTGCACGTGCCTCTTATGGGGCAAATCAGATATTCTGCTGTTGTCTGACACCAGTGTTTTGGTGTGTTGGTTCTGTTGACCTTGGGAGGAGTTCCCCTGTAGGCTAAAGTATAAGCTTCTGCCTTTGATTGTTTGGGGATAGCTAGTAGGAGGTACACAATGATCCACAGATGGTTGATATCAATGCTGGATCTAGAGGCAAGTGGAAGAGACCACACTGTGAGCCAAGGTTGATTATAGCTCCATTACTGGGCCTGGGATAGCTTAGCAAAAGGACCAGTGCACCTCCAGTCCTGGGGCTGCTCACCCAGTGGAAGAGCCTTTGGGTGGTATATGAATTGGGTGGGGTGGAGATCAGGGAGTCACCAAGTTAAAGGAAGTCAATTTCACCTGACCAATGTGGAGTCAGGTTTTGGACCAGTGCTAATTCTGTGGCTTCCAATAAAAGTTTCAAATCAGAAAACATGGTAGAGTAAGAGACTTCCTCAGATCTCTCCCCTTGAAACAACAATAAGATGAACATCTAAAACTCAACAAAAATAAAAACACCCAAACTTTATACCAGTGTGTCTCAACATGAGATCTGCACATAAGAGAAACCACAGGTCAGAACACCAGTTTTCAGATGAAGGACCGGGAGAAATTAAGAAGATTCCTCTCACAGCCAATAGAGCTTCATGCAGGAGAAGGGGGAGAGGTGAAGGTGTGGCAACTTTCCTGATCAGACTGCCTGGACGTGCCAGAAATTCTAGCAACCAGTAAAAGAGACCATTCATCAGGGCAGAAAGCAGAGATGGGGGACAGGACAGTAGAGAAAAAAACAATTGATTTTTGCTGCTCCAGATTCCAAAACCAAGGTGGAGCCCCACCTCCCAACCCCTAAGGCAGAGAGCTCCTTCCCCCTTACCCTCCAAGATTGATTACCACGGAGCCCAGGGGAATCTGAGCAAATGCTACCAAAACTGTTGCTAACATTGACAGGAACTGAAACTGAGAGTAGCAAGGGTGATTAAATGTCTACAAGAAAATAAAAGATATTTAGACTTTATAAAGCTGGGATACAGGAGGCTTAGACATTACCTACTGGAAACCAAAAGTGCCTTCATTGCAGTAGGCTAAAGAGAAACCTTTATGTAATAAATCTTCTTTCTGGAAAAACAACAGAATACACTTACATTAATTCCCAGGTGGAGAAAAAGTTCGTTAGACACCATGAACAACCAAGGTGACAAAGAGCATTTCAGAAAGAGAAAAATCTCCAAAAAATAAGCTTACAAACATAGAAATATGCAACTAAAATGACAGAGAATTCAGGATGGTACTTCTGAAAAAAACATTCAATGAGATAAAAACAATTCAAATCAAAAATTTCAGGAACTGAAAAAACAATTAGTTGAGCAGTGCAAAAAGATTGAAACCCTCAAAACGAACCAAATAGAACTTCTGGAGATGAAGAACATACTGTAAGAGTTGAACAATGAAATAGCAAGCTTGGGAAATAGAGTTGGCCAAATGGAGAAAAGGATCTGTGATATTGAAGACAGAAATCTAGAAATAAATTTAAAGGAAGAAGAGAGAAACTGAAGAATGAAAAATAATGAAAGAGAAATATAAGAACAAGCTGAAACCATCAGGAGAGGAAACATAAAAATAATGAGCATTACTGAAGACAAGGAAAAGGAACAGGGACTAGAAAGCATTTTCAAAGAAATAGTGGACAAGAATTTCCTAAATCTAAGGAATGAGCTGGTGCTCAGAATTCAAGAAATCAACAGAACACCCAATTATCTCAGCCCAAAAAGGCCTTCAACATTGTATTAAAATTATCAAATGTCAACCAACAAGATAAAAATCTCAGGACAGCCATAAAAAGGAAGACGATAACGTATAAATGAAAACCCATTATATTATCATCAGGCTTCTCAGAACAAACCTTACAAGCAAGCCAGAAAGGTATGGAATCAAATATTTAAACTATTAAGTGAAAGGAACTACCAGCCTAGAATAATGTATCCAGCTAAGCTCTTTTTTATATATGAAGGAGAAATTAAGACTTTTCCAGACATACAAAAATTGAGAGAATTTTCCACTATGAGGCCTGCACTACAGGTAATAATGAAAGAGGTAAGGTCACCTAAAAAATAATAACAATACAAAAAAAATACATAATTAAGAGGAAAGTGACTATCAGGCAAATATAAGCAGAGGAGTGCAACCCTTATTAAGAACAGGGCATTATAGGCTTTAAAAATAAGAAGAGAATTGCTATAGCAAAATAGTAATGAATAGTCAGAGTACATAAGAACAAAAAGAAATAACAATAACTGAAAAGGGGAGGGTTCAAAGATCCAAATTTACAAAGGGGAAAGGAGATAAGGCAAATGCAGAATAAAATGAACAACTATATATATAACTATCCTTTTCATATTCGTAATAGTAACCACACACCAAAGATTCAGAATTTAAGCATAGGATATAAAAGAGGAAGAACCAGAGAGAAAATCCACAAAAGCCAACCAAAATAAAGAAAACAGAAGCACCAAGACTGGAAGCAATGAAAACACAGAGCTATCAGAAAGCATAAGATAAAATGGCTATAAGAAGACCTCATGTTTCAATTATCACCCTAAATGTAAATAGATTGAACTCCCCAATAAAAAGGCACAGAGTTGCAGAATGAATCAAGAAACAAAACCCAACCATATGCTGCTTCCAGGAGACAAATCTGAGCTCCAGAGACAAATATAGACTCAAAGTGAAAATGTGGAAAACGATATTTCAAGCAAATGGCATTCAGAGAAAAGTGGGAGTAGTAGTACTAATATTAGATGAAATAAAATAAAAATGGTAAAGAAAGATACAGAGGGACATTTCATAATGATAAAGGAATTCATGTACCAAGAAGACATAACAATAATTAATATCTATGCTCCTAATCAAGGAGCCCCGAAATATACAAAGCAATTACTAACAGAACTAAAAGGAGAAACAGACCAAAACATTATCATAGTAAGGGGCCTAAATACCCCAGTGTCAAATATGGACAGATTATCCAAACAAAATTAATAAGAAAATAACATCCTTAAATGACACATTAGACCAACTAAACATAATTTAATTTACAGAGCCTTCCATCCTAAAACAGCTGCTTATACATTCTTCACTAGTACACATGAAACATTCTCAAGAATCAACCACATACTGGGAATCAGAGATAGCCTCAACAAATAAAAGAGGCTTGAAATCATAGCAACCATATTCTCTGATCATAATGCTTTGAAACTAGAAATCAACTGCAAAAAAAAAGCAGGAAGAGCCACAAATACTTGATACAACATGATACTGAAGAATAACTGGGTAAGGGAAGAAATAAAAAGAGATATTAAGAGATACATGATAATGATAGTACAACATATCAAAACTTTTGGGACATGGCAGAAGCAGACATAAGAGAAAAATTCATATCATTACAGGCCTATCTCCAAAATCAAAAATGAGCCCAAATTAACAACTTAATGCTTCAACTTAAAAAAAAAGAAAGCTAGAAGAGGAAGAGCATATGAGGCCTAGAGTCAGAAGAAGAAAAGAAATCATCAAAATTAGAGCTGAAATAAATGAAATTGAAAATAAAACAAAAAAAAATAGAAAATATAAATACATCAAGGATCTGATTCATCTAGATGGTTAATAAAATTGACGAACCCCTGGCTAGACTCACTAAAGGAAAAAGAGAAAGAACACAAATAAACAAAATCAGGGATAAAAGAGGGGAAAAAATGACTGAAATTGCAGAATTACATAAGATTATACAAGAATACTATAAAAATTATATAATAACATATTTAACAACATAAAAGTGGGCCAGTACTTAGAAAAATACAAACTTCTTAGACTGAATCAAGAAGAACTGGAAAATCTAAATAGATCGGTCAGCAGTACGGAAATTGAAACAGTCATAAAAAACCTATCAAAAATTAAAAGTCCAGGGCCAGATGGCTTTATTAGTGAATTCTACCAAACATTCAAAAAAGATTTAATACCTATTTTTCTCAAACTCTTCCAAAATATCAAAGAGGAGGCAATAATTCCAAACTCATTTTATGAGGCCAATATTACTCTGGCACCAAACCCAGTAAAGACAATACAAAAAAAGTAATACCACAGACCAATATCTCTCATGAACACAGATGCTAAACTCCTAAATAGGATACTAGCCAACCAAATACAGCAACATATTTAAAAAATTATACACCATGAACAAGTGGGTTTCATCCCAGGGGCAGAGGGATGATTCAACCTACACAAATCAATTGTGTGATAGACCACATACACAAATTAAAAAATAAAAACCATATGATTATATCAATAGATGCAGAAAAAGCCTTTGACAAGATACAGAATCCATTTATGATCAAAATATCTCACAAAATTGTTACAGAAGATAAATACCTTAGCATAATAAAGGCCATCTGTGACAAACCCTCAGCCAACATTATACTTAATGGTGAAAAATTAAAAATCTTCCCTCTAAGATCAGGAACAAGGCAAGGCTGTCCACTATAGCCACTCTTATTCAATGTAACATTGGAGGTCCTAGCAAGTGCAATCAACCAAGAGAAAGATATAAAAGGCATCCAAATAGGAAATGAAGAAGTCAAACTGTCATTATTTGTGGATGACAGGATTTTCTATGTAGAAAACCCTAAAGACTTTACAAGAACACTACTGGAAAAATTAACAAATACAGTAAATTCTCTGGATACAAAATCAACGTTCAAAAATCCATAGCATTCCTATACTCTAATAATGAAGTGTCAGAGAAAGAAGTGAAAATAATAATTCCTTTCTCAATTGCAACAAAAAGAATAAAATACCTAGAAATAAATTTAACAAAACATGTGAACAATCTATATAATGAAATCTACAAAACCCAATTAAAAGAAATTGAAAGAGATACAAGAAATGGGAAGATATTCCATGTTTTTGAATTGGAAGAATCATCATAGTTAAAATGACCAAATTGCCTAAAGCATTATACAGATTTAAGGTAATCCCCACCAAAATGCCATCAGCAATTTTTAAGGAAATAGAACAAAAAATCATCAGATTCGTATGGAAGCACAGAATTTCCAAAGCCATCCAAAGCTACAGTAATCAAAACAGCATGGTATTAGCAGCAAAACAGACACATGGACCAGTGGAACGGAATCCAGAGTCCAGAAATAAACCCATATTTATATGGGAAAATAATTTTCAACAAAAAGCCAAAAGCATACAGTGGAGAAAGGAAAGCCTCTTCAATAAATGGTGCTGGGAAAATTGGATGGCCACCTGCAAAAGAATGAAACTAGACTGTTGTCTATCACTACACATCAAAATTCACTCAAAATGCATTAAGGAACTGAATATAATATCTGAAACAATTAAATGCATAGAAGACAACATAGGAACAAAACTCAAGTACCTTGGACTTAAAGAGAACTTTTTAAGGGGAAGAGAAGTAAAGGTAAACAGATGGAACTACATCAAACTAAAAATCTTCTGCTCAGCAAAAGAAATCGTCAACTGGGTAAAGAGACAGCCATTCAAATGAGAGAACATATTTGCAAACAATGCCTCCAATAAGGGCCTAATATCCAAAATATACAAAGAATTCATATGACTCAATAACAACAATAACAACAACAAAAAAATGATCCAATCAAAAGTTGAAGAGGGCCTCAACAGACTCTTCCCCCTATAGGATATACAAATGGCTAACAAATATATGAAAACATACTCAACATCACTCCTTTTTAGGGAAATGCAAATCAAAACCACAATGAGATACCATCTCATACCTGTTAGAATAGTTATAATCAACAGAACAAGTAATAACAAATTTTGGTGAGAATGTGGAGAAATACGAACCCTCATCCACTGCTGGTGGGACTGCAAATTGATACAGCCACTATAGAAAGCAGTATGAAAGTTCCTCAAAAAATTAAGAATTGATCTACCATATGATACAGCAATCCCTCTACTGGATATTTACCCCAAAGACTTGAAAACCCATATACTAAATATATTTGCACACCCATGTTCATAGTGGCATTGTTCACAGTGGTCAGGACATGGAAGCAACTGAAGTTTCCTATGACAGATGATTGGCTAAAGAAGCTGTAGTACACGTATTCAATGGAATATCACTCAGCCATAAGAAGAGATGAAATACTGCCATTTGTGACAAAATAGATGGACCTTGGATAGTCAAGCTAGGTGAAATAAGCCAGACAGAAAAATTGAAAATCACATGATATCACTTATATGTGGAATAGAAACCTAAAAGCAACAAATGAACAGGATGAACAGAGACTCAGGAACATGGACGATGGACTATTGGTTACCAAAGCGTAGGGGTTCGGGGAGGAGGGGAGAGGTAGAAGAGGTAAACATTGTCAAATATAGTGGGATTGAGGGAGGGTGAAGTGAGTAAAGGGGATCAAATACATGGTAGTTGAAGAAACCTGGACTTTGGGTGTTAATCAGACAATAGACAATATATGAAATTATAATGTGCACTTGAAAAATTATTTATATACATACTTATTTATATTTATATTTATATTTATTTTTATATATATTTATATATTTTTTAATCTGTTTGTTTATCAATGTTACCCTGACAAACTTGAAAAAAAGTGTCTCAGATGACAGGAAGGCCCGCCAATGTCTGCCTCAGGCCCACCAATCCCCACAACCCACCCAAGAGATACTGCAGCTCAGGCTGGCCACAGTGGCCTGCCACCAAAATCTCCCCAGAAAAGAGCAGGCTGTACACATCAGCCATGTGAGCTGATGGCTGCCTCCTGCCAATAAATGTACAGTCCAGGGAAGGTTTCACTGATGCTAGCTATCTGGCAATGGACTGCTAAAAGCAATGTTGGCTAGTTGGGGTTACCATAGGATTTTATATAATGAATCATCTCTCTTAGGTATTCTGCAGAAATAAGTACAAGGAAAAGCATTATTTTATTCATCAGAAAAATCAAAATACATGATCCATCAGAAGTCAAATACTTTTCCACCTACAAACTTCTATCTAACATATATACAAAATTTCAAAATGTTTACAAGATGCACTCTTCTGTACTAAAAATTTCTTGCAAGAAAGTTTCCCCTTTTACTAAGTGTCAAAGCCTTGTAAAGTTATCATGACACAAAATATTCCTTCCTACTGCTACAAACAATAAACAATGGTGAGAACTGAAGAAGCAATGTGACTTCTTCTAATGATCCACCTCAGTTCTAAGGCAAGAAAGATATAGTATCAGAGCCATTTGATCTGATTTCTATTTTAAATTAATTTTTAGTAAAATGTTCATATATTCATCTTTGAAATGGGTTTAAATAAAACATTATTATTAATTGTATTTATGAGTGTATTTGTTGGAGTGGACAAAGTTTTGTGAGTGTATGTGTGTATTCTAACTCCCTTACCACCACCAGAAATTCATGAACAAATATTTCATTTTGGCATTTCATCAGACTCACTAGGTCGTTTTACATTTTGAACTACATTTGAGAACAAAGTATACAACCTATCAATATTTTGATAAACAAATATAATATAATTAAAATTACTATAATATGAATTAATAATATATTCAGTTAACTTGTCTATTCATAACTCATTTCTGCCTCATCGGGTCATAGTCAATAATGCCAGGAAACATAAAAAATCAAGTATAGTAGCCATTAATACGTTTATGACTGGTGTAACAATGTGAGCAAACTGGATAAATATTTTCAATAAGCATTTATGAGCACTTGTGCTGGTCTCACCATGGTGAGAAGATAGAGTCTCTTCTCTTAAAAAATGTATTGTGCAGGTGCAGAAAAAACTCTGCTTTTTTGCTCAACATTCCTTTTGCCAAGAACACCTTGTCTGGATCATCTATATTCCTTGTTTAGAATAAGGGTCAAATAGTAGACTTTTTAAGCTTTATGGAGTATGCAATCTCTGTCACAGTTACTCAACTCTTCCCTGGTAACTTAAAATCAGTCATAGACAATAGTAAATAAATATATATGGCTGTGTTCCAATAAAACTTTATTTACACAAACATGCAGCAAGTCATATACGGCTTAAGGACCATAGTTGACTAACCCATGATTTAAAACTCTCTGTATATATGGAAAATCAATATAATGATGCAATGGCTAAAATATGAGCTATAGAGCTAGTTAGCTTGGTTTCTAATTAAATATGCAGAGAGTTTTAAACCACTTGTGAGCTGTGGGAACTCGAACAAGTCATATGACTCTCTATGCCTGTTACCTCATCTGTAAAACAAAAATTATAAACCTATGTATCTGTATACAGCTTTTGTGAGCTATAAATTAGTAATAGATTTTAATGAGGATAGGAAAGTGCTTGGTATATAAGTGCTATATAAGGGTTAGCTGTTATGACTATGTAGCACTCGACATATTTCTTATCCCAAGAGATTTAAAATATTGCATCTTTAGACCAGGGATGCAAGAATTAAAGAAGAGACACAGAGTGAACATTAATAAAAGTTTTAAAAGGCCTTGAAGTGAGAACATCAAGTTTAATCTAAATAAGAAAAAAGGTAGTCTACTAAGAGAAATAAAAGGGTATAGGAATATAGCAATAAATAAACAGAAGTCTTCAGTGCAGGATTTATAAAAAGAGTATAAAGAAGAAAAATATAAAAGGGTAAAAAAATATTTTTAAAATGACTGGAGTAAAAGCAGGGAAAATAAGTAAACAACTTTAATGTAAATGAAAGAGAAAGGAGGTATCTAAATTATAGCCCATCTCTTGAATTCCAGGTTTCAATACCAGACCACAAATTCTGGTTGCATGAAGACCCATTTGATCTCATGGACTGAATGTTAGGTATAAATGTCATGACTGACAGCCATATACTGGAAACCAGGATTAGCTCCAGCAGGAGAAAGACAGTTTCAGGTTCTAAGAGGAGTGCCTGGATGTACAGAGTTTCAGAATTAGCAAGGCCTCTGCACTGAGATCATTATTTGAAATAACTAAGAAGGAATTACTTTAGAATGATGACAGGTGATGCCTTTCATTTTATTTCTGTATCAGATAGGCTAGAATAGGTAATGTTTTATTAGCATATCACTCCAAAATCTCAGTGACTTAAAATAATAAATCTTAAAAGCTAAAAGCATTTTCCTTAAGGTCAAAACAAGACAAGGATGTCCACTTTTACCACTTTTATCCAAAACAGTGTTGGAAGTTATAGCCACAGCAATCAAATAAGAAAAAGAAATAAAAGGCATCTAAATTAAAAAAGGAAAAAAAACTACCCTTATTTGCAGCTTATGTGATACTATATATAGAGAACCATAAGATTTTATCAAAATGCTATTATGACTAATAAATGAATTCAATAAGTGGCAGGATACAAAATTAATATTCAGAAATCTTTATATACTGATAATGAACTGTCAGAAAGAGAAATTAAGTAAATAATCCCATTTACAATTGCATCAAAAAGTAAATAAAATGCCTAGGAATAAATTTACCCAAGGAGGTAAAAGACCTCCACTCTTAAAATTATAAGACATTGAAGAAATTGAATAAGATACAAATAAATTGAAGCATATATCATGCTCATAGATAGGAAGAATTAACTGTTAAAATGTCTATACTACAGAAAGCTATCTACAGATTCAAGTAATCCCTATCAAAATACCAATGATTTAAAAAAAAATCTAGAACAAATACTCCTAAAAATTTTATGGAACCAAAAATGAACCTGAATACCCATGGGAATCTTGAGAAAGATGAACAAAATTGGATGTATCACGCTACCTGATATAAAACTATATTACAGGTCTATAGTAATCAAAACAGCATGGTCCTGGCATAAAAACAAACACATAGAATAATAGAGGGGCCAGAAATAAACCCATGCCTATATAGTCAATTAACCTGTGACAAAGGAGACAAGAATATACAATGAGGGTAAAGACAGTCTAATCAATAAATGATGTTCAGGAAACTGAACAGATACATGCAAAAAAATGAAACTGGACCATCTTCTTACACCATATATAACAATAAACTTAAAGTGGATTAAAGACTTAAATGTGAGACCTGAACCCATAAAATTCATAGAAGAAAACAAACAGTAAATTCCCTAATATTGTTCTTAGTAGTATTTATATATATATATATATATATATATATATATATATATATATATATATAAATACTACTATATATGTGTGTGTATGTGTGTGTATGTATGTGTGTGTATATATATACATACATACATACATACATACATACATACATACATACATACATATATATATATATATATATATATATCTCTACCATGTGGCTCTTTGAGACCTAAACTAATAGAGGAGTTACAACCTGGAACATTACCTATCATTTTGACAGTGGGAAAGATAACTCTAGAAGGTGTCACATTGGCAATTTCCTGGAAATGATACTCAACACTTTCAAATGAGTTTATAGGCCACAATAGTCAGGTAGTCTGACCCAAATACAAGAGTGCTGAGAAGACAATCATTCTAAGTGATAAGAAATTTTAGAGCCAGAAGTATTTAAGGAGCAGCAACTAGTGACTCCCACAGTTATCAACCTAATATAGACTGTACTTATTACAGCTATCTTTAAAGAGGTTTTGAAAATATTAAAAGAGCCAGCTTTGCAAGCCTATTGAATAAATTGCAAACACTAGCAGAGAGAGAAGCCCTCTTCCTCTCAAGCAGTCATGACTAGTTGAGCAAGCACTGGAAAGAATAATTTCTATGTGTGTCACCATAGGAGGACATGACAGCAGCATTGGTGACAAAGAATGTGCTAACCTGCAGTTAGCAAACACTCCAACCACCCAGAATCCACAGGCAAATGTAGAAATGGGGTATATCACTGAAGAGGATTTGAGGTCCCAGCCTTTATCTTTGTGGGAATTTGATGCCACAGCCTTCCAAAATTACATCCCTATCCATGTCCTTGATGCAGACACCTGGGGCAATGAAGGGTTTTTTTTTTAGTGCTGCCTCCTAATGGACACAAGGATTTATTATTTTTGTTTAAAAGGCTTGTGTTTTGCCTAGAATCTGGCAAGAGACTAGAGTAAATATAAAGCCTGTACCCTCAACTTAAAAGTGAAGTGGGAAGAGACTTCCAATACTGCAGAGATGGATTAAGCCTATTGATTGTATCAAAAACTCTGGACATATTAGACAGATTGGGGAGAGGAATCAAAGATGTCTCTCATATGGAGGGGTAAATTATCCAGGTTTGTTTTTCTCTTTTTCCTCATGGTTTTGTCCCAAATATGGGCACTGGTTAAGCGGTATGGCAGTGGCTTCACAAACAATAAAATATTCAAGAGAAACACCATTTTTCTAGTTATAGGACCTGAAAAAGTAGTCTCTGTAATCTGAAGGGGTGGGGGCAGGCAGAAGAATCCCAGAAAAGAAGGTGCTGGAGAAGGTGATTTCTGAATTCTGTGTATCAGCTCACACAAGACATCAGCTCACACCTGAGCTGTGCATGCCTAAGACAGATACAAATTAACATAAGAAAAACTTTGAAACTGAACTAAAAGATAAATTACCCTCAAGTTCCAGTATAATCCGAGAGGCGTTTGCAGGGGAACGGAACAACAACAAAAAGATAGCAAAAGCTTTGAGAATGGAAATACAATATAAAACACTACCCACTCTGACTCCAGAATTGCACATGACTTTGAAAATGTAACAGACATTGGAACTACTGCTAACAGAGAATGAGACAGAACTTATAGTCTAGACCTGACTGGAGAGCTTTCCTGCTATAATGAAACATACACACACACTCATCAATATCTTCAAAATGACTTTCAAAGGATTCAGAGTTCTACATCATAATATTCAAAATGTCCACAATATTTTCCAAAATTACTTAACACGCAAAGAATTAGGAAAATGTGGACCATTTCCAAGGCAAAAGATAATCAACAGACTCAGCCCCAAGATAGCTAACATGTTGAAAATATCAAAGACATTAAAGTAGCTATTATAACTATTTTCCTTGAAAAAAAGGGAAAACACACTCAATGAGAATGGAAAGATAGAAGTTGACAGCTGTGATATGGAAACTTTTAAAAATGGAAACTTTAGAATAAAAATATTTGATTTCTTAACAAATTCACTGGTTGATCTCAATAATAGAAGAGAAACAACAGAGACAGAGTAAGATAACTTGAAGATGAGTTAATAGAAATTATCTAATCCAAAAAACAGAAGAAAAAATATTTTAAAAAGTAAACAGATACTCAGGAAGCTATGGGACAATATCAAAAGATCTAACATTTGTATCAATGTGTCTAAGAAAAAAAGACAATAAATAAACAAATCGATTCAGAAAAAATAAGAAATAATTATCAAAATGTAAAAGTTAGGTGAAGCATATAATTTTCAAATTCAAGAAGTTCATTACACCTTAAACAAGATGAAAAATCCAAATACTACACTAGAGACACCATCATCAAGCTTCTGAAAACCAAAAATAAAGAAGAATATCTTGAAATCAGCCAGAAAAAAAATTGCCACATTGCAAATAAGATAACAATTATTTGAATTACTATTTATTTCTCACCAGAATCCACAAGGCTATATGACAGTGGAACATTTTACAGTGCTGGAAGAAAAGCATTCACCTGGAATTCTGTATGAAGCAAAGATGAAGATAAAATGAAGACAAAATAAAAACATGCTCAGATGGTGGAAAACTAAGAATTAGTCACCAGAAAATCTGCTTTAAAAAAAGTTTTTAGGCAGAATCACAACGATTAATGAGGGAAATTTTGAACTTCAGAAATTAGGAAGAGCAACAGAAATCATATGTATCAAAGTAATTACAAGATACTATTTTTCTCTTCTTAAGTTTTTTCTATCATAAAAAAGAATAAAATCTTGCCATTTGGGACAACATGGATAAAATTGGAAGGCACTCTGCAAAGTAAAATAAGTCAGACGGAGAAGTACAAATACCATATTATCTCACTTATATGTAGAATCTTTAAAAAAAAGTTATAGATTCAGAGAAAAGATTTGTGGTTGCTAGATGCAGGGGTTATGGGTGGGGGAAAGTGGGTGTAAGTGGTCAAAAAGTACAAACTTCTAGTTATAAAATAAATGAGTCATGGGGATGTAATGTACGGTACGGTGACTATCAATAGTACTGAATTGCATGTTTGAAAGTTGCTAAGAGTAAGCCTCATCACAGAAAATAACTTGTGACATTGTATGGCGATGGATGCTAAGTAGATTTACAGTGGTGATCATTTTGAAATATATATTAATATTGAACAATCATCTTGTATACCTGAAACTAATATAATGTTGTATGTCAATTATACCTCAAAAACAAGTGAAAAAATTAGAAAGTAGGCAAGATGGTAAAGCAGGTTAACACAGTGCTGGCCACCTTCCATGACCACATTAAAATTAAAACTATAGAACAATTATAGTTATAAAACAATCAGCTTGGAGAACCATCTGAAGACTAGCTGAATAAAAGTCTTATTATTGAGGATATAAAGAAGCCATCTCAATACTGGGAGGAGAGGCAGAGACACTAAACCAGCTGATCCACACCAACATGTAGCAGTTGAGAATCAGGAGGGATCTTTTGGCTTTGGACATCCCCCCTGAGGAGCAAGGGGTCCCAGCCCCACACCAGACTTCCCAGCCAGGAGCATCAGTGCCAGGAAGAGGAGCCTTCACAACACCCTATTGTGAAGTAGAGTAGGGATTTTATTTATTCATGTGAGACAGAAGACTGCTGAAAACCCAGGTGTCCTCTTAAAAGGTTCATGCACAGATTCACTTGCTCACACACACTTACCCTGGACTCCATTGCAGGAACTGCAGCTCAAGACATGCCAGAGGCATGAAGGGAGAGACAGAGTTGTATACCTTCAAGGTGAGGGCTTAAGGGACTGCTGTCATTGCTCTGTGTTGATCCTTCCTTTTGTGCAGCCTATTTACAAGCAGGCACCATCTTTCCTGTGCTGAGCTTTTGCCCCACAAATCCAAACCTGAATCCGCATTGGCCTGAAATTTGCTTGTTTCATTCTGGGGCATCCTGAGATTCAGCCCCACCCAACTAGCAAACTGCCAGAAGCATTTTTGCTGACCATAGAAAGCTCTTTCAGTAGCAGGCAGCCAGCCCTAGACCATGCTGCAGTATTTCATGGACAATTCTCAGGGGTCCATGAGCTCCCTGGTGGGAGACAACTGGCCTCAGTGTGTTCTGAGACTTTTACTAAATGGCCTCAGGCTCAACACTAGTGTCAAACCTGAATCCACATTAACCTGATGGAAACCACTTACCTTGTTCTGGTGACTCCCTGAGACCCCACCCACCCAATTTGCCTAAGGCAGAAGGCTCCATAAGCAGCTGAGCCTTATAGGCAGCCAGTAGACAGCAGCAAACCTCAAGATGCCCTGGACCATTTGCTAAGCTGTCTCAGGCCTGGTACTGGTGGCAACAGGCCTCATTTCACATCATGGCCTCTCCCACATGACTCCAAGTCCTGCAGAGGAAGAAAACAAACACGAATGACTTTGTAAGTCCTAGCAGGTAGCCCTAGGTGAGTCATAGGTAGTGGCTTGACCTGAACAGGAGCTCTTCTCAAAATACCTCAGAACCAACACATCTGGTGGCCAGCTTCAGATCATCACCAGATTAGCCCCACAAGCAGCACATCAAAAGAATAGCCTCAGCAGGCACCAGAATCCACTAGGATGAATCCTTTTCTGAGGGGTCAACCCCTATATAGCAGCTGGTACACTGTGAGCATGGCCAGTCCTCATAGCCAGTCAGCCTGAGGGTCAATCTCAGCCACTGACCTACCAACAGTAATTGAGGCTCAACTACAATAAAAGGGCACACATAATTCACATAAGAGATACTCCTGGAGCACCTGGCACAAGTGACTAGGGAGACTGAATACTTGGGCTGAACAAGGCATCTACTACATAAGTCTGCCTGGCCAAGAGTCAAAGATGTAGCAGATATACCAAATACATAGAAACAAACACAGAGAGGACACTAAACTGAGAAAACAAAGAAACACGTCTTAAATTAAAAGAGAGAGAGAGAGAGAGAGAGAGAGAGAGAGAGAGAGAGAGAGAGAGAGAGAAATCCAGAAAAAGAACTAAATGAAATGGAGGCAAGCAACCTACCAGATACAGAATTCAAAACATTGAGTATAGGATGCTCAAGGAACTTAATGAGAACTTCAACAAAGATATAGTAAGCATTAAAAAAAGAGAAAAACTTAAAAAACGTAAAACTGAACAGGTCAGAAGTGAAGAATACAATAACAAAAATGAAGAATACGCTACAAAAATTCAACAACAGATTAGATGAACAAGAGGATAGAATCAGCAGTTTACAAGAAAAGGTAGCAGAAAACACCAAATTGGAACAGCACAAAAATAAAAATTAAAAAGCATGAGGATAGCTTAAGGGACTTCATAGAGAATATTAAGTATAATAACATTCACATCAAAAGGCTATCAGGAGATGAGAGAGAGCAAGGCATTGAGATCTTATTTGAAGAAATAACAACAACAAAAACTTCTATAACTTGGCAAAGGAAATAGACATAAGTGTCTAGGAAGTGCAGAGATTTCCAAACAAGATGAAACCAAAAAGGCTCACACCAAAACACATCATAATTAAAATGCTAAAGGTAAACAAGACAAAAGGAGAATCTTAAAATGAGCAAGAAAAGGCCACTAGTCACTTACAGAGGAGGTCCCACAAGACTGTCAGCTGATTTCTTAATAGAAAATTTGCAGGCCAGAAGAGTTTGGCAGGAAATATTCAAAGTAATGAAAAGCAAGGACCTACAACAAAGATTACTCTACCCAGCAAGGTTATCATTTAAAATTTAAGGAGAGTTAAAGAGTTTCCCAAACAAGAAAAAGCTAAAGGAATTTATCACCACCAAACCAGTATTATAAGAAATTCTAAAGGAACTTCTTTAAGAAAAAGAAGGGGAAAAAGGAACAAAAATATAAATAATAAAATGGCAATAATTATGCACCTATCTATAATCACTTTAAATGTAAATGAATTAAATGCTCTAATCAAAATATATAGGGTAGCTGAATGAATAACAAAACAAGACCCATGCGTATGCTGTCTACAGGAGACCCACTTTAGATCGAAAGACACACACAGTTTAAAAGGAAAGGGATGAAAAATGATATTTCATGCAAATGGAAATGAAAGTAATGATAGAATAGCAATAGTTATATCAAACAAGGTAGACCTTAAACAAAAGAAACAAAGAAGGACATTTCATAATGATAAAAGTATTGATCCAACAAAAGGGAAATTCACAGTAATACAGGCCTACCTCTGGAAACAAGAGAAATCTCAAATAAATAATATAACCTTGCACCTAAAGGAACTTCAAAAAGAAGAGCAAAAGAAGCCTGAAGTGACTAGAAGAAAGGATATCATAATGATCACAGTGGAAATAGACAAAATAGAGTCTAAAAAAATATACAAAAGATCAATGAAACCAAGAGCTGATTCTTTGAAAGGATAAACAAAATTGACAGACCCTTAACCAGACTCATTAAGGAAAAAAGAGAGAGGAATCAAATCATACATACATACATACATACATACATACATACATACATACATACATACGGAGAAATAAATAAAATTATAAATGAAAAAGGGGAAATAACTACAGCCTCCAAAGAAATACAAAGGATCATAAGAAAATACTATGAGAAATTATTTCTCAACAAATTGAACAATCTGGAAGAAATGTATAACTTTCCCAGAAACATACAATCTCCCAAGACTGAGTCAAGAAAAAAACAAAATCTGAACTGACCAATTACCACCAATGAAATTGAATCAGTAATCAAAAACCTCCCCAAATTTTGCACCAGATGGCTTCATAGGTGAATTTTATCAAACATTCAAAGAAGAATTAACACCTATTCCTCTCTATTTCAAAATATTCAAGAAGATGGAAGGAAGACTTTCTAATTTATTTTCAGAGGACATTTCCCTACTGCAGAGGTGTGGGAGGGTCCATTTAAAGGGCCCACTCAATGCCATCCCCTCTTGTGCCATACTGCTACCCACTACACCACTGCTGCTCTGCTTTCCTGGCCTGGCTGCTGTGGAACTCTTTGTCTACTTCAAAGAGCAGTTTCTGGACAGAGATAGGTAGAGTAACTTCTGGTTTGAATACAAAAGCAAGTCGGATTTTAGAAAATTCGTTCTCAGTGCCAACAAGTTCTATTGTGACTTGAACAAATATAAAGTGCTGAAGACAAGCCAGGATGCCCACTTCTATGCCCTGTCAGCCAGATTCGAGCTCTTCAGCAACAAGGTCCAGATATTGGTGGTGCAGTTCACTGTGAAACACAAGCAGAACATTGACTGCAAGTGCGAGAATATGAAGCTATTTCCAGAAGGTTTGGACCAGACAAATATATACAGAGACTCCAAATACAATATCATGTTTGTCCCTAACATCTGTGGCCCTGGCACTAAGAAGATTTATGTCATTCTCAACTACAAGGGCAATAATGCGCTGATCAATAAGGACATATGTTGCAAGGATGATGAATTCACACACCTGTACACACTGTGTGGCCCAATAACACCTAGAAGGTGAAGACTGACAACAGCCAGGTAGAGTCCTGCTCCCTGGAGGACAACCGGGACTTCTTGCCACCCAGAAAGATAAAGGATCCTGATGCTTCAAACCCAGAAGACTTGGATGAGCAGAACAAGACTGATGACCCTAGTCTCCAAACCTGAGGACTCGGACAAACCCAAGCACTTCCCTGACCCTGATGCTAAGAATCTTAGGACTTGATGAAAAGATAGATGGAGAGTGGGAAACACCAATCATTCAGAACCCAGAATACAAGGGTGAGTGGAAGCCCCACCAGATAGACAACCTGGATTACAAGGGCACTTGGATCCACCCAGAGGTGTCCAACCCTGAGAATTCTCCTGATAGCAACATCTACACCTATGAAAACTTTACTATGCTGGACCTAGACCTCTGGCAGTTCAAGTCTGGTACTACCTTCGACAACTTCCTCATCACCAACAATGAGGCATGTGCTAAGGAGTTTGGCAGTGAGACATGGGATGTCACAAAGGTGGTAGAAAAGCAAATGAAGGAAAAGCAGGATGAGGAGCAGAGGGTGAAGGAAGAGGAGGACAAGAAACAAAAGGAAGAGGCAGACAAGGACAATGACAAGGGCAAAGATGAAGATGAGGAGGACAAGGACAATAAGGAAGAGAAAGAGGAGGAAGATGCTACTGCTGGCCAGGCCAAGGATAAGCTGTAGGAACCACACTACCCCTTCTAGAGCTGGACTGAGACCTGACTACTCCTGCATTATCTGTCATTATTTGTCATTATCTGTCCCCTTCTGTTTCCAGATCTCTTAGTTCCCCTACAACCTGAGAGAATGGAGGATATGGAGGAGAAGTCCCAGACCCACGATTCTATCGACTCTCCTTGCTGAATCCCAAAGAGGAGCAAGAGAAGAGGATGGTGCCCAGCCTTCCAGCACTGAAGAAGAATGAGATTTCTAGGGCCCGAGCTCTCTACCCCCACTTCAACCCTCACCCCCTCCCTTTCTCCCTGCCTCCAGGTGAGGCCACTTCTGGGTAGGGCAGTGAGTTCTAGCTCAGCTCACAAAGAGAATGTAAGAACAACGAATGAAATTTCTATTGTTTTGTGTCTTAATAAAAGAAAAACAAATAGGACTACATCAAACTAAAACAATTGTGTACAGCAAAGAAAACCATCAACAAAACAAAAAGACAGCCTACTGAACGAAAGAAGACATTTGCCAATTATACATTTGATAAGTAGTTAATATCCAAACTTGATAAGAACTCATACAACTCAACACCAAAAAAAATCACACAATCCAATTAAAAAGTGGGCAGAGAAACTGAATAGTTATTTCTCCAAAGAGGACATAGGAATGAATGTCCAATAGACACATGAAAAAAATGCTCAATGTCACTAATCATTATAGAAATGCTAATTAAATTCACAATGAGATATCACTTCACGCTTGTCAGAAGGGTTATCATAAATAACTCTAAAAACAAATGTTTGCAAGGTTTGAAAGAAAAGGGAACCCTTGTGTCCCATTGGTGGAGTTAAAAATTGGTGCAGCCACTATGAAAAAAAGCTTGATCATTCCACAAAATGTTAAGAATGGAGCTACTTTATTACCCAACAGTTCCACTTCTGGATGTTTACCTGAAGATATCCAAAATACTAATGTGAAAAGATATATGCACCCCTATGTTCATTGCAGTGCTATTCACAATAGTCAAATATGAAAGCAACCTAACTGCCCATTGATAGAAGACTGGATAAAGAAGTGGTGCATGTATACAATAGAATATTATGCAGTCATAAAAAAAAATGAAATCTTAACACTTGTAACAACTTGGATGGACCTAGAGTGCATTATGCTATATGAAATAAGTCAGAGAAAGCCAAATGCCATATTATATCACTTATATGTGGAATCTAAAGAACAAAATAAAGAAACAAACAGAACAGAAACAAATACAGGGAACGAACTGACAGTGGATGAGAGGTAGGTTGGGGGGCTAGGTGAAAAATGTGAAGGTATTAAAAAGTAGAAATTGGTAGTTTCAAAATAGTCACCAGAATATGAAATACAGCATAGTAAATATAGTCAATAATATTATGACTATTTATAGTGTCAGATAGGTAATAGATTAATTGGAGAGATCGCTTCATAAATTATATACATGTCTAACCACTATGCTGTACATTTCAAGCTGATATAAAACAATATTGAATGTCAATTGTAATTTAAAAAGAAAGCATATTTGACTGTAAATGCAACAATTACATGTCTACTTGAGTTTTCAAGTCTGTAGATGTAATACATATGATAAGTATATAAAGGGAAAAGTTGTAAGGTTTTACATTTCACTTGAAGTAGTGAAATATTAGTTCTAAGTAGAATGTGTATGTGTATATATGTGTGTAGATGATAGATAAATAGATCATTGATAGATACATACATACATACATACATACATACATACTAGATATATCATGCAAACTCTAATCAAAAGAAAGTTTAACAAAATAAAATCAAGTGAAATCATACAAATATGTCATCTGACAAAAATGGAATTGAACTAGATATAGATAACAATAAATAGCATACTTCTAAATAGCTCATGGACAGAAAACCTTTTGAATTGAAGAAAATAAAAATATAATATATCAATATGTGTGGCATACAACTGAAGCAATGTTTAGAAGGAAATTTTTAGAATTAAATGATCATATTAGGAAAAAAGCTGTGTCTCAAATCAGTGATCTAAGCTTCAAGCTTAAGAGAAATACCAACAACAACAACAAAAATTAAACCCAAAGCAAAGAGAAGGGGAAAAAAATTAAGACCACGAATCAAGGAAATTGAAAAGAGAACTATTTGAGAAAAATCAGTGAAACTCTTGCATGAAATGTAAAAGAGATTCTTCAGAAAGAAGGAAAATTATATAGGTCAGAAACTCAAATCTACGTAAAGAAGGAAGAGCATTAAAAAGGTATAAATGAAGGTAAAATACAGTTGTCCATACATGTGTGGGTCAGTTTCTTGAATCTCTATTATCTTCCATTGATTGGTTTGTCTACCTTGATGCCAATACCACATTGACTTGATAACTGAATCCTTATAATAGGTTAGACTCGAAATTAGATAGTGTTAGTACTCCAACTTTGATCTTTTTTTTTTTCAAAATTGTTTTGGCTATTTTAGGTCTTTTACATTTCTAGTAGAATTTTAGAATCAGCTCATCAAGGTCTACAAAAAAGTCCTGCTAGTATTTTAACTAGGATTGCACTGAATCTGTAAATCAATTTGTATATAATTGGTATCTTTCCAACATTGAACCTTCTAACTAATGAACATGGTATGTCTCTCAATTTGTTTATGTCTTTCATTTCTCACCGCAATCTTTTGAAGTTTTCAGTATACACATTGTGGTTATCAGAACTCTAAAATGGCCCCCAAATTAGTGCCTCCTGACATAGGTACCCTAATTTGATTACTAATGAGTTGATTGAGTTAATAAAAAGGGAGATTATTTTGGGTGAGCTTGAATTAATAAGTGAGTTTATAAAAGAAGATGAAGCACTAGGGAGATAGTCTCCTATTGTCCTCAAAGAAGAAGAAAGGTTCCATGAGTTCTACAGCTATAAGGAATTGAATTCTGTCTGTAAGCTGAATGAGTTTGTAGCAGATTCGCAAGCATCAGATGAGATCTCAGCTCCAACTGACACCTTGATTGCAGCCCTGTGAAACCTAAGCAGAGTGTTCAAGTAGACAGTGTCCAAGACTCTACTAAAACTATGAGATAATAAATGGGTATTTTTCCAAGACAAAAAGAAATGAATGAAACCAAAACCTGGTTGTTTAAAAAGTGAAGTGGGGATGAAGCCTATACACTGTTTTTTGTTTTATATTTGTTGTTTTGTTGTTTTGTTGTTGTTGCTTGTTGTTGTTGTTGTTGTTGCAGGAGAGGGAGAAGAGGGAAGAGCAATGTTGAAAAGCATTCCTTGACTCTGGGTTCTGTCACTAACTTTGGTAAGTCTTCTGACATCCTTGGATCAAAATTTCTTAATTTTCCAAATATTTGCTTAGCCTATCTTATAAAATGAGATAACACCAATGTAAATGGTTTGAATATAGCAATGCTTTACTAATTCAAAACATTATTAATGGCTATTATTAATGTGCTCAAATATAGAAAAAGTCTGAGGAATAATGTCAAAATTAATTCAATTAATTTGTTTGGAGGGTGGCACAGATTTATCTATTAATTGTATAAATTATCACATTGAATTTATCTATTGCATAAATTATCACATTGAATTCAAAACTAACTTCCAAGTATCCTTTAGTAATTTATACTTAATCATTTGATAGAATTCTAAATAGCCATACATTTATTATTTACTATAAGCTCATAGTCCTAAGTAGACACTGTTGAAGTCAATTCAGCAGCCACCTTAAAATTAGAAGGGTGGAGATTTGTGTGACAGTGAAAGTGAAGTTTCAGTGAGGCTCTCCCATCCTATCTTTCAGTGTTTAAAATATCTGTATCTTCACAGAGTTCAAAGAAAAGATAGTTTTACTTTTTTTCTTTTTCAGTAGTGGTTGGTAATATCTGAAACTAAACAGTTCCCCAGATGATCTGCAGTTATAGGCAAAGAAAGGCAGACACAAAGAGTATTTCCTGGGACTGGGGTCATCAAGTCCTAGGCTTTTTCAAATGAGAACTTCAGAATAAATAAGAGGACTAGTAGATTTCATTTGAGATTACAGTGAGACAGTCAAGAAAGGAATTATGGATGGGGACAAAAGTCCCAGGAAGGTCAGGGATAAAAGAGTAGACTTGTGTGTCATCGGTGCAGAAAAGTTTTGCTTAGCAAAAGACAACAAATAAGCAGTGTTTAGTTTGCAGTAAGTGTAACTTTTCTAAAACCAGGGTACTATCCACATTGCACTCTAATATGAGACATGACTCATACATAAATATTACAATTGAAAATGTCACCTTTTCTAACAAGCTTATATATTTAAGATATAAATTAATCACTAAATACTGGCTTAAAATTCAAAGTTCTTATGGACATTCTCAGTTCTAATTGATGATTTTAATAGAGTCAAAAATAAGCTGTGTTTTTGAAATCATAATCAAGGTTTAGAATCAATGATTACTCATGAACTTTGAAGCATATTGGTAAACTTTGAAAAAATGAAAATATTGCTTTTTTCCTTTGTATTCTATTCTGCATAATTGTTTGAGAGAATTAAACCTGCTTATAAAGATTTGATGATGCCTATAGTCATCAGATCACCTAGCTTCAACATAATTCGTAGCCAATCTTATTTCATTTATTGTCCCACTCACTGTCCTCCCCGTCTCTGCTACTTTTTTATTATTGAAGCAAATCCAAGATTTTTTATAATCCCATCTACGAATATCTCAGTGTTTACCTTAAAAATAATGACAACACTGGTATCACGTGTAAAAATTAACAATAATTTTTAATATCATCAGTCAATATTCAAATTTCCCTGATTGTCTCATATTTGTATTTTTGCAATGTTGACTTAGAATCCAAATAAGATCTATATGTAGCAATTGATTTACTTATTTTAAATATCTTTTACTCCCATATCTATTTGTCTTTGCAATTTTTTGTTGAATAAACTAGGTCATACATCCCATAATATTTTTCCATAGTCTGGATTTTGCTAATTATATATCATGATATTTTTTTAACTCCCCCTTGTATTTCCTGTAAATGTTTTCCTGTCCCCTGTATTTCCTATAAATTAGTCACTAAAGCCAAAGTCTTGTTCATGTTCTCTTTCAATTTTTTAGCAATTATCCTTAATAGGTGGTGGTGTAAGCATCCATTAGAAGGCAAAAAAAAGGCTGGTTTTCTTTTTTTTAGCAGTTACTGATAATCATTGTCAAGATCCAGTATTTTATTAGTAGTTACAGAATAGTAGTGTTATAATTCTATTATTGCTCCTTTGATTAGATAATATTCTTTTCAAAAGAATAACCTCATCAATTATTTGATTATCATGATGTGCCTTTTATGTAGAAAAAATAATAGGATGAAAGCTAGAGTTTCCCCCATCATATTCTAGCTTTCAAAATAACTTTTACTTCCCTAATATATCCAAAAGAGATTCAGAGGTAATGAATGAACTTTATTTTTAATCAAAATTACCATGTAGATTAAACATATCAAAAAGATGTTTAGATCCATTAAATCCAATAATATGTTTAAATCCAGTAAGTGTTTTGATCTATTGAAATTGCTATTTTTATTGATGGTCAAGTTGATCCTCTTCAAGTGGCGCTTATGTACCTTTGAGAAGCCCAGATTAGTCTTTGAAAGCTTCCTTGATTCCTAGTATAAAAAGATGTCCTAGGCTTATGTTGAATGTTTTCTGCCCCAGTTCTGGTATCAGCTATTTTTTCAAAATTCCTTAGTTTCTTTTATTGAAAATAGTGCTTAAAGACTACAACCTGGATACCAGGGATGATCACTACTACTGGGTTAATCATTGTTTGTAGATCTTTTCAGTGTTCAAAACTAGGAAATAGATATTTTTTAAAAGATGAAATACAACACAAGTTCATACAGAGAGTTCCATTTCAAGTTCAGGAGTACAAGATTTTTACTTAATTTCATTTACATATCTGTGTTTCTTGTTTTCCATGCCTAAAATCCTGATTCCAAAGACCACTAACATAAATACTCATTTACTTTATCCCACACTCACACACAATGTTATCAAAATTTCAACATCAACACTACCAAGATACTTTTAGTTCTCTCTGTCCTTAATGTATATCCTTCTAGGAATGTTAGTTAAATTGCTATGTAATTGAAATCATATGGAACCATTCCTCTTCATATGGTTATGCAAAAATCTCATTGCATAGCTTGTTTCTGCTATTTCATATTGTTTTTTCTTTAGTTTTTAAGGGTTGCCTTTTAAATGTAATTTTATATTATAATTATGAGCAATAATTACATGTTTCAAAATTCAAATCTACAAAACAGGGCATATTCAGAAAAATCACATTTCTATCCTTTCCCTTTCACCTTGTTTCCTGCCCCCCTCCCTCATTACTAACCTCTTTCTTAAAATTTTTAGCTTTAGGCTTATTCTTCATTTTTAATATAAGTAAATATACATATTATACACACACACACACACAAGAATATATATTCAAAACTCCCTTTCTTAAACAAATAATAACATATATACTTTAATCTACCTTGGAATTTTTACATAATAATATATGCTAGAAACCACTCCTAGCAGTATATAAATATGCAACTTATTTTTCTGAGAGCTACATAATAATACTTCTTTGTGCAGATGTACAAATTTTCAATCTCCCATTGATGGAATTTGGATTGTTTCCAATCTTCTTCTGCAATGTGTTATAATTAATAACCTTGTATATATGTCTTCCTATAGTTTTTAATATTTTACCTTTGGGATAGTTTCATAGAAGTGGAATTCGTAATTCAAAGGGTAAACACATATGTAATTTTGTTAGAAATTCTCCCTCTTAGGTACCATTTAGCATCCCTACCAGCAATGTTTGAGAGCAGGAGCATGCATTTTATGTGGTAAAAATTGATGCTAATTTAGAGAGTAGAGAAAAGGAAGACAAGTACTTCCTCTCAAGTTTGGTTTATAGTTGGAAAATAGTCCCTTCATCCTCTCCTACAATCCATTTAATTTAATACTTTCTGTTGGCTGTCTCCTGGCATCACCCACAATTCCAATAAATTGTTCCTTGAGTTGTGTACCCAGAATGCAGTGGGAAGTAATTATTTCAAGGGTCTAGAATTGGCCTACCTAAAACCCTCCCAGTGGGATGGGATGTGATACTAGCTGCACAGGCTGCACATAACTTCAATGGCCAGGCTCCAACAGGGCAGAAGCCTAGCAGGCATGCCATTAGAATGATCACACTAGATAATAGAGGCTGCAGATACAGGCAGTTAAATAATCTGCTTTGAAAATCTTTCTCTTTATGTTACTCTCCTACTGAGAAACCTACTTGGGATCTTTCTCATCTATCTTGTCAAGTGCAAGCTTGTCTGCCCTATGTCCAGTCCTTCCAAGCAAATCACTCTTCAGTCTGTTCACCCCTCTGTGGCTCCTCTACTGTCGTCAAGTTAAGCTGTTTTTCATTCCTTACATTTGTAAAGATTCTGTGCAGGTAAGTATAGCATTTCTTGTTCTAGACATGAAACCTAGAGTTTGGCCAGTCCACTTCGTTCACCTCCTCCAAAAACCAACCAGTGCTAGGCTCCACCTGAAGACATTCTTTCCTCAGGGGTTGTCTTATGAATTGCTGGTCATCCACAAGAAGCTCTAAAACAGTTAGCATCACATTCGGCACATGGCATGGGATTAATACATGTTAGAACTCTGACTACCGAGCATTGAAGTGTATGGCCAAATATATTTCCATTTTGGAGTTAAAGCTGGAAAGTGTAGCCAATGAAAGGTACTTGCTCACACATACAAGAGAGCATGTACCAACACAATATGAAGCCAGAGTTAAAAAAAAAAAAAAAAGCTGGATTACAAAAGCTCCCTAAACAAAGCACCAATAAGAAAAATAATATATCTCACCGTGAACACAACAGATACACTGAATTAAGCATCATCTAATTCACAGACTGATAGCTTATTTAATTAAAAAGAAAATTCAAAACATTTTAATCAATATAATGAAAAATATATAACCAAAATTTATATACATGCATATATAAGATTTATATATACACATATCTACAAACTGTATGGATATAAATTCTAGCAGCATTTCTGAGTGGTCTGTTCATAAGTGTTTCATTTTTTCCTATGTAAATTTTCTCTGTATACAGTAAAACTATATAAGTATGCATTACTTACATGATAAGAAAAAACCCTGAAACCTTCTGTACAATAACAGAAACCACCAAAAAACATAGAGGCAACTAACCAAGTGGAAGAAGATATTTGCAAACAACCTCTGATAAGGAGCTAATGTCCAAAATATATAAAAACTTATTGACAAAAAGTCAAACAATGCAATTACAAAATGGGCAGAAGATCTGAACAGACACCTTTGCTACAACATACAAACAGCCAACAAATACATGAAAAGATGTTCAACTTTACTGGCTATTAGGAAAATGCAAATCAAAACTACAATGAGATGCCACCCTACATCTGTTAGAATAGCTATTATCAACAAGACAAGTAATAACAAGTGTTGGAGAGGTTGTAGGGAAAAGAGAAGCCTCATATACTGCTGATGGGAATGTAAATTGGTACAGCCACTATGAAAAACAGTATAAATGTTACTCATAAAAGTCAAAATAGGATTACCATATGACCCAGCAATCCCTCTTTTGGGTATCTATCTAAAAAGTCTGAAAACATTTATCTGTAAAATATATGCACCCCGGTGTTCATTCATGGTGACCAAGACATGGAAACAATCAAAGTGTCCTTCCATAGATAATTGGATAAAGACGAGGTAGTGCTTATATACAGTGGAATATTACTCAGTCCTAAAAAAAAGATGTGCTTCCTTCTTGCTGAATGCCACCAACTTGATATTCAGGCACTTCATGGATTGATCAGGTATCCCACATCTCCTTTGAGCTTCATTCTGGGAAGCTGGCCATGATTGTGGATGTTATTAATCAGAATATGACTTTGGTTGATGGACCTTGCTCTCAAGTATGGAGCTCACTGAGTTCATTATCAAGTTCCCACACATTCCCCATCAAAAGTATGTTAAACAAGCATGGAAGAAGGCAGATATCAATATAAAATGGGCAGCCATGAGATAGACCAAGAAGATTGAAGCCAGAGAAAAGAAATCCAAGATGACAGAATTTGTTTATTATGAAGTCATGAAGGCAAAAAAATGAACTGAATAATCAAGCTTATATTTAGGAAGCTTCAAAAGGCAGCTCCCAAAAAAGCACCTGCTGCTAAAGGTACAACTGCGACAGTTGCTGCAAAGATTCCAGGAAAAGAAAATATGACTGCTTCAGGCAAGAAAGCTCCAACTCAGAAGTTTTCTGCCCAGAAAGGTGCAGGCGAAAAGGTAGCACCTACAAAAGCTCATAAGAGTCGGGAAACTCCAAGACAGAAAATACTTGCTCCAAAAACATCTGGCAAGAAAGCATAAGAACATAAGAGGCTATTATAAAAGTAATAAAGGTTGTTTTGGCATGTTGGAAAATATTTTTTAAAAGAAAGAAAAGATGAAATACTGCCATTTATGACAACATGGGTGAATCTTGAGATTATCGTGCTAAGTGAAATAAGTCAGAAAAAGTCAAGAACCATGTATTTTCACTTATATTTGTAAATAAAAATGAAAATAATAAACAGACAAGATGAATAAGTGAACAAAACCCTATAGACGCAGACAACATTATAGTGGTTACCATAGGGAAAGTGTGAAGGGGGGAAATAGAAAACAGTAAAATGGTGACAGGAGATTTGACTTTGGGTGGTAAACACACAATACAATATACAGATATGTACTATAGAATAGTACACTTGAAACCTATATAATTTTATTAACCAATATCACCCCAATAAATTTAACTTAAAAATGAAAAAAGAAAAAAACCTAAAACATAAAATATTTACCTGAAATACAGTATAGCAGTTGGTTGTCAAATACACTTCTGCTACATAAACATAATGTGGAAATATAACTTAATCAGCATCTAATACAGCCAAAGAAGGAAAGGGGCTTTAGAAGTAAAAGATTCTAAAAATGACTCAAAAGCAATTACTGTTTTTAATCTTGAGCCAATATGTGAATGTGTATTATTTATAGTCATAATTTTCAATGATCAAAGCAGTCTTCCTTTCTCCATTGTCAAAACAAAGAAAAGAGACAAACTTGCTGAAACCACATTTTAAATGCACACAGAGAATGAGCACGTGTGTGTGTGTGTGTGTGTGTGTGTGTGTGTGTGTGTGTGTGTGTGTTTACCTCATCTGTAATGGTATGTTGTTGACTAGAAGAAAAATAAAGGTAGAGAAGTGTCAGAAATGGAGGTACAATGCTAATCTTTAATCTCTTGCCTCAGTGTTATGGAGAGATTGCCATACACTCCCATCCAAACACAATAATTCCAGGGTTTCTGCAAGGAGGAAAAGGGCTTTGGGAACAAATCTATTTCAGGAGTGGGCCTTTTTGAAGAATAAACTGATTTTCCCTCTGAAGCTGATAAAGTGGTAATAATGGGAGACAGTGGAAATCATAGGGGTTTTGGTACTGTAGTGGGTTGCTTTTTAATGAGTTGCTCTGGGCAAACATACCTAATCAGCCTTCACTATTCATTCTGCCACTTCCCACATCTTTGCAAATTGGTTCTCACTTTTATTTCTTAATAAGCTAGAAAGAGTGAACACCCTTTTAATTTTTAATTTTTCAAAATCTACCTAGCCATATGTCATTTCTAAAGACAACCTCTTTGTTTGGGTTGTTGGCTCCTTTAGCAAAGACAGAAATAACTCAGGGGCCTTCCAGTTTTTCCCTTCTTTTTCTTCTACTGTATTCTAGTTGGCTGTCTGTGTTCATCATAATGGAAATGTAGAAAACTTGATGGGTGACTCCAAAGTAGCCATATTTCCACCTTCTCGGGAGAAGGAAAACTGTTCTTTAAAACTGAATATTATTTAAAAAATAAGAAAAAGTACAAAATAAATTAAACTGAACCTTACTAACTCCCACCACTGTACTAATACACTTGAGCTGCATCTGTTCCTAAAGATATTGAAGAAGGTGGAAGTAATTTGGAACTTTTTTAAAAATTATAGTTGACATACAATATTATATTAGTTTCAGGTATACAACACAATGATTAGACATTTATATAACTTATGAAGTGATCATCCAGATAAATCCAGTACGCATCTGACACCATACATAGTTATTACAACACTACTGACTATATTCCCCACACTCTACATCCACATGGGTATTTGTAACTTCTTAATCCAATTTGTACTTCTTAATCCCCTCCCCTTTCACTCACCCCCTACTCCTCAATCTGGTAACCACCAAAATACTCTCTGTATCTATGAGCTTTTTTCTGTTGTTTTTCCTGTTCTCTGGATACCACATATAACATTGATGTTTTTCTGTTTGACATACTCCACTCAGCACAATACCCTCCAGGTCCATCCACATTGCTGCAGATGGAAATTTTTCATTCTTTTTTATGACTGAGTAATATTCTAATATATATGTACCACCTCTTCTTTATTCATTTATCTATTGATGGACACCCAGGTATCTTGGTTATTATGTTTAATGCTGCAGTGAACATATGAATTCTCATGTTGCTTAAAAGTAGTGTTTTGGTTTTCTTCAGATAATAACCAGAAGTGAGATTACTGTGTCCTTCTTTGTATCTTGTTATAGCCTTTGTTTAAAAGTCTATTTTGTCTGGTATATGTATTGTTACACAAGCTATTTTTGTTTGTTTCCTTTTTCATGCAACATCTTTTTTACATTCCTTTAATTTTAGTCTATGTGTGTCTTTCTATTTGAAAAATAGAAAGCATGCGCCACAGCATGCACCACATTGAGTCTCTTGTAGGCAGCATATGGAAGGGGCTTATTTTCTTATCCATTAAGCCACCCTATCTTTTGACTGGAACATTTAATCCATGTACATTTCAATTAATTGTTGATAGATAAAGTTATTGCCATTTTATTATTTATAATTTTTAATATTTTTTTTTCTTTTTCTTTTTTCTTCTTAAAGAAGTCCCTCGAACATTTCCTATAATACTGGTTTGGTGGTGATGAACTCCTTTAGCTTTTTAGCTTTTTTTTTCTGGGAAAATCTTTATCTGTTTCCATTCTAAATGATAGCTTTACTGAGTAAAGGAATCTTGGTTGTAAATCCTTACTTTTCATCACTTTGAATATTTCCTGGCAATCCTTTCTGGCCTGCAAAGTTGAAAATATGCTGACAATCTTTTGGGAGCTCCCTTGTAGGTAATTAATTGCTTTTTTCTTGACACTTTTAAGATTTTCCCTATCTTTAACCTTTGGCATTTTAAATATGGTGTGTCTTGGTGTGGGCCTGTTTGGGTTCACCTCATTAGGACTCTGCACTTTCTTGGATTGTATATCTTTTTTTTTTTTTGCCAGGTTAGGGAAGCTTTCCAGCATTATTTCTTGAAATAGGTTTTCAATTTCTTGCTATCTCTCTCCTTTTTCTGGTATTGCTTCAATGTGAATTTGGTATGCTTGATATTGTCCTTGAGTCCCCTTAAACTATCATAATTTTTAAAATTCTTTCTTCTTGTTGCTGTTCTGATTGGGTGTTTTCTGCTACCTTATTTTCTAAATCACTGATTTGATCCTCCACTTTATCTAATCTGCTGTTGATTCTTCCTAAGGGATTCTTTATTTCAGTTATTGTATTCTCCATTTCTGACTAGTTTTCTTTTGTTTTTTATCTTTGTTTTTAAGTTTTCTATTCCTTTTTTTAAAGTTCTCACTGAGTTCATCCACCCTTCCTTTAAGTTCATTGAGCATCTTTATAAGCAGTGTTTTGAACTCTACATCTGGTAGATTGCTTGTCTCTATTTTGTTTAGTTCTTTGTTTAGAGCTTTGTTTTATTCTTTTGGACATGTTTCTTTGTCTTCCCATTTTGGCTACCTATCTGTGCTTGTTTCTATGTATTAGGTAGGCTACTATATCTCCTGGTTTTAGTAGAGTGGCCTTATATAGTAGGTGTGCTATGAGTCCCAGTGTCAATGTCTTCCCTGGTCACCTAAGCCAGGTGTTCCAGGTATGTCCCTTGTATGCATTGTGTATGCCCTCCTGTTGTAGTTAAGCCTTGGTTGCTATTTGCTCATCAATGGGAGAGATTGACCCTTGGGATGATTAGTTGTAAGGACTGGCCATGACCAGTAGAGGAGTTATTGTTCAGGAGCTGACCCTAAAGAGCAGGATTCACTTTAGCAGGGCTCTGGCACCTATCTTTTCTGCCCTTTAGGTGTATTGTCCTCATATGTGACCCTGGGTAGTGCTCCAACTTAGACTGAAGCCAGCCACCAGTTTTGCACACTCGTTCCTCCTGGTAAAAGACCTGCTGCAGGCTAAGTTTAGCTGCAGCCTATGCCCTGCCCAGGGCCACCTCGCATGAGCCACCAAACAATCTAAAGATAGCCACCACTGACTGAGGCCAGCTACTGCTAGTGCTGGGTTTGGGGTTGCTCTGCAAGAGGTAGGAGGTATGCCGAGGCCAGAGGCTGCTTAGGTAGATTTTGTGAAACTTTGAGAAATTTTAGGAAAGTTCACAGCATGCACAACATCAGGCCATTTATATGAAAAATCCACTGGAAGTGACTTGGGTGGGCCCACAATGTGGGAGGGGTGGGGTCTCAGGGAATTACCTGGGTAGGGTGACCTTGTTAGACAGTTTGATGGAGACTAAAGTATAGTGACTGCTGTTGGGGGACGGCTCTACAAAGGAACCAGCACCATTGTCTTGGAGAAAGCTGTCCCTTTAGCACTTGCACTGAAACCAGACAACTTAGTTCCTCCCCATAAGTCCTTGGAGCCTTTTGAACTCCTGCCCCAGTGCTGGATCTCAGAGTGAGTCCATCAGCAGGTAAGTCCATGCACTGGCCCATTAAAAGGGACACCTGGGGCTTCTGTAACTTTCTGTTTAACTCAGCCACAGTCTCAGCTAATTTTATATCCATATTTTGTGAGGCCTTCTCTTTCTTGCACTGGAACCCTGGGATGGGGAGTCTGGTATGATGTTGGGACCCCTCGCTCCTCCAGGGGAACCTCCATAGCCAAGATACCCCTCCTGATTTTTAACCATCATATGCAGTGTGATAGCCCATTCTTCATCTCCACTCTCCCACCAGTCTCAAAGTGGTTTCTTCTATATATCCTTAGTTGTAGGACTTCTTTTCAGCTAAACGTTAGGCAATATTTAATGACCACTATTCTGTAGTTTAGTTATGATTTTGTTGTGGTCATATGAGGAGACAAACATGACATCTACCAACTCTGCCATCTTGACCAGTATCTCCCATTTGAACTTCATTGTTCTTTTTTTTATTGGCTTTCTTAAAATATAATAGAATATAATAGACAATTAGTTGCTTGTATTTATGTTGTACAATTCAATGAGATTTTTAAATTATAGTTGGCATACAATAATATACCAGTTTCTATAGTATAGCATAGTGATCAGAGATTCACATAACTCACAAAGCGATCACACCACTAAATCTAGTACCTATCTTCCCCTTACATATTTATTATAATATTATTAGCCATCTTCCCCATGCTACACTCTACATCTCCATGTCTATTCTTGAACTATCCATTTGTGCCTCTTAATCTCTTTACTTTTTTGCCTTTCACCCCTCAATGCCCCCCTTCATCTAGTAGCTCTCAAAATATTTTCCGTATCTATGAGTTGTTTCTATTTTTGTTGTTGTTGTTGTTGTTTATTTTGTTCTTTAGATTTCACATGTACATGAAATCATTTAGTATTTGTCTTTCCCTGTCTGACTTACTTAATTCACTGAAATGCCCTCTAGGTCCATCAAGGCAATATGTTTTTCCATTTCTCTGTTTTAGTCTGTGTGTGTCTTTTAATCTAAAGTATGTCTCTTGTAGGTAGCATATGTAGGAGTCTTGTTTTCTTATCCATTTAGTCACTCTGGTGTTTGGAGCACTGAATTCTTTTCCATCAGGGGTAGTTGTTGATAGAAATGTAGTTATTACCATTCATTATTCCTGTTTTTAATACATGGTTTTTCTTTTCAAAGAATTCCCTCCAACATTTCCTGTAATACTGGCTTGGTGATGATAAATTCCTTTAACTTATTTTTGTCTGGGAAGCTATCTGTTCTTTGACTCTAAATGATTGCTTTGCTGGATAAAGAGTTCTTGGTTGTAGATACAGAATCTTAGTCACTGAATATTTTCTGCCAAGCCCTTCTGTCCTGCATAGTTTCTTTTGAGAAATCAGCTGCCAGTGTTGTGGGTGTGCTTTTCAGTAACCAACTGCTTTTCTCTTGCTGCTTTTAAGATTCTCTCTTTGTATTTAAGCTTTGGTATTTTAATTATGATGTGTCATGGTGTGGGCTTCTTTGAATTCCTGGTTTTGAGGACTCTCTGAGCTTCCTGGTGTTGTATTTCCATTTCATTCAAAGGGAAGTTTTCCATCATTTCTTCAAATAGCTTTTCACCTTCTTGTTTTCCTTCAGGTACCAATATGACACAGATTGTTTACATTTAATTGTGTCCCATAGGCTCCTTAAATTATTATTATAGTCTTGGCTTCTTTTTTCTTACTGTTTTGATTGGGTGACCTTGGCTTCCCCATTCTCTATATTGGTGATTCGATCCTCTTCTTCATCCACTCTGTTGATTCTCTCTAATGTACTCTTCATCTCAGATAATGTGTTCTTCATTTCTGACTGGTTCCCTTTTATAATTTTTATTTCCATTTTTATGTTTCTTATCTCTTTGTCCTCACTGAATTTATCTACACTTTCCTGAAGTTCATTGAGCATCTTTATAACCAGTGTTTTGAACTCTGCATCTGTTATATTATTTGACTCCATTTTTTTCTGAATCTGTGTTCTGTTCCCTCATATGGTTTCTTCTTCTTTGTCTTCTCATTTTGGCTGCCTTTCTGTGTCTGTTTCCATGTACTAAGCAAAGCTCTTAAGTCTTCCTGTCTTATTAGTTTGGCTTTATGAAGTAGATTTCCAGTGGGACAGATCTGAGTGGGGTTTAACTGCAGGCCAAATTTAGCCCCAGGCTATGACCCTGTTAAGATTCAGCAAGCAATCTACACATGCTGGGCTTATAGTTGCCTCAAGAGGCCATGCAAGAAACCATGGTCAGCTGCCACCAGTGTGAGTCTAGGTGTTGTTCAGCAAGGTGTACCTGACTTGCCAAGGATACAACGGGACATGACTTGGGTGGGGCTGCAAGTTGAGGAAAGTGAAGTTTCAGGGAATCCTCTGGGTAGAGGGATCTCTGTTATCCAGTTTGATGACATCTCATTTATGATAGCACCGTGTCAACACACTGGAATTGGTGAAGGCTCAAAAGAGGAACAATGGACACTGCTGGTTCTTCTGCAGAGAGTAAGTCTCGCCTCTGGCCCTTGCTCTGACAACTCAGTATCCCCTGTAAATCCTTGGTGCCCTTGCACAGCCAAGCAGGCACTGGTGCTCAGGAGGAGGTCCGTCATCGCAAAAGTCCATTCATGGACATGGCTCTTTTAAGAGGCATCTGCAGCTTCTGGCCCACTCAGCTGATCAGGCCCAGACAACCTGTGTCCTCACCCTGTTTTACCTCTTCCCATTGCAGGGTGATTTTCTATTTTTCTCCCTAGTTGTAGGACTTGTTCGTCTAGATCCCAAGTGATTTTTCTTTCTGTTTGCTCCTTGTTTCTGTCACAACTTTAATTGGGTAGCAACAGGTATGAACAGAGACTCAATCACATACACCATTTTTTCCACTTTCCTCATACTTTATTCTTTTGTTCTTTTATTTTGTGTGAATCCCTTTATATGTTAAAGACATTGATTCTTTAACAAAGTGTTCCATGTATTTTTTCATTTTGCAGTTTATTTTTTTATTTTGTTATTAATATTTGTTGGGATGGAGAAATTTTAAATTTTAGATTAATTCATCACATCTTTCTCTTATGTTTTCTGAGGCAGTGTAATATAATTTAATATCTGGGTCTTTGGAGTCAGACAGATTTGGACTTGAATCCTAGCTCTTTCCATAGCTGTGTGTAAAGACCTTTGAGAAAATGATTAAGCATTTCAATTTTTTTCTCCATCTCTAAAATGGAGACTATAACGGTTCCTTCAAAAGACTGTTATGCAAAGTATATGTAAAGTACATACAAGAGTTTAGTCCAGTGACTGGTACATTAGGGCTCAATAAGTTTTAGTTATCATTAGAAACATAGTAGTAATATTATTTTATAAAGGATCTTTCTAGAAAATTTATATTTAAATATGCACATATTTCTCCTGTACTTCAATGTAGAAATAAAAACATAAACCTTTTTTAAGCATAATGATAACACTGAAACAGTTTCATATGGATGAAAATTTGAATTTTAATAACATAAATTCAAAAGCTATTATTGGGGATTTTGAAGTATTATGGAAATATAACCTACTGGAAATTAATTGATTTTTAAGTATAATCTCCGTTTAATGGTTAAAAGTTATTTTATGAAGGTATTTATTCTTTATTAAATTATTCCATCTTTATTTTAGTGCATAAAATAAATTATTGACTATGGAAGAAATCAAGTAGATATTTTTTATATTCATGTGTGGTCTGAAAGTGTTAATTAAAAAATAATTTTAGAGATTTCATAATAACATTAAGAAAAGAAACCATGGCTCCCTTTTCAATACTTGCCTCTCATTCAATTCCTATCCAGAAAAGACATCCATTTTTGTAAGGTTTAAGACCACAGACCACGTTACTGAAACAGGATGGAAATGGAAGGTAAGGAAATCAAAACGCATTTAACAGTGCATCAAGATGTTAGCACCTCTCTCTCAAATGAAGAAAGCAACTCTTTATATATTATACTAAACAAACTCTATTCATGATATTCATAAAATAGTATCAAAGTCCATTAATGATGACCACTGGCTATTGTGTTATTCAGGTGTCCATTGGCATATTGCTTGATATAACTGAATAATGAAGCCTGCAGTACAGTGTATTTAGTTTGATGTTTCATTAGTATTTATTATAAAAAGGACAGATAATAGAAAGATTGCCCTGCTGCCTCATAGTAGAAAACTCTCAAGTGATGGCCAAATGAGGTAAAAGCTCATCTGGAAATTCAGATAATCTTCCCCTCCTTTCTTACTTCCCCATTACATGAGAATTTCTTCCATTTACTTTGTGCTGTTCATGGCAGAAAGACGTAGAAAATTACTGTTAAGAGTGGAATTACAATTTTTTACCTGGATTATAGTCTTTCAGAATTAAACAGCAGCCCTTTAAGTAGAAAAATATATACAAAAACAACCTCAATAACATCAAGCACTGACACTGTTCTTGACTTGAAGATACTTTTTGGTAACAAAGTGAGGTTAAGATATAAAAGGCAATAGAGTGCTTGCTAATAACCTCAGTAGTGAAGTAAGAGGGAAAAATTCAAAAGCAGTCTTCCTTTCTTAAAAAAAATGACAATTTCTTGGTGTCTTAAAAAATAACTTTTAAAATTAATAAAGTACAACATTTTTTGTTCAGCTCATTGTACCAAGGTAAGATTTCTTTTTAAGACTACAGGTACATAATGCATTTAGAATCAGATTTATAATAATAGCATATAGATTTGTGTAGGTAAACCTGCTGTCTGTTAGCGTAATTTGCTTGAGGGAATGTAACCTAACTGGAAAAGGTAGCACCAGATGTCTTAACATTTAATTATGGGCTGAACAGTATTAAAGTACATCTTATTTCAAAGTCATTGCCACCTCTGACCATTTTTACTCAGATGTAAAGGAAACGATGCGGGCTTCTTTAATTCAAATGATCCCATCAGTATCTGGTCTCTTCCAGAATGGAGAATAAATCCTAGCCCAAGGTGGTTGTTAGGATAAAATAGACCAATCAGTGTGTCATCCCATACTTTGCTGCTACACATAGGTTAACTCTTCTTATTCACATTCTTCTTTTATTGTGACAAAATATATATAAAATAAATTTTACCATTTTAATTATTTTTATGCCTACAATTCAGTGGCATTGAGTACATTCACAATGTGCATTCATCTCCACTAGCCATCTCAAGAAATTTTTCATCATCCCAAACAGAAATTCGGTAGCCATTGAATAAGAATTCTCATTCTCCCCTCACCTTAGCCTCTGGAAACCACCATTCTACTCTCTATCTCTATTAACTAGTCTACTTTAGAAACCTCATATAAATAAAATCATGCAATATCTGTTCTTTTGTTTGTGGCTTCTATCACT
Organism: Cynopterus sphinx; assembly: GCA_030015415.1. Taxonomy (NCBI): domain Eukaryota; kingdom Metazoa; phylum Chordata; class Mammalia; order Chiroptera; family Pteropodidae; genus Cynopterus; species Cynopterus sphinx. The sequence goes on along the minus strand of CM057388.1, from coordinate 27,493,178 downwards.
TACCATAATGTTTTTAAGTTTCATGCATGTTATAACATGTATCATTATAGACACACACACATATCTTGCAATGTGTTTATCCATTAATTAGTCAATGGACATTTATATTACATTCTTTTTTTTAATGTTGCATACAAGTGACTGTAAAGCTTGTATCTGGACCCTCTATAGCAGTGCCCTCAATCTTGGCATGTTGTATTTGCTTACCACCTTTATAATGGTCCATTGTGAATGAAGTATATTTCACAACTCTATTGATATTGGGCTTTCTTGTGTAACTTACTTTGGCCCAGGAGATATGATTAGAAGTTTCAGTGTTCCAGTTCTTAGCCAAAGTCTTAAGGGATATTAAATGTTTTTGTTGGTTCTTCTTGGACTTTTGCCATCATCATGAGAAAAACATGGCCTGTGTAACCACTGCTCTCATCAGGAAGAGGCACGTGGAAGAGACCTGAACCAACTCACAGCCTGGAGTCAAGGCTAACCAAGAGCTGGACTTTGCTAGGAGTCCAGCTGGACTCTGCTACATATGGACACAATACATAGACCTGTGAGTCAGAAATATGTCATAGTTTTAAGCTACTGAGTTTGGGGTTATTTCTTACATAGCTTTATTTCAGAAGTAGGTAACTAATACAGGTCTTGGTGAGAGAAGAGGAAACTTCTTTCTCATAGTTCTAGGGCTCTTGTAGGTTGTGAGTGGGAAGAATTCTGTTCAGAAATTTTTTTTTTCTTTCTGATCTTGACCCATCTCATGACAACCCTGGTTCTTCTCTGCCCTCAGAGGCAAATGTGACAGTTTGGGCTGAAATGAGTACTGAGACCCCAGGTTGTTTTCTTGCTGTTTTAATAAATGGAGCTCCAACTGGGGTTTTCTCAATTACTAATACTCTGATGAAGATTAAAATCTGGGTATTCAAGATGATTAGATTTCAGGGAAGAATCTTTCATTTGCTTCTGCTCCTCTAAGTGCTTTCTCTTTGCCTCCACTTATCTTGCATATTAATGCTTTCCTGAAGCTGAATATTCATCTTAGCTGAGGCTCCTTCCAGCTTTCTTCTGTGTCCTTCACTTGCAGGTCACAGCCTTCAGACTTGTTTTTTCCTTAAGGTAACATTGGGAGTCCACTATTAATAAGCCTTCCCAAGTAGCTGTTGGTGGACTTAAGACATGCAAAGGCTCAACCAGAGTATATGTTGGGTGATGTCTGGCAGAGGCAAAGTTTACCTTATTTTAACATGTTATCCATGGCTATTTTGTCATAATTCCCAATTATGGGAACATGGGTGGACCAAACTTATTGCTTGGAAAACATTTTAAATTAAATAAACATAGGCAACTCAAAATATAAACTTTAAAAGCTATAGCTTATTAATTATTATTATTGTGGAATAAATTAGTTGCTAATACTATTACTTTAAAAATTGTTAAATGCTGTTTTATTTTGCCCTTTTCTTCATCTTCTTGCCATTTCTGTTCATTTCTCTGGTCACATTGGCATTCGAATGTATTGTTCCTGAAAAATTGGCCACTGGAAATATTAATTGTGAATGATTTAAGCAGTTGACAGCATCATATTGAAAAACGCAGTCATATATGTTAATAAAAATAAGGCATAGTATATAACTAAAGAGTTTGGGGTTAAGTTTGACTTTTATCATAAACAAAACTTTCTTTGGATTTTTTTATCTAGGAATTTTGGTTAACTAACTCCCTTTAAATAAAGTGAAAGGCTATACTTTAGTACTAATATTAAAAATAGTCATCATAATAATGTCTTAAAGAGAGCTGAAAATATGTATAATTTCCCTTGGGAGTTAAGGAGCTTATCTCTGAAAGTTTTGCTTTATCCAAGATTCCAGTGATAACTTCAATAAGTTCTAATTGACTGATATTGTCTACAGAAATTGCCTGTGTGTCAAGGGTAAAATAAGTCTAATATTAGTACCCATTTTTCTTGATACAGGGAGAAAAAAGAAAGCGGCGTGCCCTTTTGGTGACATAATGCAAAAAATCAATCTTCATTTTGAATTGACTCTTGAAAAACCCTGCTTTAATTTAGAAGAGTCTTAGAAAAAAATATGAGTAACATTGTATAAAAAGCAGATTGAGAAATTAAGGATCATAATATGATGTCGTGAAATGTGAAAATATGGTTTTTTAGAGGGCTCTACTGTTTAGGAAACTCAAGCACACAAGCACACACACATACACACAGACATGGCACTGAGCTGCAATGCATATACTGTCTTCAGCATTTTACAGCTTCTGACAGTTGGTACCTCAATTTTACTGGCATGTCCAAATGCTTAGTTTGGGGTAAATAATACTAATTTAATGTATTAATCTTACATTCCTAAAAATGTCATTTTGTTTCCTCAGTATAAGAGTGTCAAGTCAAATTTACTCATGGATCAATTTCCCTTCATGAAAATCCCAGTAGTCTGAACTAATATTTCACAAAAAAAAATATGCCAACTGAAGTAAAACTGTTTACAATGATATTGTGTCATTGAATGATAATCTTCTGCAAACTGGAGCTGGCCCATGGGCTCAATGTTTGACATTTATTCTCCAGGATATTTCAGATTTATTTCTCCTAATAATCAAAGTAAGTATTTCATAGCCTCTTATGTGTGGAAAGGATTTTGAGACCATATTTAATGATGTAGGACTGAATTTTTTTTTGCTTCAGTGAGATTTTTTGTACATATGTGATACAGATGACAATATGTATCCAATTTGACAACAGTTTTGGATAAGTAGCAATAAGAAATACTTTTAAAGTGGAGGGCAAGAATTTTAAATTGGATACAAAAAAGCCACTGATAGAATAAACAAAACATATGAAAAATAGATATTAGTGTTGGCTTGTGAATGTCTCATTTTGTGGTTGCATATTTGTAAATTAGTCTGTTAATGCATAGTACACAGTCATATTTTTATGTTTTTTTTTTTTTCTTATTACTCAGGTTAACTAAAATTGTGGTATTGTAGACTGAAAATGGCATCATGGTGAGTAGAAGCCTGACGTGGGTGAATGTAAAATGATTGGGTTGTCCCTTAGCCTTGTCAGAAATGACAAGGAGGTAATTAAAAAGTAGTAAGAAAATCACAAGGGACAGATGTATAAATGGAATGCCAATGTATTACATTCCAGTGGGAAAGCTTCTTTTCTGGTGAGTGGAATGATCCTATACTCCATCTAAGATATCTGTCTCCCAGAATCTGAACCAAATGTAGAGGAAAATGTTAGTTATCATCTTGGCATATATCCCATCTTTTTATATTCCAAATTAAATCTTTATTTTATCTAGGTGTCATTTCCTTTCACTCATAGCCCATATGCCTCAGGGGAAGCTGGTGGACCCCGAGCCCTTTAGGTTATAATTAGTCTAATTTAGTCATTTCTGTCTGAATTTATAGATAGTCTGGTCCAAATCAATTTGATCCAATTAGAAGCAAAAAGAACTTTTCTGAGAGTTTTTGGAAATGCAACTTTCTTGTTATGATGCAAAGCTATTGGAAGTCAGTCTCTCACTGCATATAAATGAGTAGCCATTTAACCCTAGTTTCTGTAGGTAGCATTCTATAGCCATGAGTGAAATTAGCCTTAGGAGAAAGCTGACAGTGTTTGTCAGAATGAAAGATGGAAGTATTCTGTGTCCTTGATGATATCCTTGATAAATTAACCCTAAATACACTTTTGCAGTTGAGATTTAATTTCAGTACCAATATGCTTTATTATTGGGAAAGATGGTTTGAGTTGAGTTTTTAATTTTATGCAGTTCAAAGAATCCAAAATGTTACAGAGTTTGCTACCAGGAGAGGGGTTCACCAGGTAACAAATCTTAAGATATGGGACTGGCTGATAGAGGTGAATCAGAGGAAAGCTTGGGTTTTCTATTATTATCATGCCAGAGTGGAACATTTGTAATTCTTCAGTTAAACAATGTACCTTCTGTCTATGGCCATGCCATCCTGAACACACCCGATCTCATCCGATTTCAGAGGCTAAGTAGAGTTGGGCCTGGTTAGTGCTTGGATGGGAGACCACCTAGGATTACCAAGTTCTGTAGGCTTAAAAAAAGTTACAAAAAAAAAAAAAAAACAATATACCGTCTAAAGCTATAGCATGAAAACATTCAGTAGAAAAATTCAGGCTACTGACTAGTAAGATCTTTCAAGAACAAGATAAGATTCAATGCTACATTGCATTGGAATAAAATGGGGTTTCTTACAAAGAGAAGAACTGTGAGATGCCAGATCGATAAACTCTAAAATTTCCATCACTGCCAGAATTGGAATTCTTGCTATCCATTTCCAGAAATATTTTATATATCCATAGATTGATGATCACAGTGGCATTTTCTATTCTTCTCATTTTTTGAAAGGAAGATTTTTCTAGAGCTTCTATGCTTTATCAGCCATTGGACATTGTATGTGCTCAAGATAGTGAATTCAACTTTTAGCCATATATTGCTGGATCACCAGAAACTACTTCCTGACCTGATGGAGAAAATTCAATGTCAACCAGAGATCTTGAACTTGGAGCTAGGTGTGGCAACTGGGAAAAATTGGGGGTTGCTTCATTTTAAAAGTGGTTAAATGGAAATAATTAGGCATTCAATGTTTTATGTTTTCTATTTCCAATCTGAAGACACCCATTATCATTGAAGAGCACTGCCTTACTGAACATTTTGTTCTCTGCCCAATCATGAGCAATCTGAAGTATTCAATTTCTGGCCCTTCATTCGACCTTGGGACAATTCTGAAAGGCTATTCCATCTCCATAACTGCCTATGGATTTAACTGAGGCCTTAATTAGGACTGGGCTGTCATAAAAAAATACCACAGGCTGAGTGGCTTAGACAACATAAATATTTTCTCACAGTCTGAAGGCTCAAAGTCTAAGATCAAGATTCTAGCAAATTCACTCTCTGGTAAAGATTCTCTTCATGGCTTGTAGAAAACCAGCTTCTTGTTGTGTCCTTATATGACTTTTTCTCTGAGTGTGCATATGGTTTGGTGATGGAGAGAGAGAGAGAGACAGAGAGAGAGAGAGAGAGAGAGAGAGAGAGAGAGAGAGAGATCTGCTGTCTCTTTCTATTCTTAAATATACCATCCTTATCTAATGAAAGTCACACCCCCATGACATTGCTGAACCTTTATTATCTCTATATAGGCCTTATCTTCAAATACAGTAAATTGGAGATTAGGGCTTAAACATATAAATTTGGGGGAGGGTACAGAATCCTCTTCATGACATATTGCATGGCACTCATGCTTTTTTGGCAGTTTTTCACAGGTATAGATCCCAAAAGCACTCCTTAATAAACTTCCCACATGCTAATCTCTGTCTCAGAATTTGAGTCCCAGAGGATACAACCTGTGACGGTATTGTTCAAATTGAGGTACAAATTAAGGCCTGGCCATGGAAATTACAAGCTTGTCTAGGAAGAGTTCTCTCTGTCTCTGTCTCTGTCTCTTTCTATTTTTTCCACTCCTCATGTGTGTTTTCATCCTCTGTACCTCACTTGGGGGTTGGTAAGTGGGAGGAATTCAATAAATGTTACTTGAAAGAAATAATTAATTGATGAAGTGTTTCCTACACTTGGGATTCAAATTCAGAGCTATCCTGATTCATCAGTTCAAGCCAAATTATTTGACTTGTTGAAACAGGCTCCTTAAATATTCTTTGAAGTTATAAAATCAGACCCAGAGGTTGGGGTGAGGCTGTGTCTGCAGATGGAAGTCACCTAAATCCAGTTTTGAAGATAATAGCTCTGTGAAGAGTCAAAGTCCAGGAGCTCATTTAGAGTTTTTTGCAAAGTTAATTTTCAAAATATTAGCAACTCAATGTCAATGATTTAATTTAATGTGTTGCAAATATCTGTACTTGACATTATATCCTTTACACCAATGCCCTAGAGTTCAGGTAGAAAGTAGGCATATTGTCAAATATTTATTTATTGATTGATTGATTGATCATTTAAAACAAATATTTATTGAGCATCCATAATACTCTGGTGCTGCTCCAAGCATTGGAGATTCAGAATCAGTGGTCAATAAATTGCAGAAGTTTTTCATCATGTTTTCCATCTTAATAAGAGTATACGTGGAAGGAAAGATCAAGGTTAGAGCAGCATGGTCAATATTCAAAATTTGACTGAGTTTGAACCTTGGCTCAGTAATTAAATAAATCTGGGTAATTTATCTAACTATTCTGAAACTTAATTTTTTTCATTTGTAAAATGGAAATAGCAATACTAACATATACCTTGTAGGGTTGTTGTGATAATTATTTGAGAAAGTCTTTGTAGAATGCTTAAAATAGTGCCTGATTGATCATTTGTGTACCACTTTAAACTATTAAAATGTTAATTTATCCCCCCAATAGATTACTACCCTCTTCAACACACACACAAATGATTCAGATGTGAACTGTAAAAGACATGGTTGAGTAAAATATTTGAAGAAACAACATGTATTGTTGACTCTGATGGGTTGGATTATTGTTTCCAACTTTGTTCTCACCCTGTAATAGAATAATACATTCATTCATTTTACCATATGACTTGTAGTATTCCACATTTGACTGTACACAGTATATTTCTCTACCTCATTTGTTTTTGGATTTGGCCATGTGATTTCCTTTGACCAATGGAATGTAATTTCCCTTGATCATTATAGTGATTTGAATTGTGTCTCCCCCAAACTCACCTCCCTCTGGAAGCTGTGAATGTGATCTTATTGTAAATAGGGTCTGTGCAGATGTAGTCAAGTTAAGACAAGGTCACATTTTATTAAGGTGGGCCCTAAAGTCAATGATTGATTTCTGTATAAGAGAAAGGAGAGGAAAATTTGTTTACACAAACACACACAAGTAAGAAGGCCATGTAATAACAGAAGCAGATATTGGGTTTAAGCAGCTACAAGCCAAGGAACACCAAGGATTACTGAGAGCCACCAGAAGCCAGGAAGAGGGAAGAAAAGATTTTTTTCTTGAGCCTTTGGAGAAAGCATAGCCTTGTCAATACTTTAATTTTGGACTTCTAATCCTCAGAACTGTGAGAGAATACATTTCTGTTGTTTCAAGTCACCTAGTTTGTGAAATTTTATTATGAAAATCCTAGAAAACATATATAGATATGTACAGAAACTTTAAATGTGTGTTTGGCTAGGTTTCTTTTATTTCTGCCATCTGCCATGAGAAGAACATGCTTGGAGTACTAGAATGAGGAGACTTGTAGATTATACCTAAACCCAACCCACAGTTTGGAGCAAAGCCCAGCCAATTCCAGTTTATCCAAGCAGATCTACAGCCAACCCACAGACTATGGGCAAAAAATAAGTACATGTGATTTCATTGCATCTAGGGATTGTTTGTTACACAGAATTATTGTAGCAAAAGCTGGCTAATACAGTAATAGATTAGGAAAAAGAGATGGAAAGAAGTTTCTTAGAACCTTAAAAGTTTCTAGATTAAGACCTCCAGTAAAGATGAAGGTAAACGCTGCACTTGTCTCCTCTCACAACCACAAAAAAATTACAACTACAGAATAGCCATCATTGAGAGTCACCTGAAGTCTACCTGAACAGAAGTCCTACAACTGGGACATACATAAGAGGCCACCTCAAGACTGGTAAGAGGGACAGAGACACAAAACAGGCTGGTCTCACTCATGCCTATGGCAGTTAAAAATAGGGAGAGATACCTCAGTTGTGGAGTTCCCTTGGAGGATCAAGGGCTCCCCAGCCCAGGGTTTCAGTGTTAAGAAGAGAAGTTCCAACAATTTCTGGCTGTGTAAACCAGCAGAGATTGTGGCTGAGTGATACAGAAATCTGTGGAAGTCACAGGCTTTTCTTTTAAGTGAACCACACATGGGCTTACTCAGTAACAGACTCATGCACCCTAAGCTCCAGCTTCGAGGCAGCAGCTCAAAAGGCACTTGGAGCACACAGGGAAGAACCAAGTTGTCTGGCTTCAGGGCAAGAGCTAGAGGAGCAGCTTTCTATCAGACAGAAGGGCTGTTGGAGGCCATGGTTTATTGAGCTTTCCCTGCTTGCAGATCCAGATGAGTGCCATATCTGAGTCTCCATTAACATAACTAACACTGATAGCCCTGGAGGTTCCCTGAAATCACACCTCAGTATGTGGCTTGGACATTCAAGGAACATTGGCACATCTAAGCCCAGTGTAGGTGACAGCTATCTGTAGATTTCCTGGTGGCTCATGCCAGGTGAACCTGGGCAAGTTACAGGCTGCAGCTAAACTTGGCCTGTATTGGAGTCCCTTCCAGGAGGTACTGGCCTACATGCCTGGTGGCAGGTTTCCACTTGAACCAGAGTACCACTCAGGGTCACATCAAAGGATAATGCACAAAAAGGGCTGACAGGGCCAGTATCAGAGCCCTGCTAAGGCGATTCCTCCTCCATAGGGCCAGCCCCTGCACAAGAACTCCTTCACCGTAGTCACTGCCAGGCCTTACAACCAATCAGCCTGAGGCTGAATACCTCCCATGGACAAGCAAACAGCAATAAGGCTCAACTATAACAGGAGGACACACACAACACATACAAGGGAAAAACCTGAAGCACCTGGCTCAGGTGACCAGTGAGACTGTACCACTGGGTTCTACAGGACGCCTACTACATAAGGCCATTCTACTAGGACTGAGAGACCTAGCAGCCATACTTAATAGAAACAGACACAGGGAGGCAGCCAAAATAGGGAGACAAAAAAAGCATGTTCCAAATGAAAGAACACAACAAGGTTTCAGAAAAAGAACTAAACAAAATGGAGACAAGCAATCTACCAAATATAGAGTTCAAGGCACTCCTTATAAATATGCTTAATTGACTTAAAAGAAAGGTGGATGAACTCAGTGAGAAATTTTAAAAAGGGGATATAAAACATAAAAATTGAAATAGATAACATCAAAAACAGTCAGAAAAGAAGAATATAATAACTGAAATAAATAATACCTCAGGAGGAATCAACAGTATATTAAATTAGAGGATTAAATCAGTTATTAAAAGGATAAGGTATCAGAAAAAAACACAATCAGAATAGCAACAAGAAAAAAAGAAGCCAAAAAAAATGACAGTTTAAGGAACCTCTAGGATGACATCAAGCATACCAACATTCACTTCCAAGTAATAGCAGAAAGAGAAGAGAGATAACAAGAAATTGAAAGCCTTTTTTCAAGAAATAACGGCAACTAAAATGAGAAGACAAAGAAGTAGAATAATGGAGTCAAGTGATGTAACAGATGCAGAGTTCAAAACACTGATATAAAAATGCTCAATGAACTTGGGGGAAGTGTAGATGAATTCAGTGAGAATTGTAACAAAGAGATTTAAAAAACATAAAAATGGTAGCGGAAATTATAAAAGGAAATCAGTTAGAAATGAAGAACACATTATCTGAGATGAAGAGTATATTAGAGGAAATTAATAGGGTGGATAAAGAAGAGGATTGAACTACCAATATAGAGGATAGGAAAGCCAAGGACACTAAATCAGAATGGCAATAAAAAAAGAAGCCAAACTATAATAATAATTTAAGAAGCTTATGGGAAACTATAAATGTAAAAATATCCATGTTATAAGGGTACCTGAAGGAAAACAAGAAGGTGAAAATCTATGTGAAGAAATAATAATGAAAAACTTCCCTCACTTGGTGAAGAAAATAGATATACAACTTCAGGAAGTGCAGAGTCACAAAGAAGATAAACCCAAAGAGTCCCACACCAAGACACATCATAATTAAAATGCCAAATGTTAGACACAAAGAGAGAATCTTAAAAGCAGCAAGAGAAATGCAGTTAGTTACCCACAAAGGAGTACGCATAAGACTGGTAGCTGATTTCTCAAAAGAAACTATGCAGAACAGAAGAGCTTGGCACAAAATGTTCAAAGTGATGAAAACCCAGAATCTACAACCAAGAACTCTTTATCCAGCAAAGCAATCATTTACAGGCAAAGGACAGATAAAGAGCTTCCCAGACAAAAATAAGTTAAATGAATTTGTCACCACCAAGCCAGTATTACAGAAAATGTTTCAGGGATTTCTTTAAGAAGAAAAAACATGTGTCAAAGACATGAATAACAAATGGTAATAACTACATTTCTATCAACAACTGCCTCCAGTGGAAAAGAATTTAGTGCTCCACCAGAAGATGAAGCAGTTAAATAGATAATAAAACAAGACCCCTACACAAGCTGCCTACAAGAGACTCACATCAGATTAAAAGACACATACAGACTAAAAGGAAGTGAATGGAAAAAGATATTGCTTAGATGGACCTAGAAGGTATTGCACTAATGAAATGGGTTGGATAAAGAAAGACAAATATCTCATAATTTTATGTAGATGTAGACTCTAAAGAACAAAATAACAACTACAAAAGTGGAAATAAACTCATAGATACAGAGAATATTTTGAGGGCTACTAGATGGGAGGGGCTTTGGGGGTACAGTGAAAAAATGTAAAGAGATTAAGAGGTACAAATGGGTAATTGCAGAATACATATGGAGATGTAGATTGTAGCATGAGGGAATATGTTTAATAATGTAATAAATATGTAAGGGGGAGAGGGTTACTAGATTTAGTGGTGTGATCTTTTTGTGAGTTATGCGGATCTCTGATTATTATGCTGTACAAGTGAAACTGGTATAATATTGTTTGCCAACTATGAAAAAATTCATTGAATTGTAGAATGTAAATATGAGCAACTAATTATCTATTATATTTCCATAAAACTGGAAAAAAATAAGCCATAGGAGAAATACAAAAATAGTGATCAGTCTTATTAATCTTATTTTCTCACTTTACATTTTCTTTATGATATGGTTTTTGTGTTTCTGTGCAAGAAATGATGAAAGTTGAAACCACTGAAAGTCAAAAAACTTAAACTATTTGAGTGAAAATGACCAGCATGGTACTGACATAAAAACAGATACATTGATCAATGGAACAGAATAGAGACCTTAGAAATAAATCCACACATATTCGCTCACTTAATATATGACAAAGGAGGAGGCATGGGGTACAATGGGAAAATAGGACAAATACATGTAAAGAAAAGAAACTGGATTGCTTTCTTACATTGTATTCAAGAATGGACTTAAAATGGATTAAAGACTTAAATGTAAGTCCCAAAACCATAAATCTTCTAAAAGAAAACAGGCAGTAATCTCTCTGATATTGCTACTAGTGATTTATTTTTGAACATATCTCCTTGGGCAAGAGGAAAATAAAGAAAAAATAAATAAATGGGACTGCATCAAACTAAAAAGGTTTCGTATAGCAAAGGAAACCATCAACAAAATGAAAAGATGACCAATTGAATGGGAGGAGATATTCACTTATGATATATATGATAAGAGGTTAATATCCAAAATACATAAAGAACTTATACAACTCAATCACAACAATAACAAGAGAAATCAAATTTAAAAATAAGCAGAAGACCTGAACAGATAGATATTTCTTCAAAGAGGAAATACAGATGGCCAATAGACATATGAAAAGATGCTCAAGATCACTAATCATCAGAGAAATGCAAATTAAAGAGACAATGAGGTATCAGCTCACACTTGTCAGAATGGCTGTCATCAGTAAATCAAAGAATAAGTGTTAGCAAAAATGTGGAGAAAAGGGAAACCTTGTACACTGTTGCTAGGATTGCAAATTGGTACAGCCACTATGAAAAACAGTCTGGAGGTTCTCAAAAAATTAAAAATGGAAATACCCTTTGACCCAGTAATTGCACTTCAGATTATTTATCTAAAGAAAACCAAAACAATAGTTCTTAAAGATCTATGCACTCCAATATTCATGGCAGCACAATTCATGGCAGCACAAGATATGGACACAACCTAAATGCCCATCAACAGATGATTGAATAAAGAAGTTGTGGTTCATGTATACAATGAAATGTTACTCAGCCATTAAAAAATCTTACCATTCACAACAACATGGATGGACCTAGAGGTTAGTATGTTGGGCAAAGTAAGTCAGACAGAAAAAAATAAATACCATATGATTTCACTTATATGTGGGATCTAAGGAATGAAAAGAACTAACTAATGAAAAACTGATTCACAAATACAGAGGACAATATGGTGATGGACAGAGGGGATGGGGGGTTGGGGAGCTGGAAGAATGGGGTGAAGGGTTAAAGAAGTAATTGGTAGTTGATAGTTGGTTACGGGGTTGAAGAGCACAGCAGAGAGAATGCAGTTAGCATTAATATGATGGCCAGGTGGAGAGCTAGGGGAGGGGGGAGCAATTGGGCGGATCGTTTTATGAACTATACGGATGTCTAACCAAGGTAATGTATACTTGAAACTAATAAAAATAAAAATAAAAATAAAGAACAAGTGCTTTTTGTTCTATGCCATTAAGTTTTCAGGTGACATTATGGAGCATTGCTGTAGCAATACCTGGCTGATTCATCAGGAATAACATCCTAACAATTGCAGACATTAGTTAAATAATCATGTATTATGAATAATCTTGCTCACCAGATTACAGAGGGCAGCAATTTTGTCTATTTTGCTCTCCACTATATTTCAGCACCTAGCACAGTAGATTACATAATAAATATTTATTGAATAAATATATTGGGAAAGAAAAGCTGAAATATGTGCAAACAAAAATGTTAAAATCAGATGATAGAATAATAGGTAATATTTATATTTTCATTCTTTTCTGTATTTTATTAATACTTTTCTGTATTATAATAATACTTTTGTACAGTACACATGTACACTTCTTTATAGTCACAAATAAGAAATAAAAGACATTTTCATTGAGAAAATATGTGAGGATTTTGGAAAACATGGGGAGAGATATCCTGCAATCTCTCCTCTTGAAACAACAATAAGCTGAACATCTAAAACTCAACAAAAAACACACAAACTGCACACCAGCATATCAGAGCATGGGATCTGTGCATAGAGCTACCACAGGTCATAACCCTGCATGTCGAATGGTGGACTGGGAGAAATAAAGAAGCTGCTTCTCACAGCCACCGGAGTTCCTTGCAGGAGAAGGAGGAGAGATGAAAGCATGGCGACTTCCCTGATCAGCCTGTCTGGAAGTGCTGAAACTTTTAGCACCTGGCAGTAGGGCAGAAAGCAGAGAAGTGGGACAGGACCACTGAGAAACAACAGTTGATTTTCACTACACCTGGTCCCAAAACCGAGGCTGAGCTGTGGCCCCAAACACCCAACACAGAGCGCTCCTGCCCCATAATCTCTGAGACAAAACACCATGAAGCCCTAGAGGAATCTGAGCAAACATTACCAAAACTGTAGTTAACACTGACAGGGATTGAAAATGAGAGTAGAAAATGTGATTAGATAACTACAAGAAAATAAAGTGATATTTAGGCTTTATATAAAGCAAGGACCCAAGAGGTTTAAATACCACCTACTAGAAACCAAAAGAAAAGTGGCTTCTTTGCAGTGGGGTGAAGAGAGACCTTTATATAATAACTCTTCTTTCTGGAAAAACAAAAGAATGCACTTCCATTAAAGCCCAGGCAGAGAAATAGCCCATTAAACACCATGAACAACCATGGTAACAAGGCACCTCAAAAAGAGAAAAATCTCCAAAAAATAAGCTTACAGACATAGAAATATATGACTTAAATGATGAAGAATTCTGGATGGTACTTCTGAAAAAGCTCAATAAGATAAAAAAAAACCTCAAAACAATAAATTCAGGAATTGAAAAAAACAACTAGTTGAGGAGAACAAGGAGATTGAACACCTCAAAAGAAACCAAATAGAACTTCTGGAAGATGAAGAATACACTGCAAGAGTTGAGCAATGAAGTAGCAAGCTTGGGAAACAGAGTTGACCAAATGGAGGAAAGGATCAGTGATACCAGAGATATAAATCTAGAAATAAATCAGAAGGAAGAAAAGAGAAACAAAAGAATAAAAAATAATGAAAGAGAAATATGAGAACTAACTGACACCATCAGGAGAGGAACAAGAAAAATGGGCATTACTGAAGGGAAGAAAAAGGAACAGGGACTAGAAAGCATTTTCAGACAAATAGTGGATGAGAATTACTCAAATCTAAGGAATGAGCTAAAGCTTGGAATTCAAGAAGTCAACAGAAATACCAGTTATCTCAACACAAAATGCCTTCACCAAAACACATTTTATTAGTTATCAAAAATCAATGAAAAAGAATTCTCAGGGCAGCCAGGGAAAAGAAGATGGTAATTTATAGCGGAAAACCCATTATATATTATCAAAATTCTCAGCACAAACCTTACAAGTTAGAAAGGAATAAAACTGAATATTTAAACTATTAAGTAAAAGAAACTACCAGCCTAGAATAATGTATCCAGCTAACTTCTCCTTTAGATATGAAGGAGAAATTAAGACCTTTACAGACACACAAACATTAAGAGAAATCTCCACTTGAGACCTGCACTCCAGAAAATATTGAAAGAGTTCAGCTCACCTAAAACAAAATGACAAAAAAAAAAATGCATGATTAGGAGTAAGGTGACTGGAAGGCTGATAAAAGTAGAGTGCAACCCTTACTAAGAACAGGGCATTACAAGCTTAAAAGATAAGAAGAGATCTTCTATAGCAAGATAGTATTAAACATTCAGCATACATAAGGACAAATTAAGACAACAATGACTGAAAATGGGAGGATTCAAAAATCCAAATTTGAAAAAATGGAAATAAGGCACAAACAGAAGAATAGGAATGACTGTATATATACAACTGTCCTCTTCATATTTGTAATGGTAACCACAATCCAAAGATTTAGAACTGAAGTAAATAACATAAAACAAGAAGGACCAGAAGGAGAACACACAAAAGCCAACCAAAATAAAGAAAGCAGAAGCACAAGAACAAGGAAGCAATGGAAACACTGAGCTACCAGAAAGCAAAAGATAAAATGGCTATAAGAAGACCTCATATTTCAATAATTACCCTATGTATAAAAGGACTAAACTCAACATTAAAAAGGCACAGAGTTTCAGATTGAATCAAAAAATCAAACCCAAACATATGCTGCCTCCAGGAGACACATCTCAGTTCCAAATTTAAGTATAGACTCAAAGTGAAAAGGTGGAAAATAACGTTTCAAGCAAATGGAATTCAAAGAAAACCAGGAGTAGCAGTACTACTATTGGATCAAATAGACTTCAAAAGCAAAAATGTAAAGAGAGACACAGAGGGACACTTCATAATGATAAAGGGAATCATGCACCAAAAAGACATAACACATTAATATCTATGTTCCCAAATAAGGAGCCCGCAAATATGTAAAGCATACTAACAGAACTAAAGGTAGAAACAGACCAAAACACTATCATAGTAGTGCATCTCAATACCCCACTGTTGGATATGGACAGATCATCCAAACAGAAAATCAATAAGGAAATAACATCCTTAAATGACACATTATACCAACATGACTTAATTGACATTTACAGGGCATTCCATCCCCAAATAACTGCATATAAATTCTTCTCTTCTGCATGTAAAACATTCTCAAGGATTGACCATATACTGGGACACAGAGAAAGCCTCAACAAATATAATATGTTTGAAATCATATGAACCTCTCATTCTCTGATCGTAATGCTTTAAAACTATAGATCAACTGCAAAATGAAAGCAGGAAGATCCACAAATACATGGAGATTAAACAACATACTACTGAAGAATAACTGGGTCAGAGAAGAAATAACAAGAGAGATCAAGAGATATATAGAAATGAATGACAATGAGAGTAAAACATATCAAAAGTTTTGTGACATGGCAAAAGTGGTCATAAGAAGAAAGTTCATATTATTACAGGCCTACCTCAAAAAACAAAAATGAGCCCAAATAAATAACCTAATGCTTCATTTTCAAAAACTAGAGGAGGAAGAACAAATGAAACATAAAATCAGCAGATGAAAAGAAACAAAATTAGAGCAGAAATAAGTGAAATTGACAACAATAGCAAAAACAATAGAAAAATAAATGCAACAAAGAGCTGGTCGTTAAGAAGGCTAATACAATTGACAAACTCCTGGCTAGACTCACTAAAAAAAAGACACAAATAAACAAATTCATGGATGAAAGAGGGGAAATTACAACAGACACTGCAGAAATACAAAGAATACTATAAAAAAGTATATAACGCCAAATTTAATAACCAGAAGAAATAGACTAGTACTTAAAAAAATACAATCTTCCTAGAATAAATCAAGAAGATCTGGAAAATAATATAGACCAATCAGTATGAAAATTGAAACAATTATCAAAAACTTTCTAAAAAGTAAAAATCCAGGACCAGATGGCTTCACCAGTGAATTCTACCAAATATTCAAAGATTTAATACCTATTCTCTCCAAATCCTTCCAAAAAATCAAAGAGGTGGCAGTAATACCCAACTCATTTTGTGAAGCCAATATTACTCTGATACCAAATCCTGGTAAACACAAGAAAAGAAAACTACAGACCACTATCTTTTATGAACACAGATGTAAAAATACTAAATAAAATACTAGTGAACTGAATACAGCAACATATTAAAAAGATTATACACCATGATAAAGAGGGCTCCATCCTAGGGGTACACAGATGGTGCAACATATGCAAATTGATTAATGTGATATACCACATAAACAAATTAAAAAATAAGAATCATGTGATCATATCAATAACGCAGAAAAAGCCTTTGACATGATACAGCATCCATTTATGATCAAAATGCTTCACAAAATCTGTAAAGAAGGAAAGTACCTTAACATAATAAAGGCCATCTATGACATACCCTCAGCCAACATTATACTTAATGGCAAAAAACTAAAAACCTTCCAAGATCTGTAATAAGGTAAGGCTATCCACTATCACCACTGTTATTCCATATAACATTGGATGTCTTAACGAATGCAATCATACAAGAGAAAGATATAAAAGACATCCAAATAGAAAACAAAGAAGTCAAACTTTCACTATTTGCGGATGACATGATTCTCTATATAGAAAACCCTAAAGACTCCACAAAAACACTATTAGAAACAATAAGCAAATACAGTAGTTTCTGGATACAAAATTAACATTCAAAAATCCATAGTGTTCCTATCCTCTAATAATGAAGTGTCAGAAAAAGTGAAAATAATAATTCATTTTCCAATTGCAATAAAAAGAAAAAAATATCTAGGAATAAGTGTAACAAAACACATGAAGGACCTGTAAATAAAAACTATAAGACCCTATTTTAAAAAATTGAAGATGATACAAAGAAATGGAAAGACATTTTGTGTTCTTGGATTGGAAGAATCAACATAGTTAAAATAGCCATATTACCTAAAGCATTGTACAGATTTAATGCATTCTCCATCAAAATGCCATCAGCATTTTTTAAAGAAATAGAACAAAAAAATCACCAGATTTGTATGGAAGCACAAAATACCCTTAATTGCCAAAGCCATCTTGAGAAAAAAGAATGAGCCTAGAGGCATCACTCAGTCCAACTTCAAATTATACTGCAAGGTGACAATAATAAAAACAACATGGTTGGTATTGGCAGCAAAACAGATACACAGACCAGTGGAATAGAGTTGAGAGTCCAGAAATAAACCTATATTTATATGGGCAAGCAATTTTCAACGAAAAAGCCAAAAACATAAAATGGAAAAAGGAAAGCCTCTTCAATAAATGGTGCTGGAAAAATTGGAAGGCCACTTGCAAAAAATAAAACTAGACTGTTGTCTATCACCACACACCAAAATTAACTCAAAATGGATTAAGGACCTAAATACAAGACTTAAAACAATGAAATGCATAGAAGAAAACATAGGAACTAAACTCAAGGACCTTGGACTTTAGGAGGATTTTATGAATTTGACCTCAAAGGCAAGGGAAGTAAAAGCATAAATAAATAAAGGGGACTACTACAAACTAAAAAGCTTCTGCTTAGCAAAAAAAATCAACAAGTTAAAGAGACAACCATCTGAATGTGAAAATATATTTGCAAGTCAACAGCTCTGATGAGAACCTAATATCCAAAACATACAAAGAACTCATACAACTCAGTAACAACAGCAACAACAACAATAAGAACAACAACAACAACAACAACAACGTGTTCCAATCCAAAAGTTGTCAGAGAACCTGAAGAGACACTTCGCCCTAGAAGACATACAAATGGCCAAAAAATATATGAAAAGATGCTCAACATCGCTAGCTATTAGGAAAATGGAAGTTAAAACCACAACGAGATATCATCTCACACCTGTTAGGATAGCTATAATCAATAGGACAAGTAATAACAAATGTTGGAGAGGATGCGGAGAAAAAGGAACGCTCATACACTGCTCTTGGGACTGCAAATTGGTACGGCCACTATGAAAAACAGTATGGAGGTTCCTCAAAAAAAAAAAAAAAACTAAGAATTGATCTACCATATGATACAGCAATTCCTCTACTGGGTATTTACTCCAAAGACTTGAAAACCCATATCTAAAAAGATATTTTCCACTGATGTTCATAGCAGTATTATTCACAGTGGCCAAGACCTGGAAGCAACAGAAGTGTCCTATGACAGATGATTGGCTAAAGAAGCTATGGCACATATATACAATGGAATATTACTCAGCCATAAGAAGAGATGAAATACTGCCATTTGCCACAACCTGGATGGACCTCGAGATAATCATGCTAAGAAAAATAAGCCAAACTGAAAAAGTTGAAAATCACATGATATCACTTATATGTGGGATATAAACCCACAAAAAAAAAAAAACAGGACATACAGAGATTCAGGGAAATGGACAATGGACTAGTTGTTATCAGAATGTAGGGGCTGTGGAAGGAGGGAAGAGGTAGACAGGGTAAAGTGGATCATATATAGGAGGGTCAGGGGAGGATGATGTGGGTAAAGGGGATCAAATATATAGTATCTGAAGGGAAAAATGAAAATATATAATTATTTCAAAAAAATAATGTCGTGGGTCAAACAATAAGTCATGAATTAAATCTACATAGATTTCTAAATTCAGGAGGCTGTAAATTTACACAAAGGAGATGAATATTTATGTGTCAAGATGATAAATAAGCTCTTGGTTAGCACGAAGATTTGATACCTGGCTCAGTTACCATGTGCTTTCCTTTGCTTTACTTTCTGGGATCAGAGACAAATATCCAAGGTAAGCCTATAAAAGGCACAGATCTTTAGAGAAACTAGGGCAAATGGAAATGCTAGTAATGTACTTGTTATTGATTAACCTTCTCCCTCACACTCACTTTACAAATTCACAGCAAATAATTTTTGAGGACACCTCTCCAGCCATGCTCCTTACCTTCCATTTCCTCCTAGCTCCAATTTCTCCTCTGTCTTCCCTCACCCCACCCTCTAAGGTGGGGACCTTGCTGTCTTCTCATGGTCCTCCAGGTTTTATTTTGTTCCTTTGATGACTAGATCTCATGTTTTAAGGATGCAGCAGTCAAAAGCAAGGAACTTGATAGCAGACAACCACATGGGTCATTCTTTGAAATTTAGCGTTGGATGAAACTAAACACTAAGAAAAAAATTAATGTATTGTAGAAGATACTTTATATAAATGTTAAATGTGTACATTCATGTGTATCTCTTAGGTTAGTTACATATATAAAGACATACTAAACATATGAGAGGTTGCCTAATGGAAGAGAAGAATGAACATAGGCATAGAGGATAAATGGTCAAAGGAAGAAAGGAAGAGAAAAATGAGAGTGCACATTGTAAGGACAGAAATCAGATTCCACTACAAATGTTTCAAATAAAGGATATTAATAAAGGAACTATTTACACTGCCATGGGGAGGGCAAAGGTAAAAAAACAAAGGATGGAAAGGTGTATTGGTTTTCATATTCACAGGTTCCAGGAATTAAGATGAGGACGTATTTGGGGAACCATTATTCTGTCTAACCCAGAAGGCAATAGCAGGAAGCTACTAGTATCCCTAGGGCTGAAGAGGCACTGGAGAAAATAGTATTAAGGGAACTCCAGCAGAGCTGGAACCTAGGAACTCTCTGAAAGATGATACAATGAGAAGGGAGGGAACCATTACCAGATGCTGCTCAAAATAGCAAGTGTATGGGGGGAAATATCCCAATCTCTTCCACTCCATCCATATTGTCCTTCCAGTGCCTCTCATTGGGCAAAGGTAACCAGAAATCAAGTAGCAAAGGAGCTGAGGTAATGTAGTCTGAAGTGGTTGGCTTCCCAAGGCAGACAGAAAAGGATGATACCCATTATTCATGGGGGTGGGGTTTGGGACTTGGGGGAAGAGTTCAGGGAAGCAAATGAAGAATAACCAGAATATATGTCTTTAGCTGAGAAGAGTGATAAATTTAATTCTCTGTTCTTGAGGTAAAAAAAAAGAAAAAAAAAAGCTCTTCTAGCAACATTAGCTGCTACTTCAAAGCAGAATCAAAATTGTGGGGGGATGAATTGTGGAGAAAATGGTGTTTTTAATTTTTTTTCTTAAAATGAGCAAGAAAAGATTTGGAACAAGAAAATTTAGTATTCAGGCTACACCACATGTCTCCTCAAATCTAACCTTGTATCACAGTGGAGCCAAGTAGAAATCACCAGAGCAAAAGCTGTTATCCATAGAATTCTGATGACATGGGTACTGCATTCCTTGCCTGAATTAGCCACTTTTACTCATCTTCTCACTCAAGAAGTTCCAGTATACAAGGAATGGCCGTCATCCTTTTTAAATTCATAAGTAAATAATTCTCAAAAATTACTTGCTTCTAACCTTGCAGTTAAATACAGGGCCTCAATTTGTGAAGACTCTTAGCATTTTAACACTACTTATCTAGACTCCTCAGGCTAGTCTTGTGAAGTTTCTTTTCTCCTTTGTTGTCCCTATTGCCCAATAGGAAGATGGAGTTGGATCAAAGTAAAAAGTAATGCATACTTAACCTTCCACAAGGTTTTCTCTGTTCTCTAGAACTAGCCTATGCATGTTTACAGTTAATTATTTATAATTATTATTTTCCTTACCTACAAGAAGACAGAGGTTTCATTTCAAATTTGTCCTTAGACACGGTTCCTTTCAAGAAACAGAATTGTATCTGACTTTGGTGTGGCTTTTAAATGTGTGATTTGAAACACTGTCATTTAATATTATTTTCATGAAAAAAAAAAGATGAGTTGGCTTTACAATGAGAAGTTCTATGGTATTAATAGCTTCCTGATATTGCTATTCACTGGGTGCCTCCCCATCCCTTTTGGTTACCTCAACCTCACTCTCACCTCAAAAAGCTCTCTGTTAAACTCTCTTCCAGTTAAAGCACTCTGAGAGTGCCACTTGTTCCCTGTTGGGACCCTAACTTTACCCTTGCTAAAGAATTCAAATTAAGTTCAGTGTTTTCCAAACTCTACTGAACCAGACAATTGGGTACTTGGGAACCAGTAATGACAGGTCAAAATGTGCTTCGCTAGAGCACTAGTCCTGGGGTGCACCCTGGCCAGGCCTGCAGTGCTGAATTTAACATAAACCTCATAAAGAGCTAAGCAAGTATGTGTATCCACGGACTGGTCTTCCTTGTGTAGTTGCAATGCCACTACACATGGATGATGCCTGCTCATTACTATATACACAGTGAACAAAGGAGAAACATAGAGCTTGTGTTGTAGAAATTGTAGCCAGAAGACAAATGACAATGAATTGTTTTGCTAAAGACAATTTTTGCAACCATATGTACAGGTGGTGTTTTAGGGTAACATATTTGGGAGCATTACGGGTTTAGTCCTGTGACCTGGCCAAATCTCTCTCCAAAGAAGCAGAATATTTAATTACTACCAACCAGGGCAAAGCCTTCTGCTAGAAATTGGGTAAACACAAAATTTCTGTTCACCAAACATCCCTCCTCAGCCCCCTATCTCTTGATATGTTATGCTGGGGATGTATCCTTTGTGCTTATCAAAGCAAACCATGACTTTTACAAGACTTACATGTCAGTGGGTTCATTTTCACAGAGCCTTCGACCTTTGTGAAGTGTAAGCTCTTTGGGAAGCTGTTAAAGGTTATTAATGAAAAATAGGCAATATGGTCAAACATATCTGAAAAACACTGTGTTAAATAAAATGAACCAGTTTTCTGCAGAAATGCTCTGAAGGTTTGATATACTACTTTGCATTAGAAATATGGTATGCCAGGTTTCCCAGGCCATACATTACAGGGAACTTTTTTGTCAACAGCACACCTATGACATGTCGTTCAACACTCTCCTATGGTTGGAAACCTTGCGGGTGTTTGGGCAGAGTGGGGTATTATTGAAAAGAGTAGGACAGAAAGAAGTTATTCAAAGGAAGGGGTTCAGTCCTCATCTATCCCCAGGTCCTTACTCAACCAGAAACAGGATTTACTCTGAAGCCAACTGAATTGTACAGTTTATTCAATTTACTCAGAACACTTCATTTGAAATTTGGCAACATCCCTGATTGTCAGAGGTTTTTAATCTGGTACAAAAGGTTACAGAAGAATGTTACTGCCCAAATCCAGCAACCCATAGAAAGCTTTTTAATTAACTTTAAAAAGCATGAGTCCATGCTTGGCAGGATATATAAAATATGCACACCCATCACCAGAGTGAGAGAAGCAACTGGAGTAACTCCAAATCCATTTCACTAACATTTTTAGGAAGAATGAATTTCTTCTTTTGAAATTCAAGTTTTCAAATGATTTGATTTTTAAAAGTAAAAAAATTTTACCAACAACACAAGTTACAGGGTCAGAAAAGCCTTTATTCTAACTTTTTTGTCCTTTCAGAATTAAATACACACTAAGTGTTTGTTCTTAAAAGGAGGTGCCCTCCATATATAGGTGACACAAACAAGAGAAGATCTTCATGGGGAAGATTATAAATGATGACACTGGAACTGAGTGACCTTAAGACTTAAATAAATCCTCAGTGAAGATGAAACAGCAGGAAGTCATCCTGAACAAATAATAGTGACTCTCTGGCAATGCAATGTGGACCTGGCATAGTGACATCAGGTTGAAAATTTTGCACAATGACTCCAGATGGGTCCTAGTTTCTTTCTGTTGCTATATATGAGCAGATTCCAGTAGTCATTTTAAGGATATTTTTCCTACTTTATCCCTCCACTTTCAGAATGCCATTGCAAGTGTTCAACAAACTGTATGTTGTTGAGAGTGGAACTGGAGAGTTATTGGGTGCAAAAGAGTTCACTCTGGAAAGCTATCTAATTCTAATGACCCAACCACTAGCCTGTGGGAGTTGAGAATGGAGTGAAAACTATTAATTCATCTGTGGACTAGTTAAATAAACTATATAACTCACACATACATAGGTTATTTATTTTCTTTAAATCACTTGTAGATGCTATTGTGACAAGAAAAATTAAAAGCCTAAGTAATCAAATTAAGTAATGTTTTTGAATGATTGTACTTGTTATATATTCTCTCAATCAATGGATCTTAAAAAGAATAATTATCAGCAGTAGTTTCCCTAAATATTTGAATTTTAAAAAGAGGGGTTTTTTTTAATAATAAAAGAAGAACCTGAAAAAGCTTAGAATTGCTGGCATAATCTTACTTTGGTTTTTAGTCAAATCTGCTCTGAAACCTCCCACGCACAGGCTTTCTTAAACATCCCTCAAGAGAGGAATTAACCACAGCGAATGTAAAGTGCATCATTCAATGTCGAATTGTTCAACTTTTATTGTATTAAATGAATACCCAGAATTCAGTAGTTGTAAACTTTGCATTAATTAAATCTCACAGATTTTCTGCAACCTGTTGACAGTTCAAAGGGGTGTCTGGAAATGTATGGAAATAGTGACCCTGCCCACTATGGTGAAACCTGAGACTGCCTTGCAAATACTTCCCAGTACTGATTAGATGATTAGAAAAAAAGCTCTTATGCTTAATCCACTGAATAAATCATCATTTCTGGCATACTGGTTATGAAAGAGTGTGCTGAGGCCTGCTGCTTCCAAGCAGAGGAGGGTTTTGTTTAACCTAAATCAAGACATTTAGCGCTGACATGGAAAAGTCCAAAGCTGCACATCAGCAGGTTCCTTTTATAATCACTTGAAGCTCTCCTGCAGTTATTACCAGTCTAACTCTCCAGCCCTAACTTCTATTTGCTTTGATAAAAGGAACAGCCTGATTTATTAGCTAGGGTGAAATTATGCACCATGAGATCTTCACTAATTTTCTTACATAATCAGAAGGAAAGAATTGCCATTAAGACAACATTAAAATTTTTCCAAGGAGTTATTCATGATAGGAAAGTGTTCAAGCCTGAAGTTAGATGAAAATGAATTTGAGCCATACACAATTAAAACCACAAAGACAAGGAAGTGTTGAGGTAAGGCTGGCAGATCAGCCTCACTCATTTTCTATAATTCCTTCTACTGGGCTCAGAGCTTGTACCATTGAACATGACTTCAGAAGGATCCACAGCATTTTTTAAAACTGAGGGTCCCATCTTCCACTCAGGGGTCCCTGCCTTCTTAAAGCTTCATCCCAGCTTTATTTATATTTTTATAGTATAAATATATACTATACAAATAAACATATAGATATAAGTATAGAAAATTATAAATATATATTATAAATAAAATAGACCCATAGATGCTACCAGCATCACTTTAAACACAAATGCAAATACTTTCACTTTCAAAATTAGCTAGAGTTCTGCAGGTCCATTGCAGATAGTTGCAAATAAGGCACATTCTCACTACACAGGTTTAAAACATATATTGAGCACTGAAGGCACACTTTCACTTCAGAGCATCTGTTTAATTCTACTTATCTTCTGCCTGGAACTTCTATTCCTCTAGTTAACTGCACCGTTCACTCCCTTGTCTCCTTCAGAAGTTGGTTCCAGTGTCACATCAGTGAAGTCTCCCTGAGCACACTATTTAAAATTACAAACTACTCCCCATCATGATCCGAGGCACTCTCTACCCAGCTTTCCTGCTTTATTTTTCTCCATAGCACTTACCACTTTCTAATATACTATATAATTTATTTAGTGTTTAATTACCATTTACTCACCTCCAGGGTCTCTCCCTCCTCTCTCTTCCTCTCTCTTCCTCTCTCTCTCTCTCTCTCTGTCTGTCTCTCTCTCTCTCATACACATACATACACACACATCCCACTCAGAATCCAGCTTCCATGAGGAAAAGAATTTTTGTCTATTTTAATCACTGTTACATTCCTAGCATCTATAAGTGTTTGGCACATTGCAGATAATCAGTCAGTGTCTTTGGGGTGAGGAGAAGAGAAGTAGGCAATAGCAGACTATAGAGGTATAAAAAAATAAAAGTTATCTTATAAATAGGTTCACAGCCTTTAAAACTTATTTTCAAAAATTTCTAAAGCAAAATAGTAATGAATGTACAAAAAACATAGGAAAAAATTGAGATAACAGTAACTGAAAAGCGGAGGATTCAAAATTCCAAATTTGCAAAGGGGAAAGGAGATAAGGCACACGCAGAGGAAAATGGACTAATATATATATTATCCTTTTCATATTTGTAACGGAAACCACACCAAAGATTCATAACTGAAGTATATACCGTGACACAAGAAGAATCAGAGACAAAAACCACAAAGGTCAACCAAAAAAAAAAAAAAAAAAGAAAAGAAAAAAAGAAAACAGAAACATGAGGACAAGAAGGAATGGAAACACCAAGCTACCAGAAAGCAAAAGATAAAATGGCTATAAGAAGACTTCCTATTTCAATACTCACCCTAAATGTAAATGGACTGATCTCACCAATAAAAAAGCATAGAGTTGCAAAATGGATCAAAAAACAAAATCTAACCATATGCTGCCTCCAGGAGACACATCTCAGCTCCAAAAAGCAAATAAAGACTCAAAATGAAAGGGTGGAAAATGATGTTCAAAGCAAATGGCATTCAAAGAAAACCGGGAATATTAGTACTAATATCGGACAAAATAGACTTCATAATCAAAAAGGTAATGAGAGATAAGGCGAGACACTTCATAATGATAAAAGAAATCATGCACCAAAAAGAAATAACACTAATTAACATTTATGCTCTCAAATAAGGAGCCCCCGAAATATGTAAAACAATTACTAGCAAAAATAAAGGGAAAAACAGACTAAAACACTATCACAGTAAGAAACCTAAATACCTCACTGTCACATATGGACAGAAAATCCAAACAGAAAATCAATAAGGAAATAACATCCTTAAATGACACATTAGACCAACTGGACATATTTGACATTTACAGAGCTTTCCAATGCAAAACAACTGCTTACACGTTCTTCTCTAGCACACATGGAACATTCTCAAGAATAGACCACATACTGGGACACAGAGACAGCCTCAACAAATATAAGAGAGTTGAAATCATACCAACAGTATTATCTAACCACAATGCTTTGAAACTAGAGATCAACTGAAGAATGAAATCAGGAAGACACACAAATACATGAAGATTAAACAACATGCTACTAAAGAATAACTGGGTCTGGGGGAAAATAACAAAAGAGATTAAGAAATGAATAATAATGATAGTACAACATATCAAAACTTTTGGGATATGGCAAAAGCAGTCATAAGAGGAAAGTTCATATCATTACAGGCCCATCTCCAAAAACAAGAATGAGCCCAAATAAACAACCTAATGCTTCATCTTTAAAAAAGTAGAAAATGAAGAACAAATGAGCCTAAAGGCAGCAGAAGGAAAGAAATATTCAAAATGAGAGCAGAAATAAATGATATTGAAAACATAAAAAAATCAATAGGAAAAATAAATACAAGGAGCTGGTTCTTTGAGAAGGTTAATAAAATTGACAAACCTCTGGCTAGACTCACTAAAGAAAAAGGGGAAAGGACACAAATAAACAAAATCAGAGATAAAAGAAGGGAAGTTATGACTGACGTTGCAGAAATACAAAGAATCATACAAGAATATTACAAAAAAGCATATAACACCAAATTTAATAACCTAGAAGAAAGGAACCAGTACTTAGAAAGATACACCCTTCCTAGACTGAATGAAGAAGAACTGAAAAATCTAAATAGACAAGTCAGCAATATGGAAATTGGAATAATCATCAAAAAACAAACAAAGAGTAAAAGTTCAGGACCAGATGGCTTCACCAGTGAATTCTACCAAACGTTCAAAGAAGATTTGATACCTATTCTCCTCAAACTCTTCCAAAAAGTTGAAGAAGAGATCATACTTTCCAACTCATTGTATGAGGCCAATATTACTCTGATATCAAAACCTAGTAAAGATAACACAAAAGAAGAAAACTTCAGACCAATATCTCTCATGAACTCAGATGCAAAAATCCTAAATAAGATACTAGAAAACCAAATATAGAAACATATTAAAAGTTATACACTACGATCAAGTTGACTTCATTCTAAGGGCTCAGGGATGGTTCAACACAAATTAATGTGATACATCACAAAAAAAAAAAACAAATTAAAAACTAAGATTCATATAATCATATCAATAGATACAGAAAAAGCCTTCAACAAGATACAGCATCTATTTATGATCAAACACTTCACAAAATCTGTATAAAAGGAAAGTACCTTAACATAATAAAAGCCATCTATGACAAACCCTCAGCCAACATATACTTAATTTTGGAAAATTGAAAACCTTCCCTCTAAGATCAGGAACAAGAAAGGCTGTCCAGTATCATCACTGTTATTCAATATAACATTGGAAGTCCTAGTAAGTGTAATCAGACAAGAGAAAGATATAAAAAGGCATCCAAAAAAGGAAGTCAAATTGTCACTATTTGCAAATGACATGGTTCTCTATACAGAAAACTCTACAGACTCTACAAGAACACTAATAGAAACAATAAGAAAATACAGTAAATTCTCTGGATACAAAATCAACATTGAAAACTCCATAATATTCCTATACTCTAATAATGAAGTGTCAGAAAAAGAAGTGGAAATGATAATTCCTTTTGCAATTGCAACAAAAATATATCTAGGAATAAATTTTATGAAACAAGTTGAGGATCTATATAATGAAAACTATAAGACTCTATTAAAAGAAATTGAAGAAGATTCAAAAAACTGGAAATATATTCCATGTTCTTAGATTGGAAGGATCAACATTGTTAAAATGACCATATTACCTAAAGTTTTATAGAGATTTAATGCAATCCCCATCAAAATGCTATCAGCATGTTTTAAAGAAATAGAACAGAAAATCATCAGATTTGTATGGAAGCACAAAAGATCACAAATTGCTTAAGCAATCCTGAGAAAATAGAACAAGGCTGGAGGTATCACGCTGCCCAACTTCAAATTATATACTACAAAGCGACAGTAGTCAAAACAGCATGGTATTGACAGCAAAACAGACAAATGGACCAGTGAAATAGAATTGAGAATCCAGAAGTAAACCCATATTTATATGGGAAAATAATTTTTGGAAAAAATAAGCCAAAACATACAATGGAGAAAGAAAATCTTCTTCAATAAATGGTGCTGAGACAACTGGAAAGCCACCTGCTAAAGAATGAAACTAGATTGTTATCTATCACTACATACCAAAATTAACTCAAAATGGATTAAGGACCTAAATATAACACCTTAAAGGTAAAACGCATAGAAGAAAACATAGGAACTCAACTGAAGGACCTTGGTCTTAAAGGGGATTTTATGAATCTGACCTTAAGGGCAAGGGAAATAAAAGCTAAAATAAACAAATGGGAATACATCAAACTAAAAAGCTTCTGCTCAGTAAAAGAAATCATCAACAAGGTAACAGCCTAATATCCAAAATATACAAAGAACTCATACTCCTCAATAACAAACAAAAATCAAATGATCCATTTAAAAAATAAGCAGAGGACCTGAACAGACTTTTCTCCCTAGAGGACATACAAATGACCAACAAATACAGGAAAAGATGCTCAACATCACTAGCTTTTAGGGAAACGCAAGTCAAAACCACAACAAGATACCACCTCACAGCTGTTAAAATAGCTATAACAATAAAACAAGTAATTACAAATGTTGGATGGATGCAGAGAAAAAGGAACCCTCATACACTGCTGATGAGACTGCAAATTGGTAGAGCCACTACGGAAAAAAGTTTGGAGCTTCCTCAAAAAACTAAGAATTTACCTACCATATGATCCAGCAATCCTTCTTTTTGGTATGTACCCCAAAGGCTTGAAACCCCATATCCTAAAAGATATTTGCACACAAATGTTCATAGCAGCATTATTCATAGTGGCCAGGAGATAGAAGCAATCCCAGTGTCCTATGATAGATGATTAGCTAAAGAAGCTGAGATATATATATACAAGGTAATATTATTCAGCCATAAGAAGAGATGAAATACTGCCATTTGTGACAACATGGATGAGGCTTGAGATAATCATGCTAAGTGAAATAAGCCAGACAGGAAAAGTTGAAAATCACATTATATCACTTATATGTAGGATATAAACCTAAAAGCAACAAATGAGCAGGACAAACAAATAGACTTATGGACATGGATAATAGACTAGTGGTTACCAGAGGACTATAGACTAGTGGTTAATAGTGGGGTGGGGGAGGAGGTTATAGGTATTCAGGGTAAGGGGGGTCACCTATAGGGTGTAGGTAGAGCATGAAGTGGGTAAAGTAGATCAAATATATGGTAGCTGAAGGAAACTAAATTTTTGGTGGTAAACACGCAGTGGAATATACAGATGTCAAATGATAATGTACACCTGAAAATTATATCATTTTATTAACCAATGTTACTCCAATAAACTTAATTAAAAAATAAATAAGTATTTCTAATGAGAACATTTCTCTTCACCACCTTCCAGCCTGAAAATAATTATAGACCCCATTTTTCTAATCTTTCTGAGCTTCAGTTTCCTCATTATCATTGTACGAAAGGGGAGTGTGGCATCTATCTCACAGAGCTGTTTAGAAGATTACATGAGAATACATTCTTAAGGCTCCTAATGCAATACCTAGCACATAGTAAGGGCTTCCTTATTATCAGATGTGATGGCATGTTGAAAGAAAGCAGTGGAAAGAAGAAGAATATGGAAGAAACTGGACCTACTGTGAAAGAGAAATTGAGCATATTCAATAAATAATTGATGACAAGGTTGAGGGAGAGGAATGAATCAGAGAGAGCTTGGCTTTGGGCTTCTGTGAGTCCCACCTCAATAGCACATCTTAGTAACCAGTATCAGAATGCTGAGTGGAACAGAATTGGTCACCTGCATAACAGTTTTCATTTTACAAGAGTCCCTTTAAATCCCTTATTTTGTTTTTACTATAATGTCATGGCCCATACTGACTTAATGAGATAATACATTTGAGGAAAAGCCTGTTAAATATCTGCATGTTAGTAAGAGAAGTAATCTTTAATACTCCCTCCATTAGTCACTGCTTTGGTAAAGGTATAAATATTGTGGTAAACAGTCACAGCTGGTCATTTGGGGAACTTCAAGCCCCCCTCCCATCAAATAAGGATCGCCAGCCCAATTTTGAGTCCACATACAACTCTGATGATAATCCAACTATGCAAATACATTACAGGCCTACGCAGTTTTGTGTGGTTTGTAACAGAAGAAAAGGGCCCATAACCTATGTAGCCATCAGTAAGTGACAGATTAATTAAATTATGGAATATTCATACATAGAATACTATGTCATTATTTAAAAGACCAAAATGTATAAAGATGTGCAGATATAGAATCCTTTCCACAATACATTAAGAGAAAAAGCAAGGTACAGAACAATATGATCTTATTATTTTTTCAAAGTATATATAGAGGTAAATAAACCCATATGTGCATCAAAATTTTTTAGAAGTATTCCAAAAATGACTAACAGGGTTATTTCTGAAGAGTGGAGTGGAGGTTAGAGAAAAAAAAAAGTCTACACAGCAGTTTTCATTTTCTCAAGTTCTGTTCTTCTTGAGATATTTACTGTGTGAATGTATTAGTTTAAGTCTAAAAAATTAAAGAAGTTTTAAAAATCTCTGTGGTTCTGTGAAGTCCTGAAGTCTGAAAACATTCCATCAAATTCAATAGCTTAAATTAAAAAGACAGATATATATGTCTCTTGTCCAAGTCAATAATTGTGTTTGTATGCTCTATACTATTAGGAGATCATTTTCCTTTATAATAATTTTATTTGATTTTAAATTAGAGACAATTATATTCATAGGGCCATTGAACTTATACAGAGTGCTAGAATTCAGTGCCTTTCGGCAATGACAGCCTCATTGATAGGTATCGTGATCAGATCTCTTTCAAGATGTCTGAATAGCAGTACCTACAGCACAACAATAATATTAATATTAATATTAGTTAATCTTTGGATGTGTCCAATGTATTTCCACAGGGTCCTAGATGTTTCACATGCATTATCTTATCTATTCCCCATAACACCATTGCAAGGCAGGATTTATTAATGCCATATTTGAGATAAAGTCAATTATTACCTTTCTAGCTGGAGAATTTTTTCAAAATTTTTTTCCAAATATTTTAACTTCCAAGTTACTAAAACCACATTTAGAAAACATGCTTAGTTCTCATCACAGTGTTGAGGAATTGGCACTTCCCTAAAACCCCAAGCCCTTTGACATACTAACCTGTTCAGGAGCTCCCCATTCCAAAAGTCCATTTGTAGAGACCCTAGAGTCAAATAGGACAATGAACTCCTCTTGGCTTTGGTTTCTTCATTTCCAAAATGGGAATAGGGATATTACCCTGACCTACTTCAGAAATTGTTAATAGGTTTAAATAAGGTAATTATGTGAAAACTCTTAGTGGTCGAACAAAGGAAATACTTGACTCTTTTCCACAGGTAATAAAATTTATAGTCAACATTGATGAACTATGCAATGCATTCACTTCAGAGAGTCAAAGATTTTTAGTTCTAGGAATATTCTGGATACCATATATTCCTGATTTTAAAGATGAGACCCCCTTTGGGTGAAAAGAGCCAATATAATATATCCAACACACAGCAGAGTCAGCCCTCAAACCTCTTCCAAGTCCAAATCTCAAATATTTTTAGTTTAATTGGCCGTGTCACTTTGCAACTACATCACTGCCATCTAAAATGTTTCCCTGTCACATACTATTTTAGCAAGCAGATCTCCTGAAAGTCAGAGATGTGTCTTTGATCCTCAGTTTCTTCATCTACAAAATGACAAGTGAACAATGAAGATTTGTCTGGCCCTATTTTTTTTTTTTTTTTTGTATATCCCGTAGATAGTAGGAGAGTTGAGACTAGAAACCAGATCTCTAGCCCACAGAACTCTTTCTGCCATTCCCAATTGCTCCCTGAGCAGAATTAGTTTTACTCCTACATGATGATTGAAATTGCCCCCTGAGGAAGTATCTCAGCACCAACAGCACCAAAATCTGAATATCCCACTATTATGGATTCATCCCTGTCGGTTAAAGTGTGAGTCTCAAATTTCTCCATAAATATTCAAATTTCCCTAAAAAGGATGGTATGGTGGCCACTTCAGATCATTAACTCTTAAGCCCCTCTCCCAAACTGAGAAATAGATAATAACTTGAGAGATGAACCTGAGCTCAGATCTAGTCTTTACCATTTTCCAGCTATGCAAATTTAGGAAAGACATTGAACCACTCCAAACTTCAGTTTTCACACTTGTAAAATGGGTATAATAATACTCATTTCAGCAGAGTTGGGTGAGGAAGGTCAAATGGTCAGGTATGTATGCTGTCTAGCTAATTAGCACTCAGTAAATGATGTTGCCATTACTGTTATTATTGATGCTGCCTTTTAACTTGTTTTTTAAATGTGTTAGTACATGAAAGACCCTGAGAGACTAGTTTTGGTGGAGATGAAGAAGATAAAAACATCAGAGTATAACAAAACACCAGGTATAAAACTAGGCCCAAAAATCTGTTAAAGGATAATTTTTTTATAGTTATAAACATGGTTCTCTTACAAATACAAAATGAACACATGTCAAAGTTTTTATTTAATTCATTAATTAATGTTGGAAGCAATAAGATGTTACAACCTGTTCCAAGGAGAATTCAAAACACCACACATATATAGGCAGATAAGAAATGCTGAAACAAAATTATAAATATATGCAAAATGAGCCAAAAATCAATTGCATTCTACCAGACACAACTAATTTGAATTTCTATGGGAAAAATAATTTGCATTATTATCAGTTTTCAACAATTTAGAGTTGTAAAAAAGCTCAAAGACAATGAATGGTGGGGATAACCATGAAAGATACACTAAACAGAACATTTAGTAATTTTTTTTTTAATTTCAGACTTTCAAAACTTTTTCTGATAAGTCCTGTAGGCCCACAGTTTCTCCTTAAGGTCAGAGCCCAAGGAAAGGAGGACAGAAGAAGAGAGGATACTTGGAGAGAACCTGGAGAGAGACAATAAAAGAGAACAGTTTGTCACTTTTACTGAAACATGAGGACAACCTGTAATATAAGAACATTCCTGCTGGAGTTCTTTTTACTTTGTCCTTAATAAAAGACAAGCAGTGTGTGACAGAAACTGTTAATTGTCTCCTGATAACCATTCTTCTTTTTTTTCATAGTAACAGAATTCTCCAATTTTAGCTGAGCACTGGGCCATTCAGAATAAGAATGACTTCTCAGCTTCACTGATGTGACCACATGAGTGTCTTGCCCAATGGGATGTAGGCTGAAAAGACCTGGGAAACTTCCAGAATCAGTTCTATAGAGGAAGGACATGTCCTTCTTTGGACATTTCACTTTTCTTCCAGAAAAAAATGGGATGTGATGACTGGAGTTTAATCAGCCTTCTTGGTGAAACCACCTATTGAGCATAGCTGAGCATCAAGGTGGCAGAAGCACACAAGCATAATAACTTCATAAAACTTCCTTGTACAAAAGAGAGAAATAAATCTTGAACTTTTTTTTTACTCTGATCTTTTTATGTTCTGTTATTTTGGATGTTCTGCTACATGCAACTTAAGCTAAGTCTAACTGATGGGCGGAGGGCCTCTGAGGAAAGTTTGGGTTGTTTTCCCAAAGAATTTCCATTTAAATTTACAGTGGTTCTTCTGAAAAATGCATTTATATTTGTAGATAAACTTAATGTTACTATTGCCCTCCACTGCTACCCTCTGCTCACTCACATATACACAATTTCCTAGGGACAGAGTAGTCATTGCCTATAACCCATAAGGGGCATTTGGAGATTTTGCCTAAAATTGACAGTAACAATTAACAAAACTGTACTTGGTAGAACCCAATGTGGTTCATCATTTCTGCCCTGCACCCACACATAAATTCCAGCTTGATAACTCCCAGCACAGGAGGCATGAGTAGGCTAAGAAGGTAACCCTTTGAAAGCATGGCTATGGGAAGATGACCAAAAGGAAGTCCACATGCAAGGAGGAAAAAATTCATTTTATTCCTTGTTATCTGCATTTTTATAGCTAGAATAATCCAATACCACATCCAATATAAAACCCAGTGGCATCTGGCTTTGGGACATTCATTCTTGCAGCAGCTACAGATTTGCCTTGGTGACAGTGTTTTCCTAGAGCTAATGTTAGAATTTGTTGGAACATCCCAAGCATGCACTAACTAATTGCAGGCA
This sequence comes from Cynopterus sphinx, assembly GCA_030015415.1. Taxonomy (NCBI): domain Eukaryota; kingdom Metazoa; phylum Chordata; class Mammalia; order Chiroptera; family Pteropodidae; genus Cynopterus; species Cynopterus sphinx. Next base: position 27,458,547 of record CM057388.1, on the reverse strand, counting down.
AAGTAAGCTTGAAGAATCCATGCTGCTATTAAAATTTTGTTTCAGATAATCAACAAGCTGAATAATCTATCCACTAATAATCAAATTGACCAAGCTATATAATTTTCAGATTTTACTAGTCCTTCATATATCTATTTCCTGTGAGATAAAATACCAGGTCCTAGATTCTTTTTATTTTAATTTTATTAAATGTATTTAGGTGACATTGATTAATAAAATGACATAGGTTTCAAGTATACAATTTTACTATACAGCATCTGTATATTGCATTGTGTGTTCACCCCAAATCAAACCTCCTTCCATCACCATACATTTGACCCCCCTTGACCCTTTTCTATCTACCCTCTACCCCCCCCTTTCCCTCTGGTAAATACTATAATGTTGTCTGCATCTATGAATTTTTGTTTGTTCGTTCGTTGCACTGTTTTATATCTCCCATATGAGTGATAGCATATGGTTCTTGACTTTTTCTATCTAATTTCATTTAGCATGATAGTCTCAAGATACATCCATACTGTCACAAATGGCAGTATTTCATCTTTTCTTATGGCTGAGTAATATTCCATTGAATATATGTACCACATCTTTTTTATATAAGATTCTTTTACACTTTCTTTTTACAGCACTCAAAATTCCATCCACTTCTTTAAATGTATTCTGAAAACTCCATGGTATCACTTTCACCAATGTGCAAATTATGGCTTTATCTTTCAAGCTTCATTAGAAATTCATGTTTTGAGGAATTGTTTGAAGATCTTTCCCAAGGAGTAAGATAATATTTCACACAAAGAAGTTTAACCTTTCTGCAGACACGGCAACCCTGGAAATCACATTTCTGTTTGACTGATGGTGGAAGGTTCAGGTTGTAGACTTCCAGAGATATGATTAAAACATCAAAAAAATAAAACTATATGTCATTTCACGCTTTTACCTCTCATAATACAAAATATTGCTTTTTATACTATTTTCTGCTTTTTTAAAAAGCAGAAAAAAAATTTGTTGTCTTTGATTGCTGTGCTCTGAAACTCTTTTTACTCTTAAAAACCCTAGAGGGTTGAATAAGCAAAACATAGAGGATTTTTAGGGTAATGAAAACATTCTGTATGATTTTAAGTTGGTGGATATATGTCATTATACATTTGTCAAAACCCACAGAATTTACAACAAGAACAAATCCTAATCTAAACTATGGATTCCGGGTGATGGTGTGTTAATGTAGGTTCATCAGTTATAACAAATGTACCACTCTGGTGGGAGATGTTGGTAATGGGGTAAGTTATGCATGTGTAGAGGCCAAGGGTAGAGGGGTAATCTTCATACGTTCCCTTCAATTTTGTTGTGAACCTAAAACTGCCCTTAAAAATAAAGTCCTTTAAAAAACTCATGGCCAGGTCAGAGGGGACACCTTGTCCAACACTATAATCATAAGAGGACATCTGGGCCTGTGGTTTTATATCAAACTCTGTGCCTACTCTCTCCACAGCCAATCAGAAGCTAAGAAACAGAGGCCCCAAGAGGTTTCCACCTTTCCAGAGGTGGCTGACCTCTTGTTCACAGCCCACCTTCATAAGTAAGATACAAGGTCCAGATTGTCTACAAAACACTGCAGTCAGTCTCATTAAATTACAATATCCACATTATCAAAGATAGTAATTCTGACCTCTTAAACTTACCATCCACAGCTTTTCACATTTGTTTTCTTTCTCTTAACTTAAAAGGCTTATTTCTTAATTTATTTATATCTTCTTACCTAGACTTTATCCTTTTGGATCATAAAGTATGGTAGTAGTTTAAGGCTGCTGATGTTGTAATTAAGCTCCCATTCTATTAGTATAAGAGAAAGCTTTAAATCAGTGGTCCTCAAAGGGCAATTCACCAGACCTGTAACATAAGCATCACCTTGTTAAAAATGCAAAATCTCAGGCTCTGCCACTGACCTATAGAATCAGAAGTGGAGAGGGGGTACAGCCAAGCCCTCTAGGTAATACTGATACAAGCTCAAGTTTGCAAAAACAACTCTAAAGCATTTTGGGATCACATGGTGATCTTTCCCATGCAAGCTCCTCATGCCCTGAGTATGAGATTTACTAGGTATGAGTTGGGCCAGATGCATAGTTTTAAAATGGTTTCAGGTGATTCTCAGACACAGTCCTAAATAAGAATTATTGCATAATTGCCCATTATATCTTTAAATAATGAATTTAGCCTACTACCTTATTTCTACAATATTCTATGTCTAAGAAAGGATTTGTGAGGACTGAGTGGTGGGTGGGCAGGAAAATTGAAGAAAATAGCCAAGAGATTGGCTTTGCTTCTAGTTATAATAGCCAATACATTTTAGAAGCCTAATATGAAATCTTCTCAGAACCAAAAATAACTCTATAAATAAATAAAGATCAAGGTCATTTAAAATTCAAACTCACTCAACTTCTCCTGACATACAGCTTTCCCTTAATGCATTTTAATCTTTAAATGTTCTTATTTTGAGTAGCAGGAAAGTTGAGAAAGGAAACTGACATTTATATTGAGAGGCTCATTTAATCATTGCAACGACCTCCTCAAGGAGCTAGCCCATCTCACATAAGAAGAAACTGAGGCTCTATTATTAAGAAATATGCCAGTTTCCAATAACTACTAATTGGTCAAGATGAGATTTGAACCTAAATTTGTCTGGTGCCAAAGCCTATACTTGGAGCTGTCTCTTCTTTTTCACACTGTTCACTTGCATTTTGTGGCTTTTTAAGTCATTTACAAGTAGCAATGTGTTTTTCATGCAAAAATTGCCTCAGTTTACAGCAAACTTTACTAGTTTCAAATGATAAGGGTTTAAAAAGTTTGAAAAAATCAGGCCAAAAGGGAGAAATCAAAGGCATCTGAATTTCCTCAGCCTAAAAGAGAGATTTAAATTGAGAGCACTTTATTAAGAGTTTCTGGGGCTCTGAAGGATAATTCCATTTTATAAAATGGAAGGCAGAATCAGTGATTCTCAATCTCCACTGGAAATTGAAAAAAGAAATACTGGCCCAGCGCTGTGTGAGTTTTAGGTTCCAAATAGGCATATTTGATATATTCCCTGTGAAGTCCTGTTTGAGCTGGTTCATTTGGGGAGGGGGGGAAGCTCACACACTTTTAAGAAAAAAGTGTTTAAAATTACTTTTTATCTATATTTCAGATAGCACCTAGCACAACACCAAAGACATGGTTGGTGCTTTCAATATGTACATGTTTAATTTATTAGCAATTGTTAAACAGAAGAAAGTTTCATGATGAGAGGTTAAAAAATTAATTGATAAATAGATATTCCTCCATCTGAGGTGGCTGAAAAGGTTTTCGCATTGATAGGGGCTGAAAAACCTCACTTACTGCTCTAAATCAATGCTGATATTACAACCACACACCCATTTTACTTCACTCTTTGTAGTTAGCTAATCACTTTCTCTCTGGAAGTTTGCAAAGTAACCAAATAAAGCTGAAAGTACCCAGACACTAGGGTGGATGGTACATACTGCAAAGTTACTAATCACTATTTTCAACAAAGAATTCATTCTTTCCATTCTCATAAACCAATATGCTTGCTCCTCATTCCTTGAAAAATCTAAGGTTCTTAATCCTTGTTTTCCATAATACTCTTTAGCTAAGTCCCCAGAAGTTGCTTTTTCATGTAGATGATGTGCAGGTTTTTTTCAAAGGAGTTTCATAAGCACCTCCATTTACCTCCCCTCCCCATACACCATAATAAGCCATCCAGAAGTCCCAGGCAGAAGGAAAATGTAAATCTCTTAGAATGCATATGCTAATTTCAATTGTGTGTTCTCTGTAGGTCATCTACCAATGGAAGCAGAGAATTGCTAACAGATGACCTTACTTTGGGGCAAGGGAATCTTATCAAAAAAAAAAAGTGGAGAGTAAACACAAAGCATATGCGTGGCAGACGCTCACATATAAAGATTCCTCAAAAGGCAGAGTACAAATTCATCAGCAGACTGGGGGAGGGGGCAATCCTGGACATTGATCCAATGGGGACGAAGGTCATCACTCTCTAAGGGGCATAACTTTGGTCATATCTGGGTGCTATAGGCAGTCTTTCTGACAAAGAGTTTATAGGCCACCTGAATGGTCGTCACCTGGAAAGATGATTATAAATATGGGTTCATCCCTAGACTTTCTAAATCAGAATGTTTAAGGGTAGGGTCAGGAGTGTGCATTTCTAACAAGCATTAGGATGATTCTTTCTGTGGCATGCCAAGTCTGGGCAGCACTGCTGGCAGAACTAAAGAACTTTCATTCCAGCTGACCAGCAGAGCTCCTTGCTATAGTAATGTGCTTGGCAGCCATTTAGAAGCAACTTTCTCTAATTTCATGACTGGATAGGAAGCACACTACTGCTCAGTGGTATCAGAGGAGTCACAGTTGAAATAATTAGAGTGGTCCAGTTGCCCTGTGGGGAGTTTCAGTTAGTACCACAAACCGGTTTGCCAGGTACAGAAAACACAGAACTAAGAAGATCAGAACAATACAGAACAGGATGTTTGTAGTTGAAAAATTGAAATCAAATGGTCAATTTGAATCTATTTTTTAAAAATTAGGAAATTCATAATATCAGCTTGACTAATATTCTAATGACTAAAATTAGGCAGAGAAGGCTAAAATTAAAACTATTTTCAAAAACTAAGTTGTTGCATTTTTCTCTCCTATATTTGTGAGCTTTGTCAGAACCTGGCCTATTTTTAAAGACTCTGGAAAGTGTTTTTCAGAGGATGTGGTCACAAATGGTGCCCATGATACATCAGATCCTGAATAATATATTTGTAGATTTGGGCAACAGTAAGGGGAAATTTTTCATCATGAAAGAGCAAATGAAACTAGTGTGTGTGTGAGGTAACAGTTTTAACATCCACATTTGTCCCAGATGATTTTCCAAAGGGACTGAGTTTTATTTAAAAACTGAGCCAGAGTAAGGTTTCTATTCTCTCTCACCATACCCTCAATATATGAAATGTGTGTTAAGTAATAACACACATAAATTAATTACTAATTCAAAGTTATCAGTAATAGGCCAACTCTCTTTTACAACACTTTGGAGCCTCAAACATTTTCAATAGGTTCAGGTATTTTCAGGGAAAAAAAATGCAATAAGTAGATATAAACAGAGAATTAAGGTATCTCCCTTAAGTGTTACCCCAAAATCAAAAGAAAGAAGAAAGAAAGAAAGAAAGAAAGAAAGAAAGAAAGAAAGAAAGAAAGAAAGAGAGAAAGAAAGAAAGAAAGAAAAGAAATTTTGTGTCACAGACCAACAACTTTAAAACAAGAATGGGCCTTGGACTTTTAAATCTCCCTGAACTGGCTAGTTAAAGTAGACAAAAGAGGAAAGGATAGCAATAATTAAACTGGAAGGGTTTCAGAAATCATAACATCATCCAGTGTTCTCACATAGCCTGTGTTCAAGGCTTTCCAGGACCAAACCCACAGCTCCCTTTCTAATCTTCTCTTTGCTACTTCCCTAATGACTGACAAACCAGCCTCCTCAGTATTCCCCAAGCTCATGCTCAGCATTACCACCTGTGACCCTTTGCTCATGCAGTTTCACTTAGCCTCCTTCTGCATACCTGACATGTTCTCTCCTCATTCCATCCTTTAAGAGTGGCCCAAGTCTCCATCTACTGTCCTCTGGCTTCCGGGCTCTCTACAAAGCCTTCTGCTCTGACTCCCAACTTAACTCCAGACACTTACTGACAATACCTGTTATGGACTGAATTGTGCCCCTTACATTCATATATTAAAGTTCTAACCCCTAGTACCTCAACTATGGCCTTATTTTGAAACAGAGTAGTTGCATATGTAATTAGCTAAAATGAGATTATTAGGGTGGGTCCTAATCCAATATAACTAGTGTCTATATAAAAATAATAGCATGTGAAGAAAAAGAGACATGCATAGTAGGAGATGCAGGAAGAAGATGTACATCTACAAGCCAAGCAGAGAAGCCTGGAGCAGATGTTTCCCTCACAACTCTCAGAAGGGGCTATGCTTCCTGACATTTAGATTTTAGATTTCTAGCCTCCAGAACTGTAAGACAATACACTTCTATTGTTTAAGCAACCTGGTTTGTGGTATTTGATATGACAGCCCCAGCAAAGTAGCACAGTAATTCTTGCTTGGTATTTATCAAATAAGAATGTAGAGCTAGGAATACATTGACATTGTTGGCCCTGGACACTTTTGCCTTCACGATAACGCTTCTCCATAAAAAAAATATTAAAATTATATTGTATGACTTTATTGTTATAAAGATGAAAATAGAAATATTATATTTTCAAACAGTACTCCACCTCAAAGTTCATTTTAACTTCTGATTCTAAAAAGAATTAAAGCATTTTCAGAGGATGTCAATTTCATGGCAAAGTGAGAGACATCCCCAGATTTCCCCCCTTGAAACAAAAATAAGCTGAACATCTAAAACTCAACAAAAAACACCCAAACTGTATACCAGCACATCTAAGTGTGAAATCTACACCTAAGAGCTACCACAGGTCAGAAACCCAGATGTCAGGCGGTGGACTAGGAGAAACAAAAAGCTACTTCTCAAAGCCAGAACTCACTGTAGGAGGAGGAGGAAGGGAGAAGGTGCAGCAATTTCCCTAAACAGCCCTGCTTGGGAGAGCTGTAAGATCAGCACAGCAGGCACCAGAGCCCAGTCATCAGGTCAAAAAAAAAAAATAAAGAAATAGGGAAGGCAGAGAACAGGGATGGCAGAGAAACAACAGTTGATTTCTCAAGCTGCAGTTGCAAAACCAAGGCTTAACTGCAGCCTTCATGCCCCAACCCAGAGGGTTCCTCCCCCCGTAACTTCCAAGACCAAATACCACAGAGACCCAGGTGAATCTGACCAAACACTACTGATACTGTCTCTAACACTGACAGGGACTGAGACTGAAGGTTGCGAGTGTGATTAAACATCTATAAGAAGGAAAAGGTATTCTTAACACTTTATATAAAGCAGGGATCCAAGAGGCTTAGATGCAACCTACTGGAACCCAAGAGAAAAACGCTTTCTTTGCAACAGGATAAACATAGATCTGTAAATAATAAATCTTCTTTCAGGAAAAGAAGCAGAATACATTCCCATTAATAGTCCAGGGGGAGAATTAGTCCATTAAACACCATGAACAAGGAAGGCAACAAGGCATCTCAGAAAGAAAGAGAAATATCTCCAAAAAATAAGCTTACAGACATAGAAATATGCAACTTAAATGACAGAGAATTTAGGATGGTGCTTCTGAAAAAACTCAGTGAAATACAAAATGAATCATATCAAAAATTCCAGAAATTGAAAAAATAAATAGATGAGCAGATTTGGTTTAGCAAGGAGACTGAAACTCTCAAAAAGAACTGAATAGACCTTGTGAAGATAAAGAATACACTGCAAGAGTTGAAAAATAAAATAGAAAGCTTGGGAAATTGAGCCTACCAAATGGAGAAAAGGATCAGTGTTATCGAAGACAAATCTAGAAATAAATCAGAAGGAAGAAGAGAGAAACTGTGAATGAAAAGGAATGAATGAGAAAGTAAGGAACTAGTTGATACAATCAGGAGTAGAAGCATAAAAATATTGTGCATTCTTGAAGAAGATAAAAAGAAACAGCAACTAGAAAGCATTTTCAGACAAATAGTTGAAGAGAATATCTCAAATCTAAGGAATGAGCTGGAGGTTAGAATTCAAGAAGTCAACAGAACAAATACCTCACCCCAAAAAGGCCTTCACCAAGATACATTGTATTAAAATTTCCAAAAATCAATGACAAAGAAAGAATTCTCATAGCAGCCAGGGAAAAGAAGATGGTAACCTATGAAGGAAAACCCATTAGATTATCGTCAAACTTCTCAGCACAAACCTTACAAACCAGAAAGGAGTGGAATCAATTATTCAACGTATTAAGTGAAAGGAACTTCCAGCTTAGAATAGTGTATCTAGCTAAGCTCTCCTATACATATTAAAGAGAAATAAAGGCCTTCCCAGATATTCAAAAGCTGAAGAAATTGTCCACTAGGAGAACTGCATTACAAGAAATACTGAAAGGGTCAGCTCACCTAAAAGAAAAATGACAAAAAAAAAAAAAAAACATAATTAGAGCAAGGTGACTATCAAGCAAATAGAATCAGAGGAATGCATCCTTTACTAAGAACAAGGCATTATATGTTTAAACGATGGGAAGAGAATTGCTATAGTATGATAGTAATGAATGTTCAGCATGCACAGGGACAAACTGAGACAACAATGACTGAAAAGAAGAGGATTCAAAGATCCAAATTTGCAAAGTGGAATGGAGATAAGGCATGCGCAGAAGAAAATGGATGACTATATATACATAACTATCCTTTATATATTCATAATGGTAATTCCAAACTGAAGTACATAATATAAAACATGAAGGACCAGATGGAAAACCTCCAAACCCAACCAAAATAAAGAAGCATAAACACAAGGACAAGGAAAAAATGGAAACACTGAGCTACCAGATAGCAAAAGATAAAATGGCTATAAGAAGGTCTCATATTTCAATAATCACACTGAATATAAATGGACTGAAGTAACCAATGAAAAGTTACAAAGTTTCATAATGGATCAAAAAGCAAAATCCAACCTTATGTTGACTCCAGGAGACACATCTTAGTTCCATAGACAAATATAGATTCAAAGTGAAAGGGTAGAAAATCATGTTTCAAGCAAATGACATTCAGAGAAAAGCAGGGGGTAGTGGTACTAATATCAAACCAAATAGGCTTCAAAATTTAAAAAAAAAAGGTAATGAAAGATAATGAGGGATACTTCATAATGATAAAGGGAATCATGAACCAAGAAGACATAACACTTATATCTATGCTCCTTATCAGGGAGCCATGAAATATGTAAAGCAATTACCAACAGATCTAAAGGGTGAGACAAATCAAAACACTATCATAGTAAGAGACCTAAATACCTCACCGTTGGATATGAACAGATCATTCAAACAGAAAATTAATAAGAAAATAACATCCTTAAATGACACATTAGACCATCCGGACATAACTGACATTGACATAGCTTTCCATCCCAAATCAGCTGCTTATTAATTCTTCTCTAGTGCATATGGAACATTCTCAAGGATTGACCATGTACTGGGACACATGATAACCTCAACAAATATGAGGGTTGAAATACCAACCATATTCTCTGATCATAATGCTTTGAAACGAGAGCAACTGCAAAAAGAAAGCAGGAAAAAACCACAATTACATGAAGGTTGAACAACATGCTACTGAAAAATAACTGGGTCAGAGAAGAAATAAAAAGAGAAATCAAGAGAAACATAGAAACAAATGATAATGCTTGTACAACATATCAAAACTTTTGGGACACGGCAAAAGCAGTCAAAAGAGAAAAGTTCATATTACAAACCTAGTTCAAAAAAAACAAGAACAAGCCCAAATAAACAACCTAATGCTTCATTTTAAAAAAAAGAACAAATGAAACCTAAAGTCAGCAGAAGAAAAGTAATCATCAAAATTAGAGCACAAATAAAGGAAATTGAAAACAAACAAACAAACAAAAAACAGTAGAAAAAATAAATGTAACAAAGAGCTGGTTCTTTGAGCAGGATAGTGAAACTGACAAACCCCTGGCTAGAGTCACTAAAGAAAAAAAGACAAAGGACACAAATAAAGAAAATCAGTGATGAAAGAGAAAAACCTACGACAGACACTGCATAAATACAAAATATCATACAAGAATACAACAAAAAAGTATATAACCTTCCTAGAAAATACAACCTTCCTAGAAAACCTGGAAAATTTAAATAGATTACCAGTATGAAAAGTGAAACAATCATCATAAACCTACAAAAAAGTAACAGTCCAGGACCAAATGGCTTCACCAGTGAATTCTACCAAACATCCAAAGAAGATTTAATATCTATTCTTTTCAAACTCTTCCAAAAAAATAGAAGAGGGGGAAATATTTCCCAACTCATTTCATGAGGCCAGTATTACCCTGATATCAAAACCTGGTAAGAATAACACAAATAAAGAAAACTACAGACCAATATCTCTCATGAACACAGATGCAAAACTCCTAAATAGAATACTAGCAAACTGAATACAGCAACATTTTAAAAATATTGTATACCACGATCAAGTGGGCTTCATCCCAGGGGCACAGGGATGGTTCAACATACACAAATCAATTAATGTTATATACCACATAAACAAATTAAAATTTAAGAATCATATGATCATATCAATAGACACAGAAAAAAGCCTTCAACAAGGTACAGCACCCACTTATGATCAAAGCACTTAACAAAATCAGTATAGAAGGAAAGCATCTTAATAAAGACAAGCCCTCAGCCAACATTATAGTTAAGGATAAAAAAACTGAAAACCTTCAGGAACAAAGCAAGGCTGTCCACTGTCGCCACTCTTATTCAGTGTAACATTGGAGGTTCTAACGAGTGCAATCAGGCAAGAGAAAGATATAAAAGGCATCCAAATAGGAAATAAAGAAGTCAAACTTTCACTATTTGCAGATGACATGATTCGCTACATAGAAAACCCTAAAAACTCCACAAGAACTATACTAGAAACAATAAGCAAATACAATAAAGTTTCTGGATACAAAATCAACATTCAAATATCCATAGCATTCCTATATTCTAATAAAGAAGTGCCAGAAAAAAAAGTGGGAAAAAATAATTCCCTTTGCAATTGCAGCAAAAGGAATAAAATACCTAGGAATAAATCTAATGAAACATGTGAAGGACCTGTATATGAAAACTATAAGATCCTATTAAACGAAATCGAAAAAGATACAAAGAAATGGAAAGATATTTCATGTTCTTGGGATAACTGGAAGCCACTTGCAAAAGAATGAAACTAGACTGTTTTCTATCACCATACACCAAAATTAACTTAAAATGGAATAAGGACCTGAATATAAGACTGGAATCAAAATGCATAGAAGAAAACATAGGAACTAAACTCAAGGACCTTGGACTTAAAGAGGGTTTTATGAATTTGACCTCAAAGGCATGGGAAATAAAAGTAAATTAAAAGAACATGACTACATCAAACTAAAAAGCTTCCCCACAGCAAAAGAAACCATCAACAAGATAAAGAGACAACCATCTGAATGGGAAAATATATTTGCAAGCAACACCTCTTATGAGGGCCTAATATCTAAAATATACAAAAAACTCATAAGACTCAACAACAACAACAACAACAACAACAACAACAACAAAACGATCCAATAAAAAAAAAATGGGCAGAGGACCTGAACAGACACTTCTCCCTAGAGGACATACAAACATCCAACAAATATTTGAATAAATGCTCAACATCACTAGCTATCAAGAAAATGTCAGTTAAAATAACAACCATCTCACACCTGTTAGCATAGCTATAACCAACAAGACAAATAATAACAAATATTGGAGAAGATGTACATTAAAAGGAAGCCTCATACAGGTCTGGTTGGACAACAAATTGGTACAGCCACTATGGAAAACAGTATGGAAGTTTCTCATAAAAACTAAAAATTGATCTACCATATGATCCAGCAATGCCTCTACTGGGTATTTGCCTTAAAGACTTGAAAACCCATATCTGAAAAAAAATATTTGTTCATCAATTTTCATATCAGTATTTTTCCCCATGTTTAGAACATGGAAGCAACCAAAATGTCCTACAGCAGAGAATTGGCTAAAGAACCTGTGGTACATATACACAATGGAATATCACTCAACCATAAGAAGAGATGAAATACTGCCATTTGCAACTACATGGATGGACCACGAGATAATCATGCTAAGCAAAGTAAGCCAGAAAGAAAAACTTGAAAACCACATGACTTTACTCATATGTGGGATATAAACCTAAAAGCAACAAATGAGCAGGATAAACAAACAGAGACTCATGAACTAGACATACTAGACATATAGACATGAACTATATACTAGTGGTTACTAGAGGGTAGTGGAGAGGTGGGAGGTAGATGGGGTAAAGGAGGTCAAATATGTGGTGACAGAAGGAAATCTAACTATGGTAGGTGAACACACAGTGTGAATATATATAGGCTTCACTGTTAAAATGTACAGATGAAACACTGGATTTCATTAACCAGTGTCATCATAAAAAAAGTTAATTAATTTTTTTAAAAATTTCATGGGCCTCAAAAATTATCACTTGCCCCAGGTACTGTACTTATTATGCCGAATGGATACAACAGCCTTGCCTGCAGCCTTCTGAACTGTCACTTTGCTGATGACATCTTTCAAGTAGACCATAATCTTCAGGAGAACTGAGATCATGTGTGACCTCTGTGTCCTCCATCTGTAGCAGGTTTTCAAGAAATACCTGTCAATTAATTGATCTGGTCTAACCTCTTCTTTCTAGAAAAGGCCATGGTATCTAAAACACCCAGCACATTTCACTGTGGTGGTTCCTTCCAATTTACATCTCCAGGGGAGATAACTCCATTTCAATGTTTATCAGAGCTTACATTTAGAATAATTTTCCCATAAATGGCAAACATATCATTCAAGACAATCTAAGTATGTTCCAAATAATAAATGTCCTCAACTCCATATTATGTCTCTGTGTGATCTTGGGCAATCACATTAATCACTCTGAATCTGTTTCCACATATATAAAACGGGAACATAGTCCTCATAATCACTTAGAGGCTCTTCCAGTTAAATAGCTGAGCAAGATCTAAAACCTGGCTCCAAATCTGATGTGTTTAAATTCAAAGATTTTCAAAGATAGACAACCTTAAAGATAAAACAGGGAAACCTGCAAAACCTGATATCCACCAACTCTGCCAAAACATTATGGTTACTCTGGTTTTAGGTTTCCTAATCTCTATCTCATTCCCTTTGGTTTCCCTAGATTTCCAAAGTAAATATGATTGACTTTTTTCTTCCCTTGAGAACCTAAATTTGGGACCTGCAGTTATGTAATAAACAAAAGATTCTTCCCGTGGAACCCAGGGGAGCAAGTTGTACAGACACCACCGTCACTACCAGCAAATGATCCTACTAACCCCATAACCATTTTTAATCCTTAAGCACACATTGTGCTAAAATTTACCACCATAGTCCTCCAGAAGGATGTCCTAAGCATATTTTTTGGTACTAGCATTGTCATAGACACAATGCAAAGTGAGTCTAAACAGAAGTTAATAGTTTCATTGTTAGTGAGCAGCAAACAAGAAAAAGAAAAACTCTGACAAAAGATAACTAAAGTCTCATCATTAGAGAAAATGGTTAATAAAATATATGATATACCTATACTGTAAAATGCCAAAAATAACAAGATAATTCTATATGTAACCACATGAGATCTCCAACACCTATTATTATTTTTAATAACTTACAAAAACATATTTACTTTATATATTTCCATGTGCAAACCCTGACACAAGGATTAAAGTTTAAGTAGTTTATTTGGGAGGTGATCCTGGGAAACAACAACAGGAGAGTTAAGATGTGAGACAGAGAAGGGAAGAAAAACAATAAGAAAATTTGTTACCAAGGAGGTTAAATTAACCTTGTTGGAAACTGGAACTTAATCCCCCTGTGAATCTCTGGGGAGACCATAGAACACACCTTAGAGTTATCCCACTGAGAGGTTGTTGTTCTAGAGTTGTTCGTGGGACATAAGTCACTGGCACTGTCAGCTTGTCTTACATGCTGACAAAACATGCTCCCAAAATTGTAGAAAATCCTCAAATGCAAATCTACAGTTGTTGATAGTCCAACCATCATGTATAGAGTTGGTAAGTGCCAAGGTATTGCTATAGTACAACTGAATATTCTTGTTTGTGGGCATAGAGAAAAGGTAGAAGGATGCCCATTAAACTGTTTACAGAAGTACTGACCTGTAGTCCTTCAAAACAGTTGATGACTGCCATCTCCTATGTTTTCTTTCTAATGCAGACAACTGAATAATACTTCAAGGTTCTGATTGGGAAGACAAAATCTTTGAAGGCACTGACACCTCACATTCTCCTCTGTATGTAGGAGTACATTGCACAATGTTGCCTAACTATCATAGTAGTTGCTCAGTTACCATGATGGATCATGTGACCAATGAAACAGATCCTTCCTTGGCCTCTCTAAGATTCTATACCTAACATAGCTAACACATTTGCTAACACATTTATTTTTAAAAACAATAATCATTTATATCAATCAAAAAATATTTTAAGATGCCATGTTCCTCTATTCCACCCTACTCTAATTCTCCACCTCTGACCACCTACCATCTCCCATGCTGAGCCTCAATAAATTGGCTACACTAAACCTTGACCATTTGAGTAGTACTAAATCAATGATTTATGTGAAAAAGGGTTTCTGACTGTTTAAAATCCCTCTTCCCTCCCCCTGGAGTTTCAGGAATATCAGTAACATTTCCTGGCCTGAAGCAGAAGAAGGAGCTCCTTACCACATTCCACTTGACTTACCAAGTAGAGACCTGTGACCTGCACACATGTAGTGGGTTAGCCTGACTTTTGCCTAACAAGTCCAAAGAAAAATGGTCTGAACAAAGCACAATTCTCTAGACATTCTTTTTAAAAGTCTTGCCAAACAAAAATGGGAGGTATTCAGTGTCTTGGCTTTGTACGAGTATTGGTTCATTCATTCATTCATTCATTCAAATATTTATTGAGGGATTGTGATGTGCCAGGGACTATGCAGGACACTTTTTCAACTCATGGTAAACATAAAGGAATGGGCTAGAAGAAAATTTAAAGGGGGCACTTTCTAAGTTCTCTGCCAATCTTATCTATTTTATGGTACTGAAGCCTGACTAATCTCTCTTTAATTTAATCTGTTTCTTTATTTGTCAAGCAGTATACAATTCTTCTTATGACTATATCCTAAAAACCAATGTCTGGAAGTCAGGGGATGCTTCATAGCTTGAGGCCCTACCCCTGTGCCCACAGCCTTCACAGGATCACATCTACAATAGCAATCAGCTTGTTCTAACCTCAATTCTCCTGTCTCTGGTGTAGCTAAGTCTAATCTTGAGGTCTATGCAGCTCCTTGCCTTTTCATTACCTTCAACCATACAGCTCAAAATGTGCTCACACAAAGAAGAGCAGCCCCACATAGGCCAACAGTGGAGCTACTTCTTAAGCTCACACTATCTCTTTATGGAAAAAAGGGGCTGGGAAAGAAAACAGGAAGCAAGCACAGATTGAAATCCTGGCCCTTGAGCTAAAGTATCAGGCCCCCCAGTGTGTGATTTGTTATAGAACATAGATCACAGATGCTTAACTGAGCCACCAAAGACTTTATCTCCCATGCTTTTATAACAATATGATTCAAATAGCATCCCTGGTTGTGCAAATATCCATTAATTCATACAGCCCCATATCATATCTTGCAGTCAAACATGTATTTGAGGGTTAGGACAAAATGGGGCTTAAAATGCTTTTTTCTAAAGGGGCAGTTTATTTGAATAGAATTGCTTCCTAAACAGGAGAGTGGGACCAAAGAATGAAAATTGATATAATTTTCCACTCTTTGTGAAGAAACATTTAATTTGACATCTTTTATCCAGTGGAAATATGGAAACTAATCACTGCTCATAACTGGTTTTTCCTTTGATGCACCCCTCCCCCTGTACACTTCAAATTCCATCTTCCATCCCCCTTAAGTAAGAAGTTGTAGGTAGATAATGAAAAAAATAATTACCCTGGTTAAAAGAAAACATTATACTGAAATCTGAATTTAAATGACTGTAGCTCTGAATTAAGCAAGCAGAAGCAGGCAACACTCTCAAGGACCCTTCCTTCACTTAAGACATTCAAATCACTGCTTACCAGAATTGGAGTGAAAATACTTTCAAGAGTCTTTTTCCCCTGTAACATATAATTGTTCAAAACCAGCCCTAGATGAATTTCCTATATACAAGTAGATTTATAACAGAAGTGGATTTGACTCTACAAACCCAGTTGTGCAAATAAAAGTACATTATTTAAAAAAAATAAAATCATATCTAGCACTGAGCTCCTATTCCCACCAGACTGATGAAAACCTAAATTATCTCAGTCTTTAGGGATTTCCCTCTCCCTAACTCTTGGAAGTCATTCAAATGCTCCCAGGGATTTGATACAGAACTCCAAGGTCAGGGAAAGCCCACTGGCATTCAGTTTAAGCTGACTACCGCCAATGTTGGAGTCACCATGATTCCTGGGATGCAGATCTGCCTGCCATGTCTGTGCCCCACTTGGGCACCTCAAGCCTGGGGACCTACATCCCCTGCACACCTTCTTGCCATGTGCTTCTCAGGTTTTTCCACTTTGCTGGCACTGTGAAAGCCAGGGCCATGAGCCTCCATTACCCATGGAGTCACAAACTATCATTTCTTTCCAGTCTTGGAGAAAGGTTCTCTCTTCTATTTCTGCTCTTGTATCTGCTTCAAAAAAAATGCAGCTCTTTCTCAGCATATAGAAAGATGAATAAATGTGATAAAAACAAGTATATTAAAAAGTTTACAGTAAAATCTAGATAGTAGCTAATGGGTATTCACTGTAAAATTTATTAAATTTTGTCATGTTTGAAATTTTTTATACTCAGTCCATGCTATGGCTTTTGGGGAAAAAAAGAGAGAAAGCAAGAAAGGGAAGTGTAACACAGTGGGGCACTTAGCTCTGTGAAATAAGTCTCCCCAAGATAGGAGAAATTATTTGGCTAGCAAACCTTCTTAGAATCCAAGAGGCAAAAATATAGTGAGAGCAAAAGCACAATTAATATCCTGATGGATTTTCCTACCACGGTTTCCAAATGAAAGAGAATCAGGTATGATTGTCTAGTCCCATACCTCACTACCACTTGAAATTTGGTTGTCCACTATCATAATCACCTTCTTTTTACCCCAAGGTGTTTAGGAATAAAGCATCTTTCAGCCAAGATGTAAAGGATAGGTTCTTGGCTATAAGACACATAAATTGAAGATACCATAAATTTTGATGGCCAAAAATTCAAAGAAACTATCAATTAACACTCGACCTCCCAGATATATCCTCACAACTGAACTTTAGAGTTTATTGAAAAGATCTTAGTGTTGCTCTCAATGCTGAGAAATGCTGAGCTCCAGAGGTACACCATTCTCAATTGCAGATGTGAGCAGCTTTTGGAAAGTTCTGAATACACAAAACATAGGGTGAAAATGTCTCATCTAGTTAAATAAAATCATGTTTCTATTTGACTGTTGCCAGATTGAATGGGTTTTCATCAGATTTGGAAGATACGTTTTGAATTGTCAGACAAAATATATGCTGAGTGGGGTATAATACTCATTGAGTTGCCCATTAGAGCAGGCAAAATTAAGGTACAACAAGAAACTCATGGATGTCTCAGTACGAAGACTCAATTTTGAGTTTTTAATTGAATTCTGTGATCTGCAGGCATTGACTTGTGATTGGGTGCTTCTAACTTTGACAACTCTAGGAAGATTCTCCACGATGAACTGCAGCCAGAATTGGTTTATTCTTTTTAATGATGGCTAGCAATTCTCCTGAGTAATTCTAAGTAGCTGACTGGTTACTGTAATGAAGGAAGACTGTAGGTAGACCAGCAGTAATAGTATTGTAATGTACAAAAAAAAAAAAAGGATACTTAACTTAGCTTGTAACCTAGGTATTTTATTTCATTTACTCTTGTTTTCAACAACATTCCATTATGTTTATCACTTACAGATTATTTAACTGCTTTACTAATATAATAGCAAAAGTTCTCTCTCTCTCTCTCTCTCTCTCTCTCTCTCTCTCTCTCTCTCTCTCTCACACACACACACACACACACACACACACACACACACACACAGATGTATATGACGGGTACTATAACAGCTTCTCTCAGCTCCCTCTCAGGTCCTCCTCAAGCAGGGGTTGTTACATATGTCTGTTGACCTCTCCTAGTAGCTCCATGAATTATAGGCATAATAATAATGATGATAATGATAATAATAGTAATAATAATAGAATCTTGTGATCATACATCCTCACTTCTTCAATAACATGAATTCAGATATAACCCTTCATGACAACATAATCTGACTAGCTCCTCACCCACAGAGAGAGTAGGCATTTTCACTTCTCCCTAACCACCACCTACCAGGACTGGTTCTATTTCCACATTTGTTTCTTAAATAATCCAGACTTTCCAAATCAAAGAGGGAGAACTATGAGTTAGAAAAAGAGAAGGACAATAAATAATTGGAAAGATTATAATGACATGAATATCAGAACAAAATTCATTATTTAAATTTGTCCCCTCTTAGGCAGGTAGAGGCAGAATGGAATCACCAACAATTCTACTATTAAAGCAAGTGAATAGGAAATTAGGTAGCTTCCAAATGCAAAACAGTGCATTCCATATAGTGTGTCTTCTTTTGCACTGCATTAAGCTTATACTCACTCAGTGTCTAAGGATGCACACTAAGATAATCCACTTGTGATCACTCCCATTGGTAGAGCATTCTGGAAACCAGCACAGAAAATGAACCAGAGGTGAAAATTCCTCAAACCAGGTCAGAGAGTTTGTTATGGAATAATTTGAGATTATAAGCAAGATTTGTCATTGTAAGAATAATGTTTCAACTAGCAGATCAAACTCTGAATATTATTTTTTATTATTAATTAAATAATAAAAATAAGAACCACCTTGATATCAACTACAAAATTTCACCTATCCAGAGATAAAGATTCCCCAAACCCTCAAGAAAGCAATAGTGAATCTGCATTCTTTACAAAGACTGCCAACTGGCAATAGGATCACAGTGTTTGCCTCTGATTTAGCTATTGCTAGTGAAGTTGCTAAAAGCACAGCCTCCAGTTTGGGTAAGGGTATTGCTGGGAGAATTAGCCAGGACTCTTTGAATTGCAAGCTGAATTCCTAGCATCTACATCAGTGAACATTCAAGAAATATTGAATGAATGACTACATGAATAAAGGTTCATTCCATTACCAATGTATGATAAAAAGCAATATATGTTTAATGTATGTTGTACCAATAAGCAAAACAGAGCTCTGAGAGAATAAAATGGGTTGCTGAAAATAATCACAGGGCAAACTATGGCAGGATATAACCTTGAGGCCAAATCCCAAACCCAGAGACCCAGTTTAATGTTCAAGTTCACCAGACAGTCTGATTCCCTAGGGCTGACAGCCATGCTAGCATTAATCCTGACACTATTCTGCCATCTAACCTGGAGTCAGACAAACTGAGTGGCAAAGCTGGGCCTCTCACTTTCACTCTACATCTGTGGCTCCTTCTGCTGATGAAAAACCCACTGAACAAGAATGTTTCTTGGCTGGCACTCTGGTGTGGCTCTGCCGTGCCCTGGGCTCTCCACATGGCAAGCAAATCTACCTGGCAGGATTAGAGAAAAAGAACATTACAGGAGTAAAAGGGAAACCCCATGTAAATATCTAATCTTCCCAGTCCAGCCATAAAACTGAAGAGCACCTGCCTGACATCACCACTATGATTTTACATAAATGACATTCAAGCTGGCTGCAAAACCCCGTGTGAGTCTCAACAGTAAAGAGCCTCTGGGTAATTCACCAGCTGGCTAGCTGATTTTAGCACAGTTAGTAAAACACTGCATTAACATTTAGCTTTTGTGTGTAGAACAAGCTGTGCAGTAAATTTTTCTAAATGTTACTGAAATATATTACCTGCAAACTATGGATTAAGCTGAGGCGGCAATAGAAAAAACTTCTTTGCTCAGAAAGCCCAGGTTCTAGAACAAGTTTAATATATATTTGGAGGTTGTACACACACCTGGCCCACAAGAAAACGTTCTTAGTAATGGGTGATAGGTATGCCTGGAATAACAATCCAACCTCTGCCACAGGGCACTCACTTGTTTTATCCATCCCTTCATTTGTATGATGCGCTTACTGCCTGCTATAGATTGAATGCTATAGATTGAAATTCATATGTTGAAAACCTAATACCCAAGGTGATGGTATTAAAAGGTATGGCCTTTGGGGAGTAATTAGGTCATGAGGGTTGAGCCCTCATGAATGAGAATAGTCCCCTTATAAAAGAGGCCCCAGAAAACTCACGCACCTCTTCTACCATGTGAGGACAGTGAGAAGGCACCATCTATGAGGAAGTGGGCTCTCACCAGACACCAAATCTTTATAGCCTTGATCTTGGACTTCTCAGCCTCTAGAACAGTGAGAAATAAATGTCTCATTAATAGTATTTTAATTAGAGCAGCCTGAACGGACTAAAACACTGCCTGTAAAGCCCTTTATTATGGGCTGGGTTGTTTGAGGAGAATTAAGACCAAGCTTAAAAAATATTACAACGGAGGAAATTTTGTTTCTGAAATGATTCTCAGGCCTCTGGTTCTGTATCAGCTGCTGTCAATCTCCTCAGCACATCTCTGATTCTCACCTATGCCAAGAGCTTCTTGCTGCAAACACCTGTGACATCTGCCTGGGGGATTTTTCTGGCTCAGAGAACATGTTTCTCCTGAGCACTGGCAGGCTGAAAGTGCTGGGCAGTTGGCATCCCAGATGTAGCTCTCAATGAATTACTGACTGGAATTGGGAGGCAAAGACCCCAGCTTCCTTGCCCCTCAAATGTGATAAAACTGAAGTACATTCCAGCACTGTCTCTGAGTTTCAGTCACCTGCATGGTAAGTGGTTGGGAACACATCTTTTGTTATCTGTCTCTCCTTCCTTGCCCCAACATTTACTCCCCTGCCAGGGTTTCCTGGGGTTTCTACCTCTCAAATAAACCACGTGATCTGAACTCACACATTCACCTTACAGTCAACTCCCTGAAGACCCTAATCTGTTAGACCCATTCTTCTCTCTTTTAGGATTGAACTCGCTCATCTTTTTAACACAAATCATTTGGGAACCCTAACCATGTTCCAAGTCTTCTGATAACTTGGACTCCCACTAAAAATTGATTAATTAATTAGTTAATTAAACTAACTTTCTTCTCAGAAAAAGGCTCAAAATTCATTCATTATGAGGTGTAACTGATGCAGAGGATCAAAAGGTGACCCCTTCTCCCACTAGACCAGAATGCCAGGCCTCAGCCTGAGGAGGCCTTCTGACACCAGGAATTCACACCTCAGAGACATCTATTTGCTCTAATTTTCACAAAATGACCCTGAAATATAGGAAAAGGGAATGTGAGAGGACTTAAAAAAGGATGCTGGGTAAGGTCTCTGTCTAGTGACCTCCATTTAGGCCCTACTGGTGAAGGTCAGAGAATCCCCCCACAGAACAGCTAGCAATGGCTATGACAGAAAATATTGGAAATACTGGGACAGAGAAGCTGGCATAAGTAGCAAAGAAACTAGTCAGCATAGGCAAGAATAGGCATGTTTGAAAAATGTCAGATGAGGCCAGAAAGTGGGCAGAGAGCACAAGTGGGCAAGGCACAAAGGGATTTCATGTATCATGAGATCTTGTTATCAGAGAAGACATAACCAAGGTACATATCTGCACAAATAAACACAAATCAGGGCAACATAGAAACATCTGTCCACTCTTAATTACCCTCAGGTGAATTATCTAGGTGGTAGAATATCAATAGCAAAATTTACATGCTAGCCTGGTTTTCCTCTCACATCCACCCTGAACCTGGGGACATCCACAAACATAGGCTGATATATAGTCAGGAAATGCAAAGCCATTTTAAGATTAATCTGATGAGGAGATAAAGATATTCATGTGAATGCTAAAGCCCTGGAGAAATTATTTCTGATTATTCTGAGTCTTGTTAATTATTTGGGCTCACAGTTCCCCTCCATTTGCCTGATAATTCAGTAAGTGACTCTGTACACAAACAGCTCTGCCCAAGAACACACATGTATGGGGAGGGTTGGCCACCTTTCCTGAGGCTTCCCATTCAAGCCTGACTGCAAACAGCTGGATAAATTTAGAAGCCATTGCATATATGAAATAAATAGCATATATTCTGTGCAGTCCCACCAGCATGCTAGGCTTGGTGGCTTAACTATTCAACAAATACCTGTTAAATGTCTATCATGTACTAGAAGTGGGAACTGTCAGATGAAAAGATGTTGGCTGACCTAGAGGGGCCCTCAGTTTAGTAAATTATTCCCTTCATTTCTAAAACTTCCATTCTGCTTTTCCGTTTATGTTTTTAAAAGCTAGATTTTCTGATGTATGTATATGAAATATAACATCATTTTGGAATTCCAACTTAGAAGAAAGACCTTCGCTCAAAACCTGGCTTTGCCATTAACTTACTATGTGAACAAAGGTAGGCTTACTATCCATATTTACTCTGAGTTTCAGTGTTACCATCGTTAAAATGAATAATAGTAATAAGAACTACTCAGAGTGGTGTTTATAAGGCTATGTAAAATAATAAAAACTTAGCACAGATGTCATAGAGAGTAAGCACTTATATTAATTTCCTCTTGCTTCTAGAGTCCACTTGCAATCCTTGGCTCATGGTCCATAACTACAACCTCTGCTTCTGTCATAAATTTCCTTCAGCAACTCTGATCCTCCTGCCTACTTCTTATGTGATCCCTTGTGATTACATTGGGCTAAAATAATCTCAAGGATAATCTCCCTTTTATAAGGTTCTTAACTTAATAGAACCTGTTAAGTCCCTTTTGCCATGTAAGATAAAATAGTCACAGGTTCTGGGAAAGAGGATGTGGACATTTGGGGGAAATTATTCTGTCTAGACAGTACCCATTATTTGTATGTTAAAAATGTAGTAATCTTGATGCCTAGAGGCCTGTTAACTGCTTTATACTTCTTCTAACATATAGGTAGACAACCAATGGTACGTGTGGCAAAGATGGCATAATAATTGTTAGTGGCCACTCCATCCACCCCCAAACATACCCACCTGCTACCAACTCCAAGATGATAGCCAGTGCTCAGCTAGCATTCTGGATGTTTCCCACCCTGTGCACACTTCAACCACAAGAAGTCAGAAGGCCCTTCTTATCTCCAGACCTAGTACCACACATTAATAAGTGCTTTCAAATGTCTTGAAATGTGATGATCATTCCATACTCTCACTGACAATGTAGATATGAAAACAGATATAACCAATTGGTAAAAAAAGGAAAAGCCAGAAGCTGATGAACTATTCTCTCTCAGTATAAAAAAAAATGTTAACTTAAATTGCACATAGATATGATATCCTAATATAGAATAAATGGTCTTTGTTCCTCTGAACATAATAGAGGAGGTGATAAGGATGTGGCTTTTTAACAAAATAAAGTACCACAGGTGTGCAGACACCACCAAGAGGTTTCCATACTATGAGAGAAACATGTTCATGACAGCCTAAAAGATGAGTTGTGGCCCAGTTTTCCTTTTAAGTCAGAAGGTAATGTGTTCCTCTAAAATACACCAACTCCCTTAATTATATTAGTGATTTCCATCCACCTGCCTACCTCCACTCAGATGTCAAAAAGACATCTGAAACTCATTATGGCCTAAACTGAATTCCTGATTCCAACCACCACTCCAAACCAATGCCTCTTCAGTCTTCTCCTTCCCAGTAAACAGCAACTCTGTTCTTCCAAAAGTTGAAGCCAAGACCTTAGTCTTGTCCTTGATTCATTTTATTTGCTTGCACTCCACATTTAACCAGTCAGCAAATACTGCTAGTTCTACCTTTACAATATATGGGGATTCAGCTATTTCTCTCCAACTTTGTTGCTACCACCCTGGTCCAAGCCACCATCATCTCCTCACTAGAATACTGAAATAGTGTCTTAGGTATTCTCCCTATGTCCATCCATGATCCAACCTAATGTTTTCTCCAAGCAGGCAACATTAATTAATTAATTTAAAAAATAGCAGCCCATCCACATACCGCATAATGAGTTTTATTTTTTCCGTAGTACTCATCATTTCCGAACATAGTATATGTTTGTCTCAGTAATTATCTGCCCCCACACTTGAATGCAAACTCTATGAGAGCAAAGGCTTTTGTCTTGCTGGTTTATTTTTGTATTCCCAGCAGCTAGAAGAGTATCTGGTATATAGTAGGTACTCAATAAATACATAGTTGCTTTAATTAATTAAAAGAATAACTGGATGAGCTTCTGGTATAGTGATATTTAATTAAGCAAAAAAAAATGCGCATGTTTTAGAGCTGGAGAGCATGTCCTAGAATTTATTGATCCTAAAAACATAATTTAAAGCATAGCATTCAAATAAAGTCATAGTTTTGGCTTAATTTATTTGTTTGACTAAGAATTTTGATCATGAGCTTTTAAGAAGCAAAATAAAATAGTTTTAGGCAAGGTCATGCTTTCAGGGAATAAGTTTAAGTATTAGGCCCAACTCCTATTCTAGGTTGTCCTTAGCTAATGAGGAAGTAGATGATAGAAAGTATTCTTAAAACTGTCCTTTGTCCATCGGCTTACCCACATGCATTAATTCATTCTTTCATTGTCTGAATAAAAAAAATCAAGAAATCCTGTCCTCATGGATTTTGAATTATACTGGGAGACACAAATATTAAATATAATTTATAAAAAGGTAGATTATGATAAATGGTGCCAGTGCTAAGTATTGTAAAAAAAAAAAATGGTGACCAGTCCTAAGAGTGGGGAGATTCAGAGAAGGTGGGCAGGAGAGGAAAAGCGTTCTAGGCAGAGGGAATGGAAAACTCAAAAGTGGGGAGCTGATATTGTGCCTGGCAGGGTTCCCAAGCATCAAGTGAATGAAGGTCGAGTAATAAGAAGATACCATCAGAAGTGTTATGGAGTACAAGGACATGAAGGGCCTATTAAGGACGGGGCATTTATGCTGTATAACATGAGAAGTCTAGGAGAGTTTTGTACAGAGGAGTTACATGCTTCAATTTACATTTTAACAATGTTGACAGTGCCTACACTTGGTAACTCTGTTAGGGCTTTCTTCAAAAGGTGTATTTGTTCAGAGTTTAAGTTCCTTGAAAGCAGAGAACATATCTTTTTCTTTCCCGAACCTGAAACTCTCAGCATCTTCCATAGTCGGTTGGTCCTCAACAGATGTTTATTGATTCATTTGCTATTGTTATGTGGGCAGGGTTATACATTGGCTACCTTACCAGCAGAGATTAATGGATCCAATTAGACAGACAATTGGCATAGCTCCACTGTTCACCCATTGGCATAATGGGAAATTCTCTCTCCTTGGTCAGAAGGTCATCCAAGGTACCCTTTTCACAATATTAAAGCCCTTAACTGCCTAATACGTAAGGAATCCTTCACACCAAAAATGTTGTATTTAAGAGATGTTAGATCTGTGAACCACTGTCAATATCACAGTCTCTATGGGTCTGTTGTTAAAAGAACTAGAGCATATAGATGAGGCAGATGGCAAGGAAATTACTCAAAGTTACCAAGTAAATCACTAAAAAGAATTTGCTGCCTTTCTGCCTCATTGAATCATTTTGATTAAAGATCTTCCATAACCTTAACTTCAAATAAAATAGGTTATTAACTTGACACTTGATTCAATACAGCAATACATCTTATAAGACAATCCATTCCCTATGTCCCTTTTATCTGCATTGGTATGAAGCCCCCTTGCAACACAAATCATGTTTTTACTAAAAAGAGAAATTATCTGAAGCCAAAGGAAATATAAGTCTTTCATAGAATAAAAGCTCACCAAAACTAGAGTTATCAAAAATCTCTAAGGTCAACATGCCTACAGTTCATTTTTTTTTCCTACACCACCTACTTTCACAACCAGGTGCTGGAAGAGACCAGAGCCATCTTAGCAAGTAAATATATGCAACAATTGCATTATGTTCTTGGTTCTTGGGTAGAGTTTTGTACTTGGTTTTTATTTGACCACATTTGATTCTCTTTGGGGGAAAGAAAAGCACAAGGACACTAGAAATGGTGAGCACAAATTCTCCAAAAGCAGTGGTTCTCAAACTCAGAATCCTGTGAAAGGTTAGTTAAATAAAGAGTACTGGCCTTCATCCCAAGTTTCTGATTCAGTAGGTTTGGGGATTGGTGGCTGAAAATCTGGATTTCTTACAAGTTTCTAGTGATGCTGATGTTGGATCACATTCTAAGCACCACTGACCTAAAGACAGAAAATCTGAAATATCTAGTTGTGGTTTAAAATAACCAGCTGTATGAACATAGAAGCTGGTTGGATGAGAATCTGTATAAGGCCTAATAAATATGTGTAAATTTTAATATATATGCTGAAGGAATCACTTTAGAAGAGCCCGAAATTATCACATCTTTTTTCTTCAACTTCCTTTATGTATTCAGGTCTCCTTAACATGTCTGTCTTGCTCTATATGACATCCTTAGCATCAAGCCCTGATATAAGGGTTTGGCAAATGAGGGACACCCTTGGCCTGAGCAGCCTGAGCCAGAAAAAGAAGGCAAGGTCCTCTGGAGACTAACATTTCCTGATCACCATTTTGTTAGGACTTGCTCAGTTGGAGGCAGGAAAAGATTTTGTTTCTAACTATTTTATTAAACTGATGTCTAAGTACTTGTTGATACAGTATTGTGATCAAAGAGTGAACCTCCTTTTCTGAATTCCCATAACACCCTTATGAAAGCATCATAAAAACATGTATTGTTTGAATAGATGCAGCATCATGCCTGGGTTTCTCCCAAGACCTTGAGAATACTTCAGAATACACAAAGAAGGAAATTCAAGGATGGTGGTGGCTTCTCCAGAGTTTGAGGTTCTCTCTCTCTCTCTCTCTCTCTCTCTCTCTCTCTCTCTCTCTCCACACACACACACACACATACACACACACACACACACACACACACACACACACACACACACACAGAAAACACCTTTGGAAATATCCTGATGGAATGTACTATCCACTCCTTTCTGACTCTGTGGTGGCCTCCTTTTATCCCATGGTACCTAGGGCCTGGCACAAAATCTGCTCTTATTCTCTGCTCCAATGTGAGTGAGAAGATTTATATGCCAGTCACATCATCATCACAGCATCAGGGCTGCACAAGAAAGAGCAAAAGACATGAATCAGATGTGTGTTCCATGAGAAAGACCTTCAGCTCATTACAATTAATGGATTATTTGAGAGGCCTCAATGTTGTCAGCTGCCAAAAACAACTTAACAGGAAAAAATGCAAAACTAATTGAAGTAGAATAAAATCTCCCTACTCACAGACATTGCTGTTCTTTGTATGAGCTTTCTTATGCTTTGTGTTGTTTTAAGGGAAAGTGGAAAATGCAAATGAATTCTTCCAGGCTGGGAAATACAGCAGCCCTCACTGTCATAGGAAGAGCATCATTGAGAAGCAAGTACAAACAAAATAGAGGTTGGATTTTCCGTGGTTGCCTAAAGCCAAGATGATTAGAAATTTGGGCATATCAGGAGATCTCACTCACTTTATCAATTGAGTACCTAAAAAGGACTAAGCAGTGGGGTTTCCAAATGTCACAATAAGGCTTTGTTTTACTTGCTTTGAAACTCTAGAAAGAAAAAGCTACAAAATCAAGACAAAGATCTGATGGGGGGGTGGGGGAGAACATTCAGTATCTGATGTCCCAAAGGCACCGAGAGAATTATAAGTGCTATTTTCTCTAGAATCAGATGGGCTAGGGAGGTGGTGGATGAACATGATTGTCTTTGTTCACAAAGAACTCTTAAGGGACTACAACCCATTACAGAGATGAGCACTGAGAAGGGAATCCTGGGGAAGACTTGGAGAAAGCTGATTCCAAGAGTGAGTTTAGACCATTGAGATCAGAGTGTTTGTCTAGCCCTATTTTAGAGAGATCATGCATGGCTGGGACTACAGCCTCGGGGTTAAACTGCCCACAGCTGCGGTCTTGGCCATGGTCATCGGATGAGCCTCAGTTGTGGGGCCTGGACCACAGCAGGACAGTGGGCAGTGTGCATGTCCAAGGAAGTGGCTTAGGCCGCTCCCCAGAAGTCAAGTGGGAGGAAAAAATATCCAATTCACCTTGGAATCCTACATTAAAGGCGAAATCCGCTTTGAAACAGGAGAGTCCTTATAATTCTAGAAATTAGTTTTGCGTCCCTGTCTGTCCCAGAATGAACCAATAGCAATGGCCTGGCAAACTATGGGGAACCTCAGCTCCTAGGCAGCTCCTAGCCAGGCTCACAGTGCCTGCTAGACTCAGAAGATGACAAACAGCATGGCAGATGGAAGGTAAAGTCAATTTTGATAAGACTATTAAGTTCTAGTTCTATACCTGCTACCAAGGCATGATATGACCCTAGACACATTACTTCACCTCTCTAGGGACTGGATTCCCTGTTCTAAAATGAGAGACTAATGACCTTTAAGCTTGCTGTCATCTCTAACATTGTTTTAGAAAGTTAAAATGTGAAAACACACCTTCTCTAGAAGGGATTAGATGAACTGGATGTACTGAACATATCAATGAATTTAAAAACCATAGCTTTCTTTATTCTAACCACCCTTGCCCCTAAGTTGTTGTACAGAAGAGCAACACCTTCATCTTCCATAGAGTGTTAGCTTCTGCAGTCAGCACATAAGTCACAAATCTCATATTGTGAAAATAATCCTTGAAAAGCACTTTAAATTGTCCACAGTGAGTATAGATAATTTTGTATATATAGTACGATCTTATATAGCAATATAATTTTCTATGTGTACATGTAGGTATATGGTGGTGAAGAATATTTAATAAAGAGTAGGTGCAAAATAGATTAATTATTTTAAATGATGAGACAGACTGACTAACATGAAAGAATGTAGCGATGTATATAGTTAAATTTACACAAGTTGAATGTCTGTGGAACTGGTTTATTAAACAGGCTGAACCTGAGGGGTATAAACAGGACATGACTGTATTTTTCCTCACTATTGCCTTCAACCATGTTACATCAAACCAGTTTCCCTGCTTCTTGAAAACATCTTAGACAAATTTCCTGACTTTTAGGCCATTCTAAGAACAATGAACTACTACTCAGCCACTAAAAAAATATGAAATCTTATCATTTGCAATGACATGGATGGACCTAAAGGTTATTATGCTGAGTGAAATAAGTCAGACAAAGAAAGATAAATACCATATGATTTCACTTATATGTGGAAACTAAGAAACAAAAATAACCAACTAATAAAAAACAGACTCACAAATTTAGAGGACAATCTGGTGACAGCCAGAGTAGAGGGGAGTTTGGAGGCTGGGAGAATGGAATGAAGGGTTAAATAAGTACAAATTAGTAGTTGTTAAATGGTCAGGGGAATGGGTAGCATGGCATAGGGAATGCAGTTAGCTTTAATGTAATGGCTAGGTGGAGAACCAGAGGAGAGAAAGAGCAATAAGGGGATCATTTTATAAACTATTAAATGTCTAACCAAGGTAATGTATGCTTGAAACTAATAATAAAACTAAATTTTAAAAAAGAAACAAGCCCTACTTTGGTATTTAAAAATCCATTCTAAGACAATACTTTAATCACATAGCCAATTCAAAGTTTCTTGCCTTCTCCTGGCTTAGAAAACAAAAAAGTTGGACAAGAAGTCACAACAGTTCTTCCCACTCTTTCTTCTATGGTGCAGCCACTAGCTAAGCTGGAAAAGTGTTTTCCAGAACTCCCATCCCTGTTTGGGTCTGAGTTAACGTGTAGAATAACAGATATTTGCACAAGAGGGAAGTGAAAGGGGCCACCATTTTTATGTTCCAAAAGTGGATATATGGCACTGAGCACTGCAGAAAATCATATGCATTGCTGTTAATTTGTAGGCTCACCTCATTGGTGGGAGCAGCACCCAGGCCCCCAGAAACTTCAGCTTCCACTAGATCTCTTCCTTCCACTTCTCTAGGTCTTGGGCCAGGCATGTGTGCAACTCTGTAGCAGGCAGTGCCAACTTCTCACAGGTCATCCCTGCTTTTGTCTTCTAGTTTGTCCTCACGTGTTCCAATTTGTCCTTGCTTTTCCCCAATTCACATCCAGATTCCCTTCCTGATTAGCTGGTCTGGCTGACCAACAGAGACTTTGGACCCAATACTGGACAATAATCCCACATAGATTTCTCCATCAGCTCCCAAAGTGCATAAAGTCTAATCCCTATGTTAAATCCCTTATAAGTATTCATAGTAAATCTATTCCTCTCATTGAACCCAGGCTGATAAATTCTTCCTTCTGGCACACATTTGCTCGCTTCTCTGGGACAGAGAGATTACATAAAAGTAGCAACATCTCATATCAATGCTGCTATTATCGAATGCCTCTGTCATGGCAGCCATCAAAGTGCTGGATCTTCTATGGGCTGCATATGCAAGGGGAATTAGATCTTTGAATCTTTGGATAGTCCACAGAGACCTCTGGGTGGCAGTCTTCTGGCTCAGGTGACACATATTCTGGCCAATTACTTCATTTCCTCAGCTTTTCCACCTGAAAGAAATCCTGAACCATCTTACTGCTAGAATCCCCTTACCCAAACAAGCCACCTTCTTTGGCAGGGTCCCTAATAAATGACTCCAGCTAACTTGCCAACTGTCTTATTAGCCCCCAGGAACTGCATCCTTGCCCACCAAATGGTGGGAGTACAGATTATTTTGTTTCCCCTACTCTCGGACTGCCCTTGTGGCTGCTCTAACCAGCTGTTTCCTTCACACTTCTACAAATGAGAAGTGGGAATCAGTCTCTTTGATACCAAGCACCCCTAAATACCAAGGGGGGCACATAAATTTCTCCCAAGAGCTATATCACTGTGCTCTGTTCCAACTCAATAAAATACTGGGAAGGCTGTAGAAAGCACTTACTGTTTTCTTAAATCCCATTCTTGTGTCTCTAGTCTCATCTTAATATGCTGCTGGGAGTGATAGTCTCTGGATGGTTTATATTCAATTTCAATGAGTTCTGCACATGTTCTTTGGAATATGGAGGGTTTTATCAACTATTATACTTGGCTTTGGGTCTTTGATTCTATTCAATATTTTTATCCTCTCCTTTCAAACCTCAGCTTTGAGCAAAACTGTTCTAAAAATTAATAATAGATTGCTTCATTGTACAATTTTAGGAATTGTAGAAAAGTCTGCCTTCTGAAATATTTTCTTCCTTCCTTATATGATACCTTAGACTCAACCATCAGAAATGCATTTCACCTAATTTGATAAATTAGGACCTCAAGGATCCTCAGGAACACTTTGAGCTATCATCCTTTAGCAACACTTGCAACACTTTGCCATGGATAGTTAGTCAGATTGTTTTCTAGAGAGACAACTGGTTAAGTACTAAGTACTTAAGTACTAAGTATTAAGTATTAAGTACTAAGTAAGAATGAAATTCAGCACAAGTAAATTTTGCTGAGAGAAATCTGAGTTTGTGCTATAAGCTGTAACAGTGCCAAGTCTGAGTCATCAGGGACCAGCATGAGAGCCCTAGAGCCAAGACCAAGTGGGCAAAGAAGGATGCTGAAAAGGTAGAAAGAAAGAGGTTTTCCAACTCAACACTTTCTAGGTAGTCTTTGGTTCCCCTCCCCCAAAAAAACAGTATATGCAAAGTAAATACTTATCAAAAACAATTGTTTAAAAATATAATAATCCCATTTTCAGAATAATATATTCAAATGCCTTTTTATTTATTTTTTAAACTTTTTAAAAATTAAAATTATTGAGGCAAAATTGGTTAATACAATTATATAATTTTCAGGTATACATTATAATTTGACATCCGTATATTATATTGTGTGTTTACCACAAAATGTCCATTTCTTCCAGCTACCATATATATGATCCCAATTACACACTGCACCTTCCCCTTAACCCTCTATTTTGACACCCTTTACACTGTCTACCTTCCCCCTCTGCAACCATCCCCTACCATCTTGTAACTATTAATCTATTGTCCATGTCCATGAGTCTCTGTTTGTCCTGCTCATTTGTTCCTTTTATGTTTATATTCCACATATAAATGATGTCAGGTAATTTTCCACTTTTTCTATCAGACGTACTTCACTTGGCATGATTATCTCAAGGTGTATCCATTTGTTGCAAATGGCAGTATTTCATTTCTTCTTATGGCTGAATAATATTTCAGTGTATATATGTACCACAGCTTCTTTAGCCAATCATCTATCGTTGGACACTTCAGTTGCTTCCATGTCCTGGCTGCTGTGAATAATGCTTCTATGAACATTGGTGTGCAAATATCTTTTTGAATATGGGTTTTCAAGTCTTTAATCCAGTAGAGGGATTGCTGGATCATATGGTAAATCAATTCTTAGTTTTTTTAAGGAACCTCCCTACTGTTTTCCATAGTGGTTGTACCAATTTTCAGTCTCACCAGCAGTGTAAAAGGGTTTCCTTTTCTCTGCATCCTTTCCAGCATTTGGTATTACGTGTCCTATTGATGATAGCTATTCTAACAGGTGCAAAATGGTATCTCATTGTGGTTTTGATTTGCATTTTTCTAATAGCTAGTGATGCTGATCATCTTTTCAAATGTTTTTTGGCCATTTATAAGTACTCAAGGGGAATTGTCTGTTCCAATTTTTGGATTGAATCATTTGCTTTTTCCTTGTAGTTGTTACTGAGTTGTATGAATTCTTTGTATGTTTTGGACATTAGGCCCTTATTGGCAGCATTGCTTGCAAATATATTTTCCCATTCAGATGGTTCTCTCTTTACCTTGTTGATTGCTTTTGCTGAGAAGCTTTTTAGTTTGATGTAGTCCCATTCATTTATTTTAGCTTTTACTTCTCTGGCTTTTGAGGTCAAATTAATAAAATCCTCTTTAAGGCAAAGGTCCTTGAGGTTAGATCCTGTTTTCTTCTATGCATTTTACTGATCCCGGTATTATATTTATGTCCTTAATTCATTTCAAGTTTATTTTGGTGTGTGGAGACAGTCTATTTTCATTCTTTTTCAGGTGGCTTTCCAGTTTTCCCAGCACCATTTATTGAAGACACTTTTCTTTCTCCACTGTATGTTTTGGCCTATGTGCCAAAATTTATTTGCCCACATAAATATGGGTTTTCTTCTGGACTTTTGTTTCTGTTCGACTGATCGATATGTCTGTTTTGCTGCCAATACCATGCATTTGATTATTGTCACTTTGTAGTATAATTTGAAGTTGGGCAGAGTGATGCCTCCAGCCTCATTCTTTTTTCTCAGGATGGCTTTGGCAATCAGGGTCTTTGTGCTTCTATACAAATCTGATTATTTTTTTTTTTGTTCTATTTCTTTAAAAAAATGCTGATGGGATTTTGATGGGGATTGCATTAAATCTGTATAATGCTTTAGGCAATTTAGTCATTTTAACTATTAATTCTTCCAATCAAATAACATGGAATATCTTTCCATTTCTTTGTATCTTCTTTGATTTCTTTTAATAGGATCTTATAGTTTTAATTTATAGGTCCTTAACATGTTTCATTAGATTTATTCCTAGGTTACTTATTTATTTTTTTGTTGCAATTGCAAAAGGAATTATTTATTCCACTTATTTTTCTGACACTTCTTTATTAGAGTATAGAAATGCTATGGATTTTTGAATGTTGATTTTTGGATCCAGAGAATTTACTGTATTTGCTTATTGTTTCTAGTAGTGTTCTTGTGGAATCTTTAGTATTTTCTATATAGACAATCATGTCATCCGCATATCGTGACAGTTTGATTTCATTTACCATTTGAATGTCTTTTATATATTTCTCTTGTCTGATTGCACTTCTAGGGCCTCCAATGTTATATTGAATAACAGTGGCGACAAATGGACAGCCTTACCTTGTTTCTGAACTTAGAGGGAAAGTTTTTAGTTTTTTTGTCATTAAGTATAACATTGGCTGAGGGTTTGTCATATATAGTCTTTATTAGATTAAGGTACTTTCCTTCCATACCGATTTTCTTAAGTGTTTTGGTCATAAATAAATACTGCATCTTGTCAAAGGTTTTTTTGGCATCTATTGATATGATTATATGATTCTCATTTTATAATTTGTTTAAGTGGTGTGTCACATTAATCGATTTGCATATATTGAACCATCCCTGTTCCTCTAGAATGAAGCCTTCTTGATCGTGGTGTATAACATTTTTAATATACTGCTGTATTCGATTTGCTAATATCGTATTTAGGATTTTTGTATCTGTGTTCATGAGAGAGATGGCTCTGTAGTTTGTGTGTATGTGAGTGTGTGTGTGTGTGTGTGTGTGTGTGTGTGTGTGTGTGTGTGTGAGATCCTTAACAGATTTTGGTATCAGAGTAATATTGGCCACATAAAATGAGTTGAAGAGTCTTCTCTTCGATTTTTTGGAACAGTTTGAAAGAATAGGTATTAAATGTTTGGTAGAATTCACTGGTGAAGCAATCTGGTCCTGGACTTTTACACTTTGGTAGATTTTTGATTGTTTCAATTTCCATACTGCTGATTGCTCTATTTAGATTTTCCAGTTCTTCTTGATTCAGTCTAGGAAGGTTGTATTTTTCTAAGTACTGGTCCATTTCTTCTAGGCTATTAAATTTTGTGTTATATGCTTTTTCATAGTATTCTTGCATGATCCTTTGTATTTCTGTGATGTCAATCATAATTTCCCCTCTTTCATCCCTAATTTTGTTTGTGTTCTTTCTCTTTCTTCTTTAGTGAATCTAGGCAGGGGTTTGTCAATTTCATTAACCTTCTCAAAGAACCAGCTCTTTGTTGAATTTATTTTTTCTATTTGTTGTTGTTATTGTTGTTATTGTTGTTGTTCATTTGTTTTCAATTTCATTTATTTCTGCTGTAACTTTAATTATTTCTATCTGTCTGCTAACTTTAGGCTTCATTTGTGCATCATTTTCTAGTTATTTAAGATGAAACATTAGATTGTTTCTTTGGGCTCATTCTCATTTTTGGAGGTAGGCCTGTAATAATATGAACTTTCCTCTTCTGACTGCTTTTACCATGTCCCAAAAGTTTTGATATGTTGTGCTCTCATTATCATTCATTTCTGTTTCTCTTGTTATTTCTTCTCTGACCCAGTCATTCTTCAGTTGCATGTTGTTTAATCTCCAAGTATTCATGGTTCTTCCTGCTTTCTTTTTGCAGTTGATCTCTAGTTTCAAAGCATTATGATCAGAGAATATGGTTGGTATGAGATCAGCCCTCTTATATTTGTTGAAGCTATCTCTGTGCCCCAGTAAGTATGTGGTCAATTTCTGAGGATGTTCCATGTGCACTACAGAAGAATGTCTAAGCAGATGTTTTGGGATGAAATTCCCCATAAATTTCAGTTGTATCCAGTTTGTCTAATGTATCACTTAAGGATGTGATTTTCTTATTGATTTTCTGTTTGAATGGTTGTCCATATTCAATAGTGGGGTATTTAGTTCCCCTACTATGTTACTGTTTTGGTCTGTTTCTCCCTTTAGTTCTGTTAGTAATAGCTTTACATATTTCAGGGCTCCCTGATTGAGATCATAGATATTAATAAGTGTTATGTCTTCTTGGTGTATGATTCCCTTTACCATGATGAAGTGTCCTTCAGTATCTTTCTTTACCTTTTTTATTTTGAAATCTATTTCGTCTGACATTAGTACCACTATCACCACTTTTCTCTAAATACCATTTGCTTGAAACATCATTTTCCACCCTTTCACTTTAAGTCTATATTTAAATTTGGAACTGAAATGTGATTCCTGGAGGCAGCATATAGTTGGGTTTTGTTTTTTGATCCATTTTGCAACTCTGTGCCTTTTTATTCGTGAGATCTATCCATTTACATTTTGGGTGATTATTGAAATATGAGGTCTTCTTACAGACATTTTATCTTTTGCTTTTTGGTAGCTCAGAGTTTCCATTGCTTCCTTGTCTTTGTTTTACTGTTTGTTTTTGTTGGCTTTTATGGGTTTTGCATTTGTTCCTTTTTTATATTATATATTTCAGTTCTGAATATTTGTTGTGTGCGGTTATGATCTTGAATAAGTAAAAGGATAGTTAGACACACACACACACACACACACACACACAGAGTCATCTATTTTCTTTTGTGTGGGCCTTATCTCCACTCCCCTTTGTGAATATGGATCTTTGGTTCCTCTCCTTTTCAGTCACTGTTACCTCAACTTGTCCCTATGTATGCTGAACATTCATTTCTATCTTGCTATAGCAATTCTTTAATTGTTTAATATTATATGCCTAGTTCTTAATAAGAATTGCACTCCTCTGCTTCTATTTGCCTGATAGTCAATTTACTCCTTATTACAGTGTGGTTTTTATGTCATTTTTTTTTAGTTGAACTGACCCCTTTCAATATTTCCTGTAGTGCAGGCCTCGTAGTGGAGAATTCCCTGAATTTTTGTATGTCTGGAAAGGTCTTAATTTCTCCTTCATAACTAAAGGAGAGATTAGCTGGATACATTATTCTAGGCTGGTCATTCCTTTCACTTAAAAGTTTAAATATTTGATTCCATTACTGGTTTGCACTGAGAAGTCTGAGGGTAATCTAATGGGTTTACCTTTATATGTTACCAATTTTTTTCTCCCTGGCTGCCTTGAGAATTCTATCTGTCATTGATTTTTGATCATTTTAATACCATGTGTCTTGGTGAAGGCCTTTTTGGGTTGAGATCATTGGGTGTTTTGTTGACTTCTTGAATTCCAGGCTCTAGCTCATTCTTTAGATTTGGGAAATTCTCATCAACTATTTATCTGAAAATGCTTTCTAGTCAATGCTTCTTTTTCTCCCATTTGAGAATGCCTATTATTCTTATGTTCCCTCTCCTGATAGTATCTGCTAGTTCTTGAATTTCTTTCATTATTTTTCATTCTTCAGTTTCTCTTTTTTTCCTTCTGATATATTTCTAGATTTCCATCTTTTATATCACTGATCCTTCCCTCCATTTGGTTGACTCTATTTTCCAAGTTTGCTATTTCATTTTTCAACTCTTGCAGTTTGTTTTTTATCTCCAGAAGATCTATTCTCTTCTTTTTGAGGGTTTTGATCTTCTTGTTCTGCTCATCTAGTTGTTTTTTCAATTCTTGAAATTATTGATATGACTTGTTTTGGAATTTGCTGAGTTTTTTTCAGTAGTATCATTCTGAATTCTCTGTCACTTAAGTTGTATATTTCTGTGTCTTTAAGCTTATTTTTTGGAGATTTTTCTCTTTCTTTCTGAGATAACCTTTCACTTTGGTTTTTCAAGGTGTTTAATGAACTATTTCTCCCCCTGGGCATTAATAGAAATGTCTCTGCCTTTTTTTCCAGAAAGAAGATTTATTATATACAGATCTCTCTTTAGCCTGCTGCAAAGAAGGCACTTTTCTCTTGGTTTCCAGTATGTGGCATCTAAGCCTCTTGGATCCCTGCTATATATAAAGCCTTAGCGATGCCTCTTTGTTTTCTTGTAGATATTTAATCATGCTCACTACCCTCAGTTTCGGTCCCTGTCATTGTTAGTAACAGTTTTGGCAGCATTTGCTCAGATTCTCCTGGGGCTCCACAGTGATCATTTTTATGGGGTTTGTAGGGGAGCTCTGAGTTGGGGCTTGGGGGCTGCGGCTAGCCTTGGTTTTGCAACCACAGCCAGTAAAAATCAACTGTTTGTTTCTCTGCCATATGCTTCTCTGCTTTCTGCCCTGATTACTTGGCCCTGCCACCAGCTATGTGGAATTCACAACTCTCCCAGGCAGCACTTTTCAAGAGCTCACCTCACCTTCTCCCCTCCACCTCCCTCTGTAGGGAGCTCTGGCAGCTGTGAGAGGAAGCTTCGTTATTTCTCTCAGTCCACCACCTGACACCTGAGATTCTGACCTGTCATAGCTCTTATGCGCAGATCCCATGCTCAGATGTGGTGGTGTGCAGTTTGGGTAATTTTTGTTGAGTTTTACATGCTCAGCTAAAATTTTTCAAGAGGAGCATTCTGGGGACATCTCTCACTCTGCCATGTTTCTAAAAAACCCTTCAGATATCTTTTTAAACCTCACATCTATAGTTTTTCCTCCCTCACCCCAATACATGTTTCCCAAATTTATTTAATTATCTAATGCATATTTGAACTAAGGGGCTAAAGGTTTTAGAAAACTGATTCATTTGGTGGCTGGGGGTGAGTTATGGAAATTTTTTTTTTATTGGGGAGCTTTGCTTCTCTTAGCTACAGAAACAAGAAGAATTTCAAAGTGTTAAACTAGATTTAGATGCAGATGTTATACTTTCACTAATTATTTTGTCATTGATATGGAGGGAGAAAAAACTATATAAAGATGACATGGCCCAGAGTAGTGCATCTCATACTTTGAGTGAGTATCAGCATCACCTGGAAGCTTTATGAAAACACAGATCCTGGGGTCCCACACCCAAAGATTTTGATTCAATAGATCAAGACCATACTTTGAAAATCTCATACATACACACATAAGTCAGACATTTTCTGAGCTTCCTGCCTAACTCCATTGGGTCCTTTTAAAATGTATATCAATACTCCAAAAAGTTTGGTCCTAACAAGTTTCATTACCTCACCTCCATTTGTCTTCCCCATACTATTCAGTGGTGCTTCCATATAGGGTTTATGTATTTGTATTCAGAACAAACATAAAGCTTTACTTCTAATTTATACTCTGCCATCAACTTTCTGTGTCATGCAGACAATTTCCCTTCTGTGAGCCTCTGATTTTACACTCAAAAATACAGAATTAGCTTGGGTGGTGTTTAAAGTCTCTCCAGTATAATAACCTGTGTTTATAAAATAAGGCTAAGACAGAGGATTCATAATCATTACTGTAGCATAATGCTTGGTGCTTAGTAAAAACATTTAGTCCTTTCAACCCAAAGTACACCATTTAATTTAATCTTTCCACCAGTCTCATGAGGAATGCACTGTTAACCTCATTATTCTGATTACTACTGAGATAAAACAATATTTTAATATTAAAAAATAATATTAAACTATAATAAATATATAAATGATAAGGTATTAAAATATATTTATTTAAAGTAAAATTATATCTCACAGTTTGTCAATCAGGAATTCAGGAGTCTTTCTTGGGCTGTCTGGCTCATAGTCTTTCATGTAACTGCAGTCAGTGACTGAAGCTGGAAGAGCAGGAAGCTGGAGCAGCTGGGGGATGACTGAGCATCCTCTCTATTCATGCACAGTCAATTCTCATTATCTGAGGTACTTATGTTCTATGAAGTCACTCTGAACATTAAATTAATGAATGTTGAACCATTGCTCCTGGGGAAATACAAGGTTAGCTTCCTGCAAACTTCTTTGTCACAATATTTTTAACAACTGGTCAAAACAAAACTTTGTTTTACGTGTGTTTCTCTATAATAATACCTTATTTTATATATACTGTTGGATCATTAACATGGAACTCACAACCTACAACAGCACTATAACTCATGCCTGAAGGAAGTTTATCTAACACATGTCCTTTTTCCGTAAAGCACATCACAGCCTTCTTGCACTTAGGAGCACTAGTCAGCCCTCAGCACTAACTACACCTGGGGACCATTTTAAACAGCTACATCACTAATGAAATGCACAAACATGCAAAAAAAAAACATGGCACTAAATAGACTGCAAAATGACACTTGTTAACAGTATTAGAGCTGAAACAAGTAAACGAAGTATTGCCTTGTTCACCCTCAACTGGGAACATGTACATCAGGTGACACAAATTATTTGCCACTATGTCTATGTCCCCAAATGGCTACAGAAATACTGATAATGTTGATTTTGGATTACACTTAAATTTTGGCAAGTAAGGACATTCACAAACATGAAATTTTCAAATAGTGAAGATTGACTATACTTTCAGAAATTCTTAGTATAATTTCTCACAAGACTTCATCTGGATTTCCTCACAACATAGTAGGTTCTGAACAGCCAGACAGCTTACATGGTAGCTCATGGCTCTGTTCTGAATGTTCCAGCAAGCAAGGCAGAAGCTACATTATTTTTCTGGCCTACCCCCTGAAGACATGCAGAATTATGTCCATGGTATTCAATTAGTTATAAGCAGGTCTCAAATTTGTCCAGCTTCAAAGGCAAGAGACATAGACTTTTACCTTCTGGGGAGAAGTGGCAAGTTTCTAAAAAAAAATGTGAGGTGGGAGAAATTGTTGTGGCCATCTTTGGAAAATGTTTGGAAAATTAAATAACTTGCTCAGTGTTCCACAGTTAATATGTAGCATAGTCAGAATTTGAACCAGGCTTCTCTGATTCCAAAGCCTGTGCTCTAACCACTGTGCATCCTACTCCATGTAGCATCCCTTTGGTTTATAATTTATAGTTTCACCACAGTGCAAACAAAAACTGAAGATCAGCAGTTCAGCTACAGAAAGAGCTTGATGAAATTGATGGAATTTTAGGAGGAACCTGTAGAAGGGAAAGGAAGTTGCTTGACAACTACTATTGGGGAGATTGATCAAAGCATGAAGTTGAATATGAAGAAGTCAAGAAAAATGGAATAAAGGTTGAGTAAAGAAAGAGTTTAGCTTAGGTACAATATGAAGAAGAGATAAAAGAAATGACAAGTATTAAGACCTAGTAAGGCACACAAAGGAACAGAGCCACGTGGACAGAAAAACAGTAGGACCTGGACACTGGAGGTAGCACAGATAACCCCAGGTGAGCTTGCCAGCATAGAATGACCTTCAACATGCTTATAAAATTCTATCACAAGCCAAACCCTTCTTTTCACTCATCATTTGAGAGGTAGAGTCTGGCTCTGGGGTCCCTAAAAAACTAAAAACTATGGTGTAGAATTCAGGGTCTGCCTAAAACATGCTACTTGTAAGGCCTTTGCCTATAAAATGGGGGAGGGGAGGTACTTCTCCTTGGTGAAACAAGAGTTATATGAGCCAACTGTGTTTTATAATGACAACTTACCCACAGTTCAAGTAAAGTAGCTTGTTGATGATAGGGCAAGCCACAGATCACTGTCTCCATTACAATAGTCAATTGTGATAATTCCTAATACAATTTCTCCCATGAAAATAATTATTTGAATATTCAGATGACTGTTTTGGACACTCAAATGCAAGTTGGTCTCAACCAAGTGTCTCAGCATGGAGGAACTCCTACCCTCAGTGGAAACCTAGAAACACAAAACCTCAAATGAGGAACTCCATGGAAGCCACCCTCCTGATGATAATTCTCCCTGGATCTAGGGGCTCTTACTGCTCTTATTGGCTGAACAATATTCATTTTCTTTTTCTTGCTGATTATTCTACTTTTCTATTGCTGTGTAACAACTTGCCACATTTAGTGGTTTAAAAAAATGATTTTGTTCAGGGTTTTGTGAGTCAGGACATTATAAAAGTCTTGTCTAAGCAGTTCTTTCTTGGAGTCTCTCATGTGGTTGCGGTCAGATGCCAACTGTGGCTACACTCATCCGAAGGTTCCAATGGGCTCTATGTCCAAGGTGATGAATGCATAGTGAAGGCTTTGTTGCTGGCTGTTGACCAGAAGCTAAACTAGGGCTAAATAATGGAGCACCTACATGTAATCTCTTCAAGACAGCTATCTAAGGATGGTCAGACTTTTAACATGGCAACTAGCTTCTTCCAGAGTGTCCCAAGAGAGCTAAGAAGGAGCTGAAAGGCCTTTTATGACCTAACGTTGGAAATGTTTTCCACCATACTCTATTAGTACACATAATCATGAGAAATCGGACTCAAAAGGAGGGGCAAGACCTCACTTCTTGATGGGAGGAGTGTTGAAGAATTTGGAGACCATTATAGGTTGGATTGTGTCCTCCACAATCTACCACTACCTGTGAATGTGACCTTATTTGGAAATAAGGTATTTGAAAAACACTGAGATAAAATGAAATCATGAAGGTGGGCCTAATTCACCTAATCCAATATGACTTTAACTTTAAAAAAAGGGGGGAAATTGGATGCTAGGGGAAAAATGGTACTGATAATAGAGGCTCTGATCATCCCTGGCAACCAAATAAAAGTTGTGATGGAAACAAGGAGCAGTGGTGAGAAAAAAATAGAAAGATCAATCCTTACAACTAGTGAGAACCCCAAGA
This sequence comes from Cynopterus sphinx, assembly GCA_030015415.1. NCBI lineage: Eukaryota > Metazoa > Chordata > Mammalia > Chiroptera > Pteropodidae > Cynopterus > Cynopterus sphinx. Next base: position 27,416,560 of record CM057388.1, on the reverse strand, counting down.
AATCACCCTGCAATGGCAGAAGATAGGATGGAGTGAGTAGATGGGGCTCCCCAGTCTCAAGTGCCTGAGTGAGACAGAGGCTATGGCAGAGGCAATGGTAGATGCCTCTTAAAAAGGCCACAGCCATGAGTGGATTTTTGTGGTGACAGACCTGCTCACTCTGAGCACCTGTGCCCATTTGGCTTCATGCAGGGGGCAACAGGGACTTACAAGCAGACATTGTTGGAGTGAGGGCCAAGGTAAGACTTAGTACAGAAAAGCCAGTGGTATCCATTGTTCCCTGTTAAGCCCTCCCCATTATCAGTGAGCTGGACGCAGCACCATTATGGACACAGCACCACCATAGCCAGGACATCACCAAACTAAATAACAGATGTTGCTCTACTCAGAGGGTTTCCTGAAATCCCACCTCCCCCAACTCGAGGCCCCACCAAAGCCACATCCAGGTATATCCTCAACAAGTCAGGTGCTCCTTGCTGAGACTTACACTGAAGGAGGCAGTTGGCCTTGGTTTCCAGTATGGCCTTTTGAGGCACCTATAAGCACAACATTTGTTGATTGCTTGCTTAATCTTGTCAGGAGGCCCCAGAGAGATAGAGGCTTGAGCTAAATTTGGCCTGCAGCTGAACCCCTCTCAGGGCTGTGCCACTAGACACCTACTCCACAAATCCACACTAATAAGACAATGAGACTTAGGAGCTTTCCTTAGTACATAGAAACAAACACAGAAAGGCAGCCAAAATGAGATGACAAAGAAGCAGAAACAAAATGAGAGAACATAACAGAGATTCAGATATAATAGAGTCAAGTAATCTAACAGATGTAGAGTTCAAAACACTGGTTATAAAGATTCTCAATGAACTTTTGGGAAGTATAGAGAACTTCAACAAAAAGTTTAAAAAAAAAAACATAAATGAAAGTGAAAATTATAAAAGGGAACCAGTCTAAAACAAAGAATACATTACCTGAGATGAAAAGTATATTAAATGGAATAAATAAAAGAATAAGCAAAGCAAATAAAGAAAAGGATCAAATGCCTCATCTAAAGAACAGGAAAGCCAAGGACACACAATCAGAACGACAAGAGATAAGATGCCAAGACTATAAAAATAATTGAAGGAGAATATAGACACTATTAAGGGTCCAAATATCTGTCTGACTGGTACAACTGAAGAAAATCAAGATGTTGAACAGCTGCTTGAAGAAATAATTATGAAAAATTTCTCTAACTTTATGAAGAAATGAACATAAAATCCCAGGAAGCACAGAAAATTCCAAAAATCAGGGATACGAAAGGCCAACATCAAGACACATTATAATTAAAATGACAAAGGTTAAATATGAAGAAATAATATTAAAAGCAGCAAGAGGAAAACAGATAATTACTTACAAGGGAACACCCACAAGACTGGCAGCTGATATCTGAAAAGAAACTATGCTGGACAGAAGGGCTTGGCAAAAAATATTCGACAAGATGAAGACCCAGGAACTACAACCAAGAATAATTTACCCAGCAAAACTATCATTTAGAGTTGAAGGACAGATAAAGAGCTTCCCAAACAAAAATAAGCTAAAGGAATTCATCAACACCAAGACATTATTACAAGAAATGTTGGAGGGACTTCTTTAAGAAGAAAAACATGTATCAAAAACAGGAATAAAGAATGGTAACAACTACATTCCTATCAATAGGTGCCTTAAATGGAAAAGAATTTAGTGCTCCAACCAAAAGATAGAGTGGCTGAAAGAATAAGAAAACAAGACCTTTACATATGAAAAGGAAGGGGATGGAAAAAGGTATTGCTTTCATGGACCTAGAAGGGATTTAAGTCAGACAGAGAAAGATAAACACTATATGATTTCACTTATATGCAGAATCTAAGGAATAAAAAGAGTAAACTAATTTTAAAAGGGTCACAAATATAATGGACAAAAATAACCAACTAATCAAAAACAGACTCACAAATTTAGAGGACAATCTGGTGACAGCCAGAGTGGAGGGGGTTTTGGGGGCTGGGAGAATTGGGTGAAGGGTTAAAGAAGTACAAATCAGTAGTTGATGAATGGATGGTCACAGGGATAGGGAGCATGGCATAGGAAATGTAGTTAGCATTATTACATTGGCTAGGTGGAGGTTCAGGGGAGGAAGGAGGGAGCAATAGGAAGAGACCATTTTATGAATTATGTAGATGTCTAACCAATGTACTTTATATTTGAAACTAATCAAAATATTTTAAAAATATGCTAAGAGAAAAATCATGACACACAAAAAAGGAAAAAATTGGACACAGAGACATGCATACAGAGGGAGTGCCATGTGAAGATAAGGTCAGAGATTAAGGTGAGGCCAAGGAATGTCAAAGATTACCAAAAAACCACCAGAAGCTAAGAGACACACATAAAACAGATCTTTCCCTCACAGATCTTGCAAAGAATCTACACTGCCAACACCTTGATCTCTGACTTCTGTCCCTTAGAACTGTGAGACAATGATTTTTTGTTGTTTAAAGCACCAATTTGTGGTACTTTGTTACATCAGCCCTAGAAAACTAATACACTCCCATACTAACTAAAAGAACCCTTATTTTGTTTAAGATGACAAGCCTTGGAGGAAACATACACCTTCCCATGCTCCTTTGCTGCTTAGAGATAGGCATATAACACTGATCTGACAGAGATTTTTGGGAAAGTCTTCTTTACTCAATAAGAAGTCATCCTTTCCTTCCTCTTTTTATCCTAACTGCCTGTAATGTGGACATGAGGTATAGAAATGGTTCAGCCATCTTACAGCTATGAGGACATAAGCAGATCAGAAAGGTGAAAAGAACCTGAGTCCCTGAGGGCAGCCCTCTCATTTCAACCAACAGGTCACCATTAACAGAGTGTCTCTTGCACACTAGGCACCATGCTGGGTGCTGGGAAGAGTCTCTCCTATTTGCCTCTAATGATCTGTCTTAACATCAGATCATTTCAACTTAATGAGATGAATGTAGGCATAAGGTATGGATGTAATATAAGAAACTCCCCAGAGGAAGCCTCCTACTCATCTTGCCAGAAGAAATTCCCAGAGCTTTTCTCTCTGAGAAACCCCAAGGATGTGTGGCCTTAAAATTCTCTGTCAGCCCCCAGGGCTCTATGAGCCAGGGAAATGCTTTACTCTCTTTCAACAATAAACACATTTTCCTCGGGGACCAAGGCTCTTTGAATCCCCAGTGTTGAGCTCAATATGGCTGAGGTTGTCCATTGTTCTCATGACAGCCACCATTTCAGAACTCCTAGCAATTGGGGCCTCCCAGGATGTCCTGGTTGATACTTCAGTCTGCCATGGAGTAGCCAAGCTTCCATTTTCTCAAGAGGGCTAATCAACAGAAACCTAAAAAAAGCCATGGCACAAATAAAACCAAGCAAGGCCAGAAACCTGGTTGCTAACTTTCCATCAGCTATGACAGCCAGCAATCAGCCCATTTCTCATAACTGCCTAATTTCTGATCATCATCAAATCTCTGAGTCAGAAGCCACTGCTAGAACAGTATCATAGCTTCCAGGGTCTTCCAGAGAAAGCTAAGACACCAGGTCTCTTGCTGAACCAGGTGTGGCATTCCTCATGCCACAGGTAATCCACTCAGATTGTCACTATGCCCCTAAGGAGCCGGACAGAGGAAGTCACTTGAGAAAGTTTACCACTCTCAGCTCTTCCTGAACTTCCACCAGTCCAAGGAAATCACCATCCACCATGACCAAGGCAAATGTGTATGACTCCTTTCAGAGGCAACAGCTTATTGGAGCCTGTGGAAGAACTCTGCTCATCACTTCACTTCCAAACCCTTGCCTCTCTAAAAAAATAAATAAATAAATAAATAAATAAATAAATAAATAAACAAACAACAACAAAAGTGGAAATAAACTCATAGATACAGAGAATATTTTGAGGGCTACTAGATAATAGTGGGGTTGGGGGAATGGTGAAGAAAGGAAAAGGGGTTAAGAGGTACAAATGGATAGTTGCAGAATAAACATGGAGATGTAGAGTGTAGCATGGGGAAGATGGTTAATAATGTTGTAATAAATATGTAACAGGGAAGAGGGGTACTAGATTTAGTGGGATGGTTGCTTTAAGTGTTATGTGGATCTCTGATCATCATGCTGTACAACTGTCAGTGGTATATTATTATATGCCAATTATAATTGAAAAAAATCATTGAAAAATTGAGAAAATATGACAGAGAGACATCCCCAGATCTCCTTCCTTGAAACAACAATAAACCGAATATCTAAAACTCAATAAAAAACACCCAAATGGCACACGAGCAAGTCTGAGCATGAGATCTGTGCTTAAGAGCTATAACATGTCAGAACCTGGGTGTTGGGCGGTGGACCAGGAGTAATAAAGAAGCTGCCTCCCTGAAGCCATTGGAGCACCCTGCAGGAGAACGGGGAGAGAAGAAGTGATGAGATCCTGCGGTGAGTTCCCTGAACATTGCTGCCTGGGAAAAAACCCTTCGACAAGCTATAGCATCCAAACACTTCACAAAATTAGTATAGAAGGAAAATACCTTAACATCATACAGGCCATATGACAAACATTCAGCCAACATTATATTTAATGGTGAAACACTAAAAACCTTCTCCCTAAGATTAGGAACAAGGCAAGGCTGTCTACTATCACCACTGCTATTCAGTATAATATTGGAAGTCCGAACGAGTGCAATCAGACAAGAGAAAAATATAAAAGACATCCAAAAAGGAAAAAAAGAAGTCAAACTGTAATTATTTGTGAATGACATGATACTCTATATAGAAAACCCTAAAGACTCCACAAGAACACTACTAGAAACAATAAGCAAATATGGTAAAATCTCTGGATACAAAAACAACGTTCAAAAATTCATAGCTTTCTTATACTCTAATAAAGAGTGTCAGAAAATAAATAGAAAATTTAATTTTTTTTGCAATTGCAACCAAAAAATGAAATACCTAGGAATGAATTTAATGAAACAAGTGAAGGACCTGTAAATAAAAACCATAAGACCTGGTAAAAGAAATTGAAGTGGATACAAAGAAATGTTTTTCGATTGGAAAACATACTTAAATAACCATAATACCTAAAGCATTATACAGATTTAATGCAATTCCCATCAAAATCTCACCAGCCTTTTTTAGGGAAATAGAACAAAAAATCATCAGATTTATATGGAAACACAAAGGACCCCGATTTTTCAAAGCCATCCTGAGAAAAAAAGAACGAGAGTGGAGGCATCACTCTGTCAGACTTCAAATTATACTACTAAGCAACAGTAATCAAAATGGCATGGTATTGGCAGCAAAACAGACACACGGACCAGTGGAACAGAATTGAGAGTTCAGAAGTAAACCCATATTTATATGGGCAAATAACTTTTGACAAGGAAGCCAAAAACATACAGTGGATAAAGGAAAGCTTCTTCAATAAATGGTGCTGGGTAAACTGGAAAGCCACCTGCAAAAGAATAAAATTAAATTTTTGTCTATCATCACACACCAAAATTACTTCAAAATAGGTTAGGACCTAAATATATGACCTGAAACAATAAAATGCATAGAAAAAAATAGGAACTAAACTCAAGAACCTTGGATTTAAAGAAGATTTTATGAATTTGACCATAAAAGCAAGGGAAGTAAAAGCTTAAAAAAATGAATGAGACTACACCAAACTAAAAGCTGCTCAGCAAAAGAAATATCAACAAGGTAAAGAGAGAACCATCTGAATGGGGAAATATATTTGCAAGCAACACTTCCGATAAGGGCCTAATATCCAAAATATACAAAGAACTCATATGACTCAATAACAACAACAAAATGATCCAATCAAAAAATGGACAGAGGACCTAAACAAATACTTCCCCCTAGAGGACATACAAATAACCAACAAATATATGTAAAGATGCTAAACATCACTAGCTACTAGGAAAATGCAAATCAAAACTACAATGAGTTACAATCTCACACCTGTTAGAATAGCTATAATCAACAGAACATGAAATAACAAATGTTAGAGAAGACACATGGAAAAAGGAACCCTCATACACTGCTGGTGGGACTGCAAATTGGTATAGCCATTATGGAAAACAGTATGGAGGTTCCTTTAAAAACTAAAAATTGATCTACCATATGATCCAGCAACCTTCTACTTGGTATATACCCCAAACACTTGAAAATCCATATCCAAAAAGATATTAACACACCGATCTTCATAGCAGCATTATTCACAGTGGCCAGGACATGGAAGCAACCAAAGTGTCCTACAACAGATGATTGGCTAAAGAAGTTGTGGTTCATATACACAATTGAATATTACTTAGGCATAAGAAGAGATGAAATACTGCTATTTGTGACAACCTGGATGGACCTCATGATAATCATGCTAAGCGAAATAAGCCAGAGAGAAAAAGTTGAAAATCACATGATATCACTTATATGTGGTATATCAAATTAAAAGCAATGAATGAGCAGGACAAACAAAGAGAAACTCATAGACATGGACTATAGCCTAGTGGTTAACAGAGGACTATAGACTAGCAGTTACTAGTGAGAAAGGGGAAAAGGGGTAGGTAGACAGGATAAAGGGAGTCAAATATAGGGTTTTCAGGGAGGGTAAAGTGGGTAAAGGGGATCAAATGTAAGGTAGCTGAAGAAAACAGGACTTTGGGTGGTAAACACACAATAGAATATACAGATGTCAAATGATAATGTACACCTGAAAATTATATAATTACAATTAACCATTGTTACACCAACAAAGTTAATTAAAAATAAATTAAGAAAAAAAAAACATAGTTTTATTGGAGATTAGCAATGTTTAATTAAGAAATAGAGTGAGTTAAGTATAAGGATAGGCAAGTGAGCAAAAAAGATACATGATAGTTTATAAAATGAGTCCATTTACACATACACACACACGATGCACACTGATAAATTTATAGAAAATTTCTGGAAAATAAATCATCAAGTACTTTTTGAATTTTTAATGAAAATGTATTACTTTTTATCATTATTTTTATATAAAAAAATTTTAATGCAAGGGTACGACAAGGAAAAAAGATACAGTTGAGTTCAAAAGAAGAAAAAATCTCATTGAATTCTACAATGTAAATATGAGTGACTTGTCATCTATTATACTTCCATTAAGCTGGAAGAATGAAAGAAAAAACAATATATTAAAATATATGGTATAGATGAAGCACTATTTCTACAGAAATGTATAATTTTAAATGCCTATTTTAAAAAAGAATGTTGTAAAATTAATAACCTAAGTTTCTAGCTTAATAAATGAAAAAAAAAATAACTAAACCTAAAGCAAGCAGAAGAAATCTCAAAGATCAAAATGAAAATCAAGGAAATAGAAAACAAAATATAGAGAAAATCAATGACACCAAATTTGGTTTCTTGTGATAATCAACAAAACTGACAAAAATTTAGTTAGACTGACCAAGAAAAGAAAAAAAGACACAAATTACTAAATTCAAAAATGGAAAAGGTATCATTATTGGACTCACAGAAATTAAAAGTACTAAATGAAAATGCTATGAACAACTGTATCCCAGCAAATTCAACCACCTTGATGAAATGGACAAATTCCTAGAAAGACAAAAATTAGCTAAACTGACACAAGAAGTAATTAAAAATATGACTAAATCTATAACAATTAAAGAAATAGAATTAGTCATAAAAAATCTTCCATAAAAAAAACTCTAGCTAAGATGGCACCATTGGTGAATTCAATTCAATATTTAAAGAAGCCAATCCAATCCTTTTTAAATAAGTAGAAGAAGAAACCAATTCCAACTCATTTTATACAGCTAGTATTATCCTGATACCAAATCCAGACAAAGACATAACATGAAAAGAAAACAAATATTCTTCACGAATATAAATTCAAAAATTTTTAACACGTGTAATCAAACTAAATCAAGAAACATGTAATAAAAACTACATGTCATAATCAAATAATTATTTTTATACTAGGAATGTAAGGGTAATTTAACATGTAAAAGTCAATTAATGGAATATATTGTATTAATGAGATGAAGTACAAAAATCACATGATCATCTCAAATTCAGAAAAAGTATTTGACAGTATCCAATATTCATTTATTATAAAAACTCTCAAGAAACTAGAAACATCATCTATGAAAAAACCTATAGATAATATTATACTTAATGGTAAAATACATAATGAAAGCTTTCTCCCTTAAACTGGAATAAGTGAAGGATGTTCGCTCTCACCAGTTTTATTCAACATTGTAATGGAAGTTCTAGCTGGTACAATCAGATAAGGGGGAAATGAGATGCATCCAAGTTTGAGATGAAGTAAAACTATATCTATTTCCAATTCTCTCTCAGTTTATCCAACATGGGGGTTGTTAATTTCTCCCATGGGTAGATTAATGGTTTTCATTATTTCTTTAAATATTCTTTCTGCCCCTTTCTCTTCTCTCTTGGGATTCCAATCACATATACAAGTCTCTGAGACTGTTAATTTTTCATTATTCTTTTTCCTTTCTGTTCTTCCAACTGAATAATATCAACCTATCTTCAGGTTTTTTAATATTTTTGTTCTTCCTGCTTCAATCTATTGTTAAAACCCTCTAATATATATATTTTTAAATTTTTTCCAACTTTATTGAAATAAATAATTAGTTGCTTATTCACATTATACAATTCAATGAATTTTTTCCAATTATAGTTGGCATACATTAATTAATTAGATTTGGTTGTACAGCATAGCAATTATATATATTTATATATTTACATATGTGAATATATATATATATATATATATATATATATATATATATATATCTCACAAAGTGGTCATCCTATTAAATCTAATGCCCCTCTTCCCACTTACCTATTTATTAAACATGGTTAACTATTTTCCTTATGCTAAACTTTATATCTCCATGTATATTTTGTAACTATCCATTTGTGCTTCTTGAGCACTTTGCCCTTTTTCACCATCCCCAAACCCCACTCCCATCTAGTAGCCCTCAAAATATTCTTTATATCTATGAGTTTGTTTCCATTTTTCTTGTTGTTGTTTATTTTTTTTTTGATTTCACATGAATGTAAAATCATGTGGCATTTGACTTACTTCATTCAGCACAATACCTCCTAGGTCCATCAAGGCCATACCTATTTCCATCACCTTCCTTTCAGTTTGTGTCACTCTTTTAATATTAAGTGAGTTTCTTGCAGGCAGCATTTGTAGAAGTCTTGTTTACTCATTCACTCAGCCACTCTGTCTTTTGGTTGGAGCACTTAATTCTTTTCCATTTGAGGTACTTGTTGATAGGTATGGAGTTATTACCATTTTTTATTTACATTTTTGATACATGTTTTCTTTTTTACAACATTTTCTGTAATACTTGATTGGCATTGATGAATTCCTTTAGCTTCTTTTTGTCTGGAAAACTCTTTATCTGTTCTTCGACTCTAAATCATAGCTTTCCTGAATAAAGTATTTCTGGTTGTAGATTCTGGATTTTCATCTCTTTGAACATTTTCTGCCATTCCCTTCTACCTTGCAAATTTTCTTTTCAGAATCAGCTGCCAGTCTTATGGATGCTACCTTATAGGTAACTAATGTGCTGCTTTTAAGATTCTCTCTTTGGGAGTGAAGTCAGAAACATAGCATAGTGAGAGATGTCCCCAGATCACTTCCCTTGAAATAAATATGAGCTGAACATATAAAAATCAACAACAAAAAAAATTGCCTAAACTACACACCAGCATGTCTGAGTGTGAGATCTGCGCATAATCTCTACCACAGGTGAGAACCCTGGGAGTCAAGTAGGAGACTAGGAGAAACAAAGAAGCTGCCTCTCACATCTTGAGCTGTAAGCAGGAGGAGGGGAAGGGGAGAAAGTGCAGCAGTTTGGCTGAACAACCCTGCTTGGAAGAGCTGTGAGCTCCATGCAGTCGGTGGCAGTGCCCAGGGATCAAAGCAGAAACCAGAGAAGTAGGGACAGCAAAGTGGGGATGGAAGAGCAGTGGGGATTGCAGAGAAAAAACAGTTGGTTATTACCAGCCCCGCTTGCAAAATGGGAGGCTGAGGCACAAACCCCTTTCTCCAACCATAAGAGCCCCAACGATCATATCCTCGAAGACCAAACACCGCGGAGCCTGAAGGGAATCTGAGCAAATGCTACCAAAACTGTCACTAACACTAAGACTGAGGGTAGCGAGCATGATTAAACATCTATAAGAAAATAAAAAGGTATTATTAAGATGTTATATAAAGCATGGATCTATAAAGATTAGACACCACCTACTGGAAACCAAAAGAAAAATGCCTTCTTTGCAACAAGCTAAAGAGAACTTAATATTATAAATCATTCTGGAAAAAAAAAAGCAGAATAGACTTCCATTAATGCTCAGGCAGAGAAATAGTCAATTAAACATCATGAACAATCAAGATAACCAAAATGACAAGGCAGTTCAGAAAGAAACAAAAAAATCTTCAGAAAATAAGCTTACAGACATAGGGCCATGCAACTTAAATGACAGAGAATTCAGGATGGTAGTTCTGAAAAAAATCAGTGAGATGCTAAATAATTGATATCAACATTTTCAGGAACTGAAAAAACAAATAGATGAGCAGAATGAGTTCTTTAGCAAGGAGATTAAAATACTCAAAAGAAACACAATAGAACTTATGGAGATTAAAAACACACTGCAAGAATTGAAAAATAAAACAGCAAGCTTTGGGAAAAAAGCAGACCAAATGGAGGAAAAGATCAGTGATATCAAAGACAGAAATCTAGAAATAAATCAGAAAGAAGAAGAGAGAAACTGAAGAATGAAAAATAATGAAAGAGAAATACAAGAACAAACTGATACCATCAGGAGAGGAAACATAAGAATAATGGGCTATATTGACGGCAAGGAAAAGGAACAGGGATTAAAAAGCATTTTCAGACAAATAGTTGACGAGAATTTCCCAAATCTAAGGAATGATTTGGAGCTTGGAATTCAAGAAGTCACCAGAACACACAATTATCTCAAAAGAGAACCCCAAAAAAGCTTTCATCAAGGCACTTTGTATTAAAATTATCAAAAATCAATGGCAAAGACAGAAATCTCAGGGAAGCCAGGTAATAGACAGTAACCTAAAAAAAAATCCATTAGATTATCGTTGGACTTCTAAGCACAAACCTTACAGTCCAGAAAGCAGTGGAATCTAATATACCAATTATTAAATGAAAGGTACTACCAGCCAAGAATAATGTATCCAGCTAAGCTCTTCTTTAGATATGAAGGAAAAATAAAGACCTTTCCAGATGAACAAATAGTGAGGAAATTCTCTACTACAAGGCCTGCATTACAGGAAATACTAAAAAGGATCAGCTCACTAAAACAAAATGACAAAAAAATACATAATTAGAAGTAATGCAAGTAACAGGCTGATAGAAGTAGAGGAGTGCTAACTTTACTAAGAACAGGATGTTATAAACTTAAACAGTAAGAAGAGGTATGCTATAGCAAAATAGTAATGAATATTTGGCATACATAGGAACAAATTAAGATAACAATGACTGAAAAGGGGAAGATTCAAAGATCCAAATTCACAAAATGTAAGGAAAATAAGGCATGCGCAGAAGAAAATAGACGACTATATATATATATATATATATATATATATATATATATATATATATATACACACACACACACACACACACACACACATACACATATGTGTGTGTGTGTGTGTGTATATATCCTTTACATATTTGTAATGGTAACACATGCAAAAGACTGAAAATTTCTTTAACCTGGTGAAGGAAATAGACTTACAACCCCAGGAAGCACAGAGAGTCTCAAACAAGATGAGCCCAAACAGGCCCACACCAAGACATATCATAATTAAAATGCCAAAGCTCAAAGAGAAAGAAAGAATCTCAAAAGCCGCAAGAGAAAAGCAGTTAGTTACCTACAAGGAAGCTCCCACAAAACTGTCAGCTGATTTTTTCAACAGAAACTATAAGCCAGAAGAGATTGGCACAAAATAAGCAAGATTAACCTACTCAGCAAAGCTGTCATTTAGAATTGAAGAACAACATCTTCCCAGATGACAAAAAGCTAAAGAAGTTCATCACCTTCAAAATGTATTACAAGAAATGTTAAAGGAACTTCTTTTGATTTTTATTAGTTTCAGATATACAGTACATTGGGTAGACATTTGTACAGTTTAGTGAAATGAACTCCCTGATTACTCTATCACCTATCTGGCTCTGCACACAGCCATTACAATGCTATTGAGTATGTTCACAATGCTGTACTCTACAACCCCATGACTTTTTTAACTACTAATTTGTACTTCTTCAATCCTTCTCTTTTTCTCCACCCTATCCCAGTCCCTCTTCCTTCTGGCGATGACCAGATTGACATCTGTATCTGTGAGTCTGTTTTTGTTCATTTGTTCCTTTTATTCCTTAGAATCTAGATATAAGTGAAATCATACTGTATCTTTCCCTGTCTGACTTATTTCACTCAGCATAATGACCTCTAGGTCTATCTGTGTCATTGCAAATGGCAAGATTTCATTTTTTATGACTGAGTAACATCCTATTGTCTATGTGAACCATAATTTCTAAATGCAGTTGTCTCTTGATGGGCATTTAGGTTGGTTCCATATCTTGGCTATTGTGAATAAAGCTGATATGAACATAGATCTTTACGAATTAGTATTTTAGTTTTCTTTAGGTAAATACCCGGAAGTGCAATTGATGGGTCAAAAGTTAGTTCCATTTATAGTTTTTTGAGGACCCTCCAGGCTGTTTTCAATAGTGGCTGTACCAATTTGCAATCTCATCAACAGTGTATGAGGGTTCCCTTTTCTCCACATACTCGCCAACACTTATTTTTTAATTTATTGATGATTGCCATTCTGACATGTGTGAGGTGCTAACTTATTGAGGTTTTAATTTGTATTATTCTGATGATTAGATATGTTGAGCATCTTTCATGTCTATTGGCCATATATATTTTAAAGAGACTTCTTTAAGAAGATGAAGAAAAAAAGATCAAAAATGTGAATAGTAAAATAGCAATAACTACATATCTAGCAAAAATTGCTTTAAATGTTTGTTTCTCAAACTTTCTTTTTAACATTAACTTGAAGTAAAAATAATACATTATACATCATAACCCAGGAAATAGTTATATTTATAATTAAAGTTTCGTGAAACAATACTTACCCTTACTATGCACGACATACACTGATATTTTTATTGTTTATCTTATTTTACATTTTAATATCTTGATCAATATCACTTAATTCATTTCATAATATATTAGTCACTGATCACCATTCAACAATTTTTAAAAACACTACTATGTATAAAACCTGTTTATGTCACTTTGCAATAAGACTCCAGAGAAACTTTAAAAATCTCTATAGGCCTGCCTGTCAAAATCAAATGCCTGCCAGTCTGGTCATCCACCAAATCTGCATCCCTCCATCTGACAGAGAAATAAGAAAGAGAGATTTATGTGCTCAAGTGAATCACCCAGCAGATGGTCCCTATTCAAGGATACATTAAACCAGAACCTGGTCATGGGGAGAGCAGAAAAAGAGAGAAGCAATTCACTTGCATTCTGAATGAAGTATGCCATTACAGAATTCTTAGCAACATACCCAGAGAACAAGAAATTCTAAGAAAAATCTCATATTTTCCTAGGACTAAAATATAGACCAGTATCAAATTCGCCTTGCCTTAATACCACCTTGACTCTGTATAAGCTCTGCGAGTTCCCAAAGTTTTTCTTATTTGATTTATAATTAAAAGTATGTAGATTTTATTTTAATAGCTTCACCAAGCGAAAATTTTGTAAGCAATTTCTTGCCTGCATATTTCTACTTTATCAAAGTGAAGACACCATCCTAGAGTTTTATTGTTTGTTCCCCACATCATTCTAGTATTTTATCTTGTGTTTATTTGAGGACAGATTTTTTGTTTTCCATTAATCTTGGTAATCCTACAAGACTTCCAATCAATTCATTTCATTAAAAAGTTGCCTCTATTTTCTTAGATTTTCTGCCAATGTAAGCCATTGGGCTGATCAGAAAGGTGAAGAGGAAAAGCCCATACTGAAGGTCTTACACGTGTGGTCTCATTTTTTTTCTTGTCCAGGGAGATTATATTGGAAGAGTTATCTCCGTCTACCTAAAATTAGAGGCTGCAGGAGGCACATCACTGTAAAGATTTTTTTTTAGAGTTTAAGAACTATTTCTTTCTCTTTTGTCTTTAACCATTGTGCTCCTAAGAAGACTCCTTTGTAAAGCTCCTGCTTCAAAGTAGACTTTTAAGATGTAGATGACTGTAAGGCAGAAAAAATCTAATGATTCCAAATCAGAACTTCTGACTGCCAGCCAACACCCCCACCCCAAGTATTTGTCTCCAACCCCATCTTCCCATTATCAAAAAAAAAAGCCACACTCCTTTCTCTTAGTTGTTTCAGCCCAAAACCTAGAGGCCATGCTTAATTCTTTTACTTCCATCACCAACCCCCATATATAATTCATTGGCAAGTACAATCACTCTGCTTCCAAAATAGATCTCAAATCTATCCACTCTTCTCTATTCCCCTGTTCATAAGGCATTATCTTCTCCCACCTGAGCTACTGCTATAGCCCTCGAACTGATGTCCTTGTTTCTGGTTTTGCCCCTTCTAATCCATTCTCAACACAGTAGGTAAAAGATCTTACAAATTTTTGAATCAGATTATGTCTTCCCCTCTGCTTAAAAACCTATGTAGATTTTCATTGCAATTAGAATAGCTTTGTTCTACAAGATTCTATAGAGTTTGCCCCTTGGTTGCCCTTCCCAATTAATCTCTCCATACTCCCCCCCACTTGTTCACTACATTCAAGTCACACTGGCTCTTACCCATCTTCAAATGCACAAGCCTCATTACTACCTAAGTGCATTTGTAGTTAGTGTTCCCTCTGCCTGGAACACTATTCCCCCATATCTTCTGGTCTCAGCTCACATGGCAACTATTCAAAGAGACCTTCCATGACTGCCATAGCTAGTGCTGTTTGTCTACCTACTCACTATCACATTATCCTGTTTAATTTTCGTCCTAGTACTTATCACTACTTAAAGTAGTTTTTACTTATTTGTTTACTGTCCTTCTCTTCCATTGTAATGAAAGCTCTGTAGCAGCAGAAACCATTATCTCTCTCGACCACTATTGTATTGCACTTCCTAGAAAAATGCTTGGCACCTTGGGGGAGGGTATTCAGTTAATAGTTAGTGAATGAATTGGCACGCTACACCATTACTGACTTCCTTTTGTAGATTGACTAATGTACAAATAATATGTTATTTATCAAGCATTTTAAGTAAGCTCTTTTCCAACTCCCTCCTTTAACATCAAGAATAGTAAAATATAAAATTCTAACTCAGATTAATGAATTCTATCCTAGTCTAATCTGGCTCATTTATGTCTCTTATTATAATTTATTGATTCATAAAACACTTACTGAATAATTACCAAAAACCAGGCACTGCGCTAACCACAGGTATATCACCCAATAGGAATCTTTGGTCTTTACTTTTGTAAGCTACTGGTGAAAACTGTATACTTATTACAGCCAAATATGAACTGCAATTATATATTGAAAAATGCATCTACTCTATTTTAATATTGAATAATCAATCAGAGTGCTTGTAATAATTTCCTGTTACTTAGAAGGAGTTTTATACTAAATAGGAAGGTCGATTTTTTTCTTTTTTCAACTAAGAAAAAACTAAATAAGAGTTACATGAAATAAATTTGTACTACTCAAATGTAGAATTTAACTATGTGGAAGAACGAGAATGAAAAGCTTATTTTTTTCAAAAATTAAAAAAGTGGATTTCCTGAGCTTAAATGTCTCTTTGCCAGGTTAGGGTAGATTTCCATCATTATTACTTCCAATATATTTTAAGTTCTTTCCTCTCCCTCTCTTCTCTTTCTGATACCTCTATAATGTGAATGTTAGTATGATTTGTGTTGTCCCAGAGGCCCCTTAAACTATCCTCATATTTGTGGATTCTTTATTCTTTTTGCTACCTAATCTTCAAAATCACTGATTCTATCCTATAATTCATCTAATCTGCTGGTCAATTTCCTTTAATGTATTCTTTATTTCAGTTTTCATATTCTTCATTTCTGACTGGTTCTTTTTTATGTTTTCTACCTCCATTTTTTATCTTATCTCAAAGTTTTTTTCACTGAGATCATTGAGCATCCTTATTACCAGTGTTTTGAACTCTGCATCTTGTAGATTGCTTGTGTCCTTTTCCTGTACTTCTTTTTCTGGAGCTTTGTTTTATTCTTTCATTTGGGACATATTTCTTTGTCTTCCCATTTTGGCTGCCTCCCTGTGTTTGTTTCTATGTATTATGTAGAGCTGCTATGTTTTCCAGTCTTAATAATGTGGACTTATATAGTAGATATCCTATAAAGCACACTGGCACAATCTTCCTGGTCACCTGTGCTGGGTACTCCAGGTGTGTCCCTTGTGTGAGTCATAGTTAAGACTTAAGTGTTCTTTGCATGTCAGTGGGAGCGACTGACCCTTAGGCTGATTGGTTATAATGACTTGCTGGGACTATAATGGAGAAGCTGTGGTGCAGGGGCTGACCCTCAGAGCAGAATTCACTTTTGTGAGGTTCTCATGCCTGCTGAATTAGCCCTATGGGTTTGTCATTTGTAAGGTGGTTAGGTGGTTCTCTGGTGTCATCTAAAGGTGACCATCAATGTGTTGGTTTTAGGGTCTCTTGGGAGGGGCTCTGTTGCAGACCAAGGTAAGCCACTGCCTGTGTGCCCTGCCTGGGGCAACTTGGTATGAGCTACAAAGTGATCTACTTGTGGTTGACACTTGTGTCGGACCTGGCGGTGCCTAGAAGCTAAACTGCAAACTAAAGACAAGCTGCCACTACTGCTGGGCTTGGGGATGCTTAGTAGGAGTTAAGGGGCACACTAAGGAAAGATGTCATTTGCTGGGAGTTTGTGAACCTTTGAGAGAATTAGAAAAGTCCACAGCATGAGCCACGACAGGCTATTTGTATGGGAAAGCACTGGAAGAGGCTTGGGACCTGCATTTGGGAGGGGCAGGGTGTCAGGGAATCACCAGGGTAGGGCAAACAGTGTTAGCCTGGTTGATGGAGATTCAGGCTTGTCCAGGAAGAGCAGAGTTCCCAATGAGATGAACCAAAAGAGGCCCATACCAAGATACATAATATTTAAAATGCCAAAGGTTAAAGACAAAGAAAAATTTTAAAAGCAGCAAGAGAAAAGCTGCTAATTACCTACAAGGGAGCTCCCATAAGACTTTCAGATAATTTCTCAACAGAAATTTTGCAGGTCAAAAGAGACTGGAAGAAAATATTAAGTGATGAAAAGCAAGGACCTGCAATCAAGATTACTCTATTCAGGAAAGCCGTCATTTGGAATTGAAGAACAGATAAAAGTTTAACAGGAAAAAGTTAAAGGGGTTCATCACCACCAAGCCAATATTATAGAAAATGTTAGAGGGACTTCTTTAAGAAGATGAAGGACAAAAATTTTTTAAATATGAAAAATAAAATGGCAATGACTACATATCGAGCAACAACTATTTTAAATGTAAATGGATTAAGTGCTCCAATCAAAAAAAAAGGAGGCTAGATGAATAAAAAGACCCTTACATATGCTGCCTACAAGAGACTCACTTCAGATAAAAAGACACATAGACTGAAAGTGAAGAGATGAAATAAGGATGTTTCATGAAAATGGAAACAAAAAAAAGGCTTGATTAGTTATACTTATACCAGACAAAATAGACTTTAAAACAAATGCTATAACAAGAGACAGAGGACCCACATATTCAGAAAGACATATGTGTCTACATGTTCATTGCAGCATTATTTATACTAGCCACGGTATGGAAGCCACCTAAGTGTCCATCAATGGATGAATGAATAAAGAAGTCATACATATATACAATGGAATATTATTCAACCATAAAAAAGAATGAAATCTTGCTATCTGCAACAATTTGGTTGGACCTGAAAGATATTGTGCTAAGTGGAAGAAGTCAAAGAAAATCCCATATGATTTCACTGACATATCTAATTTAAAGAACAAAATAAATAAACAAAACAGAAACAAACTCATAGATACAGAGAACATTTTGATGGTTGCCAGACTGAAGGGTGGTTTGAGGAAAGACAGAAGGAAGGAAAGATTAAGAGGTACAAATTGATAGTTACAAAATAGTCATGGAGATATAAATTCTATCATAAAGAATATAGTCAATAGTACTAAAGTAACTGTGTATGGCATCAGGTACTAGATTTATTGGAGTGATTATTTCAACATATAATTATATATAAATTATATAAATGTCTAATGACTATGTTGTATGACTGAAACTAATGTATTTCAGCTATTATTGAAAATTTTTAAAGTGGAATTTTTAAAAAATCTACAGCATATGACACTGCATGAAAATATAAGCAGCCAGTCTTAGAGCAAAAACAGCTCTATTAGGGCATCTGTTTCAATTACAGACAAGTTTTGGTTTAGCCATGAACATTCAGGAAGTTATTAAAATTACACAGAACCATTGAATGTAAGAGCTAGAACAAAACTTGACACTCAAGTTTTCTGTCCACTTTCCTCAATTTATGCATGATGTCACTGCAGGCAGGTCATGTCAAATGACTTGTCCAGTGTTTCACAAAAAAGTTAAGTGGCCAAGCTGTAACTCACAATCAGGTTTCCTGGCCCATTGGCTCTAACAGAGAGTTTGTTGTCTATCCAATTGCCCATCCAACTGTCCTTCTTCATCTCCTACTTCTTATAAAACTTGATTTGATTAAGAAACATGCAGAGACTCTGTGATTACAGAGAAAAACAGCCCCTTCCTTAATCTCAGGGAATAAATTATTACTTGTCTAAATAGTCCCCTCAATCTTTTCAGTCAGTATTGGTCTAGGATGGGCCTGTGACCTATTTCTGGCTAAGGAGATATAAAAGACAGTCTCCTGATAATGTGTCACTTCCCTTCCCTCCCAAAAATTAGGCAAAGGTTCAGATGGAAAAATAAATACCCCTTTCAACATTGTATCTGCCCCCTGAACTCAAAAAATGACACTTAGAGATGCTGCAATTCTTTCACAACCATAAGTCAATAGAATAAGCATAGCAGAAATAAATGACTGAAGTTGCTGAAATAATAGTATTCATCCATTTTCTGACATCTTGATAAGTAAGGAAAAGTAACTTCTTATATCTTTAAACCACTGTTGTCCAATTTTCTATTGCTTGCAGCAGAACACATTCCTAATTTATACTATACATCAGAGACTACCAAACTATGATCTTCATAGCTGTACAAAGTGTGTTGCTTTCTCTTAAAGGTCAGAGGAATTGGAGGAATGAAGAAAGATAGAGAGAAGAATCTGCAGTTAGAGACCCATATCCCTAACTTGAAGCTGAGCAACACTTCCATCAGATTTATTTATTGAAATTTCACAAAAGCTTTTATTGAAACAAAATATCCAAAGTCTAGAATCATTTTTAGAATTGCTACAGCATGCCATGAAGACCTATGCTTTCAATAAAACAAAACCACAAATAAATGCCCCAGAGAGTTTAATAGTAAAATTAGTTCCCTGGAGATTCCTTTTGCAAAGACATAAGCCATCCTTCTTTTATATAGAAATATGGCTTTTACATGTGAGTTCACTTAGAAGAGGGTAAATTTATCATATCCCTCACTTGGACCTTTGAAGTTGGCCTCTGAGACTAGACTGATCTCCTTGCCCCTTCCATTTCCATACATTGGACTGTCCTCTACCTTGCCAAGCAGATACAATGATAAACATTACCAGCCTTGGTTGGTGTAATCTCCTCACTTGGGACTAGATAGTGGAGAACAATTAGTAGTCTGCCACTGTGGGAAATGGAGTTTCCTGTCCACTGGAGTGTGGGGGACAGGGGCATTGTATGGGACATCTGGACCAGTTACTGACTCTGATTTCTCCTCTGGGATAAGGATGTATCCCTTGCTAGAGCAGTTCATTTGTGAATCAAGAAAGTCTGATCAGTGCAAACCTTTTCTTACCCAGTGGTCATTGATTTTGATCACTGATATAAGCTTTTACAGACATGAGTGTCATGAGCCTTGGGGAGAGTGTCACTGGCAGCTGCACATTCAGTCTCAATCAGGAATCCAGGAAAAGGGAAAAATCTGAAACAAGCTACATTGTATCTGCTTATGCTATTTATTCCCCTTGCTTTGAAGCTTGTATTCTTGGCTTACTTAATAGGGAAGTTCAAGCATGTGCATGCATATCAGGTACCTTTATTTTTATTTAACTTCTATTTATTTACTTATTTTATTTAAACAATTTATTTTTTTAATTTTTCTCCCTCCCTTCCCCCTCCCTTCTGGTACCCACTAGTCCATTAACCCTGTCCATGAGTCTCTGTTTGTTTATCCTAATCATTTGCTGCTTTCAGGTTTATTTCCCACATATAACTGATATCAGATGATTTCCAACCTTTTCTGTCTGGTTTATTTCACTTAGCATGATTAGTTCAAAGTCCATCCATGTTATTGCAAAAAGCAGTGTTTCATCTCTTCTTATGGCTGAGTAATATTCCACTGTATGTATTTTTTTTTTGTTTTTATTTAGTCTCATGAGTTCTTTGTATATTTTTAGATATTAGACCATTATCAGAGACATTGCTTGCAAATATATTTTCCCATTCAGATGGTTCTCTCTTTACATAACTGAAGGTTTCTCTTGCTGAGCAGAAGCTTTTTAGTTTGATGTAGTCCCATTCATTTATCTTTGCATTTACTTCTCTTGTTTTTAAGGTCAAATTCATAAAATCCTCTTTAAGTCCAAGGTCCTTGAGATTCATTCCTATGTTTTCTTTTAAATATTGTATTGTTTCAGGTCTTCTATTCAGGCCCTTAATCCATTTTGAGTTAATTCTGGTGTATGGTAATAGACAGCAGCCTAATTTCAGTCTTTTTCAGGTGGCTTTCCAGTTTTCCCAGCACCATTTATTGAAGAGGCGTTCTTTTCTACACTATATGTTTTTAGCTTATTTGTCAAAAATTATATGCCCATATAAATATGAGTTTACTACTAAACTCTCAATTCTGTTCCACTGGTCCGTGTGTCTGTTTTGCTGCCAATACCATGCCATTTTGATTACTGTCACTTTGTAGTATAATGTGAAGTCAGGCAGAGTGATGCCTCCAGTCTCATTCTTTTCCTCAGGATGGCTTTGGCAATTCAGGAGTCTTTTATGCTTCCATACAAATCTGATGGTATTTTGTTCAATTTCTTTAAAAAATACCAATGTGATTTTGATGGAAATTACATTAAATCCGTATAATGCCTTAGGCAAGATAGTCATTTTAACTATATTGATTCTTCTAATCCAAGAACATGGAATATTTTTTCATTTCTTTGTATCTTTTTTGATTTCTTTTAATAGGGTCTTATAATTTTCTTTATATAGTTCTTTCACTTGTTTTGTTAAATTTATTCCTAGGTGTTTTATTCTTTTGTTGCAATTGCAAAACAAATTATTTTTTCTACTTTTTTCTGACACTCCGTTATTAAAGTATAAGAACGCAATGGTTTTTTGAATGTTGATTTTGTATCTAGAGAGTTCATTATATTTGCATATTGTTTCTAGTAGTGTTCTTGTGGAGTCTTTAGGGTTTTCTATATAGAGAATTATGTCATCCACAAATAATTACAGTTTGACTTCTTCATTTCCTATTCAGTTGCCTTTTATGTTTCTCTTGTCTGATTGCACTCTCTAGGATCTCCTATTTTATACTGAATAACAATGGCAATAGTGGACGAACTTGCCTTGTTTCTGATCTTAGTGGGAAAGTTTTTAGTTTTTCACCATTAAATTTAATGTTGGCTGAGGGTTTGTCATATATGGCCTTTATTATGTTAAGGTACTTTCCTTCTATACCAATTTTGTTAAGTGTTTTGATTATATATGGATGCTGTATCTTGGCGGCTTTTTCTGTAACTATTGGTATGATCATATGATTCTTATTTTTTAATTTGTGTATATTTTGTTTCATATTCATTGATTTGTGTATGCTGAACCACTTCTGTTCCTCTCGGATGAAGCCAACTTGATCAAGTGTGGGGAGCCAAGATTGCTGATAGCCTTGAAGTCCTGACAGAATAAACAGGATATGCTAAGAATGCATGCTATCTGAACAGGAGGTACCCTGACCTTCTGACATGTGTAAACTGTGCTCAGGATTCAAGGAAGTATGTGGGTGTGGGAAAGCTTGCTATGTACTTAGAAGCAAATAAATAGGCTGGAATAAATAAACTTGGGGCCACAGGCTGTATTCTACGTGCCCTCCTGCAAGCTCTGTCTGTCTCCTTTCTTTTCTTCAGTCCACGCTCCCCCACTTGGGAATCCCTTTCATCTTGTCCAGCTGGCTCCGGCAATCAAGGTGATTAATATGTTGCTTGTATCTTATTTCAGAATTTTGCATCTGTGTTCATGAGAGATATTGGTCTGTAGTTTTCTATATTGTGTTATCTTTACCAAGTTTTTGTATCGGAGTAATATTGGCCTCATAAAATGTGTTGCGAAGTTTGCCTTCTTTTCAATTTTTTGGAAGAGTTTGAGTAGAATAGGTTAAATTTTCATTGTATGCTTGGTAGAATTCACTGGTGAAGCCATATGGTCCTGGACTTTTTGGTAGGTTTTTGATTGTTTCAATTTTCATATCACTGACTGGTCTATTTGGATTATCCAGATTTTCTTGATTCAGTCTAGGAAAGTTGTATCTTTCTAAGTACTGATATATTTCTTCTAGGTTGTTAAATTTGGTGTTATATATGTTTTCATAGTATTCTTATGTGATCCTTTGTATTTCTGCAATGTCAGTTGT